>CM070787.1:30027554-30627554 GCA_036346955.1 Dipus sagitta | reverse complement strand
ACTTTGCAGGCAAGTGGCCTAACTGCTAAGCCATATCTCCACCCCGAGAAGTCTGAAGTAATTCTGATGGGGTTACCTTTAATTGTAATGTGTTGTTTCTCCCTAGCTGTTTTTAAGACTTTCTCTTTGGCATCAGTGTTTAGAGTCTTAATGATAATATGTCTTAGAGAATTTCTCCTTTGGTCCAGTCTGTTTGGAGTTCTGTTAGCTTCTTGTAACTTGATGGGACTTCTTTTGAGAGAGTGGGAAAGTTTTCTTTGATAATTTTGTTGAATAAGTTCTCCATGCCTTTGGTCTGAATTTTTTTCCCCTTCTGGTATTCCCATGATCCGTATGTCAGGACGTTTAAGGGTATACCACAGTTCCCTCATATTCTTTTCACAAAATTTTTGAACTTATTGAAGCTTTTGGGCTCACGAAGGTTTGTATTTTCTACTACTATTTTATGTATAGTTTCCATCCTCTGTCAAGTTCCCTTTTCACATCATTTTCTGAATTTTTTAATGCTTCTTGGAATTCATCCTTGCATTTCTTTATGTCTTCATTGAGCTTAGCCAGCTAGTTATTGAGGGCCTCTTTTTTTTTTTTTTCTCTCTCTCTCTCTCTCCTTCAGATCATTTAACTGTCTTTGTAACCCTTCCTGGTTCTTATCTATTAGGTATAATCTAGCGAGGATAACATTCATACGATTATCGGCCCTTTATTGCTTTTCTGCAAGTTCTGCTATTTGCTTAGTCAGGGTTGCATAGCTTGTATCTTTATTTTGGGGTTCTGATTCTAATGTTTCTTGTATGTTTTGATTAGGGACTGGTTGATTTTATTGGATTTACTTGCATTTGATTTTTCATGTTATTCCTTTTGCACTGTGGTCTGCCCATCACAGTGTAGGAGTCTTATTTAATTTAGGAGGAATCTGTAGTCTACCTTTGAATTGTCTTCAGTGGTTATTCCCTTTTATGTTTGCTTCCACTAGGCTTCTGATGGTAATTGGGCCTGCCTGCTCAGAAGGAAGGAGCCCATGAGGCTCTGATGGGGCCCTGAGGACCTGATGTAGGGGCTTGTTATTCCTTGATTTGGAGTATGGGACTGTGTGGTCAGGTGGCCCGAGGGGACAAGGGGTAGGAGGAAATGGGACAAAGCAAACTGGTGTTGCAACTGGGCTGCGGGGGGGGGGGATGGGAATGCGTGGTGGTTCCCAAGGCTGAAGGGTGAAGTGATGAGACAGCAGGTCCCTTGAGACCCTGTAGCAGGGGGTGGATGGGACTACAGGTCCTGTGACAGAGTCGGGCGGGGATATAGGACTGCTGTGGGTCAGGTGACAAACAGAGGGGCCATGGAGGTCCCCTGTGGTGGGAGAGCCTAGGGAGGGGGAGCCCTAGCCTGTTGGCTGGGTCAGTGCACAGAGAAGCAGTGTAGTGTGAAGGTCTCTGGTGGTTGGTGGGGGGGAGTGCTAGTCTGCTGACCTGGGTCCAAGTAGGGTGATGGGGGATGGCAACAAGCGGGACGGCCTTTGAGTGTGGAGGTCGTCCCCTGAGGGAAAGCTAGCCTACTAGCCTAGGTCCACACCCAGGGGTGGGGGGCGGCAGAGAGTGGGACAGTGTTGGTGCAGGGAGGTCCTCTGGGGGAATGCTGGCTTGCTGGCCTGGGTCCGTGCACAGGAGTGGGGGGTGGCAGCGCGTGGGATGGCATTCGCATGTATGGAGGTCCCTGGGGAAGTGCTATCCTGGGTTGGTGCATGAGGGTGGGGGTGGTGGCGAATGGGACAGCATTCATGCGTGGAGGTCCCCTGGGGAAATGCTAGCCTGGGTCCATGCACAGTGGTGGGGGTGGCCGTGAGTGGGATATGTTGAACGCTAGCCTGCTGGCCTGGGTCCATGCACAGGGGTGGGGGCAGTGGCAAGTGGGATGGCATTCAGGAACAGGGAGGTCCCCAGTGGAATGCTAGCCTGCTGGCCTGGGTCTGTGCTCGGGGGCGGGGGGGGGGGGCGGCAGCAAGTAGGGACAGCATTCGCGAGTGTGGAGCCGCGCATGGAGCTACGCTGGCCTGCTGGCCTGGGTTCCCTTGCCTGAGGTTAGTGCAGGAGGACCCTGTGGCTGGGACTATGGCTAGGATGGCTGCTTGAGGGGATTAGGGGACTGCTGGACTACCCGAGAGCATGGGAATCAGGAGATTCCCTTCTCTACTCCTCCACACCTTCCCACTGGAGATCTATTAGAGTCTGATCACCCCTAGAAGACCCAATAAACCCTAAATGTCTTTTCTTTCCTTCCCCAGGAGGTACGGCTCAGTTAGGTGGACACCATCTTAACTGGAAGACCCCTTTTCTCTGCATTAGATTTTTTTTGCATTGAGGTTTTACCCATCTCAGAATAGATGTCTTGTTTTGTTAAGGAGGAAGCAAATAGTGGCTCCTGGGGGATCTTTAGTGCACAGGTTGTAGAGGTCACAAGTATACCAGCAGCTCTGGGATTGTGGCTGATATGGAAGCACACACGTGTCTGTGTTGGAGGGCCAAAGGTTCTTCAGCTTGTGATGGAGTAGTGCCATGCCTGTGGAGTTCAGGAGTTATTTGTGACGTAAGTACATGCCCCAGCTCCCCCACTGTACCCCAGCTGCACTGAAATTGCCTTCACAGGACCAAACCAGCCACTCTCTCACCCCACACCAAGCCACCTGGGTCCCTGTTGGAGGACAGCTGTACTTTCAGCCTGGGGGTCTGCCTGCTTGGGTGTGTGAAGAACAGACTACTCACCAGTAGGGAATGGGCTACTGGAGCCTTGAGGCAGCCCAAGTTCCCACAGTGCACTGTATGTGTCAGGTTGCTTGTTCCACCCAGTGCACACCACCTGCTCCATGGGTTGGTCCCCTGTCTGAGTGGATAGGGTATGGAGGAAGGCTGATCATCTGAGGGGTCCACTCATATGACCTCAGCCAGCCAGAGTGGGATTTAGTCAGTCACCAGCCCACCCCAGCATGGGAAACTGATAGGGTTTCCTGTTTTTGTGTCCTAGCTGTTCTTCAGAGTGTGTAGGAATTGGCAGGTTCCAAAATGTTCCCCTCCTCACCTACTCAATGGGGTTTGCTAGGTCCCTAATACTGGAGCCTCCCCAAAATCTTGCCTTATTTCACCCCAATTTTTTCTGTTGTTCTTTTCTAATTTCATTCCATTGAAGAACATGTATTATCTCATTCCTTTAAAATTTTTTTTAGGCTGATTTTATTGCTTAACTAGCAATGTTGTTAAGTAGAATTCTGTTTTGTGGGGGGGTTTTGTTTTCTTTTTGCATACTGAGGATTGAACCCAGGGCTTTGCACATGCTAGGGAAGTTATATGACACTGAGCTACATCCTCAATCCTTGGTATTTTTTAAAATTTATTATTATTTTTTTATTTGAGAGCGACAGAGAGAGAAAGAGGCAGAGAGAGAGAGAGAGAAAAAGAGAGAGAGAGAGAGAGAGAATGGGCGCGCCAGGGCCTCTAACCACTGCAAACGAACTCCAGACGCATGTGCCCCCTTGTGCATCTGGCTAACGTGGGTCCTGGGGAATCGAGCCTCAAACTGGGGTCCTCAGGCTTCACAGGCAAGCGCTTAACCGCTAAGCCATCTCTCCAGCCCAATCCTTGGTATTTTTAAGACAGGATTTGCTATTTATTCCTGATTGGCCTCAACCTCTCCATTCTACTATCTCAACCTCGCAAGTGCAGGGATTATAGGCACGTACCACTATGCTTGGGTAATTGAGACCATTAATATTCAAACATATTATTGGAAGCTATGAGTTAATTCTTATTGTATTGATGATTTTGTGGTGATTGGTGTTTTCTTTGGTCTTTTTTCCCTAATATTTATTATTGTTTCCCCCTGAGCCTCTTGAATATGTTTATCATCTTTAATCTAAGTTTCTTTTTTTTTCCCCTTGGTTTTTTGAGGGTCTCACTCTGGTCCAGGCTGACCTGGAATTCACTTTGTAGTCTCAGGTTGGCCTCAAACTCTTGGTGAAGTCTCCCAAGTGCTGGGATTAAAGGCATACACCACCACACCTGGCTTAGACTGGCCTTTTTCTATGAGAGAAAGAGAGGAAGGAAGGGGGGGAAGGAGGGAGAGAATTGGTGCACCAGGGCCTCTAGCCACTGCAATCAAATTCCAGACACATGTGCCATCTTGTGTGTATATGCAACCTTACATGCTTGCATCACTTTGTGTGTCTGCCTTACATGGGACCTGGAGAGTGGAACATGGGTCCTTAGTCTTCACAGGCAAGTGCCTTAACCACTATGCCATCTCTCCAGCCCTATCCTCTTTAATCTAAAGTAGTCCTTCTAATATCCTCTGTAGAGTCAAGCTTAGTGGCTATAAACGCCTTTGGTCTGCTTTTATCATGGAAATTTTTTCTTTCTCCATCTCTGATAATTTTTGCTGAATACAAAAGTTTGGGTTAGTAGCTATGGTTTTTTTAATACTTGGAGTACATAATTCCATGCTATTCTGGCTTTTAGAGTTTTCATTGAAAAAAAAAGTGGGTGTTATTCTGATTGGTCTGCCTTTGTAAGTGACCTGTTTCTGTCTTGTGCCTTCAATATTCTTTCTTCTGTGTATTTAGTGTTTTGACTATAATATGACATGGGAGCGTCTTTTCTTTCTTTTATTATTTATTTATTTATTTATTTATTTATTTAAGAGAGTGAGAGAGAAGTGGTGTGCTAGGGCCTCAGCTACTGAAATTGAACTCCAGACACTTGCACTTCCAGTAGGCATGTGCAACCTTGCACTTGCCTCACTTTTGTGCTTCTGGCTTGCGTGGGATCTGGAGAGAGATCAAACATGGATCTTTAGGTTTTGCAGGCAAGATCCTTAACTTCTATGCCATCTCTCCAGCCCTTTTTTTAAAAAAATAATTTTATTTATTTATTTATTTGCAAGCAGAGAGAGAATGAGAATGAGTACACAAGGGCCTAGTGTCACTACAAACAAACTCCAGACATGTATGCCACTGTGTGTATCTGGCTTTGCATGGGTACTGGGGAAGTGAACCTAGGCCTTCAGGCTTTGAAAGCAAGGGCCTCTAACTGCTGTGCCATCTCTCTAGCTCAACAGGTAGAGTTTCTTTATGAGTCCTGCTTATCAGTGTTCTCTGTGCCTCTTGTATCTAGGTGGGTATCATTTTTCCTAGGTTTGGGAAATTTTCTTTTATAATTTTATTGAAGATATTTTTTTATTCCTTTTGCTTGAAGTCCTTTTCCTTCTTCTGTGATCAATATTCATATTTTTTTTTGTCTTTTTATGGTGTCCCAAGTATGTCTTGTATTCTGCTAATACTTTGAGTTTGTCATTGATTTTGACTACTTGATCTCTTTCTTCTACATTGTCCTCACACCCTGATAATCTGTCCTCTACAGGATCGGTTCAATTGTCAGGTTTTTCAGGGAGGTTTTCATTTGATTTACTGCATATTTCATTTCTATCTGGTTTTCCTTCAGTATTTGTATCTCTTTACTGAGTTCTACTTTCATATCTTGGTTTAACTTGTTCATTTCATTTATTTGTTGTGTTTACTTAGAGTTCATTTAGGCATTCATGTCCTCTTTGAATGCATTCACGTGTATATTGAGTTATTTCAGTTGTCTGTGCTCTGTTGGATTTCATTCAGATGTTTATTATGTCCTCCTTAAACTCATTGTATATATTTATCATAACCATGAGTTTGAATTCTTTTGCTGGAATTTTCTTTAAGTAGTTCTCATGGAAGACTTCTACAGGATTGGCCATTCTTTATGGGGTATATTACCTTGTTTTTAAAAATATTTTATTTATTTATTTTACAGAGAGAGAATAAGAATGGGAGCACAGGGCCTCTAGCCACTGCAAATATACTCTAGACACATGTTGTGCACCTGGCTTATATGACTAGGGAATTTAACCTGGGTCATTAGGCTTTGCAGGCAAGCACCTTAATTGCTAAGCCATCTATCCAGCCTTACCTTGTTTTTTTGTTACTTGTTTTGCACTGGGATTTGCCAGCTGGACATACTCCATTTGTATGGGCTTCCAGAAGCTAGCTGTAAGGTTGGAGGAGGGGCATGTAGAGCTGGCATGAGGGAGTAAGTAGGGAAGCACACCAGGGAGTAGGGCACTCAACAGCAGTAGTGAATCGTGACTGTGCAGATGGGAAGGAAGGGGGTGGGCTCCAGGGAATGGGGGCTCACCTGAAGTAGCATGGTGTGAGTAGGGGGCAGGAAGGACTCATGAGCATGACTGCAGGTGGTGGAAGGCCTACCTTACATTCTTGTATCTTAGGGATCACTATCCTATTTTTGTGTGACTTTTAGCATCTTGAAAACCATTGTTGTTGTTGTTGTTTTCTAATGGTTGTTTTATTGGTTGTGTCAGGTATTAAGGTAAATCTGGGCTCTTTTATTTTATCATGGCCAGAAACAGAAGTTCACACATTTTAGCAGCAGTGTCTAATCATCATTTTTGTTTTATTTTTCACTGCAGGAGACTACCTACAAAGCCAGTATTTTATTGAGTGGCAAACTCAAGGTAGAAAATGGTCAGATTTATCAAACTCCAGTTACCTGGCTCAAGGATCTTCTGGGAAGTGACAGTCACGTGACCTGGAATTATGCTTGGAGTAACGTGAGTTATTGTTAAAGTTATTATTAACATCATACCTAAATGAAAATATACATACTTGGGGGCAAATGAAATATCCTGAGAAGAAATTTGAAATGTCACTGAAGCTAGTTTTTGTTCTTATGTGTCACTTCTGTGATGTAGTACATGCCTGCTCCCACAAATCTACTTGCCAGAATTCCCAAGGGCATAGCTATGCAATTTACTGCACCTCCATTCTTTACTCTTTATCCAGCATCAGAAACTTAATGGCTGCTAACATTACGTTCTTATTTTCCCAACAGATTTCAGTTCTCTGTGACTCCATATCGAAAATTTGAGATCATTGTTGTACTTATAGTTAGTTTATGTTATTATTAGTCTAATGAAATAAAAGCAAAATTCTTTCCCTAAGTACAAAAGGAATGGGAAAGAAGACTTATGACTCACAAGCATTGTACTGTACTTTGACCTTTGAACATGACACTATCCACAAAGAATTATTTTCCTCAATAAAAAATAGTAGCCTTTTGCTTAGCTCTAGTTTCTGAGTTATAAGCCCAGCAATGATTTCACTGTTTCAGAAACTGTCTTACACTCAAGAAGGCATGAATCATCAAATCTACCATTATTGTTTCAAAGAATAGATGAAACCTCTAGCCACCTCTAGTTATTACAGTAAGCCTCAGAGCATCAGTTAATAGGTCACTCAACTTCAAACTTTGTCCAGCCTAGTTCTGCCTGCTCTCTCTCCTAGCTGATACTGTGTTCCAGGTCCTGCATACTGTGCCCCAACTCTGCAGTCTGACCCTTGTAAGAGGTGCTTCTAGTACTGTTTTAGTTCCTTCATTTATAGCAGTACATTCTGGATTTTGTCTTCTCTGTAACCTATGTAGCTTTGTTCCTTTACCTAAAGTTTTTTTTTCTTAACCCTGGAATCACCAGGCTATCTTCATTCAATTCACCTTAATCCCTTCACCTAACCCTGTTCATAGTTCACATCAAATATTTGCAATTAATTATCTTACCCATAATAATCTCTTTTATTGCCAGATTTTTAAAGTCATGACAGATTATTCTCTTGCTGCAACAATCTTTGCTCACAATATGAATATAGTAGATTACTGTGTTTTATGTTCTCTTAACATCAGAATACTTGTTAAAGTGTGTCCAGTGAAGACTCACTTTCCCACTATTTTTTCTATGTTGGATTTACTGTATTTCCTGCCTATGAATTGCTGACAGTGACATCAATTGTCCTGTATGCTTTACCTGACAGTACCTTGTTTACACCTACTTTCTAGTGTTTACTCACCAGCCACACCAATTAGAGTCCTATGGCACCTATGTGGTAGTGAAGCCAAATGTAAATGTGGGCACTAAAATAGACAATTCTTGGGTGTAAGATATTTTTCCAGGGCTTGCAAAGCCTGCTAGCTTGGGTTTAATTCCCCAACACTTACATAAAGCCAAATGTACAAAGTGGCACATACATCTGGAATTTGTAATGCAAGATGCCCTGTCATGGCATGGATATATCTATCTCTCCTTGCAAATTATATATATATATATATTTCTGAGGTAGGGTTTTACTCTAGCCCAGATTGAACTGGAATTCACTCTGTAGTCTCGGGATGGCCTCGAACTCATAGCGATTCTTCTATCTCTGCCTTCCAAGTTCTGGGATTAAAGATGTGTTTCACCACACCCAGCTTAATAAAATATTTTTTTTAAATAAGGTCTTCTTTTTAAAAGCTTACCACAAATCCATCTTCCTGCTCTTGTCTTGGAGGAATTCCTGGTCACAGTCATTTCTCTTTGCTGGGACAAAGCACCTGACCAGAAGCACCTTATGGGAGGAGAGGGTTTATTTCAGCTTACAGTTTCAAGGGGAAGCTTCATCATGGTGGAGGAAATCATAGCCGAGCAGGCAGGTGGCTCAGATCTTTACAGTTCAGCAGAGCAGGAAGGGAGCAACAAGACTGAGCTGAGTTAGTTTGAACACCCAGTGGGCTGGACTAATAAATCTCAAGGCCTCCCCAGTGACATGCCTCCTCCAACAAAGTTCTACCTCCCAAAGGTTCCACCAGCTGCAGACCAAGTAGGAGTCTTAATCACAAGCACTTAGGGCTATAGGGGACATTTTACATTCAAACCACCACAGGGGCTTTTTTAAAAAGCATTTCAGTTTATTTATTTAAGAGAGAGAGCACGAGAGAAAGAGGCAGAGAAGAGAGAGGGAGAGAGAATGGGTGCACCAGGACCTTCAGGTGCTGCAAACAAACTACCGACGTATGTGCCACCTTATGCATCTGGCTTGTGTGGGTCCTAGGAAATTGAGCCTGCATCCTTTGGTTTTGCAGGCAAGTGCCTTAACCACTAAGAAATTTCTCCAGCCCATGTGCTTTTTGCTACATTGGTAAATGTGCACATTTCTACCGAGTAGTTCTGAATATCATGGTGGTGGTACGGGGCCAGCGGTGATTAGTTGGCAGCAGAAACAAACCAGAAAACTAAGACTTGCTCTGCATCAAATAGTGCGACAAATCTGCTAGACAGAGATGACTCATACCTCCCACACAAGCAGTGGGACTGCTGCCCAGCTTTTCCCAGGAAGTGTGGTGCTTACTCCTGTTGAGCACCACTCAACCACTCACCTCTCTTCTGAAATACCAGGGTCCTCTCTGGGTGAAAGACAAGCAGACCAAGCTAGTTCCTGGTTCCATGTTTTCTAAGTTGTGATCAGAGAAAGTTTTCTACAATAGCTACACATTAGAATCACTTTTAAAACCACCATTACCAAGCCAGGCACGGTGGCACACACCTTTAATCCCAGCACTCAGGAGGCAGAGGTAGGAGGACGGTCATGAGTTCAAGGCCACACTGAGATTACATAGTGAATTCCAGGTCAGCCTGGGCTAGAGAGAGACCCTACCTCAAAACAAACAAACAAACAAACAAAACAAAAGAGGTTTCACTCTACCTCAGAAAAACAAAATCAAACCAACGAACAAAAACTACCATTACCTAGTAGACCCCAGCCCCAAAGCTTCTTATCTGAGAGACTGAGGGTCAGGAACCAGGCAACAGCATTTAAAAAGCTTTCCAAAAGCCGGGTGTGGTGGTGCGCGCCTTTAATCCCAGCACTCAGGAGGCAGAGGTAGGAGGACCGCCTTGAGTTCAAGGCCACCCTGAGACTACATAGTAAATTCCAGGTCAGCCTAGGCTAGAGCAAGACCCTACCTCAAAACAAACAAACAAACAAACAAAAACAAAACAAAAACAAAAAAACCCTTCTCAAGTGATGCTAATGTGCTGCCTAGGCTGAGAATCTTTGACCTAGATCAAATCATTTAATTTAATCTTCTAAAATAGATAGATGATAGATAGATAGATAGATAGATAGATAGATAGATAGATAGATAGATGACTAGCCTCCCAACTTAGAGATTGTAGGCCTTGCAAACATTGTGTTATTAATGCACTTTTACACAAAAATTTCATGAGGCAGGGAGATCAACCATCATTCCTGTTTATGGGTATGAAAATAGATTCAGGGCTGGAGAGGTGGCTCAGTGGTTAAGGCACTTGCCTGCAATGCCTAACAGCCTCGGTTCGATTCCGCAGTACTCACATAAAGCCAGATGCACAAAGGAGTGCACGCATTTGGAGCTCGTTTGCAGTGGCTAGAGGCCCTAACACACATATTCTCATTCTTTCCCCCCTTCCCTCCCTTCCTATCTCCTTCCCCTCCCTCCCTCTCCTCTCTTCTTTGCAAATAAATAAATAAATAAATAAATAATATTTAAAAGAAAATAGAGATTCAGAAAATTAAGTGACCTGACTGGCCTCGAGGCAAGAATCAGGACCAGAGCTTGGTCTTCTGATTCCCTGTACATTTTCTGAATTTATAATAATGGCGCAACTGGGCTGGAGAGATGGCTTAGCGGTTAAGGTACTTGCCTGCAAAGCCAAAGGACCTCAGTTCGATTTCCCAGTACCCACGTAAGCCAGACACACAATGTGGTGCATGCATCTGGGGATTTGTCTGCAGTGGCTGGAAGCCCTGGCACACCCATTCTCTCTCTCTCTCTCTCTCTCACTTTCTCTCTCTCTTTCTCTCTTCCTCTTTCCCTCTCTCAAATAAATAAATAATTTAAAAAAATGGCACAACTGAAAAAATATCCTTTCACTGGAAAAAAAGATTGTTTCAAATTCAAAAGAGAATGCAGTATCATGTACAGCTAAAATGTGTCCGCAAGAAAAATGGCTTTCATATTTATGGTCATCCTGAACATGAACCTGACTGCAATACCCACCATGATGAAATTTCCCCTCAAAACTGTGAGCAGATTTAAATTCCTTTTCCTTCCACAGTTGCTTCTGGTTGGGCACTTGTGCACAACATGAGAAAGTAACTGATAATTTATACAACTTACTCTTGAAGTATCTTTATATAAACCTCCTGTGGACTCAGCTTCTACTCAGATGCATTCTAGAAGGGGGAAAGGAGGAGCTAAAGATGTGGGGTTTTAAAAATACAAATGTGCAGGAGCTGTGAGTCCTGAATACATGAGCAGCATAACTTTCTCTTGCCACTTCTGCAAAGTGGTGGGAGCATGAGGAAGGAGTCTGGAGTTGGGATTGGAAGCAGGTCGGTATGTACTATGAAGAACTTCACCTGCATCATTATTTCCCTAGAGAGTAGTTTTTACACTTTGAAATGATTTTCTGCCTAACATCATGAAATATCTAAATTAATATCTTATTTGAGAAATGATTTCTGAAACAAAAAGTCTTTTGTATTACAATGAACCTAAAAAGAGACCTTGAGTTTTCTTTTGTGTCTTTGCCTTTTAAAAATATTTTTAATTTATTTATTTACAAGCAGAGAGAGAGGGAGAGAATGAGCATGCTAGGTCTCTAGCCGCTGCAAACAAACTCTAGATGCATGCACCACTTTGTGCATCTGGCTCTACGTGGGTACTGAGGAATCATACCTGGGTCATTAGGCTTTGCAGGCAAGTACCTTAACCACTGAGCCATCTCTCCAGCCTGTGTCTTTGCCTTTTTATTCCCACTCTAAAATTTTAAGAAATATATATTGTTTCCTCTTTCTTCTTGTTGGGTAGTACAAATTTGTGAGACCTGTTTCTTAAAATGTGCAACTTTGAGGGCTTTTGGCAGTTTATCTCTCAAATAAATTTTTTTTTTTTGTTTTTTTGAGGTAGGGTCTCACTCTGGTCCAGGCTGACCTGGCATTAACTATGTAGTCTCAGGGTGGCCTCGAACTCATGGCAATCCTCCTACCTCTGCCTCCCAAGTTCTGGGATTAAAGGCGTGCACCACTACGCCCAGCAATATTTTTTTTTAATTGCAGTACTGAGGAATTAAACACACCTGTGTTCCCAGCACTCAGAAGGTTGAGTCAGAAAGATTGTGAGATAAAGGCTATTCTGGTCTCTAGTGAGACCTCGTCAGAAGGGAGGTAAGGAAGGAAGAAGAGAGAAGAAAGGAAATAAATTGGCAGGAGAGAGAGCTCAGTAATTAAGGCACTTGTTTGCAATGCCTTGGAGACCTGAGTTCAATTCCCCAGTACCCACATAAAGCCAAATGCACAAAGTAGCACAAGCATCTGGAGTTCGTTTGCAGTGGAAAGAGGCCCTAGTGTGCCCATTCTCCTTCTACACACTCTCTTCTTGTAAATAAATAAATAAAAATAACAAAGAAAGGAAATGGATGGTTTCAAATAAAATGGACTCCTGGCAAAGAAATTAATTCTTGGACTTTTTTATGTTTGGAGGCAGATTATATTTAGTGGATAATATCATTTGTCTAATTTACTACATTTCCAAGACAGTAGCTAGCTGAATCTTCCATTTATGCATGCATGTGTACACACACACACACACACACACACACACACACACTGCACTCATCCTAGTTCTTCCCTAAGCATGCTGTCAAAGAACCAGCACAGACAAATTTCTGGAGAATATTGAATCTTCTGCTTTAAGTGTTTGAGGGAGAGTATCGTTGGCCTTAGGACAAAGCACTTCTCCAGCTCTACCTTTTAGAAAAACAAGAACACAACAAAATACAGATATCCTCACGGAATACAGTTTAATAAGTTAATTTTCCTTGTAATCTGGGGAAATATGGCCTCCCACCAGCTTCCCATAACCCCTGAGTTATGGAAAGCAAAGCTGCTGAGATCACTGTAGGCCACGAATAACAAGAGCCTAAAGGGTAGCCTCCAGCTTTCCTACCTCTGTCATGCAGGCATGTGAACAAGATTTGAATTATTGAGATTTTCAGGAATAAGAGTTTGAAGAATGTGCACATTGTGATGACTATTGGCTCTTGTGCTTTAGCCAGTGGAAATACAGACACTGATATAAAATGCAGTTTCCAGAAGTGACCTAGTTACTGTTTGTTTTGATGTCTACTCATTAGCCTACTTATTAGATCATGCAGACCTAGTAGAAATTAAATGTACACAAAGAAATTTAATTAAATATTTAAGGTAATTGTACAAAATAACAGTTTTTTATCATGGCTTCTTCATACCTAAGTGTCATTGTGCTTTGTTCTCATTCATTCCCCTCTGAGTTGCACTTCCCTATGGCCCCCTCTAGGTGGTTCCCTTTCTTCCTCCAGTTAGTTTCCACTTCTGCTTGTGATTTGTTCAGGAGAGACAGGATCTAGTTTCATTCTTCTACATATATAAATACAATATTTAAAAATTTTTTCATTGACAGCCTGTCTACATATACACTATATACCATGATCATAATCCCTTCTCACTACGTTTCTTTGTCTCCCCTCTCCTGTCCCCCTCTACTAAACCTTTTTTTTTTTTTCAACTAGTCCCTGTTCTATTTTGATGTCATTATTTTCCCCCTGCTATTATTCAGGTCTTGTGTAGGTAGCATCAGTCACTGTGAGATCATGAGTGCCATGGCCACTTTGTGTCTGGAAGACAGTATTGCAAAGCACTACTCCCCTTCCTCTGGCTCTTATATTCTTTCTTGCATATGTATAGAAATTCAGTTTTCCCAGCACCATTTATTAAAGATGACTATCTTTCCTCCAAAGTATGTTTTTGACAGCTTTGTCAACAAATTAGGTGGCTATAATTGTCTGGGTTTATTTTAGGCCCTCTATCCTATTCCATTGGCCTACATGTTTGTTAGGGGGTAATACCAAGTTGTTTTCATTACTATGAGTCTGTAATATAACTTGAGATTTGGGGTTGTACTTCTACATTGCTTTCTGCTAAGGATTTCTTTGGCTATTTGGGACATTCGTATACTTCCATATGAATTTTAGGGTTACTTTTTCTGAGTCTATGACGAATGTCATTAGAATTGTCTTGAATCTGTAGAATGCTTTCAGTCATATACTCACTTTACAGTATTAATGCTGCTTATCCATTAGGATGGGAATTTTTCCTATCTTCTAGTGTGTTCTTCAGTTTCTTTCTTCAGTGTCTTAAAGTTTTCATTGAACAGAGGTCTTTTAGAATCCTGGTTAGGTTTATTCCTAAGCACTTGTTTTTTAAGCTATTGTGAATTAATTTTTTCTCTCATTTTTTCTCCGCAAGTTTGTTATTGATGAAGAAAAGCTACTAATTTTGTATACTTAGTTTTTTATATCTCTACTTTCTAAAAGATTTTAGCAATTCTAAAAGTTTTATAGTAGAACTTTTAGGGCCTTTTAAGGATAGGATCATATCATCTGCAAATTACAGTTATTTGACCACTTCCTGTCTTATGTGTATCCCTTCTTTCTCTTGTCTTGTTGCTAGAGTACTACATTGAATTAGAGTTGAGAGAGTGGTTACCCTTGTCTCATTTCTAGGTTTTAGAGGAAATGTTACCAGCTTTCTGCCATTTGCTTCAATATTAGCTATAAGTTTGTCATTTATAGTCCTTATTATATTGAAATATACTATTTCTATTACTAGTTTTTTCAGAGATTTTGTTATGTCAGAATTTTTCTGCATTAATTCATATGGCCACATGGTATCTGTCTTCAGCCTATTTGTGTGCTGAATTATACTTATTGATTTGCATGTGTTGAATAAACTTGGTCTTGATGTATGATCTTCTTGATGTGTTTTTGAATTTTACTTAAAAGAAGTTTATTGAAAATTTTAGCATCTGCATTCAGGAAAATTATTCTATAGTTTTATTTTATTGTTGTACTCCCATCTGGTTTTGGTGTCGCAGTAATGCTGGTTTATGGACCATGTCTGGCAGTGCTCCTTCCTGCTCAGTTTGCAGTCAAATGCTCTATCACTGAGCTATACTCCCTTTCCTATTCAATTTTATAGAACAGTTTGAGGAGTATTGGTGTCAGCTCTTCTTTAAAGATTTTGTAGAACTCAGCAATGACTCCATCGAGTTCAGGACTTTTTTTTGTTCAGAGGCTTATTTCTGCTTAAATCTTACTGTTAGGGATCTCATTTAAGTTGTTAAAGTTTCTTGATTTAATTTTGGCAGATCATGTATATCTAGGAATTTATACTTCTAGATTTTTCTGTATTTTGGAATATATGTTTTCATAGTATTCTCTAATTTCACTGTAATCTGTGCTAGCCTTTTTCAACTCTGATTTTATTATTTCAATTCATCTCTTTTTCTTTTGATTAGTATGTCTAGACTCTAGGGTTTTGTCTAAATTAATGCTTCAAAACAAACCCAACTCTTTGATAATTCTATGTATTGTTCTGTTAGTCTCTATTTCATTAATTTATGCCCTGGTCTTTATTATATTTCTTTTGAGTTTGGATTTGTCTTGTTTTTCTAAGACAATGAGATGTATTGTTAGGTTATTTATTTTAGATTTTTCTGATTTTAAATTTTTTAATTAATTTATTTATTTGTGTGTGTGTGTATGTGTGTGTGTGTGTCTGCATGCACACTGAGGCCTCTCATCACTGCAAAGGAACACCAAACATTTATACCACTTTTTGTATCCAGCTTATATGGGAAATTAGGAATCAAACATGGGCCAGCAGGCTTTGCAAGCAAGCAACTTTTAACTGCTGAGCCATCTCTCTAGCCCCTCTTCTGACTTTTTTTTTTTTTTTTTTTTTTTTTTTTGGTTTTTTGAGGTAGGGTTTCACTCTAGCTCAGGCTGACCTGGAATTCACTATGTAGTCTCAGGGTGGCCTCGAACTCACAGGCGATCCTTCTACCTCTGCCTCCCGAGTGCTGGGATTAAAGGCGTGCGCCACCACACCCGGCTTGACTTTTTTTTTAAAGTTGAGCCACCATGCCCACCCAACTTGCAAACAATTTTTTAAATATTTTAAATTTTATTTATTTATTTGAGAGAGATATAAAGAGGCAGAGAAAGAGAGAGAATGGGTACACCAGGGCCTCTAGCCCCTGTAAACAAACTCCAGATGCATGTGCCACCTTGTGCATCTGGCTTACATGAGTACTGGGGAATTGAACCTGGGTCCTTATGCTTCACAGGCAAGTGCCTTAGCCACTAAACCATCTCCAGCCCCTTTCTATTTTCTTTCAAAGTCGGGTCTTGCTCTAGCCCTGGCTGACCTGGAATTCAGTCTGTAGTCTCAGTCTGGCCTTGAAGTCACAGCAATCTTCCTACCTCTTTAGATCTTGACTCCCGAGTCCTGGAATTAAAGGTGTGTGCCATTGTTCCTGGGCTCCCTTTCTAATTTTTTTTTTCCTTTTTGGTTTTTCAAGGCAGGATCTCACTCTAGCTCAGGCTGACCTGGAGTTCACTCAGGGTTGTCTCAAACTCACAGTCATCCTCCTGCCTCTGCCTCCCAAGTGCTGGGATTAAAGGCATGCACCCACTATTCCTGGCTTCCCTTTCTGATTTTTTAATGTAAATATCCATTGCTATAAACTTTCCTCCAAGAACTTCATAAGCTATATCTCAAAAGCTTCTGGTAAACTATGCTTTCATTTTCA
The DNA here is from genome assembly GCA_036346955.1 of Dipus sagitta. NCBI lineage: Eukaryota > Metazoa > Chordata > Mammalia > Rodentia > Dipodidae > Dipus > Dipus sagitta. The sequence goes on along the minus strand of CM070787.1, from coordinate 30,610,986 downwards.
TTTGTTTCTAGGAACTTTTTAATTACCTTCTTGATTTCTTCAGTAGTCCATTGGTCATTCAAGAGTGTATTGTTCAGTCTGCAGGTATTTGTGTAGCTTCTGAAGTTTCTCTTGCCATTGATTTCCATTATGTCGCACAATAATCTGATAATATACAAGAGATTATTTTTTATATTGTAAGAATTGCTTTGTGTCCTAAAATGTCCATTTTAGAGAAGGTTCCATTAGCTGCTAAGAAAAATGTATACTATATTCTGCTAGATGGAATATTCTATAGATACCTGCTAAGTTCTTTTACTTCATCAGATATCAAAATAGCTATGCCAGCCTGTTTCAGTTTCCATAGGCTTGATAAGATTTTCTTCCTTTAACTGTCAGCCAGTGAGTTGTTTTTTTTTTTATTAGTAAGGTATGTTTCTTAAAGACAACATAAAGTTGGATCTAGTTTTTTAATCTAATCAACCAGTTTGTGTCTACTGGTAAGTCAAGGATGTTTACATGTAAGGTTATTATTAAAAGCTATTTCTTAATTCCTATAATTTTGTTGGTTGTATTCCAGCTGGGTTGATCATTGTTTGCTCTTTACTTTCTCTCCATTAGTATTACAGGTTGCTTGTTTACTGTGTTGGATATGATGGATTCCTTTCTAGCTCTCTTTTGTTCAGCCATTCCTCTCATGAAATTCATTCTTTCCTGTGCTATAATGATTGAGACTGTCTTTTCTCTGTGTATAGTATTTATTTAAGTATCTTCGGTAGTGCTGGTTTGGTGGTCATGCACTGTATTGTGCTTGTCTTGAAATGTCCTTATTTCCTTGTCAATTATAAAAGGTAACTTTGATGGATATAGCCTTGTGGCTAGCAGTATTTACTTTCAGGATTTGAAATATATCATTTCATAGTTTTCATTTTCAAAAGTTGCTGACAAGAGATCTGATATTATTCTGATGTTTCTGTCTTTAGAGATGAGTTGGCATTCCCCCCCCCCTGTAATTTTTTTTCTTGCTTTGTAGGTTTGACATCTTGACTGTAATATGTCATTGGAAAGGTTCTGCTCTGGTCCTGTCTATTTGGAGTTCTAAATGCTTCCTGTGTTTGAATCTCTGTTTCTTTCTCTAGATTTGGAAATTTTTCCTACTATGATTTCATTGAATAAATTCTCTGCCTTTACTGTTTATCTCATCTCCTTTTAGCCTGTGGAGTCTTAGACTTGTCTCTTAGTTGTATCTAAGTGTCCTTGGACTTTGTGGCCATGATTGTTGATTATTTTTCTTATTTATGTTTGTGGTGATTTGAATTTTGTGTCCCTCATAAACTCATGTGTTCTGAATGCTAGATCTCCAGCTGGTGGAAATTGGGTATTGGAGCCTTGCTGTGGTAGGTGTGTTCTTTGGGGTGGGTTTATGAGTGTTAAAGCCAGCTTCCCCTTACCAGTGTTTTCAAACTCTCCTGCTACTGTTATCTACCTGATGTCAGCCAGGAGGTGATGTCCAACCTCTGCTCATTCCATGTTTTGCCTGCCATCATGAAGCTTCCCCTCAAGTCTGTAAGTCAAAATAAACCCTTTCCTCTTATAAGCTGCTTTTGGTCAGGTGCTTTGGGCCTGCAGCCAGAAGGTAACTTCAATGAAAAATTGGGACCAGAGGAGTGGGGTTTTTTTTATCTGCTAGAAACCTGATAGTGGCTTTTGTTCTTTGGAACTGATTTGTGGGAATAATGTAGAAGGATTTGAAACCTTGTCCTAAGAGACACCTTGCAGTGCTGTAAATACATTTTGATGGACTATTCTTCTCAGAGTTGAAAGTCCTAAATGTAGAAAGAACTGTGGACAATGAAATATGGCTATGAGAGAATGACAGAGAACTCTGTCCAGACTGGGTTAGAGGCAGTTGTGTTATAGGCTTACTGAATTCTTCCCATATCCTGAGAACTTGTGCAGAGTTGTGTTGTGTAGAAGTGGACTGGTATGAGCAGATGGATATGGCACAGAAAGAAATGAAAATCTCAGGCTGGAGACAGTGCTGGTTCTGCTGCATTGTTTGAGAGGTTACAACCTTGAGATTAGGCCACCTGTTGCATTGGGACAGCAGAAAGAATCCAGACTCTTGAAAGTAGGGGTCCTAAATGCTGAAAGAGTATCCAGCTCCTCAAAGTTAGCTTCATTTCCCCCTGGATTAACAATTTGGTAGCCCACCTGGTATTATACAGTATAACATCTGCAGGAAAAAGAGGGTATTGTATTTGCAACCTGATTTTGTTTTTGGAAATGACCATGGGAAATGTGAGGCAGGGTTGCTGGAAGTCCCTGCATGGAGATCACATAGAGCCATGAGGATGAACCATGGGTTGCAGTGGAGACCCAGTGGAGATGCCAGGACTATGGGATGGCTGCCAAGGAGAGCTGTCAGCATGAGATGGATTGTTCCCCCAGCTGTAAGCAGCACAGCTAGAGAGACAGAATTTGAACTCCAGACTTTGTCACTTGTTAGAGATGTTGGATTTAGAGCTATGGCACTTGATGTTTGCCCTGTTTGTTTTAATTTTGTATTGATTCAATCTTTCCTTGTCATATCCAATGCCATCTTTTGCAGTGTGAATGCTTATTCTATGCCATTATGGGTTTTTTTTTTTTTTTGGGAGGGGACTGTTTGTTTTGTTTTATACCTCAGCTAAGAGATCTTGGACTATGGGGATGTTTGAATAGTACTGGAATTGGAAAAAAATTATGGGGACTTTTAAAGTTGGACTGAATACATTGCCTTTTACATCATGGATGGTTATCAGTTTATGGGAACAAGAGATAGAATGTGGTGGTTTGAATTAGGTCTCCCTCATAAATTCATGTGTTCTGAATGCTAGGTCCTAATCTGATGGCAGTTTGGGAATTGGAGCCTTGCTGGAGGAGGTGTGTTGTTGGAGGCAGTCTTACGAGTATTACAGGCAGCTTCCCCTTGTCAGCGTTGGCACACATTCCTGCTGTTGTCCACCTGATGTTGTCCAGAAGTTTATATCCACCCTCTGCTCATAGCATTGTTTTCCCCTGTCATCATGGAGCTTCCCCTTGAGTCTGTAAGCCAAAATAAACCCTTTCCTCCCACAATCTGCTTTTGGCCAGGTGCTTTATGCCAGCAACAAGAAGGTAACTGCAATGATATTAGAATGTAGTACTTCACCTACCTTGTTCTCCATTCCTAATACTCTATCTTCTGCTTAGTAAAGTTTATTGGTGATGGTTTCCACTGTGTTTTTTTATCTGATTCCTTAAGTTCTTCATTTCCAACATTTCTATTTTTTTTCAAAATCTCAATTCCGTGCTGTATTTTTCCCATGTTGCTGAATTTTTCATTCATATTGGTGATTTTCTCATCATATTGCTGCCTCTTTCCTCTTCATTGATGACTCTCTTCTCTATTTCTTATTTTTATTCATTTATTTATTTATTTATTTATTTTTATTTCAATGCATTTGCATGTATACTCTTTCAGGTTATTGATTATTTTTACCAAAAAAAAAATTTAAAATCTTTTGGCATTTTATCTATTTCAGCACTTTTGAATTCTGTAGTTATGATCTTTTGGAGCATTCATGACACCTTACTTTTTTCATGTTTCTTGCATTTATATGTTTTGATTTGCACATCTGTTGACTTGAATATCTCTTCTAGGTTGTGAAAGGGGTGGTTATCTTATTTAGCAGCCTCCTCTTAAAAACTTAGTCCCAAGTACCACTCAGCGAGGAGGAAACAAAACTCTGTGTCTCCTTAAGCTTCATCATAGCTGGAGAGACCGAAGTTCAATTATGTTCCATGCACCATGGGTAAAAATCTTTCAACTGCAAACATCCTTCAAATCAGCAGTCATATATCCCTTTAAGCCCATCTTCTGTCCTTACTTCTCCTCTCTCCCATATGGAAAATAGAATTTTAACTCTGTTTTTCTTTTGTTTTATTTGGGGTTTAAAAAATATTTTTATTTTTTTTTTTGTGTATGTGTATGGGTGTGCCAGGTTCTCTTGCTACTGAAAATGAATATTAGATTCCTGTGCCACTTTTTGAATCTGGCTTTATTTGGGTGCGGAGAAGTCAAACACACCCAATCCAGCAGGCTTTATAAACAAGTGCCTTTAACTGCTGAGCCATCTCCTCAGCCTGGACTTTTTTTTTTTTTTTTGAGACATAGTTTTATTATGCAGACCTAGCTAGCCACGACCTAATTATGTAGACCAGGCTAGCCTTGATCCTTCTCTTCCTGCCTCCCTAGTGCTAGAATTACAAGCATGCACTGCCATGCCCATTCTAACTTAATGTATCTTCTTAAAGCTATATTTTTGTGTCTGAATTACCTCCACTAGTATATGTAAAACACCTTACATTAATTAAATTAATTATATAGTACTAACTGATAAATATATAGTTTTCAGGTATGAGATACAGATACAAATATACTCAGCCTGCACTTTTTGGTGAATATTACATTAGATATTGTCAAGACCTAACAGAATCCCATTTTTTCTAATTATTTGTTATTTGCACTACTGACAAATGATATTCAGGGGTCTTTCCTCTTCTTTCCATGACAAATAAGGAGGAACTCTTGGGGAGGCCACGTTTGTCCCATCTCTCATAGCATTTAGCCTAAAGGGTGCCTGTATCTTACAGATCTCCTATGCATTTTACTATATTCAATTTAACAAGCAGCCAGTATGTTCTAGACAAATGCCAAATTGTTTTTGTTATGATCTTTTTCAATCTAGACTTAATAAGATGGAGGTGCTTGTTTTAAAAACATACAAATAGAGGCTTGGAATTTAAGAAGCCAGAATAAGAGTTGAGACTTCAGAATTTTTAACCCATATTTTAAGACACTATAAACTTCTTAGGATGTAAAAATGAGTATGATACAAAAAAGACCCCCAAAAGCTTATGATTTAATGGAAACAAGATATGATAAATCAGTTAAATATAATAAATACTGTGACAGAAATAGGTACACAGAAGTTATGGGACTTTAGACAAGTGACATTACTGAAGGTTAGAGGTAACAGAGATTCATCTAGAAGAAAAGATGATCGAGATACCCATGGTGAACCTACCCTTGGGGAACATATTAGATTCCCTAGCTAAGATTAGTGACCACAAAGACCCCTGAACCTAGAACATTCCCCATAGGTATTTGCCAGTTTGCCCCCACCTTGCCCATTTATGTATATTTTTAAGCTCTGAACCTTTTGGATGATAACAATATCTAAATTTACAAACACATTAAGGAATCAATGTATAGACTTAAGATGTTTTGCCTGCTACAGATTATGCTTTAGATTGTTTTCAATTATGTGCAGGTAACATATCTTGGAAAGGAGCTTTTAAAATATGTGTCTGAAGAAGCATCTCTACCTCTGGAGCCAAGTGTTACACCTCAGCAACAGGAACCTTGTCTTCCAGGTATGTGTAGCCCAATACCTATTTCTAAGGTATAGGAAAAAAACACCCCAACTTATTTAAATTATCCATTTCAATATGAAATATCCAATAGCATTTAGCAAGTTTGTAATGTTGCATAGCCACTACTTCTGTGTAGTTTCATAATATTTTCATCATCTCAAAAAGAAACCTATCCCATTCAGCAGTTACTATCCTCCACCTCTACTCCCATTCCTGGGAGTTGTCTTCTAACTGAATGGATGTATTTATTCTGAAGACATCATGTAAATGAGATAAGATATAACCTTTTGTGTTTAGCTTCCTTTGTTTAGCTCAGTGTTTTTTATTATCTACATTGTAGCATTTATATATACTTAATTCCCTTTTATAACTGAATAATAGTCTATTACATGGATATATCACAATTTATTCATTCATCCTTTGAGCAGGAGTTGTTTCCACTTTGGGGTTTGGGTGAATAGTGCTGCTAATGAACACTCATGTACATACAGTTATATGAGGATTAGTATTAGTATTGGGCTCTTGTGAGTATATAACTAGGAGTGGAATGGCAATATCCCACAGTAACTCTGTGTGTAACTTTATGAAGAATAGCTAAACCATTTTCACTGTACATTCCCACCAGTAATGATCAAAGTTGTTCCAAGTGTTCCACATCCCAAATAACATTTGTTAGTATATTTTCTCTTCTTTTAAGTTTTTTTAAAATTATTTATCTACTTATCTCAGAGAGAGAGAGAGAGAGAGAGAGAGAGAGAGAGAAACAGACAGATAGAGAATGGGTCTCTAGTCACTGCAAATGAACTCCAGATGTGCATCTGGCTTTATGTGGGTACTGGGAAATCAAACCTGGGTCCTTAGGCCTAATTCACAATTTTGCTGGGCATGGTGGCTCACATCTATAATTCCCACATTTGGGAGGCCAAGGTAAGAGGATCACTGTGAGTTCAAGGCCAGCCTGGGGCTAACAGAGTGAGTTATAGTTTAGCCTTGGCTAGAGTGAGACTGTATCTCAAAAATTTTTGTCATACATGTATATAATGCATTTTGATCATACTTACCCCTACTACTCTCTCTCATGCCCCTCCCATACCCATTAAATACTCTTTTCTTTCCAACCAATCCTCTTTCACTTTCATTTTGTGTGTGTGTGTGGGGGGGGGTGTATGTGACACATTGAGTTTAGTTAGGGTTGCTTCATGAGCATGGGTATGGGTTATTTAGTGGAGCATGGCAAACTCACCAGTGGCTACATACCACTGAAGAACATAACTTCTCCTGCCTCAGAAACCATAAATTTCCAATAGTTCCTCAGAGAGGGATGGGACACCCTCCTCTGGCTCTTATATTCTTTTCGTTCCCTCTTCTACAATATGTCCTGAGCCTTGGAGAGGGTAATACACGTGTCCTACTTAGTGCCGAGGGAAGGACCAGGCCCGCTGGTTCCTCCCGAGGGGCTGAGGAGGAGATGAGCGTCCGACGACTCAGACCTCTCCTGGCCACCGGAGAAAAACCACACTGAGTCGGGAGTCTTGTCGAAGCAGGAACTCGCTTTATTGCTATGAACAGTTGCCTATATAATGTTGGGGGTGAAGGCGGGGATTGTAGGATGGTGGGGAAAGGTAAGGGCCAATAGTAAACTGTGACTATTGAAATGATAATTCTAACTCCCATGTGGAGGTAGCAGGTAAGAAGCCATTAGGCGTCTTGCTGAGTCACGTCTGGCCAGAGGCAGATCACCAAACTTTAGCTAGGCTCAGGAAGTTCCACTAGGCCTCACACTTGGGCCTCAGAGGCCAACATCTCCCCCTTTTGTTTTTGTAAGAGCATTAGTCACCATGGCCCCTGTCTTAGGTTGTCCCCCTCTGGGGGTCTTAACCGTCATTGGGTACCAGGTGTTTAGCTCAGAGCATTCATCATGGCCCCTGTCTTAGGTTGCCCCCCTCTGGGGATCTTACCCGTCACTGGGTACCATGTGTTTAGCTCGGTGAGAACCCACCCCATGGCCTGTCTTAGGTTGTCCCCCTATGGGGATCTTACCCGTCATTGGTCACATGGAGGGCAGAGGAGGTGGCAGTGGGTCATCTGAGGAACTTAATTCCTGAGTTTCCAGCCTGTATTTTGACCTGATGAGGTTTTATTGCCTCTAGCCGTTGGTGAATAAATTGTGTAATCTTATTAATTCCACAAGGCCCGACAGTGAGGAGAAGGAAAAGGAGAAGAAGGAGGGGGAGGGGCCCAAGTAGAGGGAGAAGGTAGGGTAAGAAGTCATATAAGCCCATCCGCAGCGGGTTGTCCTGGAGGTCCCGCTGCCTCCTCTCCAAGTCTTCCTGGAGCCTCTTAATCTTGTCCTGGACGATTCCTGATTTATTGGCGTAAAAGCAGCATTTTTCCTGTAAAAACAAACATACGCCTCCTTTTTCGGCCGTTAGTAGGTTTAGTCCTCTCCTGTTTTGTGGGACTACCTCAGCCAGGGAATCTAGCTGTTGTTGAAGATAGGTCTCCCTCTGATATAGGGAGGCCTCAATTCCAGGGATGATATCTACATCTGGGATTAAGGTGGCTGGGGCACAAAGACCCATCCAATTGGTGGGCAGAAAGTCATAGGCCATCCCGCCTCCACAAACATAAACCATTCCAGAAGGTGGGCAGCGTTGAGCACTGGGCTTAGTTGTGTTAAAAGTACAGAAGGAAGGATGAATGTATCCCACATCTATACTGGAATTATTAGGGGAAGGCGGGGCCCAAATGCAAGTTCCAGGGGAAACATTGGGAAAAGCTGGACGGGGATGGGGAAGGTGGCTGAGTAATGTTTTAAGGTCGTACAGGCAACTGTACTGCAAGCAGCCAGAGAGGCCCAGATTGGAGGCAAAGTCAGCAATCCTCCACAAGGGAAGGAATTGTTTAGTTTAGTAGGGTGAAGGACCATTTTAGGAACAGTCCTCAGGGGTGGGACACTCCCTAGAGAAGTGATTGTCAGTGTCCTCTTGTTGGGACAAATATTTTAGGTCTCTCGCTGGTAGCCAAATGGGTCTTTTTTCATCTTGAGGGAAGACACATCCAAACCCTCTCCCTGCTGTGAGGAGCGGATCAGGCCCTCTCCAGGCCCCAGTCAATGGGTCCCTCCATCTTACCCAGATAGAACTGTAGGTAATGGATGAGGACCAATGTTTTTGAAAAGGGGAGAGTTGTTTATCTTCTTTAGAAAAGTTTAAAATATTTAGGGTAAATAATGCCTTTTTTAGTTGGTCGTGTGGGGGTAAGGATTCCCCCTTTTGTTTTTGTAATTGAGACTTGAGAGTCTGATTATATCTTTCAACGATAGCCTGGCCCCGGGGGTTGTATGGGATGCCTGTAGAATGTGAGATTTTCCAGTTCTGGAGAAAATCTACAAAGGCCTTGCTTACGAAGCAGGGGCCATTATCTGTTTTAATTTGATCAGGCAGCCCAAGAGTGGCAAAACATTGAAGCATATGACTAATGGCATGTTTAGATTTTTCCCCGGCATGTGCCGATGCCCAGCAGGCGCGGGAAAAGGTATCAACTGAAAGAAAAATATACTTAAGTTTTCCAAATGGAGAATAGTGTGTGACATCAATTTGCCACAGATGATTAGGGCGTAGCCCTCTAGGATTGCTTCCTATAGTTTGAAGGGGGGTACTTGGAGGAAGGGCTGACAGGACTTACAAGTCCGGGCAATTTTTTTAAGGTCCTTGACTGGTACCTGTGGAAACCTGTGCTTGAGACCTCTCCAGTTGACATGGGTCAATAAGTGGAAGTGTGTAGCTTCTGTAATAGTATTACACTGAGGCATAGAAGCCATTTTATCAGCCAAATTGTTTCCTCGAGAAAGAAATCCTGGTAAGTTTTGATGACCCCTGAGATGCTGAAGAAAAATGGGGTTAATTCTTTGTTTGAGTAGGGAACGAGCTTGAATCATCAGAGGAGATATAGGGTTGGAGTCCAGTCTAATATGGGCCTCAACCAGGTTGGGTAATAAATTAACAACATAAAGGCTGTCAGAAAATAAGTTAAATGGCTCTTGAATAGTGTCCAAAGCTAGAACGACAGCAAATAGTTCTTTGAATTGTGCTGACCCCTCAACCTCATGGGAGACTGACTTTATGGGCATAGGCTCTTTTTCCTGTTTTAAGGGAGGGTAAACGACTAGGGAAGCCCCCAGGTGCCCTCCATCAGTAAACACGGTAAGAAAGTCAGGGTTAGGTTGAGACAGAAAAAGCCTGGGGGGCTTCCATTCTAACCTGGAGAAAGAACTCATCCATTTGTGGGGGCCATAATGGCAATCAATTTTACCTAGAAACCCCTCGAGAGCCGTAGCAACTTTATTATTATTTCTCTGAAGCCAGGTGAAATCTGTTATCTTAAAGGGGGTGACAATAAGGTGAGGTTCTGTGCCAAACAACCGGACAGAGGTGTCTCTGCCCTTGATAATGCAATCAGCAACCTGGTTGGTTATAGAATAAACTCTGGGGACCCCACCGATTGAGAGGTGGACCCATTGGATGGGTTCACCTTCCTGGGCCAACAGTGCAGTGTATAATGTTTCCCCAGAGAAAATGTAGAGGGAGATGGGCAAATCAGGATTGAACCTCTTTAGGGTCACAGTATTTATAGCCTGTTGTACCTTATGAAAAATTTGTTGATGACAAGGGGACAAAATTACCTGAGAGGAGAAGTTAAGGTCCTTTAGGAGGTCAAATAAAGGGGACAGCTCTTCAGTAGTTATGGGTATCCAAGGCCTCATCCAATTAATTTCTCCCAAAAGCTTCTGGAGTTGAGGCAAGGTGTAAGAATCCTGAATATAAAGTTGTGGTTTAACAGGTGAAACTGTATCTAGGGTAAGGATCGAGCCCAAGATCTTAAAGGGAGGCACAGTTTGAACTTTTTCCGGAGCTACTTTAAAGCCGTGAGTATGTAGGATAGTTAGACATTGGTAGGTAAGGTCCTGGAGTGTGGAGGAATCTAGGCACCCAAGAATAATATCATCCATGTAAATATAAAACAGGGTATCAGGGAGATTGATAAGAGAAGAGAAAATGGATGACAGGTAATATTGACAAATGGGTGGGCTATTTGCCATGCCCTGAGGTAAGACAGTCCATTCAAATCTCCTATCTGGGCCACAAAAATTAACAGCAGGTACAGAGAATGTAAATTTTTCCATGTCTCCTGGATGGAGAGGGATAGAGAAGAAGCAATCTTTAATGTCAATGATAGTAATATGGTATATATTGGGAATAGCTGGGATCCATGGGAGTCCCCTCTGGGGAGTTCCGAAGGAGATCATGCGTTTATTGATCTTTCTTAAATCATGTAAAAATCTCTAGGACCCATTAGGCTTTTTTATGACAAAGACAGGAGAGTTCCAGGGACTAGTGGAGGGACGAATATGTCCGGCCTCCAACTGTTGATCAATAAGTATGTGGAGTTGGTGTAACTTAGAAGAAGGGAGAGGCCACTGCTCAACCCATACAGGATCCCCCGGTCTCCACTGGATTTTAAATGGGGGGGGCTGGGCAGTGGCCCTTAGAATTGGGGGTGTTTATTGAAGTACTTTTGTCTGAGTTGCTCAAAGTAAGGGTCATCTCTATAATTGGGATGATATTCCCTCCCTTCCTCAGACTGTTGTTGATATTCTTTTTTATCTAACAAATCATTATAAAAGGCCTTATGGTCAGTAGTGATGAAAGCCTCGGCATCTCCAAGGATGTCTTGTCCCAGTAAGTTAGCAGTGAGCCCAGTCACCACGAGAGGGCGGACTTTTCCCCTGTCCCCACCTGGGTCAGTCCAAGGGAGCCACATGGCAGTCTCCCAGGAGGTGGATTGCCCGCCAATTCCCAGTAGGGGAGGGCCGGGCACAAGCTGCCAGGAGGGGGGCACTTCCTCCTTTCTCAGGACCGTTCGGTCCGCTCCAGTGTCGATGAGAAGTTTGAATTTTTTATTGCCAATATTCAAAATAATTTTGGGTCTAAGGCCGGGGATCAGGGGGACGGTCCAATAGGCTTTGATGGTCTCTTTCCCCTTATTTAACGGGGCTGGGGGAAGCCCCTGGAGGAGTTTAAAGGCTTTCCCTGTATGTTAAACTTCCATTTACATTCCTTAGCCCAATGAAACCCTTTATTGCATTTAGGGCAAAGGGTGTGAGGGGCGTTGGTCGTCCCCCCAGAGCGCGGAGGAGGCTTTGTCCTGTTGGGGCACTCCTTTTTAAAGTGGCCCTCGTCTCCGCATCCAAAACATGTCAAGTTTTTAGAATTTAACTGTAATGCACAGATCGTGTTGGCCAAATCTCTCTGTTTATTTTCCTGAAGGGCGGCAGCCATGGCCCTAGCCTGATGGGAGATAGTGCCAACGTCCTTGGTGGCTACAATCCATCTACTCATGGAGTTGTCCTTGAGACCCGCACAGGCGAGGCGGTGATCGGCCGTCATCCCTTCCCAGACCAACATTTTAGTAAACTGATCCCGTAATGCCCCTGGGGGAAATTTTCTTTGGAGACTTTTTTCCACCCTATCTATAAATGTAGCCAAATCCTCAGATGGTTTTTGAGTAATACTCATAAGGGGAGTTTCAGAGGGTCCCTCATCAAGCTTTTTCCATGCCGCCAAGCCCAGTGCCCTGACCTGGTCCCTATACGGGTCAGGTATAGCCGCCTGTTGAGTGCCTGTAGCATATTGATCAGAGGTACCAGAGAGCATCCCAAAAGTTATCGGCACAGGGGGCTGTTGATTTTGGTTTCGTTCTGCCTGTGCATGGCATTCATCTCTAAAAAAGGCACACCACTTAATGTATAGGGGACCTGACAAGACAGCCCTGACTAGATTTTTCCAATCTTGGGTTGTACAAGGTTGATGGGCAAGTCCCTGTAACAGGGTCTCAGCCCAAGGAGAGTTGGGTCCATCCTCCGAGACCGCTTTTTTAAGCTCCTTAAGGTCCTGAGCTTCCCACGGATACCAGGCAGCAGGGCGATTGCCCCCAGGATTTAGATTGACGGGAAATAAAAAAGTAGCTTTATTTTCTGACGGCTTGGCTGCCGAATATGAAGGAGGGGCTGAGGGGGTCTCGGCGGCCGAATATGAAGGAGGGGCCGAGGGGGTCCAGAAAGGGTTAGTTGATGGAGGAGGTCCCCCGGAAGGCCAGGGAGCACTCTCAAAGGGATCGAGTGAGGAGCATAAAGATGTATCCTTTTGGGGTTTTTTTTAGCTGTATCTCCAGGAGGAGTAGCTGGATCAGGCTGTATATTATCTTTTTCTTCTGTCTTTTGTTTATGTTTGGTTGGCCTTGGAGGGAAGCAGGCCTTGAGGGCTGAGATCATAGGGAGGACCCCTGAGGGGGGTATTTGACCCTTCTCCACATGTGCCCGACAAACAAGGGCCTCTACCCTATCCCACGTGTCCCAACCAAAGAGATTTCCTTCCGGCAGCCATGGCGCCAGTTTGAGAAGGCAATCCCAGGTCTGTTGAGCCTGATTATCAGTCAAATTAAGCCCTCTACTCTTTAGGAGTGCCCTGAGAGATTCTAAGGCAGGATTGGATTTACAGTTAGACTGTCCCTCATTATAAAGTTGAGAGAAAAATGTCCATAAAATTAGGGCAATAGCAACCCACATACACATGAGTACAATACAACCACAAGGATCCAAAAGATAGGTAAACATGCTGTACAAAAGCCGCAGATGTAGCTTGTCTGCAAACTAAAAGTGAAAGGAAAGAGAAAGAGAACAGAGATGTTGATCAACAAGTACAGGTTATAGAAGCAAAGTTTAGCACATTAAATATAAAGACTACTTATAGGGGTACGCTCACCCGCATATGTACACCGATTGAGCTCCTCAACGAATGTCTCTCAGGGGGCACTAGTCTGCCGGATTCCGAGAGCCGCACGTTAGGCGCCAGATGCCGGGCTCCGAGAGCCGCACGTTGGGCACCAGATGCCGGGCTCCGCCGGCGGGGGCAGGTAGTGCCGAGGGAAGGACCAGGCCCGCTGGTTCCTCCCGAGGGGCTGAGGAGGAGATGAGTGTCCGACGACTCAGACCTCTCCTGGCCACCGGAGAAAAACCACACTGAGTCGGGAGTCTTGTCGAAGCAGGAACTCGCTTTATTGCTATGAACAGTTGCCTATATAATGTTGGGGGTGAAGGCGGGGATTGTAGGATGGTGGGGAAAGGTAAGGGCCAATAGTAAACTGTGACTATTGAAATGATAATTCTAACTCCCATGTGGAGGTAGCAGGTAAGAAGCCATTAGGCGTCTTGCTGAGTCACGTCTGGCCAGAGGCAGATCACCAAACTTTAGCTAGGCTCAGGAAGTTCCACTAGGCCTCACACTTGGGCCTCAGAGACCAACACATACTTACCCCTACTACTCTCTCTCATGCCCCTCCCATACCCATTAAATACTCTTTTCTTTCCAACCAATCCTCTTTCACTTTCATTTTGTGTGTGGGGGGGGTGTATGTGACACATTGAGTTTAGTTAGGGTTGCTTCATGAGCATGGGTATGGGTTATTTAGTGGAGCATGGCAAACTCACCAGTGGCTACATACCACTGAAGAACATAACTTCTCCTTCCTCAGAAACCATAAATTTCCAATAGTTCCTCAGAGAGGGATGGGACACCCTCCTCTGGCTCTTATATTCTTTTCGTTCCCTCTTCTACAATATGTCCTGAGCCTTGGAGAGGGTAATACACATGTCCTACTTAGGGACAATTGAATAATCATGACATATTCTCAGCACTTTGACCAGGCATGTGTCTCTGTAGTAACCACAGACCACTACAAAAGCTTCTCTGATCAAGGCTCAGGAAAACATTATCTGTAGGTATAAACATAAATGTTTATAAGGCAGTTTGACAATATGCCTATTAAGCAAAACAAAAGTATTAGGTTTCCACCTTGGGCCCATGACGTCCTCAGCCACGTGCTTTTGACCAAGTAGCACGTATAATGCCAGGCATAAATTCCCTCCTGTGAAATCAGACCTCAAATCCAATCTGAAAGCAGTTGGTTACCCCTATAATAGGCATGTCACTGTTATACCAGTGACTACATCTTGACTGTCAAGTCTCTCTCTCTCTCTACATATAGAGACTCTATATAGAGAGTCTTTAGCTGGATAAAACTATTTATGAATTTTCCCCCTATCAGCCTGAATAGCACCTTTGGCACCATGAAAACAGTTCCAGCTTGATTTCTCTGTGTCTTGCAACCAAAGTGTGTGGTAGCTTCAACTATAGGAACTTAGCCAGGTATGGTGGTGCACACCTTTAATCCCAGCACTTGGGAGGCAGAGGTAGGAGGATTGCCATGAGTTCGAGGCCACCCTAAGACTACATAGTTAATTCCACATCAGCCTGGTCCAGAGTGAGACCCTACCTCGAAAAAACAAAAACAAAAACAACTATAGGAACTTACTATCTAATTTTGGCAGGCCACCAAAAACAGTGGGAATATACTGTACTGTTTTAGGGGCCTCCCTAGCCAACAACTCATAGGGAGATATATCACACTTTGTACTGGGATATTGTTTAATAACCAATGACATCCTGGAGCAGTACTATCCACCCATGTAGGTCACCTTGGTCCATATGCTGTTAGTTTATTTATTTAGGCAAAGTTGATTCTAGGAATATTTCTTTTAAAATGATACCACCGTTCAAAATTCTTTTCTCTGAATCTATTCTGTAATTACTTTGGGTGATTTTCCTTAATATGTTATATAAAAGGGAAAATGGTACTTTTTTCCTCCTGAAGACATACTTAGGTTAGCTTTACATTTTTTCTAAAAACAGAAACTGAAATCTTTGCTTATTAAGCTAATATCCCTTATCAAATGGAGTTAACTTTATCCTGAGAAAATTAAAGAAGGCACAATCTCCATGAATGAGCACCACATTTTAACATTGCTACAAGAGCAAAATACCATTCTTAAAACAGATAGAGTCAATGTTATATTACCCTTATCTACTACAGTGAATAACCTTTCCTCTAGGATTTATCTCTGTAGCGTCTAACCTTAAATATGTGTCCCTACTTCAGACTAGAAGACAAGATAGGCAAAGAGGCCATGAAAAACAAAAACAAAAAAAATTTGATGATACTGTGATAAGCATGGTCAAGAACCAAACAGCATTTCTGCCATCAAAACCCTACCTAGGGACTCCCTGGGATAATTCCTTTCTAAAATAATTCCCCCATAGTTCAGACTGCTTTTTCCCTAACTTTATACTTAACCCCCTTATCTTCTTGGGATCTTCCTCTGTCTCAAAAACTAGCTTCACAGTAGTAGGTGCATTCTCTCCGATTTTGTAAAGAGTCTCATAGGTACTTTTCATCATTTCTCAGAAAACCTGGTCTAGAAGATCAGATAACAATAGTTGTGGGAAATTGAGTAGGATACTAGAAGAAGTTCTTGTAGTATTTCATTTGTTTGGTCCCTAACCCTGGCTATTCATTAATTTCATCAAATCTTGGAGTAAGGCCTAGTAGCCTGAATTTTTAAAAGTTATGAGTCTGATAGACCATTCTGATTATAGACATTGAATAGCTAGTACTTTGTTTATTTGTATGTGTTGGGGTGTGGCACAGGCACATGCTACATGCATGTGTATGGGCCACATGCCACAGTGCATGTGTGGAGAAGACAACTTTGAGGTGTCTGTGCTCCACCTTCTTTGAAATAAAATTCCTTGCTCTGGAACTGAATTATCAGACTGCAAACAATTGTCAGACTAGCTGGCTCCTGACTTTCAAATTCTCCTGGCTCTGCCTTGTGTTGCAATAACTGTGTTAATATCACAACATTTAGTTTCACATGGGCGCTTGGGGATTGAACTCAGTCCTGCAAGTTTTGCAAGGACCTTGAACTACTGAGCCATCTCTCTAGCCCCACAAGTAGTTTCTTATGCAGAAGATAAATTGACAATCAGCAAACCTTGATATTCATACCTTTAGATTCCTGAGAGTAGAAATGCTAAAGTTCACTCTCTTCTTTCCTTCCTTCTCACTCTCCTCTCTTTTTTCCTTCTCCTTTATTCTTTCCCTCTCTCCTCCTCTCCTGTATATGAACATGCAGAAAGTCTAGCAAACCCTTTCTCCTCATGGTCTTTAACCTGGAGAGTCAAAGTAGAACTGTAGGTTTTTCCTTATATCATAAAACCATCTGCTCCTCTGGTATTTCTTCTTATTATGCTGCCTACAATATAGTTTCTTACTATTACTTTATTTGCAGAAACCCTTAGTTTTGTTTCCTTCAGATATTCTGGAAAATCTTAAGGCTAACCTGAGAACTATAGAGGTACCAGAGTGCCGCCCAGCTTGTTCTGGGCCCAGGAATCTACAGGGAGCCATGCTAGCATTGTTCAGGTTGCTGTTGAAGTTTCTTTTGAACTTCCTTGAATAGGATTCCTTTATGCTTGTTTTATGATACTGACAAGATTCCAGTGACGTTGTAAAGTAGAAAGTTGTAAAATCTAATATATTTCCCAGGATTTCATTGAAGGGGAAAAAGCCAAAAGTGGAAGAAAATTATAATCTTTGCCAAAAGTCCTTTTGAGGTACCTGTATAACTTACATTGCTTAGGACTATGAATAAAGTTCAAGTACTGTCTGGGTGAAGTCACAACATATTGGCACTGTCAGTGGAATAAGACTCAATTTTCTGGGTGATGAATAGCTTAGTGATAGTGATGGCTATCAGGAAGCACAAAGCAGCCAGTTTAGCATCACTGACCACTTTGAGTGACAGAGCCCAAAGAATCCTCACTTCTGAAAAAATCTGAAGTCCGAAGGAGCTTTATAACTTGCTATAGACCACACACCAAGTGGACAGTAGTCATCTATCTATTCTAATATTCTTTTCAAGTAACAAATAATGATAATAATATCAGACACTAGTATTTACTACTTGCTATAAGCCAGGCAGCATGCTAAGCATTGCATGTGTAAAATTTTGTTTAACCTCTACAACTGTTTTTTATTCTTCATTTATTGGAAATTGAAGGACAGAGAGCTTTATTCAGTTATCTTCATAAGCTTCCATCATGCCTCCCCCCTGTCAAGGCCAGCCAGTGCTAGTTTGTGTGTTTGTCATAGGTACAAAAAGTGTAATGAATGTTCTGGTCACAAAACCTGTTAAGTATGCTCTCCCATACAGTTGGCTAGGTTTTATTGTGTGTGTGTGTGTTTCTTGTTCTTGAGTATGGGCATGTGTGTGCCATGACGTGTACATGGAGGTCATAGGACAACTGCTACTGTTATTCCTCACCTTCCAACTTGTTACCTTGTTTGAGATAGGATCTCTTGTCCCATGCTGCATATAGCCGGTCAAGCTGGCCCATGAGCTGCAAGGATTCTCCTCTCTCTGCCTCCTTTCACACCATCATAGCTTTGGGATTAAAGATGTATACTACTTCACCCAGCTTTATATGTATTCCAGGGATCTGAACTCAGGTCCTCACATTTTGCATAGCAAGCACTTTACCCGCTGAGCCATCTCCATAGCCCCTTGACTAGATTAAGAATAACTACATTTAAATTTTATATTATAAAAAGGCTATTTTAATTTTGATGTCTATTTTAACAGGCACATCCAGTAAAGCAGTGCAAAGTATCCCTCATTATCTACAAACAAAAGAAATACTTTTAATTAGTGAGGAAGAACTTTTGTCACGTGAAATAATGGAAAAGTATTGGAAGATCTATGCGAACTGTAAAGATTTGTCATTTTGAAGCCCTGTTTCCTTAATACTTTATATGGTATTTGTTTATATTATCAACCAACTTTCATCTTTTTTCTTGTATGGTGGGCCTAATTTAACCAACACTTTGTGGGTTATTACTGAAGATGTGTATTTACTGCTACAAGAAGACTGTTATGGTCACTTTAATAATTTTGCCATTGAAATAAAGGAATTTCTGCATAAAATTGTTGGCATTCTTGCTTTTGTTTTGTTGGCATAAACTTAAGATTAATTTTTCAGTACCCCTGTGTTTGTGAAAGTAACCGTTCTGAGTAACAGTTCCACAAGGGAAATGAGGATTGAAATAAGTGATTTGTAGGTTGCTGGCCCTTAAAAGATCAAGAAAAACATGAATCCACTTCATACAAAAATTTCAAGTCCCAGTATTTTCTCCCATTTATTTTTACATTTATCTCAAAATAAAAATTTAATTTATGAAGGAGATTTAAGTTTTGTACATGATCATGTAGGTAGGATTGCAATGGTTCAAGTTTTAGACCAAAGAACCAACCAAGTGCTGATTGAGGGACGATTTTTCTTTTTCGGTGCTGAGGACCGAAACCAGGGCTTGGCATTGCTAAGCAAGTGCTCATCCACTGAGCTAAATCCCCAACTCCAAGGAACTATTTTTTTTAACAAAAGATATACTTCATCTTTGATCAGCTACATTGTAATGGAAATTAGAAAACAAAGATATATTGAAGAATTTTGTCAATTTTCATAAGCCTCTTAATATTTGATAATTAAATTATTCTTTACTTACCCCTTTTTTTCATGTTAAATACATTATATTGTTGAGAGAGAAATTGTCTATTAGAAAAAGGCTCATAAGAGAACTCTGAGGCTGATATCCGGCTACTTATAAAAGCGGCTGCTTACATCACACCTTTGCTCTGCTATCTGCAGCAGCTGCCACAAAGCTGGAAGGCCCTTCAGGACACTGCACCCAAGTGTACCAGCTCTACTCTACTCTAGATTCAGTCTCGGACACAAAAAGCTTGACTGTTCATGAGGGTTTTGGGGGCTTTCTCCTCTTTTCCAGATCCTGGACATCTCCTGAGGTTTTCATCACGGTAAGGTTTTGTCCTTCCCTCCAGGGTGGGAAAGGATGTATATACATGGGCCCTTAGGCCACATGAATGTATCCACTCCTCACCCTTTGGTTCTACAACTAACCTCCCCTGCCATTCCCCCTTCTTTGGTCCATGGCCTCTCCCTCACCCCTTCTGGCTTCTGAGTAAATACAATTATTTAATAATTATCATCCTCAGTCAAGTTTTATTTCAATTAATTCTTTAGTAAAACAGACATGAGCTCAGGTATGGGGTTTGTGTTTGAGCACCCATAGAATAAAACCCTGTCACATATGTATCTACATAAAATATAGGAACCACATATGAGAAAAAGACATGACAGTTTTTCTGCGACTGGCTTAATTTGCTTAGAATGATTATCTCCAATTGCATTCATTTTTCCTACAAACAACAGTAGATATTAAAGATACATGTATTGATTAGGGTGTGTTGAGGTATAATAACAAACCTACTGAAAGTGGCTTAAGCAATAAGGAAGTTTTCCTTTAACAAGTGCACATATCAGAACTTTAGGCATTAAACATTTCCTGTTTAAACTGAGTGGTACCATTTTTGTTGCCATCTTTTTTCAGGATGTCTTCAGTGTCACAATGGCTCCACTCTTACAGACAGATGCACATGTAGAAAAATTTCATTAGAAAAGAGGGTCTGGGGAGATGGTGCAGTGGTTAAGAGCACTTGCCACTTAGGCATGAGGGCCTGGGAGGGCCTGAGACTACCCAGTTTGACTCTCCGGAACCCACATGAAAAGCTAGGCATGCTCATGCACATCTATGATCCCAGTTTAGACAGAGTGGACACACTGGAGAACTGCTGGGACTTGCTGCCCCAAAAATGTCAGGTTTGGGTTGAGAGAGAGCCTCCATCTCAAGGTAGTATCCACATGAGCAACAGAGAAGGGCACCTGAAGCTGTCCTGTGACATCTGCATGCAGATTCACGGCATGTGCACACACACATGCATACAGCACACATACTCTACACACGTGCACACACATGTGCACACATGGCAATAAAAAAGAAAGGAGATAATTTTCTTCCAAGGCACTTCTTTTGGGAAGAATCTTCCCTAAGCACCTCTACCCTCAAAAGGCCACATCTGTTTATCACCTGTCAGCCCTCAAAAGGTCACTCCCCAGAGAAGAGACATTGCCTTGACTGCCTCAACGAAGTGCATGCCCAGGAGCAGGGATCCATCAGCTGCACAGGTCACTCACTCCACCGGTTAGGAAACAAACAAGGTAAAGCACATACAGACATAGAGAGAGGGGGAAGTGGTTAGGATAAGAGATAACATTTTGGAGTACTTCTCATTGCTGGGACAAAACACCTGGCCAAAAGCAGCTGATGGGAGGATTTTTTTTTTTTTTTTTTTTGGCTGTGGTGGTTTAAATGTGAATGTCCTAGCAAGCTGGAGCTGACTGCAACACAAGAGACAGCATGGCATGAGCAGAAGCTGGACACCACCGCCAACACGGCAAGTAGAAAACAGCCAACAGGAGAGTGAGCTGGCAAGCTAGGGGCTAATAAACCTCAAGGTCCACCCCTAGCAACACACCTCGTTGAACAAGGCTCCATCTCCCTAGTTGCCATCAGCTGGGGACCAAGCATTCAAAGCGCATAAGTTTATGACGTCAGGTTCAAACCACCACAGCACATAATATATCCTAGTCATTATTATAATTACTTCTGATACATGAACTCATGTAATCCTTAGCATAGCCTATGAGATGGGAAATATCATCTTCATTTTAAAGATAAGAGACCTGAGGCACAGGATGAAATGTTTTGTTCAAAGTCACACAGTAACTACCAAGTAATAGAGCTGGAAGTCAAACTTCTCGAGGCAGTGTCTTGCTGTAGCCCAGGCTGACCTGGAATTAGTCTCAGGCTGGTCTTGAACTCACAGCAATCTTCCTACCTCAGCCTCCCGAGTGCTGGGATTAAAGGCATGCACTACCACGCCTGGCACATCCTTAATTCTTTTGCCACGTAAATAAAGAAGAGAATTTGAGGCCATTTCAGATGAACTTTCCTTTGTCTTAGTCTAAATCTTCCTGAACCCATTTGTAAGTTCATATTCTTTCATTAAAACTACTTTGCCAGGAGTTTTAAGACCGGACCAGTAGATGCAAGCATTTAATACTATAATGTCAATGTTTGTACTTCTAGATTGTAAAAGCAGTTAATATTTGTGGTTTTAGCACAAGACACCTCAAAGTTCCGTGATGTAACAGTTTGGCTAAGATATGAAGCTGGATCATGTCCATCAAAGCTGAAGGCAGGGAAGTGGTAAGGCAAGTTCCTGGCTGGCGGGTGAGCCTTGCCAATCACCTAATATCACACAGCACAGCGTTTCGTTCTGTTTCCTTATTGTCTACACTGTACCCGCTATGAAATGACTCAACAAAACTATGTTTTATGTGTATGTAAAAATAGCCCTGAGAGAAATATACTGGTGATGGAAATGAAAAGGTTCAAGAAAATAATTGGCTCTTAGCCAAAAAAAAAATAAAGTAAAAGGAGAGACAACCATATTTAGAAGAGCCCAGCTCTGACTCTCAGAAGACTTTTTCGGCACTGGCATAAGTCCAGAGTCCCTAGCTTCTAGGACTATGGATCTTCTTTTCCATTAGAGACCAAATGGATGGTTTGAGCCTCTCAGAACATGTACAGGGCAGAGTGCACTCCACTGCAGTCGCCTCTACCTTCTGCTTTTCTACACTTCCCAATATGGCACTTACATTCTCCCAGGTTGTGTTCTGTTGTTGTTTTCAGTGAAACATTCCGTCAGTGGCTGATCAGCTTGGCCCTTGTCCCCAACAACAGCTCACACCCTCCCAGCTGCATGCTGGCCTCCGCCTGATCATTTCCCCACTCCACTCCCTGCCGTTGGCAAAGGCTTTTACTGATAGGTTGCTGGTAGAGGGGAAGGAGTTACACAGCACAGCAGCAAACAACTGAAATATGATTGGACTTTAACAGAGGTTCTGTCCCAAATGGAGAGGCATTGAAATGGATATAATGGGTGGAATCTCTGCATTAACACTGGCCATTCTGCAGATGGAGATTCCAAAGATGGTCAAAGGCAGGAGTTCTCAGGACAAACTCCTTACTTTCATAAACTTTTGAGGAAGAAAGGGTGTCTCTAACTAGAGATAAGGTTTTGCTCTAACTAGAGATAAGGTTGCTATTATCAGGGGTTGAGAAAAGACGCCTGGACAGGTTACAAATCTAGGTCTGCTATTTCATCCAGTATGCCAGCTTTTCCCTTGTTGTACCTAGGATCAGGAGAAACTACAGGGCTAAGTGGCTACATTGTCTCCACAGGACTAATGTTATGCCCAGTTCTCGGCACCCCCAGTGACCACCAAGGAGAACCAAACACGTATGCAAAGGCAAGGAGCTTTATTTCGGGCTTAAGCTCGGACTCTTGACTTCACCAAGAGCACCAAGCAGCAGGAGGGTGGGATTTATATAGGGATTGGAACAAAGAAGTAGGGAATGGGTACATGATTGGTTGATTTCGTAGGACATTGGCGGCAAAGTTGGGGGGGGGGGCTAGGTAACTAAGTAGCCTCCGTTGCGATTGGCTAAACAAGCAGCAAAAACATTTGTGTTTTTCGATTGGCCGGGTCAGGGAAGTAGGAGGGACAAGTCTTTGGCAAGTCTCAGGCATGTCCTGCGCAGGGGACAGCTGCTCTTTGTTCCTTTGTTTAAGCTGAAACTTGGAACTTAGGCCTAACCAGGGCAGCGCCCTACTGAAGCCTGTCATGGCAGGCGTTCAGTTTCTGGGTCTTTCATAGGCTCGTGTGTTTTGAATACTTGGTCCCAGGTAGTGGCAATTTGGGAACATTGTTATAGCCCAGCTCCAAGTCCAGTACTCAGACTATTTCCTGATGCTGTGGCGATGTAATACTTGGCCGGCTGTGTGCTCCTGCCATGCTTCCACACCATAATGAACTTCCCCTCCAAACCATATGCCAAGATAAACCCTTTCCTTCCACGAGTTCCTTCTGGCTGCTAGGTTTTTTTTGTTTGTTTGTTTGTTTTTAACTCAGCAACAAGAAGGTAATTGGTACCGTGAAGTGGTCTTTGCTGTGATAAACCTATGTGATTTCTTTTAGTCTTTTGAAACTGGTTTGTGGGAAGAATATGGAAGGATTAAGAACTTGGGTCTAGAGAAGTTTAACCAAAATGCAGAGAGAAGTGTGAGCTGTGGAGACCTGGCTTATGATTTTTCAGAAAGAAAGGACTTTACTGAAAACTGGCCTAGGAATAGTTCATGCAATATGCTGCTTAATTATGCCTGTGTCCTGAGTCCTTGAGCAGTAGAATTTGGAAGTAACAGACTGGTGTGTTTGGTGCAGGAAAATACAGAACAGGAGGATGCGGAAAGTGGAAAGTTTGACACAAAATGAAATGTGAACAAGCTTGGATCCCAGAGACTACAGCTGCTTAGAAGTTAAGAGCTTAGCACCATTGAGGATGGGTCAGCTGCTGTGCCTTGGGACCACAGGAAAGATGCCTTAGGAGCAAGGCCCAACCCATTGAATGCTCAAGGTAGGAGGCATGTTGAAAGGAGGGGACCTGAAGGAACGCTGAAGTAGTTTCCTGCTCCTCAATGTCTAGCTTCACTCCTCTGGATAAAGAATTAGGCAATGTCGCCCACCTGGTTCTGGCATCTGGAAGCATGACATATGCAGGAAATAGAAGATCATAGAGTACAACCATTCCAGGAGCTTTGGCAGGTTGCAATGTGAGACCAGGTTGAGGTCCCTACTGAAAGGCACAGTTAGGCCATTGTGTGAAGCTGAAAAATAGGCTGTAGTGGAAACCCCAGGATGCTGGAGGTGTATGAGATGGCCACCAAAGAAAGCTGCTGCCTTGAGGAGGATTCTGTCTGTACTGTAAGTAGCACAACTTGAGGGATGGGGGAGTTGCCTAAGCCCTTTGGAGCTCGGAGGGAGGATTCCATCCTAAGTCCTAGATGTTGGATATACAGGATTTGATGTTTGACCTGATGATTTTCAATATTGCATTTGGTCTGATCTTTCCTTGTTATGTCCCCATTCCTCTTTTGGGGGTTGGGAATATTTACTTTGCGCCATCATGTGTTGGAAGTATGTAGCTTGTATGTTTTGATTTTAAAGGGCTCACAGTTAAGAGACTGCTTTGGGTCTCAGATGGGACTTAGGACTTCTGAACAGCATTAGGAGTGATGGAGACTCTGGGAACTTTTAGAGTTGTACTGGATGCTTTTGAATCATGAGATGATCATGAGTCTATGGGGATCAGGGACAGAATGCATTGGTTTGAATGAAATGTTCTCTATAGGCACATGTGTTTTGAATACTTGGTCACCAGCTGATAAAAATTAGGGAAAGTTGTGGGGCCCTTAGGAAGTGGAACTTTGCTGGAGGAGGGATGGCACTTAGGATAGGCTTTGGGGTAATACAGCCCAGCTCCAAGCCCAGTACTTAGACTACTTCCTTCTGGTTTATGTGGAAATGTGACCCAGGCTTCTTCTTCAAGCCTGCCATTCTTTCCCCACAGTGATTAACCTTTCTCTTAAAACTGTAAGCCACAATAAACCTTTTTCTTCCATGAGCTGCTTCAGGTTGATTGTTTTTCCCAAGCAACAAGAAGGTAATTGCTACACACATATTGCAGAATCTTTGAGAATGAGTGTCAGCATCATTGGTTTCATAAGCGCTCCAGTGGTCACAGTATGAAGCCAGGCTGAAAACCACTGTTCCAGACTCTGCTGATCTACTTCCCCCTCCTGGCCCTTCTGATCACCTTTTTCCAGGCCTGGGAGAGAAACTCAGAATTCCCTTGTTCTCCCCCCCCCACCACACACACACGCATTTCCTCATAAGCACAGTATTTTTGCTCTCTGTCTTATTCTTCCCCATCTTGGAATTGCTCAGGTGCCTTGGCTTTCTCACCATAGAAGTTGTTTTTGTTTGTTTTGTTTGGTTGGTTGGTTGCTTTTTGTTGTTGTTGTTGTTGTTGTTTTTGTTTTTTGAGGTAGGGTCTCACTCTACCTCAGGCTGACTTGGAATTCACTGTGTAGTCTCAGGGTGGCCTCAAACTCACAGCAATCCTCTTACCTCTGCCTCCCGAGTGCTGGGATTAAAGGTATGCACCACCATGCGTAGCCCCATTGAAGTATTCTTATGGGTGGTGTGGTGCTTTGTATGTAAAATGTCTCCCATAGCCTCAAGTGTGTGCAACTCAACTTCCTACTTCATCTCCAGCCAGTGGATCCTATGAGAGGTGGAGCCTTGCTGGAGGAGGTGTGTCACTGAGGGTGTACCTTGAGGTTTATTAGTCCAGCCTTATGGGGTGTTGAGAGCTAACTCATTCTGATTCTACATCCTTCCTACTGCTGGGGCAAGATGGAATTCTACAGTTGCCTGTTCCACCATCATTTTCTCCGCCATGTTGAAACGCCCCCTCAAAACTGTAAGCCTGAAATAAACCCTTCCTGCCCATAATGCTGCTTCTGGCTGGGTGTTTTGAGAAGGTAACTGCTTCAGGCATCTTCTCCAGCCATAAGTGCAAGAGATACATCATCATTGCTCGTAAATAACTTTTTTCATAGTAGAAAGAAGTGACTGCAATTTGTTTCTATTTGAGTTACAGCGTAAGTCCCTGCACCTGTCCTTGCAGAATAGGACTTCAAGGATCCCAAGTGAGAGGGGCATGAAGCCTACAGCCACTGGAGCACAACATCACATTTACTCAGAGTCTGTATATTCCTGAGGATCTTGGTGGGGAGGGGGCTTTCATTCCTAGCTGCACAGTATTTCATCGCCCGTGAACTTTAAATCCCTGCCCTAGCCTGGGTGCCACCCCTGAGAGTTTAGTTTCATTACTCTGAGAATCATGGCTTGTTTCTAGTCTCCTCTGTAGAACTGAAGCATGTAGCCCTGACCTCTGTAGTCTGCTCTTACCACTTCACTTCTTTCCCCACCATCAACCAATGATGAATTTCACATTTCCAAAACTGCTCCATAAAAAAAAAAAAAAAAATCATTTGGTCTGCTTCTTAAAAATAGACTCTGAGCCCCATTCCAGACTTACTGAGTCAGAATCTTCGAGCAATTTTTTTTACTAGATAAATCTTATCAAATAAATGTACAAAGGATTACATTAGTTTAAGTTACTTTTTCCTTTGATTTTTAAAAATTGTATTTATTGATGGGGAATAGTATGATAATTCAGTACTTCAAAATTATTAAAATAATTCAAACTAAGGACTGGAGTTAGCAGTTAAGGCCCTTGCCTGCAAAGCCTAGGGACCCAGGTTTGATTCTCCAGGTCCCACATAAGCCAGATGCACAAAGTGGCACATGTGTCTGAAGTTAGTTTGCACTGGCTAAATGCTCTAGCATGCCCATTCTCTCTTTCTCTCTCTCTCTCTTTTTCTCTCCCTATCTCTCTCTCTATCTTAAATAAAAATAACTTTTAGGCTAGGCGTGGTGGCACATGCCTTTAATCCCAGCACTCAGGAGGCAGAGGTAGAAAGATCACCATGAGTTCAAGGCCACCCTGAGACTACATAGTTAATTCCAGGTCAGCCTGGACCAGATTGAGACTCTACCTCGAAAAACCAATAAATAAATAAATAAATAAATAAATAAATAAATAAATAAATAAATTTTAGGGCTGGGGAAATAGCTTAGTGGCTAAGGCATTTGTCTGCAAAGCCTAAGGACCCTGGTTCAATTCCCCAGAACCCACATAAGCTGAATGCACAAGGGGGCGTATGCATCTGGAGTTCATTTGCAGTGGCTAGAGGTCCTGGTGCACCCATCTCTCTTTTACTCTTATCTGCCTTTCTCTTTCTCTCTCTCTGTCAAATAAATAAATAAATAAAATATAAAAAAATAAATTAATTTTTTTAAAATAATAATTCAAACTATATACCATGTTTAATGATCAAATGAGAGTAATTAGCACTTCCATCTCTCTAAACAGTTATCATTTGGGTTAAGAACTTTCACATTCTTTTCTTCTAGTTCTTTATAAAGTATGTAAAAGGGGCTGGGAATATGGCTTAGCAGTTAAAGCACTTGCCTGCAAAGCCAAAGGACCTAGGTTCAATTCCCCGGGACCCACGTAAGGCAGATGAACAAGGTGGCATGTGCATCTGGAGTTCATTTGCAGCGGCTGGAGGCCCTGGCACACCCATTCTCTCTCTCTCTCTCTCTCTCTCTCCTTCTCTCTCGCTCAAATAAATAACTATTTTTTAAAAACATGTAAGGGTCTGAGAATGATGCCTCATGCCTGCAATCCCAGTACTCAGGAGGCTAAGGGAGGAGGATTTTTGTGAGTTCAAGGCCAGCTTGGACTAGAGTGAGACCCTGCCAAATAAACAAACAAGCCATATGTATATAGAATGAAAAATGTGGTGTTTGGGAGAAGGATACCCTTAACTCTCCTGCCTGAAGACAATAAAATATCATTTTTGCTCTTTAAAAAGATGCACAGGGGCTGCACAGATAGATGGCTTAGTGGTTAAGCACTTGCCTGTGAAGCCTAAGGACCCCAGTTCGAGGCTCAATTCCCAGGACCCATGTTAGCCAGATGCACAAGGGGGCGCACGTGTCTGGAGTTCGTTTGCAGTGGCTGGAGGCCCTGATGTGCCCGTTTTCTCTCTCTCTCTCTCTGTCTGTAGCTCTCAAATAAATAAATAAAAATAAAACAAACAAAAAAAAAGATGCATAGCATTTGGAAGGTAGAAGCAGGAGAATCATGAGTTTAAGGTCATCCTTTTAAAGATTATTTATTTATTTATTTATTTACAAGATAAGATCTCACTCTTCTTTTCCAGGCTGGCCTCCAACTCACATCCATCTGCCTGCCTCAGCCTTCCAAGTACTGAGATCACATACAACCTTTGGGCATTGTGGCATGATATTGTCTTCTACAAATGTGTAGGCTGCATTCATAGCTATCCTTGGACGCATGGAACCCAAAGGCTGCCAAGTTGGACACACAGATGAGCCGTCACACCCAGTTCAGTTTTGCAGATCATAATTCTCTTTCACCTACCTTCTAGAGTCACTCAGAATGCTGTAACCCAGCACATGTGCACATCGTATTTACAGATGAAGAATAGGAAATGACCTACAGAAAACGGAAGTGAGGGACAGCTGGGTTGCCCACAGCTTGGCATTTGCCTTATTGAACTGTGATTGGCTGAAACTCAGCTATCTCTTACAAAGGCAAATTCCCAGGTGTTCACAGTCTGAAATTGCAGTTCACTATGTACAGAATACTCAATTCACAAAGACATTGGTAGGCCAAAGTAAGTCTGACATAATCTGTCCTAAAAACGATACAGCTATGGGGAGGACATTGTTTTTAAAAAAGTATCGAAAGCCCATCATGGTGAGAAATGCCTATAATCCCAACACTCAGGAGGTGGAGGGAGGAGGCTCAGTTCAAGATCATGCTCATTTAATTCAAGGCCAGCCTGGGCTACATGAGACCCTGTTTTTGAAAAAAAAAGAGTTCTCAAGCCAGGCATGGTGGCACACGCCTTTAATCACAGCACTCGGGAGGCAGAGGTGGGAGGATCACCATGAATTCGAGGCCACCCTGAGACTACATAGTGAATTCCAGGTCAGCCTGAGCTAGAGTGAGACCCTACCCCAGAAAAACCAAAAATAAAAAATAATTTTTTAAAAAAAGGGTTCTCCCAAAACAAACAAACAAAAAATAACTAAAAAGGTAGCCAGAGAGAGAGGGTAGTTCTGAGAAGCTGCATCTGAACAATGAACTGCTTACAAATTCCATGGCAAATACACATATAATTTTTAGTCAAAATGTCTCACATCTCTTAAATTAGATGGAATTTTCTTAAGGTCAGGGACTGTCTTTTATATTTTTGTATTCTGCCATAGCAACCAGTGGAGCACTTTGCACAAGAACTCAGTGACTCATGATAGACTCAAAAGCATTTCAACCCTAAATATATGTATCTTTAAAGAGTCAGCTAGCCAGCAGCTTACCTGCTTGCTAGGTAAAGGAAGAGCCAAAGAAGCACATGAAATCATTACTCAGCCTAAGGCTAGACTTTCTACTTATTTCCAGCTGCTAGTGATAGTTGCCAATTCTCATTAAAAAAAAAAAATCTTCCAACTGTGCCAAGATCTGGGTGTTGGGTATTGCTTCACCTTGGTGAGTTAAGACACTGAGCTTTGTGCACCGGTTTCTACTGGATTGATGTTCTGGTGTGTAGGGAGGTTAGTGGACGGAGGGCAGTTCCTGAATAAGGAATATCCAGACCAACACGTTTCATACCAACTCTACAACTGATTGGCTGTCAATCTGGAAAGTTGTTGTCTCGGGATCTTGACAATGAGAAGATTTTTCTTTCTCTGACAGGGCTCGGGGCTTTCATAATGCTCACATAAAATTGCAGAGACAGTACTTTTGTTTTCTTGTCCTTTGTACTCAGTGTCCTCTCAGCTTCTTACCGACGAGTGTGTGTGTGCCTTCAGCCTCTCTTTCCTTAAGTTGACTAGCTAAAGTCTACAACAGGTTACTGGGTCCTGAATGGTCTCTGAAGGCCAAAGGAGATTCTGGTTTTTTTAAAAAATATATTTTATTTGTTTATTTGAGAGAGAGAGAGAGAATGGGCACGCCAGGGCCTCCAGCCACTGCAAATAAACTCCAGATGCTTGTGCCCCCTTGTGTATCTGGCTTACGTGGGTCCTGGAGAATCGAACCAGGATCCTTTGGCTTTGCAAGCAAACACCTTAACCGCTAAGCCATCTCTCCAGCCCAGGAGATTATTTAACACACTCAAAAATGCTCAGGAGATTTGGTGAAACATGCCCAGATATCTGGGGAAGGGTCACCTCTTCCCAAGACGGGACTCACATCATTTTAGGGAGGCCTTCCATGTCTCGCAAGAGTACCCTTTTTCTCAGATGCTTTTCTTGGGGTGAGAGCAACACAGTCAGTGCTGAAGAGTGACCCAGGAAGCAGCGGCACCGGTGTGGGAACAGAGCGGTGATAGGGTTGCTGAACAAGGAATAGCAGAGCAATATGTCTTAGCCCAACTCTACAAGATTTGTGTTTTGATCTGAGCAAGTTGCATGACTCCTTTGAATCTTAGGATTCTTTTTATTTCATGGTAAAAGCAATTTTTAAAAAATTTTTAACTTTTCCTGACAATCCTCATAATATAAGTAATATAGGATCCTTGATTATAAGATAAGATGTTCCTTTTCCTGGAAATACTCAGGAATTTTCATAAAGATCAAATGAGGGATGGAGAGATGGCTTAGCAGTTAAGACACTTGCCTGTGAAACCTAAGAACCCATGTTCTACTCTCCAGATCCCACTTTTGCCAGATGCCCAAAGGTGAGGCAAGTGCAAGGTTGCATATGCCCACTAGGCGGCACAAGTGTCTGGAGTTCAAGTGCAGTGGCTGAGGCCCTGGCACACCCATTCTCTCTCTCTCTCTCTCTCTCTCTCTCTCTCTCTCTCTCTCTCTCTGACTCACTCTCCCTAAAATAAAATAAAAAAATTAAAAAGATCAAATGAAATTACTGAAAGGCGTATGTATCAGCTACTTTTTCATTGCTGGGACAAAATGCCAACCAGAGTCAGTTTATGAAAGGGAAGGGTTTACTTTGGCTTATAGTTTCAAGGAGAAGTGTCCATCCTGGTGGAGAAAGCATGGCCAGAGCAGACAGCCAATGTCACATCTTCATATCAGCAGGGAGGAAATAGAATAAACAGGGCTGGGCTATAACACCTCAAGACACAGCCCTAGTGATGCTTCCTTCAGCAAGGTTCCACCTTCTAAAGATGCCACAACTTTCTCCAACAGCACCACCAACTGGGCATTAAGTATTCAAACACATGAGGGCATGGAAGACATTTTATATTCAAACTACCAGCGGTCTCCCTTCCCTTTCTTTCTTTCTTTCCTTCCTTCCTTCCTTTCATTTCCTTGCTTCCTTTCTTGCTCTATTCTCCCCTCCTCTATATATATCATATATATGCATATATATAATAATTATGTATATATAGCTCACTCTATACATACATATATCAGAGAGAAAGTTTGTTTGATCTTTCTTCCCTTCTTTTGTCAGTGCTGGGTATTGACCAGGGTCTTGTGCATCTAGGCAAGCGCTCTGCCACTGAACTGCTCCCCCAGAGAGCTAATAATCGCTGTGGCAGTGTAACATTATTGTCATGGTAAAAGTAACATGTGGTGTGCTTACACTTGGTGTGGCAGTCATCTATATTCCTTCCACCTCTCACTCGCATATTGAAACTTCAGATGTATGATTCTGCCAGGTACACCCTCTCCCTCGGAGCTGTGCCTTGACTAAGCCTTCCTTGCTCATATTGCTGTTCTTACTTTTCCTTCTAGGATCATGATCACCTCAGTACGGGGGCCCCTTAGTGACTGACCCATTCATTGGCTGAATTCTTTGAGCACAGCTGCCATTTGGCCCACAGATTGTCATTTGGCTCCAGTCCATTGGCTCTTAACATCTCCTTTTTTTAGTTATTTATGTTCTGAGTGCAAGGCCTACCCGTGTAACTAGAGTGTCCATGAGGGCAGCAGGGGCTGTGTTTCACACCTCTCTGCATCCTTACCTCAAGGATTATATCTTCATCATCTGACGTTTGGGGATTGTACTGGATTAGCATGCCCTCCCCCCGAAAAAAATTCATGTCCATTATAACCTGTGAATGTGCCTTCATTTGGAATTAGAACCTTTGCAGATATAAGCCATTTAAGATGCGGTTATATTGGATTAGGGTGGTCCCTAAACACAATGTCTGGTGGCCTTAATAAAAAGAGAGAGAGGAATTTGGAAGGAGAAGAAACAGAAAAGAAGTCCTTGTAACAGTGGAGGTAGCATTGAGGTGACAAGGCTCAAAGCTGAGGACTGGCAAGGATTTGCTGACCACCAGGAGGAAGCAGAGGATTCTCCACTAGAGCTTTCCCAGGCAGGAGTCACTGCCCTGCCTCTAAATACATTTCTCACCCAGGAGGAACGAGTTGGTAGGAACGCTGAGTCCAAGGAGCATGCCTAGAGCGTGGCAGAGGCTCTTCGGAGGGCCACCACCCAGCCGTGGGTAACCCACTTTCTGAAGCCCTGGAAGCCGGTTGGAATAAGGCTTTAAGAGAATGAGGACAGTGAGTGAAGAGAAGGAAAACGCTGGCTGTGACCTGAATAGAAAACAACCCAAACAAAGGTTAGGAACGTCAGATTGAAGGTGTTTCTATGATCCTATCACAGAAGTGATTTGCTTTAGGACAAAATGGTTGAGATGGAGTTGGAAAGACATAAAGGAGCAAGACAGTGAATGGATATCTATTTTATCATATATCCAAAATATACGACGTTTATAGAAGGTACCTCAGACTCCCAAGTGCTAGGAGTAAAGGTGTGCACCACCACACGGGCTCTAGCCTTTCTTGAGAACACTGGATTGCTCCCGTGGCATGAGCAGGGACCGGTGGGTGACTGTAGTTCGTTCCTCTGAATCCCAGTCCTGGAGGTCTGGGGTTCCTATGTGGCTAAGAGCATGTGCACCGAACAGTCTGCATTCTGGCTCTGCCACTAACTGACAACTTATTTCATCCCCCCAACCCGGAAAGGAGAGGTCCCACTGGGGAGAAGAGATGAGGGCATGGCTGGCCTTTTGCTTCCCAAGGTTGTAAAACAGACATGAAAGTGCTTGCCCACTGCTCATGGGAACTTCTAGAGCCAGGCTAGGTCTGCTCAGAGCCTGTCTTCTGGCAGACTCCACGGGCTGGGAGCAAGGACCGAGTTCTTTGGGGTTACTGGGTCATGGTCTTACCTTGCTCCTCACGAACCTGCCAGGCACACTGAAGCCTCCCCCCCCCCCCACTTTACGAAATGATGAAGGGAGTGAGGCTTATACGGACTGGGGAGCATTCGCCCGGCCCCACACCCTACCAGGGACAGCCGGCGGGGAAGTCCTGAAGTACGGTCTGACAGCCGCAGCCAGGGCTTCTGATTTCCAAAGTTAGCATGTTCACAAGATCCCCCTTCGAGGCACACCCGGAATCAGATATTCCCCAGCTGGTTAAACTTGCATGCATTTTATTCGGGTGTACCGGTAGTGAGGCCGGATACCGCAACCGCACGACCAGCCACCCTCGCCATCCCCGCCCCTCCCCTCCCGCGCTCCAGGGGAAGGAGGAAGCCTATTGGCTTTAAGCCCAGAGTGGGGGAAAAAAAAAACTTTGTACCCTATTTACTGGGCAAACGACTCCACCTCCCCGCTGTGCGTAGGACCTCGCCGCTCCTTCCCATGACAGCCGCAAGCGTGCACCCAGCAAACCCGAGCTCCGCCGAGCCTGGCTTTCGGGGACGGACACCGCCAGGAGTGGCAGATGTGAGTTGCTTTGTCACCGTCTCGCGAGCGACTTTGAGCAAGTCACTCGGCTCTCTGGACCTGGGCTGTCGTGTCTTTAATGCGGGGACAGCAGCGAGCCTGATGACGTCCGCCCCCCCCCACTTCCCCTGGGAGCGGGCCGGGTCCCCGAGCGCTGGACGCTGCGCTCCTCCCTCCTCCCGCGTCCCCGGGGCGCTCGCCGCGGTCCCAGCCCGGGCTCCCGGGGAGTGCAACTCCAGGCCAGGGCGAGGGGACGAGCGAGCCGGGCAGGGACAATCCCCCCCCCCCCGCCCCGCACACACACACACCCCCGAGTGGTCTTCGCAGCTGTGGGGGACCTCGCGTTTGGGGATCCCCCTCCGTAAGTCGACTGAGCTACGCAGGGACTCCGGAAAGGCGTTGTGTGTGTGTGTTGCGGGGGGGTCAGGGTGTCCTGCCGGTGCGTCTGGACCGCGACGCCCGGAACCTTGTCCTGCTGGAGACTTTCACTCCCCACCCCCACCCCCGGGAAAACTTGGGCGCCGGGGGCAGGGGGTGGAGAGTCCCCGGCGCCCAAGTTCCCCAACACCACCACCCCGTACCCCCGAGGTGGGCGCAGCGCCGGGAGAGCGCTCCGAGAGCGCGCGCTGGGCGTGACTCGGGGACCCCAGGCTCTGGCCCTTAGCCACGGAAGGGCCACCAAGTCCCCGCTCCTGGGCTTGGGGAGAGGGGCGCGCAAGGAACTGCCCGTGTGACGTCTGCGCCAGAGCCACGGAGGTGGCATAATTTGGGGGGGGGGGAGGGAGTCAAACTGCCGGCCGCGTCCCGGACCGTGCGTTCCGCAGCGACAAGCTTCTGCGCTTTCTAAGGTCAGATTTTTCCTGCTGCAGGGCTGGCGGCGCTGCGAGCTGGGGACCTCTCCGGGGACCCTAACCTGAGAGAAAGGTTTCCAGAACTTTTTTACCTGGGCCAATGGTGCGATGGTGGGTACTGGTTTATACATGTAAAAAAAAAAAAAAAGTCAAGCTTTCTCGGAAGCGACCTGAAAATCTTATGCTTTGCCCCTGTGCTGGGCAAGTGGGGGGCTGATGTCAGTCTTGGGGCGCATGCCTCCCATATCAGCTCTTATCTTTAAAATTGAAGAGCAGTGAACCAAAGGATTAAGGGGGGGTGGGGATAATGTAAGTCTCCCATTTGGTGTGATAGACTCGGAAATCACCCTTTTTGAGCTTATATGCATAAAGCATGCCCTTATGAAACCGTCCTTCAGCCAGGAGCGGTGGAATTTGGCAGCTTTTATTGGTCAAGTCTTTAGGAAATAAGTTCGTCAAAAGTGAGCTATTGCAGACAGCTTATGTTGCACGTCTAAGTATCCAATTCCCTGCGAGAAATAATCAATTCAGACGTTCCTGAATTATCTTTTGGTAGTATTAAAAGAGAGAAACGATAGCCAAAGAATGGGGCTGTGTGGCAACAGATTTTCCTAGGGAAGACTGCTAAGAGAGTGTCCTTGGAGGGGGGAGTTGCCTTCTCTCTTTCAGAGGCAAGATAATCATTTGCTAAATGCTGCATTTGCATCGATACAGGTGGGCAGGGTGAGTGGCATAGCTGGGCACTAATTGGCCCAGGCCCAGTATACCTCCCACTTAAGAAGGCTGCAGGGCTGCAGGGATGGCTTAGCAGTGAAGGCACTTGCCTACGAAGCCAAAGGACCCAGGTTCGATTCCCCAGGACCCACATAAGCCAGATGCACAAGGTGGTGCATGCATCTGGAGTTCGTTTGCAGCAGCTGAAGTCTCCATCACACCCGTTCTCTCCTCTATCAAATGAATAAAATAAGCAAGAAAGAAGAAGAAGGCTGCAAATACTTTCTAAAGGACCTCCAGGTTGACAGGGCAGGGGCAATTTAGACTGTGACTGCTGTTTCTGCCCTTGCCCTGAGGTAACATGACCTGGTTACCTAGGGTTTATCATAGCACCACATACTGCATGGGAAGCTGAATTGGTGCCGCAGGTTTTTCTCGTTCTGGGAGGCAGGAATATGACCAAAAGACAATAAGATGGAGCAAGTCGAAGAGTCAGTTCAACAATCCAATGTGTTGTGCGCTTACTGTGAGCCAGGCCAGTGCTGTGGGGGCACAGATGGGCACCTTTCTGAGGTGAAGATGAAGGAGAGTCAAAAGCAGACCTGAAGGGAAGAGTTGTATCATCTGAGGTTTTGTGGAAGTAGAAGGGCAGACCCTAAGATCAGAGCAAAGGAGAGAGGTCCCCGAAAGGAGAGGCGCGGGACGACCTGGGAAGGCATGGCTTTCGGGAGAGCGGTAGGCCCGGCCAGCAGAGACTACCGTGATGGTGCAAGATGGGGCGGGGGGAGCAGAAGACGTGATGTGGGTGGATCCTCGGGAATAGTTTCACGTCTCAAGGGATCCTGATGAGTTGTGGGTGAAAAAGATAAAAGCAAAGCCAGATGTGGTGGCTCACTCCCACAATCCTGGCACTCTGGAGAAGGGTCTCCGTGAGTGTGAGGCCAAGACTGGGGCTACAGAGTGAATTCCTGGTCAGTCAGGGCTAGAGTGAGACCCTGCCTAAAAAAAAAAAATAGTAAAGAGAAGAGAAGAAAAAAGATAAGACAGGTGCAATGGCACGTGTGTGTTTAGTCCCAGCTTCTCAGGAGGCTAACTTAGGAGAGTCACTTGAGCCCAAGAGTTGGAGACTAACCTAGGGAACAAACAGAATTAATTTCAAAAAATGAATAGACAATGAGCAAAAACACATTCCAGCTGCTGCATGGGGAACAGATTTGACACACTTATACACTAGGCAGGGCTGGGGGCAAGGGTCAGAGTGGCTGAGATGGTGGCAGTTGGGTGAGCTCCAAACTAACCCAGCACGTCATGGAGATAATTTTGTGGTGGCTGCAAGGGCAGCTTGACGTCCTCTGAGTTCAGGGGGAACTTGTCACGGAAACAGGGAGCACAAGAGGAGGGGCAGGTCTGGGAGGACGAACACGTTGGCTTGCTGAACGGAGGAGGCTCTGGTTGCCTCTCCACAGCTGACGGAGGTTTGAAGCCAGGGATGGGAAAGTTAATGGGAGCAGCAAGGGCTTGGAGTCTGGTAGGTGCTTCCTAGAGTGAGAGGAAGTCAGAGGAATGGTTTTTCACAGATACCCAAACATGAATGGGATGGAGCAGATTGGAAAACGTTACCATACAGGATTGTTGAACCCTCCCCCGCAACCCCGTGGAGAGCCAGATAAAGAATAATTTGAGGGCCTGCTGCCATGGGTAAAGAGCTTGCTGTGCAACCATGAATATCTAATTCAGATCCCTAGCGCCTGTGTAAAAAGCCAGACATGGTGATGCATGCCTGTAATTCCCAGCACCAGGGAGGCAGAGACAGGAGGATTCCTAGGGCTTGCTGACTAGCTAATCTAGTTGAATCCCTAAGCTCTGCATTCAGTGTGGGACTGTGTCTCAAAAGATGAGTGACTGAGGAAGACACCTGCCATTGACCTCTGCCCTCCACACACTTGTGCCTACACACACACACACACATGAACATGTATACCTACATGTAAAAAGGAGCTTGATGGTGAAGGTGGTTTGGTATAAACTCATAAACTCTCAATATCTTACAGAAACAATCTTTTACATTTTTTTAAATTTTTATTTATTTGCAAGCAGAGAGAGAGAGAGAGAGAAAGAGAATGGCCTCCAGCCACTGCAAATGAACTCCAGATGCATGTACCACTTTGTACATCTGGCTTTACGTGGGTACTGGGGAATCAAACCTGGGTCCTTAGGATTCACGGGCAAGTGCTTTAACTGCTGAGCCATCTCTCCAGCACAGAAAGAGTATTCCAAAGTGTGGTCCGGGTGTGGTGGTGCACGCCTTTAATCCCAGCACTTATGAGGCAGAGGTAGGAGGATCACTGTGAGTTCAAGGACACCCTGAGATTACCTAAGGAATTCTAGGTCAGCCTGGGCTAAACTGAGACCCTACCCCAAAAAAGAAAAGCGTTTCAAAGTATGTGTGATTGTAATCTGAACTTTTACTTCATCGATCCCACATTTCCCATTGAGGGGAAACACGGATGGTGAGCACGCACCAGAGCCGCAGTACGGCAAAGGGCAAGGGCCCCAAATCTAAACTGATGGCCTACTCTTGGCCCCATCACTGCCCTGCTTGCATCCTGGCACAGGTTTCCTGGCCCTTACGTCTTGGTTTCTAGGACTTCAAAACAGCTCTACACCTAAGCGCTGTGGTCCTCCTCGGAGCTGGTTGTAAGGATCGTGTGCATCCGTCATTCCTGCTCAATGTGTGCTGCGTGCGTGCACTATACCTGGTATACAGCAGGTGCTCAGCGAAGCCCCAGCGCTGCTGGTTTTATTATGATGGTACCATCTCTGTGATGTTAGATCGATCATTTCCTAATGTAGAATCTGAGACCTGGAGAAGTTTTAGACTTGCCACGGGCCATAAAGCCAAGGAATAGCAGGTTAACGCCAGGATCCCTTCTGCTTGACTTGCAGGCAGGGGAGGGACACCTTCAACCTAAGGTGTCAGCAAGTGCCGGGTACTGACGTGGCACAAAAACAACTGTAATAAAAAGATCCAGTCAAGGGCCGGGCATGGTGGCGCACACCTTTAATCCCAGCACTCGGGAGGCAGAAGTAGGAGGATCACCATGAGTTCGAGGTCACCCTGAGAATACAGAGTGAATTCCAGGTCAGCCTGGGCTAGAGTGAGACCCTACCTCGAAAAACCAAAAAATAAAAATAAAAAAAAAAACTAAAGATCCAGTCAGGGCATGGTGCTTCATGTCTGTAATCCCAGCACTTGGGAGACTGAGGCAGAAGGATTGTCTCAAATTTGAGGCCAGGGATACTCAAAAAAGTTATTTTTTAAAAATCCACATAATAGGAGGAAAAGATCATGACATCAAAATAAAAGAGAGACTGATTGAGATGGGGAAGGGATATGATGGAGAGTGGAGTTTCAAAGGGGAAAGTGGGGGGAGGGAGGGTATTACCATGGGATCTTTTTATAATCATGGGAGTTGTTAATAAAAAATATATTAACCTGACTAAATGGAAAAAAAAATCCAATTATGGGACTGGAAAGATGGCTTAGCGGTTAGGTGCTTGCCTGTGAAGCCTAAAGACCCCGGCTTGAGGCTCGAATCCCCAGTACCCATGTATTCCGGATGCACAAGGTGGTGCATACATCTGGAGTTCATTTGCAGTGGCTGGAGGCTCTGGTACGCCCATTCTCTCTCTCTGCCTCTTTCTTTCTGTCTGTCACTCTCAAATAAATAAAGAAAAATAAACAGAAAAATCCAATTAGGGTTTGCCAGAGTGTGGGGAAGTGAAGCGGATAGCATCAGCAGCGGGGCTCACAGGCTTTGCCCCAGCAATTTAGAAATGCATGTTTGGTATTCATTTGCATAGCTTTGCATGCCATTTGATATGCATTCCCATATGTTCGTGATTTTCCTAGTAGGGTCTAAAGGCTGAAGCTTCAAGTATAGGGGAGAAAATAAAATTAATCCACGAATTGAATGCAGCTGTTTTGTTCTAATAGGCCCCTGGGAATGATGGGCTCAGTGTGGGCTTTGGGGGGGAAAGGATTTTGGAATGGTATTTACTATTTTAGAAGATGAGGGAGTCAGCTATCATTTGATGAAAGCAGGTCATTTCTTAATATATTACGAAACTTGTTCTGCTGAACATAATAGAGAAAGACAGGAAAAGTAGGAGACCAGAGAGAAACTGGATTATATAAAATGCCCCAAAACGAAGCAAAAGCAGAAAGGGGTCTGCCTGAAGAAGCTGAACTAACGAGAAACACTAGGGTCAGAAAGGGAAGGCTGGATTTCTGCTCAGCAGCATGAAATTTTTGACAGAACATATCTTAAATGCAAATGAGGCTTTAAAACCTATAAATTCTCCTCAATTTGGACATACTGGGAGGCAGGCCATTATGTCTTAGTAAAATCTTAGTAATACAGTATATTTAAAAAAGGGGGGGACTGGAGAGATGGCTTAGTGGTTAAGCACTTGCCTGTGAAGCCTAAGGACCCCAGTTCAAGGCTCGATTCCCCAGGACCCACCTAAGCCAGATGCACATCTGGAGTTCATTTGCAGTGGCTGGAGGCCCTGGTGTGCCCATTCTCTCTTTCTTTCTCTTTCTCTCTCTCCCCCTCTTTTTCTCTCTCTGTCTGTCACTCTCAAATAAATGAATAAAAATAAACAAAAAGGGGGGCTGGAAAGATGGCTTAGCGGTTAAGGCGTTTGCCTGCAAAGCTAAAGGACCCCGGTTCGATTCCTCAGGACCAACATAAGCCAGATGCACAAGGTGGCACATGCATCTGGAGTACGTATGCAGTGGCTGGAAGCCCTGGCATGCCCATTCTCTCTCTCCCTCTTTCCCTCTCTCAAATAAATGAATAAAAATAAAAATATTTTAAAATAATGGCAGCCATATAAGCCTACAATCCCAGCACTCGGGAGGTGAAGGCAGGAGGATCAGGACTTCAAGGTCATCCTCAAATATGTAGCCAGTTGAGATCAGCCTGGGCTGCAAGAAGCTCTGTCTTCCAGCAGGCAAAGAAACAAACTATCTTATTACTTAGAGCAGCGTTTCTGAGTGTGGTCCTGAGCCAGCTGCATCTGTTTCCCCTGGGAGCCCACTGGAGGCGTGGAATCTGAGACACTCATGCGGGTCAGGGGAGAACCTCTGGAGCTGGGCCCAGCAACCTACTTTTGGAGGTTCTGAAGTACTTGGAGCAGCTGTCATGCTTCTTGTTTACTTATTCACCTCAACCTTCTCTGCTTCTGCGCTTCTCGCTGTACTGCTTCAGCTAGCTCCCATTCCTTGGGGAGGGGCTGAACAGAGATGTCAACTCACCTCCTGGGGTATCTATCTGCTCAGGACAAGCAGAGCCGAGTGAGCTGTGCTTCCTGGGGCCGGGTCTAAGCTAACAGAGGACGTGTCCCCAGATCCTTCTGGGCACCGGGGTTGTGTTGGGTTTGTTTTGCCTCCTTTTTTATCCACCCGCCACCCCCACCCACCCCACCTTGGCAATCTCATACTGAATAGTGACTCGTGCCAAATACACTCAGGCAAAACACAGAAGCATTCTGTACGGACGCCCCTGCTAAGGGCAGTTGTCTATCTGGGCAGTGCAGCTAAGGTCGGTTTTGGACCTCGTGTTTCTCTTTGCCTTTATCTCTTGCTGAGTTTTATCTTACTAGACTCGTGTGTGACCTTATCTGTCTGTGTCCTCTGCCAGTTGGGCTGCCAAGGTCTGGCTGGGCCAAGGCATTAATGACATGTAAGTGTATTTGTTAGAGACCCTCAGAGCTAATGAGGTTCAAACCTGGGGCCTCTTTGGCAGTCCTGTGGGGCCAGCATCAGAAGAACGACAGCCCCCAGGCCTGGCAGCTTGCACAGCCGAGTTGCTGGTTTCTGAAGGGCTCCCCGTCCTGGTTTCTGTATTGGCCTTGTCCATCCCAGTGCCTGTCACGGCACAGTTACTGGTAGCACTGGCCTGTAACTGATTGGGAAGGTGGCTTGCTTCTCCCTGTGTTGTTTATATCATCTGCTTGGGGTTTGGAGGAGTGGGGCAGCGGGGGGGGGGGGGGGGGGGGGGGGAGAGGGCAGGTGACCCAAAGGTAAATTTCAGTTTGTTTACAGTCAAAGTAAATTCAGGAAGTAAAAATTGTGCTTGACTTTCTACCTAAAACTTGACTTTTCTTGCTCATATCTGGATTTCTCCAGGTGACTCCGTTGATCTATTTTTTTTTTTCCATAGTAGAAAATTCTGCCCTACACAATTAGATAATATAATTGCGTTTTTAAAGCGTTTCAAAAGGCCAAAAGCAAAAGCCATTTTGGGAGCTAGAGTGTTTTTGCTCTTGACTGCTAGCATATGAGCAGCGCCTAGAATCCTGCAGTTACACCCTGGTCCCCACCCAGACCCAGTCTGGCCTCCCCC
The DNA here is from genome assembly GCA_036346955.1 of Dipus sagitta. NCBI lineage: Eukaryota > Metazoa > Chordata > Mammalia > Rodentia > Dipodidae > Dipus > Dipus sagitta. The sequence continues at coordinate 30,569,299 of CM070787.1, read as the reverse complement.
ATAGTGCTTTGAAGTCCCTCTCAAGCAAACTTCAGAGCCTCTCCCCCCACCCACCCACCCGCAGCCAGGCTTGATTTCCTCCTCCAAAACGCTACCAATGCCCCCTTTTCTGTTAATGCTTTGTTTTTGTTTCTGTGCTTGCGATGGAACCCAGAGTCTCAACCTCTTGCATGCTGAGCATGTGCTGTACCGCCGATCCACGCCCCAGCTTGTACTAAACCTCTTCAGATATGGCAGTCTTTCTTACCGTGATAAGCAAAAAAAAAAAAAAAAAAAAAAAAAAAAAACAAAGAAAATAAATATGCCTGGTGCTGATGAGGTGTTCTGTAATTGGAAGTAGAGGGCAGGTTTTTAGATTTGCATCTTTATTTTCTTAGGGACGGGAGAAGGCAGTTGATCAAAGACCAGTAGGAGACAAGCATGCAGAGTCTTACAGGACGAGGGAGCCGCGTGGGCGCTGGACTGAACTGTACAGTTAGTGGCAAATGGTGCCAGGTGAGAGGCTTGGGCCCGGGTGAGGAGGAGGCGTGGGACAGTGACCAGGAAGGAAAGGATGAGCGTAGCACAGTTTGTGCAGGTTTCCGTGGATGGACCTCAGCCTTCTGCCCTCGCCGACGACAATGACACCCGTTTATTTTGCGTGGGAATTTCATCCCCTGCTTTTAAGAGGGAGTATGAGGATCAGAGTGAACTTGCCCCTCTGATTTTCCAGTGGCTTAAGTCAACATAGAGTGCAATGTGGGGCAGGGGGAGGGCTTAACATGTTCTCCAGTCCTTCATGTGAATGCACTGCTCTTCTAACTCTTATATTGCTTTTCACTCTCACCTGTTTTCTTTCTTTTTTAAAAAAAAGTTTTTATTTATTTATTTGAGAATGACAGACAGAGAGAGAAAGAGGCAGATAGATAGAGAATGGGCATGCCAGGGCCTCCAGCCACTGCAAATGAACTCCAGACGCGTGCGTCCCCTTGTGCATCTGGCTAAAGTGGGTCCTGGGGGATTGAGCCTTGAACCTGGGCCCTCAGGCTTCACAGGCAAGCGCTTAACCACAAAGCCATCTCTCCAGCCCTCCCCTGTTTTCTTTAGACGATTTTCTTTCTTTCTTTTTTTTTTTTTTTTATTCTCCTAATCTGAAGGAGTAGTAAAAGAATTAACCAAGACAAAAGTAGAGTTTATTAGATATACTGCATTACAGCCACAGTGAGCAAGACGGGAGAGAGAGAAGCTATCTGAACAGAGTTATTCCAAAGGGCTGCTTTTATGGGGGAGGCTGTTCTCCATGGGCTGTCAGGCACTTTTCATTGTCACAGTCCCTGGATGTTCAGGTCTTATCGGGTGGGACACCCGTGTGGCGCTCCTATGTGGGTGGTTAGGTGGACATCTCACGATTCTGTGGAGGAGTGACTCTTCTTGGGACCGGCTCTCTGTGCCAGGCAGACACAGGATCACTAAGGGGTAAACTTGTGATGGTCTGAGCCTGCCCCTTGAAGTTCTCGACAGTAGTGTCACGGTGCCCCAAAACAGCACTTGTGGCGCTTAGGGCTGTCTGATCCTGCTCAGAGGAAACAGTGATCTTGCTCCCAGCCCAGTGTGCATGGAGGCCAAAGCAACCTCGTTCTGAGGTCAGAATAGCTCAGCATAGCCATCCATCCCAGAAACACGTGCAAACATTAGGCCTGTTTCTAAGGGTCAGCAAGCCTGCCATTTCTCCCGGTGGCCTGTAAGAGCATACAAGCTTAGGACAGCGGTGCGGGTGGGGGCAGGGGCTGCGTACTGGGATGGTTGGTCTTGGTTGCCGCCTTGGTTGAATTAAGGAGATATTGAGGACTGGTAAAAACGTACCCATGAGGGGTTTCCCCAGAGGGGGTTGACCTGTACGACAGAGAAGGGAGGGAAAGACGCATCTTCACTGTGAGGAGCACTTCCTGTGAGCATCTCAGATTTTAAAAAAAAAAAAAAAGTCCAAGGAAAAAGCAGTGTGCAGTGCTTGCCTTCCTTTTGTTTGTTTGTTTTTCTGAGCAAATGTGTCTGCTGATGGATTGCTGCTGCCTCAATCCTCTGCTGATACCAAGATCCACCTTCTTTGGCCTTTTAATATGGACTCGATGCCGCAACTCTTCCAGGAACTGCCAAGGTTTCAAATGCCAGATTGGGCCTACTGAGGTGTGCAGTCCCTGGACTGAGCAGCTACCAGGTTCTTGCCCTTTCTAGCATGTAGGTGATCACTGGTGGACTGTCCAGTCCCTATTGTGTAAACCAATTGGGTATATACTCTTGAATATGTGTGTGTGTGCGCGTGTGTGTGCGTGTATAATTGTTTCTGTTTCTCTGGAGAATCCTGCTGAAAACACACACAAATTCAAAAGCAGCAAGACCATGTGGATTTCTTGGGTTGTGTTATGAAGTGCCTTAGGGCATCACTTAGGTTGTCCCTATTCCTCATGGCTGTGTACTTTCTAGCTCTGTCTCCCCAGAGTATAGCACAGTGCCTCCCCGGTTAGCACATGGTAGGCACACAACAAGTGTCTGCTGGATGGGTGGCAATGGATTGAAGGGGGAGAGATCTATGATAAATAGGAGGCTGGGGAGCTTACTCAGTGGTTAAAGGCATCTGCTTCACAAGCCTGTCAGCCCAAATCTGGATCCCCAGCACCCACTGGGTGCAAAGTGACACGTGACCCATAATCCCAATGCTCCTACAGCAATGGAAGGTGGAGTCAAGAAAGCTGGTCTGGGAGCAGCTAGCCTGGCCTTTCATGCGGCAAATGACAAGAGAGACCCTGTCTCGAACAGGGTGGGGGAGAGGGCCAGCACCTCAAGGTGGCAGTACCCACTGACAGATGAATGGATGAGTAAAATGTGGCCAGTGCTACACCGTGGATTATGGTAGGTGAAGACACCGGACAAGTACTGTATGACTCCTGTTGTATGGGCTCTTTGGGGGGGAGGGGGAGGGGGTTTGAGGTAGGGTCTCACTCTAGCCCAGGCTGACCTGGAATTCACTATGGAGTCTCAGGCTGGCCTCGAGCTGTCAGCGATCCTCCTACATCAGCCTTCCGAGTGCTGGGATTAAAGGCGTGCGCCACCACACCCAGCTCTCTCTCTCCCTCTATCTATCTATCTATATATATGCATATATATATATATGTATATATATATAGTGTGTGTGTGTGTGCATGTACACATGCATGCATATGCATATGTATATGTACCATGTTTTCTTTCTTATTTATTTATTGATTTGAGGGACAGAATGAGAATGGGCATGCCACAGCTTCCTGCTGTTGCAAACTCCAGACACATGTGTCACTTTGTGCAGCTGGCTTTGCATAGGTACTGAGGAATCAAATCCAGGACCATCAGGCTTTGCAAACAAGCTCCTTTAACCACTAAGCCACCTCTCCAGGCCCTGTATGGAATAGAAACAGTGAAATGGTGATTGCCGCAGGCTGGAGGTAGAGGAGAACAGGAAGCTAGTGTTCAATGGGCACAGAGTCCAGTTGGGAAAGAGGAAGCAGTTCTGTGGGCAGATACTGCTGATGGTTGCATAGCAACATGGAAGTCCTTAATGCCACAGAACTGTGCATGTGGAGATGGCTGAAGTAATAAGTGCGAGCACTGTGGCTGGATGGAAATAGCACATTTAACCCCGTTACAATTACAACTACATATTAACCTATTTTTTAATTATTAAAATGATAGATTTTTTGCTATGAATATTTGCCACCATATTAGGGAAAAAAAGAATATTTATGCCGGGCATGGTGGCGCATGCCTTTAATCCCAGCACTTGGGAGGCAGAGGTAGGAGGATCACCATGAGTTCAAGGCCACCCTGAGACTACATAGTTAATTCCAGGTCAGCCTGAGCCAGAGTGAGACCCTACCTCGGAAAACCAAAAAAAAAAAAAAAAAAAGAATATTTATAATCATTCACTAATTCATAAATATGGAATAATAAAAGCCATGACAAGTAAATGCATGGAGTATGGAGAAAAGAGCACTAGCCATAGGCTTAAACCCGTGCCACCAAAAAGGCGATTCACAGGGCAGGGACTTTCTTGGGGCTTTAAGCCTGTCCACTTCCCATTAGTCCCGTGAGTCCCTCTTTAAAAAAGAAAAGAGAAGAAAACCCTTATTTTATTTTGGAAAACTTGAAAGCTGCAAACAGGTTGTAAGCACAGCCGCGGCCCCTGCCCAACTTCCCCTTGACTGTGCCGTGTGCAAGTCTTGGTTGTGGCCTCAGCCCCAGCTACCCACTGTCAGTTTCTGGGTGTGGGGTGTTGAAGGGGGCTTAGTGCATGGTTGCCCAGTCTTAACATGCAGAACAGTGCCTGGGTCACGGATACTCAGCTGGTTTTAGTGCCTTTGACCTTAACCATCATACATCCAATTTTCCTGCCACAGCAGACCCCAGTACGTTAGCTCATCGAGCTATCATGGAGAGTATTCGTGGGAGTCAGACGCTGTTCCTCTTGCACGGACCAAGAGGCAGAGGCTGACTCAAGTCATGACCTATCGTTAGGAGCAGCCTCGGGTCTGAAAAACAGAACCGTAGGCTTTAAATTCCCAACATACACACTGTGCCTGAAGCAGAAGGGTTGGATGGGAAGGTGAGAAAGAAAGTGGGGTCAGGAGGAAGTGGGGAGGGCCATCTGCTTGGTCCAGAACTGCTCAGCATATTTTGAGTTGACATCTACACAGTGCTGACACCAAGGAGCTCTCAAGAAGACAGTAGCCTTTGGATATTGTGGCCTGTGACTAAAAGCCATATGGAGCAGGTTTGCCACATGCTGAAGGGTGAGACCTAGTCAGGAGATGACATTTCTCACCAACATCAGAGTTAATTTGGTAAATTCTGCAGGCTGTCTTGCTTCAGATGTTTACCTAAAATCTCCATCTGCCTCTAAATATAGATGGATGAGAAGTTTGGCATATATGAGACATATGTTTGCACTTGAATGTGTACAAGATTGTGCTGCTGTACAAGCATTCACCATCCTGATTGAAATTCAGTTTTGCTATTTTGTGTGTGTGTGTGTGTGTGTGTGTGTGTGTGTGTGTGTGTGTGTGTGTTGAGCATTATTTCCCTTTCCTGAGTTCATCTTTCAAAGAAAAAGTTGCCTGAACATATAAGGGCTTATTTCTGTCATGTAACAGAAACTCAAGGTGGGGTGTGGGGGTTCAGTGACTTGAGTTGGAACTGAGAGATCAGCCATCTCTTGGTCTGAACCTCCTTGCTTCAGGATGGCTGCTACAGCTCTCCCCGTCATGTTACAGTCTCAGGCAGAAAAGCAGAAGAAGTGGGGGTGGCATAAATATCGCCCATTTCCTACCTGAAAACCAAACTCCTTTTTAAAACTTTCCCCGGATAACCTTTTATTGCTGGCTACTCTGCCATGGGAGTTGGGAAGAAAATATTTTCTAGAAGCACGTATCTGCCAGCAATCTAGAGGTTCTCTTAGCAGAGAAGAAAGGTAGGATGAGTGTTGGAAGACAACTGGCACCCTGCCAGAGTCAGGCCACTCATGCCTGCCTGTCCTTGGCACCAGACCACATCCAGGTTCATTAGAAGAGCCGGGATCTAGCTGCTTGCTTCCACTTTCTGTGACGCCACCGTGCAAGCTCGTGTGGACATTTAGGAAGCTAAGCAATCCTGATGCTTATTTCCTGCAGCACCTTCGTGCTGAGGCCTGATGTCTGAATGGAAGACGTTGCTAGAATGCGTCCTTGGAGAGAGTGCCAGCTACGGAGCTTGCCACAGGCAGTTTTGCATTAGACATTTGGAAAGATGTGATCTCAGCTTTAGAAATTTTTGTTTGGACAATATTTATCCAAGCACTGACGATTTTCTTTGAATATTTTAAAAATACTATTTGTTTGTTTGTTTATTTAATTGAGAGAGAGAGAATGGGCTTACCAGGGCTCCTTGCTACTGCAAATGAACTCCACGTGTGTGCACCACTTTGTGCATCTTGTGTTTTTGGGGTTTTGTTGTTGTTGTTGTTTTGTTTTTTGTTTTTTGAGGTAGGATCTCACTCTGGCTCAGGCTGACCTGGAATTAACTATGTAGTCTCAGGGTGGCCTTGAACTCACGGCAATCCTCCGACCTCTGCCTCCCAAGTGCTGGGATTAAAGGCGTGCACCACCACGTCCGGGTTTGTGCATCTTGTTTTATGTGGGTATTGGGGAACCTGGGCTGCCAGCCTTTGCAAGCAAGTGCTTTAACCACTGAACCACCTCTCTCGACCCAATATGTATGTTTTAAACTACAGATCTTTGCCTAAATGGTGGAGTCATGCCAGAGTTGCACATAGTGTGCATGTGTGTGCACACGTGTTGCATGTGTTCTGAAATGGTCTCACTATGCAGTCCACCAGGCTTGTCAGAATCAGTTCCCTCAGTGCCTTCTGCCAAGTCTGGAATTATAGATATGTGCCACCCAACAGGCTGGGATAGAAAGATCAGAGATAGATTCTAGGTTCACCACTGCAGTTTATGCAGTTCAAAGAGGTGCCAATGTGAAGCTGACTAGGACAGAATTGGTACCAAGAGTGAGGTGATGCTTCACGATGAATCTGACCATGTGGATTTTGGTCTTTTGGAACTTTTGTTTTGGAGGAATGGGCATGGGCTTGGTACTCACAACTGAAGATGGCTTCCAGAGCAGCAAGCTAAGTTTTATGAATGATTCTTGTGAGAATTTGAAAATGCCAAGTGCAGAGAGAATTGTATTTGGAGGCTTTGCTTATGAACTTTCTAAAGAAAAAAAAAAAGGCTACAGAGAACTTTGTTGGGGCTACTGGCATAAGGTCTGTCTGCATTCTGATGCCCATGTCCAGAGAGTTTGATCAAGGTTAAACTTTTAACGGACTGATATGCTTGGCTAAAGTTATGGAACTGAGAGATATAAGATTTAATATTGGAAAACTCAAGCAAGTTTAAAATTATGGGTGCTGAGACTGGTTATGGAAGCTGCTATTGTCAAATATATTAGCATGTAGAAGGAAGATGGACCAACTACTTTACATTAAAACAATGGACAGGATGCCCGAGGGAAGACTGAATGGTAGAAATGCAAACTCTTTTGCAAGGAGTTGACTGAAAGGAAGGAACCTGCTCTTCAAGGTCACAATTTATTTTGTCCTGAATTAAGAATATGGCTATGTCCTGCATTCTTGGTATTGCTTTTGGAAGCATTAAAAAAAAATTCATGGAGTGTGTCATGAAGTGCACATGGTTTCAGGAGCCACTGCTCAAACACAACATGGGGAAGGGCATGATGGCCCTGATAAAAGAGGCTAGTGAAGCCATTGGAAGATGGACTGTAGTCCTCAGTGGAGACCCATGTGCTCAGATACACCAGGACTGTGCAGGGGCTACCATGGGGTGCTGTCAGGTCAGGATAGAAGTTTTCCCTGGATATTATACCCAGCTGGAGGGGTGGAATTGGAAAATCCAGAGACTGTCAATCACTGGTTATGATATCAGACTTGAACTGCAGATATTTGATGTTTGCTTGATGGTTATTAAGTTTGCATTGGCCCAGTCTCTCCTTGTTGCACCTAATAGAAGTTGAAAATGTTATTCTGTGCCATTATATTTTTAAAGTATATAACTTGTTTTGACTTTACAGGACTTAAGACAATCTTAGATCTGAGATGAGACTTTGGATTTTGGAACTATCTTAAGTTCTATCTTAACTGTCTGAACTATGGGACCTTTGAATTTAGACTGAAAACAATATACAGTGTGAGATGGTTATGAATCCATCGTGGTCAAGGCAGAATGTGGTAGTTTGAATGTATGTCCCCCAATAGATTCAGGAGTTTTATTCAAGCTTGTAACTTGGTGTCACTGTGGGTGGATCCTAGGGTCCAGCCCTAAGGTGTGTTTGCGGGTAAGAAAGAAGTCTGAGGTAAGAAAGAAGTCTGAACTCTGCCTGGGAGCCCCAGAGTGTGCTTGCTTGTGGTACTGGCAATGGTATTTCTCTCTGCATGGACCTGTGAAAAGGGGCCAGTTTCTTCTGCCATTATGGACATTCCCCTGGATCTCTAAGCTTCAATAAATTCTGTTTCTCCCATAACTTGTGCCTGGCTTGGAGGTTCATCCCAGCAATGTGAAGCTGACTACAACAGCAGCATAGGCAAAACAATGTTCATAGTAGTATGACTCATGTAAACGTTTTGTACTGGCTGATCAATTATGGTGTTCCCAGAAGTGAAAGAGATAAGAGATAAGTTCCTGCTTAATCTGTATACACAGAAAAGTTCCAAATGCACAGGAATTGATGGCTACTTTGAATTACAGTAACAGTGAATCAAGGCCTCTTATCCAATTTCCAGACTTGAGCCAGTTTACAGATCCAGAGCCCCTTGAATGAAAGGGTGGCTGAGTCCCCTCAAGGAAGAACCCTCCTACAACCCCCAAAAGTTTTAATATTAAGCTTACTCCTATTCCTCCTCAGAGGGACCTATAGCTATATGCTAAGCTGTTTTTTATTTATATATATAAATTTTTATATATAATAATTTATATATATAAATGTTTATATATAATAATTTTTATTATTTTATGCATGGAGGGAAAGGAAATAATCAGATCTTTTGAGGCCTACTGTACACTGTCTTGAACTGACAGTGATTCCCGGAGACCCCAAACAGCATTGTGGCCCTCCACTTAAAGTTGGTGCTTATGGAGGTCTGTAATCAGTGGAGTTCTGTCAAATGTTCTACTGACGGTGGGTCCCCAAACTCATTCTGTGGTTATTTCCTCAGACCCAGAATGCATAATTGGGATAGATATACTTAGGACTTGGTGGAATACTCACATTGGTTCCCTGACTTGTGGAGTGAGGACTATTATGGTTGGAAAGGCAAAATGGAAGCCATTAGAACTGCCACTTCCAGAGAAAATAGTGAACCAAAACCAATATTGCATCCCTGGAGGGACTGAAGAAATTAATGCCACTATAAAGGACTTGAAGGATGCAGGGGTGATGGTTCTCACCATGTCTCCCATCAACTTTCCTATTTGGCCTGTTCAGAAGGCAAACAGATCCAGGAGAATTACGCTTGTTTATCAGAAACTTAATCAGATGGTGAATCTAGTTGCAGCTGCTGTACTAGATGTGGTTTCTTTACTTGAGCAGATTAACACACCTCCTGGTACCTGGTATGCAGCTATTGATCTTTCAAACATTTTCTTCTCCATACCTATCCATAAGGATTGCCAGACACAATTTGCCTTCATCTGGCAAGGTCAGCAGTACACATTTACTGTTTTACCTCAAGGTTATATTAACTCTCCAGCCCTGTGTCATAGCTTAGTTATCAGGGATCTTGATCGCCCATCCCTTCCACAGAAGAAAATGAAGCTCACCAGTAAGCCATCACTTGGCAGTGACAGTCTGTGGACAGCAGTGTCCTTCCAGCCTGCTTTTATTAAACACACCTTTCCCCCCTTGGACGTGGCTTTTAACAGCAGTCTCACTACACAGATACTGCCCTGTTTCTTTCATCTCACAATACACTACAAACCAGCTATATTCTAAATTAGGTCTGTAAAATCTATAACATTTGCTAACAGTTGTAAACATGATTTTCAACAGAAAAAAAAAAACAATAAGAATTTACTCCTCTAGGTCTTTTCCACCAATAATTAATAAACCCATAGCTCTTAAAGCAGCATAAAAGTAAAATTTTAAAACTGAAAAGGACTTTAAAGGCAACTGAATCTATAGTCCTCCATCTACAAACATACCTACCCACCATGTATCCCCATTTCACTCCTGGGATGTTGGGAACACATTTCCTCTATTACAAATATGTCTTAGTCTGGTCCTGCTGCTATAACAAACTGCCACTGGCTGGATCAGTTATAAAAACAGAAACTTATTTCTCACAGTTACTGGAGGTTGGGAAGTCCAAAGTCTGTACAGATGGTGCCTTTCCCCTGTGTCCTCAACATAGCAGAAGGCAGAAGGGCAGAGGCTGAGGAAGGAGAATAGCTGCCTCACATCTCTTACAAGGTCACTAATGCCATTCATGATGTCTCTGCCCTCATGCCTAAGAACCTACTCATGCCCCAATTTCTTTTTTTTTTTTTTTCGAGGTAGGGTCTCACTCTAGCTCAGGCTGACCTGGAATTCACTATGGAGTCTCAGGGTGGCCTTGAACCCATGGCGATCCTCCTACCTCTGCCTCCCGAGTGCTGGGATTAAAGGTGTGCGCCACCACGCCCGGCTTCCAATTTCTTTAAAAAAAAAAATAGATTTTTTTTTAAAGGGAGAGAGAGACAGAGAAAAAGAGGGAAAGAGAGAGAGAATGGGCACACCAGGGCCTCCAGCCGTGTAATCAAACTCCAGGCGTGTGTGGCATTGCACGCTTGCATCACTGTGTGTGTTTGGCTCTGTGGGATCTGGAAATTCAAGCAGGAGTTCTTAGGCTTCACAGGCAACTGCCTTACACACTAAGCCATCTCTCCAGACCTTAAAAATATTTTTAATATTTATTTATTTGGGGGGGCTGGCGAGCACACCAGAGTCTCCCTTGTTTCTCTCTAGTCCATCTGCTATACTGCACTATATTGTACTGTAGCCAACATGGCTTTTAAACCCATGAATCAGAGCACTCCCCTTTCCCTGGCTCTACTCTCTACAAGGGAAACCCTCCACTGGGATTTCATTTCACTTAGAACAAAATCAGAATGCTTTCCATGGCCACAAAGACCCAGCATGCCTGCCTTCCTCAACTTCTCCTCTGCAGGGAGCTGCAAGCAGTCACCATTACAAGATGGCGCTGGCTTCCTGTCTGTGTTGAGGTAAACAACTCCATATTAGGCAGTGCCTTGGCGCCAACCGTGTTCAAGGTATGCGCATGCGCTTGACTCAACCTGTCCCGAGCCTATCCCGTGGCGCCTGGTGGTGGCAAGCTGGTAACAACCAATCAGTGGGCGCCTCATTGCACTTCCCTCTATAAAAGTAGCTGCACATTCCGCCTCCTTGCCCCCTCGCCATCAACCCTCCTGTTAACCAAGAGCTCTCCAATAAAAGTGTGATCAAGAAGGATCCTCGTCTTGTGGTCATTCTTCCCTGCGGTCAGGGGGTTCGCCACACTCCTCCTCCTGTTCCTCCTCCTCCTCCTCCTCCTCCTCCTCCTCCTCCTCCTCCTCCTTCTTCTTCTTCTCTCTCTCTCTCTCTCTCTCTCTCTCTCTCTCTCTCTCTTTAAGCTCTAAGTGACATCAGCTTTCTAAAAGCTTCTAAAATATCAGTCTCTTCCTTATCTTGGGACTGCTGTGCTTGCTGTTCCCAAATCTAGACCACATTTCCCTGGACTCTGGCCTGCTGGGGTTCTCAAGTTACAGAAAATACATTATTTCTGCAAGTCTTCCCTGTTTACCGTCTCCAAATCTCTCTCTCTCTCTCTCTCTATCTCTCTTTCTCTGAAACTACACATTTTTTCTTCCCATGAGCCCTTGCCATGAGCTCTGGTCATTTAGTCATTGTTTGTTATCTGTATTTAAATGGGAACATGACATCCTTGAAGGCTTTGTTCACTGTTCAACCTTGGTGCTGAAGTCTAGATTTGGGCAGTAAGGTCCCAATGGGACAAAGCGTCATCAAAACCACACCAAGTCTTTAGTCCTCGGGTGTTAAGTGGGATGATGGCTTTTCTATCCCATGGTGCTATTGTGAAGGTCCTATGACACAATGCATGTGAAAAAGTTGTAGGAAAAAGACAACTTTGGTATGTAAATATCTGCTTCTAGAACCCCTGCAAGAGGAATTGTTTCCTAGGAGAAACATTTTGTTGATTTTATTTTCTGGAAACAGCACATCTCTTATCCCCTCCATTCTGACATTCTAGTTATCATTTGTTTTTCACTATTTGACAGCATTCTTTTGTTGAAAGGGGTTTTTAAGTTTCAGAATTCTTGGGGTTTCAGAAACATACATAATTCTTGGATTGTAAGAGATGGGAAGATAGTTACTCAAGTTAATGTTTAGAGCTGTTTTATTCTCAATATTTTTTGAAAGACTGGTAGCTATGGAATTTCTTTCAAAGACATCCAAGAGTGCATGCACATTCCCTCCACAACCTAGGCTATATTTCATTTTTCTTTTCTTTTTTTTTTTTTTTTGAGTCAAGCCCAACAGACTGGCCTTTTTTTCTTTTTTAATGAGAGAGCATGAGAGCAAGAGAAAGAGGGAGAGAGAAAACTGGCATGCCAGGGCCTCTAACCACTATAATCGAACTCCAGACACATGTGCCGCCTTGACTGCCTGTGTAACCTTGCACATGCGTCACCTTGTGCATCTGGCTTACGTGGGCTCTGGTGAATCAAACCTGGGTCCTTAGGATTCGCAAGCAAGTGCCTTAACCGCTAAGCCACCGCTCCAGCCCCATATTTCTAATACTATGTGTGAAAGAAGCTATACACTTCTTAAGTTCAAAATCTTTTGGGGGGTAATTCTCCAGACACTGCAAAACTTTCATGGCTTGTTACCTCTGTTCAGCCTAATGGTTCCTGAGAGCCATATGTGCAGCCAAGCCATACTGAGGGTTCTGTAGCAATGCCAACACACCACACGTGTCCTCAGGCAGGGCCTTGGCAGGGTCCCATTGCTCCTATGTCCAGTGACGCGCGCTCAGCCCAGTGTACAAGGGCTGCTCCTCGTCAGTAAGGGCTGTGTTTGAGAGCCCTGCAGGGCAGGTGCATCTGACAGAGCTTGTTCACAGCCAGTTTGCTTTCCTTTTGTCAGAACAAAGATTGTGACCACCACCTTCCTCATCAGCAAGATTGTGAGGACAGAAGTCTTAGAGGAAATTCTCTGGGCATGAAAATCATTCTTCATGTCACTTCTTCAGATTATTCCTCTTCCCGTAGTAACTTGGCTGGAGCCCTTCAGGTCTCGGGCAAATCACAGGATGTGTAAGGATGAATGGGAAATAAGCAGCCACATCGGGACCTGTTCGCCAGATGTTGGTTCCTCAAGGTTGTGGGACATCTTCGATCAGGAATTGGCCAGCTTCTTAGAGTTATGCCCATCAGGAGAAGGTAGTCTCCATTCTTGCTTTCCTCTTGCCTGGTTGTATTAGTCAGCGTTCTCCAGAGGAACAGAACTGATAAAATGCATTGGTATTGAAAGGGAATGTATTGAATCAGCATATGGCAGTCCAACAATCGCTGTTTTCAGGCCTGAAAGTCAAGGAACCTGATAGCTTCTCTCAGTCCATGAGGCTGGAGGCCTCAGCAGGCCCAATCCAGCACTGCAGGCCCGGAGGCTTCCTGGAGAGCCACTGGTATTCAGTCCACGCTGGAAGGCTGAGGAAACTTACATCCAGTGCTGATGAAATTAGCTGGACAGGATAGATGCATGTTCTAGGGAAGCATTCACCAGAGAGCAGCACAGGCAGCCAGGAGCGGAGAAAGGGGCTCTGTCCTTTCAGAGTTTTCTTTCCTAAAGCACACCGCCAGGAGGGCCGCTCACCCTGGGAGAAGGGCTCACTCTGCAGGAAGGGCTTCTGCCTTTAGTCAATCCTTCCTGGAAGCAACCTCAGAGACTTGCCCAAGAGGAATGTCTGTGGATTCCTAATCAGATCAAGTTGACAACAGAACTTGACCGTCACAAGTCCAACTCTTCTCAATTTGACCCCAAACCGTATCTCCTTATATCATACTTAATTTCCAAATGAAGACAGTAACAAGGTCATAATTCTGCCTTACATGATACAACTATCACACATTCAATTAGAAATGTACAATCATCCCCCCCCACCAAACACAAGGCAAGGTCCCTTGAGGAATGCTTAGTCTCCAATATCTGATAAACTACATGTAACTAATGATATAATCTCAATCAATATCATTACATAATAGAAAAATAGAGGGAAAAAAATAAAGGCCTCTTAATATTGGTGTACATGTGCACAAACACTCTTAACCAATAGGACAGAAACACTCATGGCAATCACAGTCCTCATTTTTGTAACTGGTCATGTGGCCTTAGCTGGTATTTGTAACTGCCTTCTTCTACTACCCATTCTGTATTTCCTCCACCTTCAGCAAGTACCTCAGCAGGTCTTGGTTCTTTACCAGGAGGGGTGACCCATACCTTCATTCCTGAAGGATCTGGGCCATTTATCACACTGCCTTGATTGGGTTGTTGCAGTTTCCCATTGACCTTTCTAACAGGGCATAATAACACTAAGAGGTACCCTAACGGATCTCTCAAACTCCAGACATACTCTTCCTTACCTTCACTGTGAACGACGAGTCCAATTTCCCCCTGGTAGTCTGGACCAATCACCCCTGCTACCACTGTAACTCCTTTCTCAGCCTGTTCACTCAAGGGCATCAGGATCCCAAAGTGGCCAGGGGGGCAGTCTTAGCTTCCAGTTCAATGGAATGTTCTTTATTTTTCCTGGAAAAGCACTTCTGCTTCTGGAATCAAGACCTGTAGACATAAGGTTGTAGGAACAGGCAAAAATTTGGCTAATGGGTCACGTGATTCCTGGACCTGTGAATCCGGGCTATAGGAAAAACAGCACCATATATAGGATGCTGATTCCGAGCATATACAGCCTGCTGGAGGACACTCCTCCAGCCCTCCAGGCTATTGCCACCTAGTTAGTGCTGTAACAGTTTCTTTAAACATTTTATTTATCTCTTTTATTTGTTTATTTGAGGCAGAGAGAGGTAGAGAAAGAGAGTGAGAATGGGCACGCCAGGGCCTCCAGCCACTGCAAATGAACTCCGGATGCATACACCACCTTGTGCATCTGGCTAACATGGGACCGGGAGAATCGAACCTGGGTCCTTAGGCTTCACAGGCATGCACCTTAACCACTGAGCAACCTCTCCAGCCCTGTAACTGTTTCTTTAAAAGGCCATCCCACTGTTCTATCAAGACAGCTGCTCCAGGATGGCAGGGTACCTAGTAAGACTAGTGAATGCCACAAGCACGAGCCCACTGCCGTACTTCCTTGGCTGTGAAGTGACTTCCTTGGTCAGAAACAACGCTGTGAGGAATACCTTGACAGTGGATAAGGCATTCTGTAAGCCCACGGATGGTAGCTTTGGCAGAAACACTACACTCAGGAAATAGAAATCCATACCCAGAATAGGAATCTATTCCAGTAAGGACAAAACGCTGCCCTTTCTATGATGGAAGTGGTCCAATGGAGTCAACCTGCCAACAAGTTGCTGGCTGGTCATCCCGAGGAATGCTCCCATACTGGGAGCTCAGCGTTGGTCTCCGCTGCTGGCACATTTGGCACTCAGTAGCAGCTGTAGCCAGGTCAGCCTTAGTTAATGGAAACCCATGCTGTTGAGCCCATTCATAACCTGCATCCCTGCCAACATGGCCACTTTGTTCATGGGCCCACTGGGAAATGACAGTGACGGCTGAAGAAAGAAGTTGACCACTATCCACAGAATGGGTCAACTTATCTACTTGATTATTAAGGTCATCCTCTGATGAGGTCACCTTCTGATGGGCATTAACATGGGACACAAGTATGTTTTTGATTTATTTTTTATTTGAGACAGAGAGATGGGGAGAGAGAGAGAGAGAGAATGGGTATGCCAGAGCCTCTAGCCACTGAAAATGAACTCCAGACGCATGCACCACCTTATGCATCTGGCTTACATGGGACCTAGAGAATTGAACCTGGGTCGTTAGGCTTCACAGGCAAGAGCCTTAACTGCTAAGCCATCTCTCCAGCCAAGACAAGTATTTTTACATCCCTTTGTCCATTTGGAGAGATCTATCCACATGCACTTTCCCCAATGTCTTTCTCACCAATTTTTCATTCAGAGTAGGTAGAGATGTAAAAATGACCTTAAAGTTGCAGGGTGCTGCCTTGTCCAAGGCGGAGTCTGTTTTCTCAATAGAGAATGGAAACCTTTTTTTCTTTTCATAGAGATTGTAACCGCTTCTTACTTGAGGTTCTTTGTCTCCATGTATCATATTATTGAACCAGTCGCACTGTTCTTGTGTTTGGCATTGTTGCTATGTTTATCATGTTGGTGATAATTATTTGCAATCTTTCCTCTAGAACAATGAGAATGTCAGGTCAGAGTGAAACTTGCCTTTCTGCCCCTTGGCACAGCGATCAGGGTGTTGAGGAAATGCACTGGCTCTGAGTCATCTACCTAATGCTCTCTATCCAAAACCTTCTCCAGGCTTGGGGGATGAGCAAGCCAAGGGGAGACGCTGGCCTCACCGAAATCAAGGGGCTGCAGCAGAAGGACCTTAGCTTGCTCACTTCTAACAGTGCTATTAGCTTTTTATTCATTTTTAGTGGTGTAGCAAGCTGATCTTTATGTTTCTGTCTCGCAGTGATAAGTGATAATGCTTCCTTAGAAGGCTTTAGAAAGATGCATAATCCTGACATTTCCAAACCAATAAGCTCTCTCTCTCTCTCTCTCTATGTGTATACACACACACACATATATATATATATATATATATATATATATATATATATATATATATATATATGTTCTAGTTTTCAAACTGACATATAGTAAAACAAAGTTTAAGGACCGAAAAGTGGTGCCCAGGGTTTTCTAAAATAATTGGGAATTCTCTTCCAGTACCATCTGTGTCACTAATAACTATGAGAAGAAATGAAATCAGTGAATCACAGTGACAAGACAGAAGCCAAGAGTCACTGATGGCAGAAAACCTGAGGATGGTCTTGCTCATCTTTTTCCTTTTCCTTTTCCTTTTCCTTTTCCTTTTCTTTGTAAGGGGCCTGTTGATTGGGTATTAGCTGATCCCTTCATCAGCTCATCCACTGGCCTGAGCCTTGGGTTTCAGGGACAGATGTGACCCATCTGCCAAGTCCCTACAGGCTAATTCTCCATGAAAATTCTCTCTGAGCTAGTGTAGGTTTGAGGGGTAGAATTTCTTTCTGCTTTAGCACAGTTAGGTAAGATGCAGGAAAATTAGTCAAGGGCTAAACTTTTATGGAAAATATGGAAAGTTCTTTTTTTTTTTTTTTTTCTTATTTTACCAGAGGTGGGGCAGCATGGAGGGTTGGGAACATATCTGCAGTAAGACTCTGTGTCTTCAAGTACTGACTAAAGCACTTTTCTTGGCAACTTTTGTTTTTAATTTGAGACAGTGGTAAGGATGAGTTTAAAGTCAGGAAGTCTTAGGGTGAGGAGAAAGCTCGTCGTTCAAAAAGAAGGGATATCCCACTGCTTTGACGGTCCAGGGCTTGAAGATTGCTAGTTTGAGACGTTAGAAACCTGCTATAGCTGGAGCCACGCACGTGTCGGCTTTCAGCTGCAGTGGGTGCTAGCTCTCCTCCTTGGAGGCTCCAGCAGTGTCTAGGAGAGCTGAGGGAGGGATGCTTTGGGGGAAATCCTTCATACAACTTCCCTGGGGGCTGGTCTTCTATTGAAAAATTTTAAAGTAAATCTCCAGGTGTTCTTAAAATTTATTTATTTATTTATTTATTTGCAAGCAAAGAGACACAGAGAGAATGGGTGTGCCAGGGCCTCTAGTCACTGCAAATGAACTCCAGATGCATATGCCACTTTGTGCTTCTGGCTTCACGTGGGTACTGGGGAATCAAAACTGGCTCTTTAGGCTTTGCAAGCAAGCACCTTAACCACTAAGTCATCTCACCAGCCCTAAAATATTATTTTAAATATTTTATTTATTTGTGAGCAGAGTGTGTGTGTGAGAGAGAATGGGTGTACCAGGGGCTTTTACTGTAGCAAACAAACTCCAGATACATGCACCACTTTGTACATCTGGTTATACATGGGTACTGGGGAATCGAGCAAGTGCCTTTAACCACTGAGCCAACTCCCCAGTACCCTGAAAATTCTTATATTCACTTGAACCATAAGCCAGCAAATCTTGCTGGTATTTTCTTTTTCTTTTTCTTCAGTTCGGTTATCATGGCTAAGATCTTGTGTCTATGTGGTGATAAACTACATAAGACAACTTCCTTGTTGACCTGGTCAGATGGGAAAGAGAATAACTTTCTTCTATGGGAAATTATTTCTACTAGAATTGCAAGAGTACTCTCTGCCCATAAACACTTCCTGCTTCCTGCTCACAAGCCTTCAAGAAGGAAGGAGTCATTGGAATGTTTGTACAAGGTAGCAGCGTAGCCTGGTTTCCTAGGCACTTAATCTCACCATAGCTGTTACTGGGCTCACATCCTCACCTGCCCTGTGTTTTCTGTCTCCACACGTGGTGCTACCGTCCACGTAGAACCTAAGCTTGAAGCTTAAGAATTATCAGCCCTTCCTCTCTCCTCTCACATATGTTTCAGATCTATCCTGTTTTCTCCACTCCTCTGCCAGGTCCAGACATTATCCTCACTGAATGAGCCACTTTCTCTGGCACTTGGTTCCTTGTCAGATCTCAGCTATTTTAAAAAAATTTTTAATTAATTAATTAATTTGAGAGAGAAAGAGGCAGATAGAGAAAGAGAGAGAGAGAGAATGGGCATACCAGGGCCTCCAGCCACTGCAAATGAACTTCAGACACATGCACCACCATGTGCATCTGGCTTACATGGGTCCTGGGGAATCAAACCTAGGTCCTTGGGCTTTGCAGGCAAGTCTCTTAACTGCTAATCCATCTCTCCAGCCCGAGTCTCAGCTTTTTGCTCCTTTGAAGCACGCTCAGATTTTGAGTCCTAGCCATTTAGGCTCAAGGTAGTTCTTGCTTGTTACGAAGCTGTGGAAACCAGACAAGGACAAGGCAACACACTGCCACTTTAATGTCGTTTTTATACCTCTACCTACTCTGAATGAGTGTCTGACTTCTTCCATGTTAAGGGCTAAATTGCTAATCCCTGTGAAGAAATAGGGACTAACATTAAAAGAAAAAAAAAACCAGAAATGCACTTTACTCAAGTTTAGTAATCTACACAATAGCTCAGTCTCTAAGCTACTATACTCCGTTAGGCACTGGCTGCGGCTCTTATTTCCTAAATGACTTCCCTACCTGACTTCAGCTCTCCATCTAGTCAGAATCAGAAGTTTGAATGGAGTTAAATAAGTGGTCCTTTTGGCCTCAGAGGAGTCATGTTCATCTCTGAGGACTTATTTATTTAATTTAATTTAATTGTTATTTGAGTGAGAGAGAGCGAGACAGAGAGAGAGAGAGAATGAGAATGGGAACATCAGGGCCTCTAGCCACAGCAAACGAACTCCAGATGCATATGTCACCTTGTGCATCTGGCTTTACATGGGTACTGGGGAATTGAACCTGGGTCCTTTGGCTTTGCAGGTCTGAGGGACTTATTGATCTATCTGTTCTCTAGACTTCTGCCCAAAACACAGCAATCCCTCCTCCAATGCTCAACAAAAATGCAGACTATATAAGACACAGTACAGTCAGCCCTCTGTATCTGTGGGTTCCTTACCTGCAGATTCAACCCAACTCTGGTAAGAAATATCTGGAAAAGAAAAGTCCAGAAATTTCCTAAAAGTAAAACTTGAATTTACTGTGCACCAAGGGCTGTGCTAAATCCACATGAATGAAGGTGTGTAAGTATTAGGTACCATACATGATCTAGAGATGGTATAAAGAGTATAGAAGTGCTGGAGGGATAGCTTAGCAGTTAAGGCATTTGCCTACAAAGCCAAAGGACTCAGGTTCTATTCCCCAGGACCCACATTAGCCAGATGCACAAGGGGGCACATGCATCTGGAGTTCGTTTGCAGTGGCTGGAGGACCTGGCACACTCATTCCCTCTCTCTCTCCCTCCCTCTCTCTCTCTCTCTCTTTCTCTCTTCCTCTTTCTCTGTCAAAAAACTAACTAAATAAAAATAGATAGATATTAAAATATATATATTTTAAAAAGAGTACAGGAGATTGTGTTTGGTCTATAAAATATAGATTTACTTTATATAAGGGATTTGAGTATATGTGGATTTTGGTATTCTACAAGAGTCCTTAAATTAGTCCCCCACTACATCAATGAACAACTGGTCTCTATTTAGGAGTTTATCTTCCATTTTGTTTGACAACCAACATCTCCCAAAATTATGTGAACACAGAATATCACAAAATTCCACCACTTAATATATTTCTATTTTGTTATTTCTGGATTGGGCCAAGGACAGGAACCTTGTTTTGTTTATCATTGGGCCTGGTATTCTATGGAGCGTGTAGTAGGTATCCAATAAATTTTGCGTAAACTAAATTGCTTTTTCTCTTATTGCTTAATATTTTTAAATTATGTAACCATATCCCTTTCTCCTCTTTACAGAATGAAGATATTAAAATGTTGCTCTAAATATACTCTCCAGCAGAAAGTTTTCATCCTCTTCTCAACCCTATGGCTATTGTCCCTGCTAAAGATTCTAAACGTGGCAAGACTCCTTTTTCCTCAAAGAGGCATCTACTTGGTTGAGTACTCCTTAAGTACCTCGCCTTTTGTCCGAAACAGATACAACCACATTCAGGATGAAGTTAGGTATGAAGTCAACTGTTCAGGGGTCTACGAACAAGACCCTTTGGAAATCGGCAAGAGTCTGGAAATAAGAAGACGTGACATCATTGACTTGGAGGATGACGACGTTGTGGCGCTGACGCGTGACTGTGGCGTTTATCAGGCCCTGAGAGGGTACCATCAGAAGCTTGTTTCAAGGGAAGAGAAGAACTTCCCAATAGCCTATTCTCTGGTTGTCCACAAAGATGCAATAATGGTTGAAAGGCTTATCCACGCTATATACAGCCAGCACAATGTTTACTGCATCCATTATGACCGCAAGTCCCCTGATGCCTTCAAAGCTGCTATGAACAACCTAGCAAAGTGCTTTTCTAATATCTTCATCGCTTCCAAGTTAGAGGCTGTGGAATATGCCCACATTTCCAGACTCCAGGCTGACTTGAACTGCTTATCTGACCTTCTCAAATCTTCAGTTCAATGGAAATATGTCATCAACCTGTGTGGGCAGGATTTTCCCCTGAAGTCTAATTTTGAACTGGTGTCAGAGTTAAAGAAGCTCAATGGAGCAAATATGTTAGAGACGGTGAAGCCCCCGAACAGTAAAATAGAGAGATTCACGTATCACCATGAGCTCAGACAGGTGCCTTATGAGTATGTCAAGCTGCCAGTCAGGACAAACGTCTCCAAGGAGGCGCCCCCTCATGACGTTGAGATCTTCGTGGGCAGTGCCTATTTTGTTCTAAGTCAAGCATTTGTTAAATATATTTTCAACAATACCCTCATTGAGGACTTTTTTGCCTGGTCTAAAGATACGTACTCTCCTGATGAGCACTTCTGGGCCACCTTAATCCGGATACCAGGAGTCCCCGGGGAGATTTCCAGATCGGCCCAGGATGTATCTGACCTGCAGAGTAAGACCCGCCTCGTCAAATGGAATTATTATGAAGGCTTCTTCTATCCCAGCTGCACTGGTTCCCACCTCCGAAGTGTGTGCATTTACGGAGCTGCAGAGTTAAGGTGGCTTATAAAAGACGGGCACTGGTTTGCAAATAAATTTGATTCTAAGGTGGACCCCATCTTGATTAAATGCCTGGCTGAAAAGATCGAAGAGCAACAGAGAGAGTGGATCACTTTGTCTTCGGAAAAGTTATTTATGGATAAAAATCCCACCATCACATCCCACATAGCAAGTCATGACAGGGATGAGAGCGTCTGACACATGCACATGGAGTTACATGCTGTGCCCAATACCATCTGCACTTAACCTTCTCAGCAGCTGGAAGTTGAGAAGGACTCGTGCACCCAGGAAAGCCATGTAGACATGGATGAGCCTGTGGTGAGCAACACTTGGTGGCGTCATGACACATTTCTTGAGCACCTAACTGTGCACCAGGCACTTCTTAAAGCAAACATGCAGAAATCAAGTCCAAGTTGTATCGCGTTGCACAATGTCCTCAGGAAGCGATGGTCTACCTTCCTCGTGTGGCAACCCGGGTACCTTTGTGTTCGCCACACAACAGCGAGGTTTCTACTCAAGAAACCTTTGGAGCATGTAATCAGACCACCCACTTTTGAGCAGCTTGTAAGTACAGTGACCAGCACTTCGCCTGTCTCTTCATCCAGCAACCTAGATGTTTCTGAACCATTAGAATATTAGGAGAGACTTCACTACCTCAGAGAAGCTCAAAGAAATTTCCGATTACCTGCTTGCCAAAGCATAGTTTACCTTTGGTGCCTCATTTGTTCAATTCAGGGCTGAGGGAACACTATTGGTGTGGATGTGTAAGAAGTCAGCGGGGGCAGTAGGTAGGTGATGAGGACAGGTAATGCCTGAAGAGGGACCAAGGGGCTTATTCAGCTTTTGCATGGGTTACACACTGGTGTCATGAACGGCTTCCTTTTAATTCACCTGTGTTTGAAACACACTGATAGTCTGGCATAGTAGCGCACGCCTTTAATCTCAGCACTCCGGAGGCAGAGGTAGGAGGATCGCAGTGAGTTTGAGGCCAGCCTCAGACTACAGAGTGAGTTCCAGGTCAGTCTGGGCTACAGTGAGACCCTATGTCATGAAACCAAAATAAATAAATGAAAATAAAAAAGAACACCCTGATGAAGATAAGAACTGCTTAATAATTCAAAATGGTATACATATATCAGAATCGTCAGCCTATGTCTTTGCATATTTCAATTCATACATTATTATAGAAAATAATTTTTTATTACAGTAGCACACTTCCTCTGGAATGAATACAATTTTGTTTTATGTAACTATCAAATATGTAAATTTTCTTGGTAAGATTGCATGAAAGATGACAGTTTAGTTGTTATGGTCATTCAAACATTTTTATTTTCTGGCAAGTAACAAAATGGGATCCAAGTTTAAAATGAGAAAAGTCGAAGTTCACTGTAGTCTCTTCTCTTAACAGCTTCAAGGAGAAAAAGCTAATTTTCCTAGGGCTATAACTAGAATGTTTATTATTAGTATTTTGCAAAAGCCCACACCTAAGAGAATTTTTA
Source organism: Dipus sagitta (assembly GCA_036346955.1). Taxonomy (NCBI): domain Eukaryota; kingdom Metazoa; phylum Chordata; class Mammalia; order Rodentia; family Dipodidae; genus Dipus; species Dipus sagitta. The sequence continues at coordinate 30,546,348 of CM070787.1, read as the reverse complement.
CACAAAGAGAGACAGACAGACAGACACACAAAGAGATAGACAGATGCTGCAGGGCCTTGAGAACAGGCTGAAACATTGGCCCCAGTCCCTAGGGAAGTTTGGAACACATTCAAAAATCCTTGTGCTTCGATGTCAGCCTCAATAACTACTTAAATGCATAGTATTCAAGGCCAAAACAAGACCATTTGAAAATCTAAAGTATTTATTTATTAAAATCTCTGTGCTCTACATTTGAAACACACTTTGCTTATTTAAGTTTATAACACTGTATGCCAAGTGACACCACGTATCCCTTCATTTCTTTTTATCTTTAACTCATCTTCTCCCTTTTAAAAAAAATCTCCTTCAAATTAGTTCATGCTTCAGAGAACAACTATTCCCAAGCCCCAGTTTTTAAAGCTAAGTTTTAAAGAGCTAAGTTCCACAGAGGACCTTCCCAGTGCGCTAGTGTAGATGCCTGGAGAAGCTCAGCTGTTCTCCATGAGCCCCGGGTCTCTGTGCACCGAACATGGCACTTGTGAAAATCAACTGACACAGCGTATGAAGAGGTTTATAAATGGGAACATATTTCAGAATATCAGCCAGGAGTAATAATGTGAGGCAGACATAGATCCCAGCCCCACTGTTCATCATTAACCTTTTTAAAATAACAAAAGAGGCACACCGTTGCAGGACAACCTGTCACTAAGTTCAGACCTCAGAAAGCCCTGTCTCCACGAGTGGGCTTTCTTCTACAGCCAAATACATTTGCAAGTTGGTTGAGTGGCTTAAATGGGAAATAGTGTAGGGTTAGCAATACTTTCCCTACCGTCCAGGATCAAACACACGTGGTTCTATTGGTACCTGGTTTTTATGCCTTTGGGTATCAAAATAGATTAAGTGGTGGGCAGGAGAGTTTAGCAGTGAAGGCATGTGTCTGCAAAGCCAAAGGACCCAGGTTTGAATCCCCAGGACCCACATAAGCCAGATGCACAAGGTGGCACATGCATCTGGAGCTCATTTGCAGCAGCTAGAGTCCCTGGCGTGCCCATTCTCTCTCTCTATCTGCCCCCCTCAAATAAATAAATAAATAAATTCAGATTGGGTGGTGACAGATAGCAACCTCCTTGTTGATTGCATTACCTCCTAGTGCGAAATGATTCTATCTGATTTTCTGGGTAGCACCCCAAATTGCTCACCACTTTCATACTATATAGATGGAATGTGGATGGACAGAGACATGGTAGTGCCTTCTTTCCCCCCATTTCTCTGGACTCAGAAGTGTCAGCTCTTCAGACTTCACGGAACTTACCCTGGGAATCCTACAGTTTCCCTGTATGTCTTCAGACCTGATTCTTCCCAAAGCCCTTTCGGTATGATTCCCTCCCTGGTCTGAGGATGTTCTGCAGCCTGTTTCTAAGTGTTCTTTGTATAGTATTTATTGAATCTGGACTTTTGAATTACATGTTGGCATTAGACGAGCAATGAAAGAGCTACCAAAATATATCTGTATGATGTGAGCCTTCTACTGTATTGTAGCAATTACATGTGTTTAAAGGCCATTGTTGCTGCTATTTTTATTTTTGCTTATTTTAAATGAAAACATATATTTAAATTTAAAGATTTCTCTTGCCTTCCAGAATGTGAAGATATACCTATTTATATATTTTTAACATAATTCATGGAAAATATAAGTGACAAACCATTTGGGGAATGTGAAATGAATGTATAATTATGGATGTTAAGAGTATTTCTGGTTTTGTTGGTGATAGTGATGATGAGAGATTTTTTTTCAAATGTTTTTATCAACCAGTCTAAATTTCCTTTTGTGGTATTCTTGCGGTTTACCATTTCAGTAATAAGTTTCCCATTATATGAGTTTTAAGCAGGTTGGTGGTTCATTTATTAATTATGCTGCTAGTATGTCAATTCCCTGGTATTGTAAAATAAAGTGTGCTCCAACAAAACAAACCCCTGTGACTTATGAGCTTTCCTGTCTGGTTCTCACAAAAGTTCTTTCAGTTTATAACACTGGTCTCACCGTGGAAGAGCAGAGGTCACTTCACTTCAGCACAAAAGGGTCTCAACGTACTACACTCGGGATGGACACACAGAAACTTGAGTTGCTCGGTTGGATAAGGCCTCAGTCTTGTAGGATTTGCTTATCTTCATTCTTCTTCCTGTTGCTTTCTCCTCTGAGATTAATTATCAAGGAAATCTTCTTATTGGCTTGATTACTTTTTGGAAATAAAGGTTCTCCATAGTGTGGGTTGAGCTCTGTATTTTAGCTCCCTCAACTGAAAACAAAAAAATCAAAACATTTCTGTCTTGGAAGGATTTCTGCCTGGGTGAAAAGGCCTTCGGCCAGTAGAGGCAGTTTCCAGCAGTATCCCCAGGCTTTGCTGTGGGAAAATCCAATCCTAAAGTTGTAGTAGTCTCCTGCCTGGTCCACAGATATGCGAGGAGTACGCATGTCATGCACACAGATCACAAGTCGTCCTCTTTCTTGTGTAGCTTAAAAGTAACAGGCTTGGGCTGGAGAAATGGCTTAGCAGTTAAAGTATTTGCCTGTGAAGCCAAAGAACCCAGGTTCAATTCCTCGGTACCCACATAAGCCAGATGCATAAGGGGCACATGCATCTGGAATTTGTTTGCAGTGCCTGGAGGCCCTGGAGTGCCCATCCTCTCTGTGTCTGTCTCTCTTCTCTCCATCTCTCTTTCTGCTTGCAAATTAATTAATTAATTAATTAATTTAAAAAAGATTTAAAAAAGAAATATTTACTTATTAAAAAAAAAAGTAACAGGTTTACTATGGCATTGCCCATACTTAGTTCTGGTTGACACCCCCACCCCCACACTTCTCCCTCCCCCCATCTCCATGCTTATACCCTTCCCACCTCCCAATATTCTCCTTCCACTTTTTTTTTTTTTTTTTTTTTTTTGGTTTTTCGAAGTAGGGTCTCACTCTAGCCCAGGCTAACCTGGAATTCACTATGGAGTCTCAGGGTGGCCTCGAACTCATGGCAATCCTCTACCTCTTCCCAGCTTCCTTCCACTTTTTGAAAAATATTTTATTTTTAAAGCTGGGTGTGGTGGCACACGCCTTTGATCCCAGCACTCGGGAAGCAGAGATAGGAGGATCGCCTTGAGTTCGAGACCACCCTGAGACTACATAGTGAATTCCAGGTCAGCCTGAGCTAGAGTGAGACCCTACCTCAAAAAAAATTATTTTTATTTATTTATTTGAGAGAAGGAAAGAGGCAGAGTGAGAGAAAGAGAATGGCACGTCAAGGCTTCCAGCCACTGAAAATGAACTCCACATGCATGCTCCACCTTGTGCATCTGGCTTACATGGGTTAGAGGGAATCAAACCTAGGTCCTTTAGCTTTTCAGGCAAGCGCCTTAACCACTAAGCCATCTCTCCAGCCCCTCCTTCCACTTTTTAAAATAAAAATTGGTGTGCATGTATGGTGTGTGTGCCCATGCCCGTGGTATATGCACATGAGTGTGCAGATGTGGTGCCTCTTATGCATGTGTGCAAAGGCCAGAGGAGGATGTCAGTGTCCTCTGGAGCTCACTGATGTTTGGTGAGAATATCTGACCAGCAAGTTCCAGCGATCTTCCTGCCTCTGCCCTCTCAGTGCTGAGAGCATAGGCATACGTGACCATGCCTTGCTGTGTCTGATTCTTTACAAGGGTGCTGAGGCTTGAATTCAGGTCCTTAAGCACACGCAGCAAGTACTCTAACATACTGAGCCATCTCCCAAACTCCCCATTTCCACTTTCATATCACTCTTCTATTACCTTCCCCATCCTTCTCCTTTAAAGCCTCTTTTTTTCCTCTCTGAAGGACCTCTTTCTAGTTTTCTGGACTCTACACACACTCCCACATAAGTATACATAAAAATGAGAAGCTAGGGCTAGAGTGGTGGCTTAGCTGTTAAGGCGCTTTCCTGTGAAGCCTACGGACCTATGTTTGACTCTCCGGATCCCACATAAGCCAGATGCACAAAGGTGAGGCAAGCTCAAGGTCACACATGCCCACTAGGTGGCGAAAGCATCTGGAGTTCCATTGCATTGGCTGAGGCCCGGTGCACCAATTCTCTCTCTCTCTCTCTCTCTCTCTAAATTTTTTTTTTTTTAAATGAGAAGCTAGAATCTACATATGAGAAAGAACAGATAGCATTTGATTTTTTGAGCCTGGGTCAACTAATACATTTTCCATTTTCATCCATTTTCCTATAAATTTGAATTTTCTTTACCACTAAATAAAATCTATAGTTTATATGCACCACATTTTCGGTATCTTCTCATCTGTTGATGGACACCTAGGCTGATTTCATTTCCCTGATACTATAAATAGCAACAATAAGCATGGATATGCGAAGCTCTATGGCTATGGACTCCTTTGGGTTTTTTCCCAGTAGTGATACAGCTGGGTTATATGGGGCTCTGCTTTAGCTTCTTGAGAAACTACCATACTGATTGCCATTGCTGTACCAGTTTACACTCCCACAGACAGTCCAGTCCCTCATCCTGCCCAGTATTTGTTGCCATTTAATTTCTTTTTTTTTTTTAGTTCATTTTTTGATGATTGCCATTCTGACTAGAGATGGAATTTCAAAGTAATTTTAATTTGCACTTCCCTAATGACTAAGGATGTTGAACACTTGTTTAAGTGTTCAGTGCTGCTTAAGCATTTATTTTTTATTAGGTCACATACGATCTTAAAAAGTAAGGTCATTTGAGGAATTGTCAGCATAATAAAAATTAGCATTCTACTGAGCTTAGGTTATTTCTAGTCTTGTAAAGTTGAACAACCGGTCAAATTCACAAAAAATTTAGGAAACATTTTTTATTGTGGGTGGGTATACATATCATATAAAAGCCTGAAGCCAGGGGCTGGAGAGATTGCTCAGTGGTTAAGCACTTGCCTGTGAAGCCTAAGGACCCTGGTTCAAGGCCTGATTCCCCAGGACCACGTAAGCCAGATACACAAGGGGGCGCACACATCTGGACTCCATTTGCGGGAGCTGGAGGCCCTGGTGCATCCATTCTCTCTCTATCTCCCTCTTTTTCTCTCTGTCTGTTACTCTCAAATAAATAAATAAAAATAAACAACAACAAAAAAATTTAAAGCCTGAAGCCAGAAGTGGGAGTGTACCCCTGTATTCTAAGCACTTAGGAGGTAGAAACAAGAGGACTGCAAGTTTTCATGACCAACATGTGCTGCATAGGTTGCCTTTCTCTCAAAAAAAAAAAAAAAATCAAGAGAAAAAGAAAGAAAAAGAAAATGCCCTATAGGTTTGACTCCTACATAGGAAGTCCCATATTTTTTTATTCTTTTTGATATCTAAATTCCTAAATTAGGACCACTGGCTTTTAGTTTTCTGATACTGCTAATGAGGAAGCCTTGGCAAGAGGGAACGAGAAGATGATTGCAAATTGCTCATGCAATTCCTGTGATGGTGTGTGACACCTTGAACTTGAGCAGAGATAGGATCAGAGTAGGGACTCATGTTGGCATGTAAACCTTAGCCACACAGCATCCCTGCAGAGCAGCAAAATCCTAAGAAGCTTGGTGCAGAATCATGATCGGGGCTGGAGAGATGGCTTAGCGGTTAAGCACTTGCCTGTGAAGCCTAAGGACCCCGGTTCAAGGCTCGATTCCCCAGGACCCACGTTAGCCAGATGCACAAGGGGGCGCACGCGTCTGCAGTTTGTTTGCAGTGGCTGGAAGCCCCTGGCGCACCCATTCTCTCTCTGTCTCTCTCTTTCTCTGTGTGTGTCTGTCGCTCTCAAATAAACAAATAAAAATAAACAAACAAAATAAGTCATGGTCAGTAGGTGGGTGAATTCATTTTATTTACAAAACCACTGTAGCTTTTCTAATATGGGGAATGTGCATATATACACTTTAGATCTCTCTTCCCACCACCCCTATGTTTACAGTCATTTTTCCATGTTGCTACATGGTCATTATGGTTATGTAATAGTCATACCGTGATTCACTCCGTCTTTATTGTGGAGCGTTCGGATTGTAAACCGCTTAGTTTTTCCTGTCATACGTGACAGCAGTGTGAATAGCTTTGCAAATGTAGCTTCTGCTTTTTATGACCTACTACTTCCTAAGTATGCGTTTTCAAGAGAAGGATTGCAATCCTGAAAAGAATGGGCTTTCTGCTCGATTGCTTTTTGTTGTTGTTGTTGTTGTTGTTGTTTTTGTTTTTTTGTTTTTTTGTTTTTTTTCCGAGATGAAGTCTCACTCTAGCCCAGGCTGACTTGGAATTCACTCTGTAGTTTCAGGGTGGCCTCGAACTCATGGCGATCCTCCCACCTCTGCCTCCCGAGTGCTGGGATTAAAGGTGTGCGCCACCATGCCCGGCTTGATTGCTTTTTATGTATGTTGCAAACCACTCTGTCCAGGAACTGTATGGGAAGGACACTAGGTTGATATGTGTCAGCCACAGTCTCTACCTGTGAAGTCAAGTCAATTTATTTATTCTGGTAAATGGCCATTCTGATTCGCAAAATAAGCAAAGGCCTTTGCCTAAAGTAGAGATGTAGACTTTCATGCAACAGATCAAAGATGGTGTTTAAATTCATGTTTCATAAAGAGCCATTTTGAAATAATGCTCTTAAAGGTTTACCTTTGGTGACTAACTCCACTCTAGGAAGGACCTAATGCGGCTGGTTCCTAATATTCTCCCTGGCTTCCTGGTTTTATCCTGAACAACAATATCACCAACTTTTAAGTCCCAGCCTCCCTTTCTACTAAGGGGGACAAACGAGTTTAAGCAGAAGTCACTGGACATCTGAGACTGTGTTTGGAAGATGGCTTCCCTGCTTTGTTTTTCTCCACCTCTTTCACTTTTTCCCCAAGGCCTAGAATGTTTGTAATAACTGAAAATTCCTCAGTTATTTAAAATGTACAAGCACACCCAGTCATGGCAGCACATCTGTAATTCCAGCACTTTGGAAATGAAGGCACATCAGGAGTTCAAGTTTATAAGGTTATCCTCCAATGCATACTAAGTTCAAGGTCAGCCTAGGCTACATGAGACTTAAAAAAAAAAGAGTGAGAGGTAAGAAGGAATAAAGGGAGGGAAGAAAGGAAAGAAAAGGAAAAGGAAAGAAATAAAAGGACTGGGCTGGAAAAATGACTTAGTTGTTAAGGCACATGCCTGTGAAAGCTAAGGACCCAGGTTTGATTCTCCAGGTCCCACGTAAGCCAGATGCACAAGGCGGCACATGCATCTGAAGTTCATTAGCAGTGGCTAAAGGCCCTGGCGTGCCCATTCTCTCTGTCTGTCTGTCTGTCTCTGTCTCTAATAAATAAATAAAATAAAAATAAATCTTTTTTTTTTTTAAAAAGGGGGGGGGGCTGAGGAGCTAGATCGTGCTTCATAAGCACGAGGAACCTGAGCTCAATTCCCAGAGCTCATGTTAAAAAAAAAAAAAAAAGCCAGGCAAGCCGTGGTGCCTTTAAACCCAGCACTCCGAGGCAGAAGTAGGAGGATCACTATGAGTTTGAATCCAGCTTGGACTGCAGCGAAACCTTACCTAGAAAAATTGAAAACAAAACAAACCAACCAACCTGGCTTGGTAATGTGCACTTGTAATTCTGGCTCTGGGGAGACAGAGACAGGTAGAGACCTGGAGCTTGCTAGCCAGACAGTCTAATCTACTTGGCAAGTTCCAGACCAGTGAGAGACCCTGTCTCAAATAATAATAATAATAATTATTATTATTATTATAAGTAAATGAAAAGGTGGATGGCACTTGAGGAATGACACCTAAGGTTGTCCTCTGGCCTCCACATGTATGTATGAGCACGCGTGCATGCACACATGTACCCACACACAAACATACCACACACACACATAAATACACCCACCACATGGACACACGCGCACACACACACGTACCCATACACAAACACACACACACCCCTAAAAATGTAGAAAATAGAAACCCCGAGCACGGGAATTTTATAGTAGGGATAGAATGAAAGGATGGCATTTGAGCCATTCATAACTGCCTATCTGCAGTCCTTTTCTTTTAGCCTTGAGATTCCAAAATGTTAATTTAAACCAAGAGGTCTTTTCACCTGACAAACTCACAGACCCTGGGTATTATTTTACAGGCAGACATCACTAGCAAACTCCAATTATCATGACATCATTTTTTCCCCCCAGACTCAATGAATTTCCACAGTGGGAAGGAATGAAAATACAAAAACCACTTATACACCATACCAAATGATGCTCTACTTGAAATGTGTATCCTTTAGGGGGGAAATGGTGTTCTAGAATAAACCCAGGCCATGCACATGTTGGGTAGGCACTGTACCTCTGAGCTATATATACCTAGCCCTGGTTCTGAGTTTTAGCAAAACTAAGCAATACTGAACGCTGTCACATGCAATACTGCAATGAAGTTAAACCTTCCATTATCTCAACCTTTTATTTCAACTTATCGCCAGCACACGATGAAGGCATTTGGAAGGTATGTCACTATTTGTACTTAATCAACTGTCCTTTGCCAATATTAACATGAAGAAACTAGAATATGGCTAGAAGGGGGGGCTGGGGGGCAAGCTGACAATTTTGTTCCACACCTCTGCAAAGCTGTGGGCCACCACAAAAGACTTCCGGGCCACGCTCGGGACCAAAGAGCTGCTTTGAGATAGACTTGGGGTTTTTTTGGGTTTTTTTGTTTGTTTTTTGTTTTTTTCTTTTTTTGTTGTTGTTGTTTTTGTGGTTTTTTTAGTACTTTATTTATTATTTATTTATATATAATGGGTGTGCCAGGGCCTGCAGCTACTGCAAACGAACTCCAGACGCATGTAACCGCTGACCCATCTCTCCCATCCCCAAATCTATTTTCTATAGACACATATGTAATAGGCTACTTACTGAGTGAGGAAGACAGCAGTTCTCATGGCCAGTGTAAAACACACTGGGTGTGAATTGTGTCCCTTCACATGATATCTCATCTAGTTGACCTCATTAAGTATTCACACTTCAAAGGGAATATTGGAACATTATTTTTTAAAAATTTATTTTTATTTATTTACTTGAGAGCGACAGAGAGAGAGAGAGAGAGAGAATGGGCGCGCCAGGGCCTCCAGCCTCTGCAAACGAACTCCAAATGCATGCACCCCCTTGTGCATCTGGCTAACGTGGGTCCTGGGGAATCAAGCCTCGAACCAGGGTCCTTAGGCTTCACAGGCAAGCGCTTAACCGCTAAGCCATCTCTCCAGCCCGGAACATTATTTTTTGAATGAACACTAGTCAGCTGTCCCTCCTACACTAGCCAACCTTTAGCACTAAGTCCACTTGAGAATGTGAGACCATGACTTAAAAACAGTGGTGAAAAATTCTAATTTAACAGCATCCTAAATTTTAATCCCAGAGGAAGAGTTAACCACGGCACCAACTGAGTGTTATCATTTCCTTTTGTGCCCACCCCTCCCATCATGCTCGAGGATGAAATTGTAAGGATGGCAGTTTACTTGGGAAGCGGAGGCAGAAGGATCGATGTGAGTTTGAGTCAGCCTCGGACTACAGAGGGAATTCCAGGTCAGCCTGGGGCTTGAGTGAGACCCTACCTCGAAAAATCAAAACAAACAAACAAACAAAAACACTGAGTCAAAGACTCCCTTAGTATCAAGCAGACCTATGAACATAAGTCCTGCATGCTGGGATAGTAGTACACTCTCTGAGTATTTACAATGACAAAGAAAAAAATATATAAATTTTATTTTTCATTCCAGAAATACATATAAATGAAAACCTGTTCTTCAAATGCAGACCAGCCTTTGCCTATCATGTAGTATTATGTTTCTATCACAAGCCATTGTTGTATGAAAGTTAGTAAGCAGCTCTTTAACATATATATAGGTATATGTATGTGTGTGTGTATATGTATGCAATATGTATATGTGTGTGTGTGTAAATGTAATTAATACTTTTCTACTTAAACATAGTCCTCGGGTGGAAAATTAAGAAACTGGGAAATAACCCTTGCTTTTCACCCTTGGGCAGTAAATCCATCCTCTCCGAACAAACTTTGCACTCAACAGTTAAGGGTGCTTATTTGTAAATCCTGGCAGCCTGGGTTCAATCCCCCTGTACCCACTTAAAGCATGTGTCTGGAGTTCATTTGCAGTAGCAGGAGGACCTGGCACCACCACCCCACGCCCACTCTGGCCCAGTCTCTCTGCTTATAAACAAAATTAAAACAAAATAACTCCTGACCCACAAAAATAATAACTGTATAAACTAATGTAACTGTATGTGGTGGTTTGATTCAGGTGTCCCCCATAAACTTAGTTGTTCTGAATGCTAGGTTCCCAGCTGATGGAGATTTGGGAATTAACACCTCCTGGAGGCAGTGTATTGTTGGGGATGGGCTTATGGGTATCATAGTCAGTCCCCTTGCCAGTGTTTGGGCACACTCTCCTATTGCTATTGTCAACCTTATATTGGTCAGCGGTTGATGTCCACCCACTGCTCGTGCCATTGTTTGCCCCTGCCATCGTGGAGCTTCCCCTAGAGCCTATAAGCCAAAATCAACCCTTTTTTCCCCTACAAGCTGCTCTTGGTCCAGTGTTTTCTGGCAGCAATGTGAACCTGACTGCAACAGTAATGGTACCCAGGAGTGGTGCCATTTGCTGCTGGAAACCTGACTGTGTGGCTTTGGCCTTTTGGAGCTGATTTGTAAGAGGAATATAGAAGGATTTGAAACCTTGGCCTGAGACGCCTTGCAGTGCTGTAAGTACAGCTTGATGGACTATTCTGGTCAGAGTTGCAAGACCTGAATGTAGTAAGAACTATGGACTGTGAGGTTTAGCTTATGTGGGTGAAAAGGAGCTTTGTCTGGACTGGGCTAGAAGCAGTTTGTATAAGAGACTTGCTGTTAGGCCCAGGTCCTGAGAACTTGTGCAGGGTTGCATTGCATAGAAATGGATGGTATGAGCAGAGGGATATGGCACAGAAATTAAATCTTTGGGCTAAAACTTCTGCCCCTTCAGCTGCAATTATATGAGTGCTTACAACCTTTGAGATTGGGTCAGCTGATCTGCACTGGGGCAACAGGAAGAATGTGGACTCTTGAAGTAGCCTGAGTGCTCAAGGAACGTCCTGTTCTTCAAAGTCTGCTTTATTCCCCCCTGGATTAACAAATTGACACCCTACCTGGTATTGTGGAGTATAAGAAATGCAGGAAAGAGAGGGTCATTGAGTTTGCAACACGGTCTTGTGTTTTGGAAATGGCCATGGGCAGTGTGAAGCAGGTTTGCTGGATGCCTGCATGGAGACCCCATGGGGCCATAAGGATGAACCGTGGATTGCAGTGGAGACCCAGTGGAGATGCCAGGACCACAAGATGGCTGTTAAGGACAGCTGCCAACCCTGGATGAAGATTTCCAGGACTGTGAGTAGCCTGGCTGGAGGGGCGGAACTGGAATTCCACAGACTCGTTGCTGGGTTGAATTATCAGACTTGGAGATTTGTCACTAACTCTAGTTGTTGGACTTGGTACTATAGAGTTTGACGTTTGCTCTGTTTAAATCTTGTATTGGTTGAATATTTCTTTGCTATGCCCAATGCCATATTTTACAGTGTGAATGTTTGTTCTCTGCCATTACAGGTTGTGGGGGGATTTTTGGTATTATGGCTCAGTTAAAAGACCTTGGGTTATAGGGATGTTCAAACATCATTAGGATTGATAAAAAGTATGAGGTCTTTTAAAATTGGATGAATGCATTGCATTTTACATCATAGATGGTTATCAGTTTATAGGGGCCAGAGGTGGAATCTGGTGGTTTGATTCAGGTGTCCCCAATAAACTGAGGGGTTCTGACTACTAGGTTCCCAGCTGATGGAGATGTGGGAATTAATGCCTCCTGGAGGGAGCGTATTGTTGGGGGCGGGCTTATGGGTGTTGTAGCCAGTTTCCCCTTGCCAGTGTTTTAACACTCTCCTGTTGCTATTGTCCACCTAATGTTGGCCAGGGGGTGATGCCCATCCCTCTGCTCATGCCATCGATTTCCCCTGCCATCGTGGAGCTTCCCCTCAAGCCTTGTAAGCCAAAATAAACTCTTCTTTTCCCCCCCACAAGCTGCTCTTGGTCCAGCGTTTTCTGGCAGCAATGCAAACCTGACTGCAACACTGTGCAAAAGAGAAAAAGCCACGACTTCCCTTTAGTGGAGGTTTAGTTTCTGTGGCAGGCGTTCTGAAGGCCACTAGAGCCACAGCACTTCTCCTCACTGCTGGATGTCATTGCTCTGAAAACCAATGGCCGAGGCACACGGCTGAGGCACCACAGAACTAAGTTCAACAAAACACATCGTCAGGGCTTTTAAACTGAAACAGCTGGTCAGCAACAGCGGAAAGGCGTGAGGCAACAGAGGCATTACAGAAAACAGCCCAGCGCAATTTGAATCAATCCCCAAGCCTCCCAAGAAGGAAAAAGTGTCTCAATATTTGTGGTTGTTCCTTAGCTCACACACCATTAGACACAACTTCCTCCTGCTCTTCGTTCTCGCCTTCCTTCTGCTCCAGCTCAGAGGTGTCCGAGCAGTCATGAAGCAAGACATACTCTCTGTTACTGAAGCCAAATTCAAGCACACCGTTTTCTTCTGTGTGGCTCAATATGCTTGTCATTCAAGAAGGTCCCATTGCTTGAGCCATGGTCAGTGATGCAGGGCTCTGGCTAACTGTGCTGTCAGCACGGGTCTGCTCACCCCACAAACCACCACTGAAAGACTGCTTTGAACAAGAGGGATGATAGTCCATGAGGAAGTGTGGTGGTTTGATTCAGGTGTCCCCCATACACTTAGGTGTTCTGAATGCTAGGTTCCCAGCTGAGGGAGGTTTGGGAATTAATGCCTCCTGGAGGGAGTGTATTGTTGGGGGTGGGCTTATGGGTGTTATAGCCAGTTTCCCCATGCCAGTGTTTGGCACACTCTCCTGTTCCTGTTGTCCACTTTATGTGGTCCAGGGGGTGATGTCCACCCTCTGCTCATGTCATCGTTTTCCCCTGCCATCGTGGAGCTTCCCCCTGAGCCTGTAAGACAAAATAAACCTCTTTCCCATAAGGTGCTTTTGGTTGGGTGATTTCTACCAGCAATGTGAACCTGACTGCAACAGTAAAGTGGTACCGAGGAGTGGGATTGCTGCTAGACACCTGACTGTGTGGCTTTGGCCTTTTGGAGCTGATTTTCAAGAGGAATGTGGAAGGATTTGGAACTTTGGCCTAAGAGACACCTTGCAGTGCTGTAAGTACAGTTTGATGGACTATTCTGGTCAGAGTTGCAAGACCTGAATGCAGTAAGAACTGTGGACTGTGAGATTTGGCTTATGAGGGTGAGAAAGAGCTTTGCTTGGACTGGGCCAGCAGTTTGTGTGAGGAGCTTGCTGTTATGCCCATGTCCTGAGAAGTTGTGCAGGGTTGCTTTGTGTAGAAATTGACTGGTGTGAGCAGAGGGATATGGTACAGAAATGAAATCTTTGGATGAACTGTTGCCCGTTCCACTGCAATTGAGAGATTACAACCTTTGAGATTGGGCCAGCTGACCTGCACTGGGGCAACAGGAAGAATGTAGACTCTTTTGAAGGGGTCTGAGTGCTCAATAAGTGTCCTGTTCTTCAAAGTCTGCTTTATTCCCTCCTGGATTAACAAATTGGCAGTCTACCTGATATTGTGGAGTATGAGAAATACAGGAAAGAGAAGGTCATTGAGTTTGCAACATGGTCTTGTGTTTCGGAAATGGCCATGGGCAGTGTGAAGCAGGTTTGCTGAATGCCTGCATGGAGACCCCATGTAGCCGTGAGGATGAACCCTGGATTGCAGTGGAGACACAGTGGAGATGCTGGGACCATGAGATGGCTGCCAAGGACAGCTGCCGGCCCTGATGAAGATTTCCAGGACTGTGAGTAGCCTAGCTGGAGGGGCGGAATTGGAGCTCCAGAGTCTTGTTGCTGGGTTGAATTATCAGACTTGGAGATTTGTCACTGACTAGAGTTGTTAGACTTGGACTTAAAAGTGTTTGAGGTTTGCCCTGTTTGAATCTTGTATTGGCTGAATATTTCTTTGCTATGCCAAATGCCATCTTTTGCAGTGTGAATGTTTATTCTGTGCCATTGTGGGTTTTTTAAGGTTAGTTTTTGGTATTATGGCTCAGTTAAAAGATCTTGGTCTGTGGGAATATATGGATATCATTGGAATTAATAAAAATTATGGGGACTTTTAAAGTTGGATGAATGCATTGCATTTTACATCATGTATGGTTATCAGTTTAAGGGGGCCAGGGGCAGAATGTGGTGGTTTGATTCAGGTGTCCCCCATACATTTAGGTGTTTTGAATGCTAGGTTCCCAGCTGATGGAGATTTGAGAATTAACAACTCCTGGAGGCAGTGTATTGTTGGGGGTGGGCTTATGGGTGTTATAGTCAGTGTCCCCTTGTCAGTGTTTGGCACACTCTCCTGTTCCTGTTGTCCACCTTATGTGGGCCAGGGGGTGATATCCACCCTCTGCTCATGCCATTATTTCCCCTGCCATCATGGAGCTTCCCCTCGAGCCTGTAAGCCAAGATAAACCTCTTTTTCCCACAAGCTGCCTTGGTTGGGTGATTTCTACCAGCAATGTGAACCTGACTTCAAACAGAAAATCTGCGATGTATAAGCATCCATTCCCTGGCTGTACATGAATAAAACACCTCAGCATTTTCAAAAGGATACAGATGCCACTGGGGTTGGGGGGGACATATGAGTTTCTGGGGAGGGTCAATGGATTTAATGACTGACTATAGGGTGGAAAGTTCTGGTATCCTCAAGAATTGCCCCAGAATGCTCAATGCTTGCTTGCCTTTAGCAGGTACCTATTTTTATTGTTGCCACCAGATGGAGGGTCACTACCACTGACCTCATCCTTCTGCCATCTGGCATTCTAAAACCCCCAATTCTTTTGGCTGACTAGATCCTGTCCCTGAGCCTGGGCACTGGCAGGCCTCTTATCAGGGCACCTCCCTTGGAGGAAGGACATTGGCATCATTTCACACTGTTCCTCCAGCCCATTGGCAGACGTCCCCCGTGTTGCTACTTCACTCTGACCATTGAGTGGTAGGGACTCCGGCACCTCTTCATCCAAGGAAATCTCCTTTGAAGGTGAGCCCACAATTCCTGGAATAAGCATTATAAGCCTCACCCTTTCTTGCAAAGTTGGTGTGCTCATATGATAAAGTTGTAAGTGCGACTTTTGAGACGTACCCTTAAAATAAGGCATATCCAAGTCCTAGCAGCTGGTGCATGTGAATATGATCTTTGGGGGAAAAGTATTTACAGATGTGACTAAGTTAAAGAGCTCAAAAGAAGGTCAGTCCTGGATACGAAGAGCAGCTCTCTTCTCCCCATTTCTCCTCGGCTGGGCCCAATGCTGACCTCTTTCCAAACAAGGCAGAAGTCTCAACCAAAAGCCCAGGTTCCTGGTCACTTAAGAGTCACCACACCATCCTGCAAATATGTAACATGAGAGAGAAATTGTTCCTAGCTCGATTACACATGATTGCTCTTGGATTTCTGTCACTTGCAGTAGAATATTTTACTAATAAATAAACTACCTAACCACAATAATTTTTTTTTCGTAAAGCTCTCCCATCCACGTATATTTAAAATATAAGCTAGCACATTAGTCAGGTCCTATTTAAAGTTAATATATAACTTCCTCAAGCGGTAATGTGCCAAAGCTGCCTGCGTTCGAGCTAGGAGTGGCACTGAGGCACCAAGCACTGAAGCAGCCCGAACTCTGGCTGGGAACGCTGGGAACCGGAAGCAGTCTGCGCTCCCCCGCCACAGGACAATGGCATTGGCTTCTTCTCCACACTTCTCACTCAATCACCTCAACGTATTAGACTTGAAAGGGGCCTGCATGGAAGGTGTTTGGGGTGGGGGGATGGACGGTCACCGTTTTCTCTGCCGGAAACTCTACCAAGTGCTGTCCCCACACGGTTTCCTCCCTTTGCACTTTTACTTCATTTCAAAGCTGCCAGCCCGGTGGGCTCCCAGGCCACTGTGTCTAACTGACGCAGGGTGCAGGAGGCCTCCCTTGCTGGAATGGTCTCTGCCTCTTTACCCCACTTCATTTCCCTTGGAGCTCTAACACTACTTTGCATGATTCTCTCACTCCTCGCCCACCTAAGTGAAGCTTCCTTCAAACAAGGCAGGCGCTTTTTGTTCTGCTAATTGTAAAGTTCCTGCTGCTGAGAACACACAGGAGGTATAAAATATGTATTTTTTAATAAATAACCTTCAATGGTTCCGAGCACCTGGCTCATTAATTAATAAGCACACAAACTGTGTGTTTCCTTTAAATTTATTCCTCTCTTTGAGGCTGGAGAGCAGCACAAAGCCAGTCCTCTGGATCAATATGATGTGAGTTTCTAAAAGGGAGTAAGTGCTTCGAAAACGTATCCTGGGTAATCCCAGGATAAAACTGCAGGCAAGTAGGTTTGTGGAATCGATACTGGGGACTCCTGGGGATCAAGGGAAAGTGAACAATTACCATTCCTGAATTATCTAGCTGGAAGCTAGATCACTGAGTATTTCCCATGCATTGAAATTAAGGCTCCTGTGACACTAAGGGGTAAGGAAAGGAATTTATCATCTAGAATCAGTGTCTGCCCTCTTATGAGGTTGAAGGGAAACACATTAGCAAGTGTGGGCACAGAGACCCTTCAGTCTGGACCTGATGCTTTTACTGCCAATGGAGCCCACCTTAACTTGTCTCTGGTGGTCAGTTCACCAGCATAGCCCAGGCCCACGCAAACATGTTCACTGGCAGCCCTCTTCTCCCGTGATTGCAAATGCGACTCAAAGGAAAACTGCAGACCACCAGGTGCTGGCCCAAGTGTATCCCCTGGAGATCTGTATTCCACAAACACAAAGATGTGACAAGTGATGAACGGGAATAAAAGCTTCTGACAAGGTGATCAAGAAGGGGAATGGAGCCTGGTGTGGCGGCACACACCTTCAATCCCAGCACTTGGGGGACAGAGATTCCAAGTCAGCCTGTCTAGAGTGAGACCCTACCTCAAAAAACTAAAAAAAAAAGGGGAGGAAGGAGAATGGGAGGGTATGGTGGTTTGTTTCAGGTGTCCCCCATAAACTTGGGTTTCTGAATGCTAGGTTCCTAGCTGATAAAGATTTGGAAATTAATGCCTTCTGGAGGCGGTCTATTGTTGGGGGCAAGCTCATGCATATTGTAGCCAGTGTCCCCTTGCCAGTGTTTGGTATACTCTCCTGTTGCTATTGTCCTCCTGATGTTGGCCAGGGGGTGATGTCCACACTCTACTCATGCCCTCATTTTCTCCTGCCATCATGGAGCTTCCCCTTGAGACTATAAGGTGAAATAAACCTTTTTTTCCCCACAGGCTGCTCTTGGTCAGGTGATTTCCACCAGCAGTGCGAACCTGACTCTAACAGTAATGTTGGTACTAAGGAGTGGTGTCATTTGCTGCTAGACACATAACTGTGGCTTTGGCCATTTGGAGCTGATTTTCAAGAGGAATGTTGAAGGATTTGAAACCTTGGCTTAAGAGACGCCTTGCAGTGCTGTAAGTACAGCCTGATGGACTATTCTGGCCAGAGTTGCAAGACCTGAATGCAGTAAGAGCTATGGACTGTGAAGTTTGGTTTATGAAGGTGAGAAAGAGTTTTGCCTGGACCGGGCTAGAAGCTTGCTCTTATGGCCATGTCTTGAGAAGTTGTGCAGGGTTGCATTGCGTAGAAATGGGTTGGTGTGAGCAGAGGAATATGGCACAGAGAAAATGAAATCTTTAGGCCTGAACTGCTGCCCGTTCACTTGCAATTGTTTGATAGATTACAATCATTGGGATTGGGCCAGATAACCTGCACTGGGGCAACAGAAAGAATGTAAACTCTTTTGAAGGGGCCTAAGTGCTCAAGGAGTGTCTGTTCTTCAAAGTCTGCTTTATTTACCTCCTAGATTAACAATTTGGCACCCTACCTGGTATTGTAGAGTATAAGAAATGCAGGAAAGAGAGGGTCATTGAGTTTGCAACATGGTCTTATGTTTTGGAAACAGTCATGGGCAGTGTGAAGGAGGTTTGCTGGATGCCTACATGGAGACCCCATGGGGCCATGAGGATGAACCGTGGATTTCAGTGGAGAACCAGTGTAGATGCTGGGACCATGAGATGGCTGCTAAGGAGAGCTGCCAGTCCTGGATGAAGTTTTCCAGGACTGTGAGTAGCCTAACTGTAGGGACAGAATTGGAACTCCAGAGACTTGTTGCTGGTTAGAGTTCCAAGCAGTTATCAAAAATCTCCCAACAAAAAAAGTCCAGGCCCAGATGGATTCACTGGTGAATTTTACCAGACCTTCATGGAAGAACTAACACCAAAGCTTCTCAAACTTTTCCATAAAAAAGAAAAGGAAGGAATCCTACCAAACTCCTTCTATGAAGCCAGTATCACCCTGATACCAAAATCAGACAAAGAACAAAAAAAGAAAATTACAGACCAATCACCCTCATGAACATAAATGCAAAAATTCTCAACAAAATATTGGCAAACAATACAAGAATACAAGAATATATCAGAAACATCATTAACCCTGACCAAGTAGGCTTATTCCCAGAGATGCAGGGATGGTTCAACATACACAAATCCATAATGTAATACATTATGTAAATAGGCTGAAGGACAAAAATCACATGATCATCTTATTAGATGCAGAAAAAGCATTTGACAAAATCCAACATCCTTCATGATAAAATTCCTACAGAAACTGGGAATAGAAGGAACATATCTCAACATAATAAAGGCTATTTATGACAAACCTACAGCCAACATAATACTAAATGGAGAAAAATTTGAAGCTTTTCCATTAAAATCAGGAAGAAGAAAAGGGTGTCCACTGTCCCCACTTTTATTTAATACAGTAGTGGAAGTCTTAGCCATAGCAACAAGGCAAGAGACACACATAAAAGGGATACAAATTGGAAAGGAAAAGATCAAATTATCATTATTTGTAGCTGATATGATTCTATACATATAGGACCCTAAAGACTCTACCAGCAAACTGTTAGAACTGATAAACACTTATAACAATGTAACAAGATCCAAAATAAACAGAAATCAGTAGCTTTTCTATATGCTAACAACAAGCATGCACAGGATGAAATCAGAGAATCACTTCCATTCACAATTGCATAAAAAATAAATAAAGTACCTTTGAATAAACCTAACCAAGGAAGTGAAGGATTTCTACCATGAAAACTTTAAAACACTCAAGACCAAGACAGAACTTGCAAAGACACTAGAAAATGAAAAGACATCCCTTGTTCTTGGATTGGAAGAACCAATATTGTGAAAATGGCAGTCTTACCAAAAGCAATCTACACATTTAATGCAATCCCATCAAAATTCCAATGGCATTCTTCACAGAAATAGAAAAAAATCCTAAAATTCATGTGGAAGCACAAAAAACAAAAAAAACCCTCAAATATGTAAAACAATTTTGAGCAACAAAAATAAGGCTTGTGGTATCACCCTACCTGATTTTAACCTATATTACAGAGCCATGGTAACAAAAACAGTATGGTACTGGCACAAAAACAGACATGTTGATCAATGGAACAGAATAGAGGACCCAGATATGAATCCGGGTAGCTACAGCCACCTGATCTTTGACAAAAATGCCAAAAATACTCATTAGAGGAAAGACAGCCTCTTCAGCAAATGGTGCTGGGAAAACTGGATATGTATCTGTAGAAGAATGAAAATAGATCCTTATCTCTCTTTGCACAAGAATTAAGTCTAAATGGATCAACGACCTTAATATCAGACCTGAAACTCTGAAACTGCTAGAGGAAAAAGTAGGGAAAACCCCTTAACATATTGGTATTGGCAAAGACTTTCTGAATATAACACCAGTTGCTCAGGAAATAAAACCAGTGATCAACCACTGGGACCTCATGAATTTACAAAGATTTTGTGCAGCAAAGGACACTGTGAACAGAGCAAAGAGACAACCTACAAAATGGGAGAAAATCTTTGCCAGCTATACATCTGACAGAAGATTAGTATCCAAGATATACAAAGAATTCAAAATGGGGAAAAACTTGAACCTTTTCCACTAAATTCAGGAACAAGACAAGGATTTCCACTGTGCCCACTTTTATTTAATCTAGTACTAGAAGTCTTATCTATAGCAATAAGGCAAGACACACATAAAAGGGATACAAATTGGAAAGGAAGAGATCGAATTATCATTACTTGCAAATGATATGATTCTATGCATAAAGGACCCTAAAGACTCTGCCAGCAAACTGTTAGAGCTGATAAACACTTTTATTTATTTATTTTTTTGTTCATTTTTTATTTATTTGAGAGCGACAGGCACAGAGAGAAAGGCAGAGAGAGAAATGGGCGTGCCAGGGCCTCCAGCCACTGCAAAAGAACTCCAAATGTGTACGCCCCCTTGTGCATCTGGCTAACGTGGGTCCTGGGGAATCAAGCCTCGAACCGGGATCCTTAGACTTCACAGGCAAGCGCTTAACCACTAAGCCATCTCTCCAGCCCCTTTTATTTATTTTTTTGAGCAGCAAAAATAAGGCCAATCAAAAGCCTATGGCACAGGAGGTAATGTGCCTTAGGGGCACAAAGCCTGCTCCTATCTGGCTAAATGCATATATTATTCTCACCAACCTTCCCTGAAAGCACTACACTTAATGTTCATATTCATATTCATATACATATATATATGTATATATTAATATTCATATATTAATGCTACTCTCACTTTTGGTTAGAGAAGCTTCTCTTTTCAGATGTCAGTGACCACTGGGATGACCCAAAAGGCAACATAGTGCTGAGAAGAAGTGACAGAGGAGTTCTCAGCACTGAATCATCTCTATCATACCCTCCAAGGCTCAGAGTCCATTGCAGAAGAGGTGGAAGAAAGACTGTAAGAGCCAAAGGAAGAGCACTACTCCTTACAATGCAACTGTCCAGACAGAAATTGGCCTCGATACTCATGACCTTGCAATGCCTAGCAATACCTTCACAAGACCCTCATAATAGAAAAAGACAATGACATCAAAATAAAAGAAAGACTAACAGAGAGAGGGAGGGGATATGATGGAGAGCAGAGTTGTGAAAGGGAAAATGGGGGAGGGGAGGGGAGGGGAGGGAAATATGGTTTATTGTCTGTAAGTATAGAAGTTGTCAATAAAAAAAAAATTTTTTTAAGGGCTGGGGAAATTGCTTAGCAGTTAAGGTGTTTGCCTGCAAAGCCTAAGGACCCTAGTTTGATTCCCCAGTACCCACATAAACCAGATGCACAAGGGGCTCATGGATCTGTAGTTCGTTTGCATGGCTAAAGGCCCGGGAGCGCCCATTCTCACTTTCTCTCTATCTGCCTCTTCACTCTCAAATAAATAAATAAATAAATAAATTTTTAAAAATTTTTTAAAGCCTCAGGCAGCTGGGTGAGGTGGCACATGCCTTTAATCCCAACACGTGGGGAGGCAGTGGTAAGTGGATTGCTGTAAATTTGAGGCAAGCCTGGAACTACAGAGTAAGTTTCAGGTCAACCTGGGCTAGAGTGAGACCCTACCTTGAAACAAACAAACAAACAAACAAACAAACAAACAAACAAACAAACCACAAGCAAGAAAACTCAGGCTATGGGGAACATACATTCATATTCAAACCATTACAATTCCTTATATCAAATACAATAAAAATGTGACTTAAGTTGTTACACTGTATTGTTTAAGGAATAATTTTAAGAAAAATGTCTGCTTTGTACATATACCATTGAAACATATTTTCTGGGTTGGAGAGATGGCTCAGTAGTTAAGGTGCTTGCCTGCAAAGCCTGATGACCCAGGTTCAAGTCCCCAGTATCCAGGTAAAGCCAGATGCACAAATTGGCACATGCATCTGGAATTAGTTTGCCATACTGGAGGCCCTGGTATTCCCATTCCCCCCCCCTCTCTTCCTCTCTCCCTCCTTCCCTCCCTCCCTCCGCTGCTTTCAAATAAATAGAATAATTTAAAAAGTATTTTCTAACTATGGTTGTTGACTTCAAGGATACAGAATTCTTAGATTCAGAGAGCCAATAAGTTTTTCCAAAAAATAATGACATCAAAATAGAATAGAGACTAGTTGGAAAGAAGGGATTCAATAGAGGGGAAGATTGGGACAGGGATAAGGGCAGTGAGTGGTGGGAAGGGATTATGATCATGGTATATTGTCTATATTTATGGAAGTTGTCAATAAAAAGTTTAAAAATAGGGCTGGGGCTGGAGAGATAGCTTAGTGGTTAAAGCACTTGCTTGCAAAGCCAAGGGACCCAAGTTTGATTCCCCAGGACTCACATAAGCCAAATGCACAAGGTGGTGGTACATGCATCTGGAGTTCATTCGTAGTGGCTACAGGCCCTGGAGCGTCCATTCTCTCTCTCTCTTTAAGGGGAGAAAAAAAAAATTTTTTTAAGTTTAAAAATAAAACCAAAAGAAAAGTTCCTTTTCCTTTTTTTGAAGCCATCATTAGAGCCACCTGCAGATTGCTGTCCGGGCTTGTCTGCATGTTCGTGACCCTTCAGAATGGTTTTGGATCTTCTCGTAATCTTTGGTCTGAGATTCCCCAGGCTTTGGGCCCTGTGTTTTCCTTTACCCTGATTCGTGGAGCACTGAAGTACTTGTAGCTACTTTGAATGTTCGAAATTGTTCTTTGAGTTGGTAGTTTTTCTTGGTATGAAATTCTGGATGAAAACCACATTGTCTCAGAAGTTGTAGACATTGACCTGCAGTCCTGTGGCTTCCAGGGCTGCTGCGCCAGGTCAATTCCTTATCCTTTTACGCTTTTAAGGTTCTCTCTCTCTCTCCTTCTCTCTCTCTCTCTCTCTCTCTCTCTCTCTCTCTCTGTGGGTGTGTGTGTGTGTTTTAGGTACCCTGAAATTTTGTCATCATATACGTTGGTGCAGATCACTAAACTTTTGCTGAAATGGGATGTCAGTGTCCCTTAAAAATTTATAGCCCCACCCACACCTCCTTTGGGGGAATTTTATCTCCTCTTAATGTCTTCCATCTCTTTTTCTAGAGATACTTTTGATTGAAAATGTGTGCTGTCTTGATTTAAAAAAAAAGATAAAGCCTTTTTTTCTCTTCTGCTTTTCTTATTTTTTACTTTGTCAAAAATTTTTATTGTGCTTTTAAGAATTTCTACTGAAATTTTTACTCCCCATAGCATATATATGATTTTTAAAAGTCAATTTTTTAAAAAGAAAAATTTCATGACTTTTAAATTTTTCATTCTATTTAATGGACATAATAACTTCTCTTACCTTTCTAAAGATTTTAACTATAGAGTTTTTAAAGTTTTTTTCTTCTAAGTTTTCTCATACTTTGTATCATCTTTTTTCCACCCTTTTCTCCCTTGGCCTTACTGTTTTCCACATTGGTCACTCTTTCAATCTAGCAATCCTTTTTGGAAATTCAAATTTAAGAATGAAGTGGGTTCTTGTATGTCCAGTGAGAAGAAAGCATGATGACCAAGCAGTATTCACCTTATACACAACACGACTGGACAACACAATAGGAAAAGATTTTGAATATTGGACAATACCCAGCATGATCTATGCTCCTGAGGAGAGGTTCTGACGGAAGTGAGCCAGCCATTCCCACACTTTCTGTCCACAGACAGCGACCAGACTGCCGTTCAAGGAAGAGAAACCTAAACAGCAGCCAGATTTTGTACAGGACAGGCGGCTGTAATCATTAGAGCAGAAAAGAGTTACACTGAGCTCCAGAATTCTGCACACTTTTTTTAGTTTTTAAAAACATTATTTATTTTAGAAAGAAAGAGAATTGGCATACCAGGGCTTCAGCTACAGAAATCAAACTCCAGATACTTGCACCACCTAGTGGGCATGTGCGACCTTGAGCTTGCCTCATCTTTGTGCGTCTGGCTTATGTGGGATCTGGAGAGTCAAATATGAGTCCTTAGGCTTTACAGGAAAGCCCCAGAGTTTCCACATTGGGCCAAAGGCCAGTCTGGTTGTATATACAGTCAAACTCTGCTAGCTGCACAACTTCCACAAGACAGAGAACTGCTAAGGAATCTCTGACATCACAGAGAGCTGAACATCACTTAAGTTCCCACTAGTTAGTGCAGAGGTCTCTGGGACATTCAGAGGGTAAGACACCCCAGAAGAGCCATGCCTTCAAGGTGAACCTAAATGGCTTTACAACAGCAGATATTCTAGATCTACATTTGAAAGAGTAAAAATAGGGCAGCAGGGATGGGTTAGCAGTTAAGGCACTTGGTTGAAAAGCCAAAGGACCCAGATTTGATTCCCCAGGACCCACATAAGCCAGATGCACAAGGTGGTGCAGGTGCCTGGAGTTCATTTGCAGAAGCTGAAGGCCCTGGCACACCCATTCTCTCTCCCTCTCTGCCCCCTACTTTCTCTCTGTCAAATAAATAAATAAATAAATAAATAAAATTTTAAAAAGAGTGAAAACAAACATTTAAAATCTTCATATATTAATTCTCAAATAACTTAAACAGCCTGGCAGAAAAAGAAGTCTTTAACAGAACGCAAAGTCGAGCACTTGACAATATGAAATCACTATGATTGGCGTGCACTAAAAGGTTACTATTCATATGAAAAGGCAGGAAAATGAGGCCTAAAACTGAATAAAAATCAGTCCTGCAATGCAGACTGCCTAAGACGTGGTAGAGATGATGGAGTCAGCCACGTGGACATTAAAACATGTTATAACTACTCTGCTGTTCATGGGAGAAACAGAAAACACAGATATAATTAGGAGGGAAATGAAAGCTGTGGAAAAAAATGGAGATTTTTTTTTTTTTTTTTGGCCTGTTTTTTCGAGGTAGGGTCTCACTCTAGCCCAGGCTGACCTGGAATTCACTATGGAGTCTCAGGGCGGCCTCAAACTCACGGCGATCCTCCTACCTCTGCCTCCCAAATGCTGGGATTAAAGGCATGCACCACCACGCCCGGCTAAAAAAATGGAGATTTTTAAAAAATATTTTATTTATATATTTGAGAGCGCGAGAGAAAGGAAGAGGCAGATAGAGAGACACAGAGAGAATGGGTGTGCCAGGGCCTCTAGCCGCTGCAAACGAACTCCAGATGCATGTGCCTCCTTGTGCATCTAGCTTACGTGGGTCCTGGAGAATTGCACCGGGGTCCTTAGGCTTTGCAGGCAAATGCCTTAACCACTAAACCATTTCCCTAGCCCCAAAATGGAGATTTTTTGAGATGAAAATATGTGGAGACTTTCAGTTACTGGTACTTCATGTATGGAGTTGAGAGGTTGTCATCTTGTCCTAACAAGTAGAAAGCGGAAGAGCCTTGTCATACTGTCTTCTCAAGCTTACACAGAATGTTCACTAATATAGACCACACACCATTCTGAGCCATGAAACACACTCCTATATATACATTGGTTTTTCGAGGTAGGGTCTCACTCTAGCCCAGGCTGACCTGAAATTCACTATGGAGTCTCAGGGTGGCCTCGAACTCATGGCGATCCTCCTACCGCTGCCTCCCTGAGTGCTGGGATTAAAGGTGTGTGCCACCATGCCTGGCTTCACCCAATATTTTTTAATGAGATTGGGAATGTTGCTCAGCGATAGGGTACTTTCACAGCACGTGCAAGGCCCTAGATTTGGTCCCTAGTACTGACGGTGAAAAGAAATTAAACACAATCCAGTTCCTGCTTTCATTTCATTTTGAATTAAACTCAAATCAGTAACAGAATGTGTCACAGTCAACTTCACATTGCTAAGGTGAACCTCCAGACCTGGCACAGTTTATGGGAGGAATGGCATTTATTTCAGGCTTACAGATCCTGTGGGGGGGGATGTTTCAATGGCAGAAGAAGCTGGCCCCCTTTCCCAGGTCCACACAGAAATACCACCAACACCATAAGCAAGCACACGCCAAGAGCCCCCGACAGAGCTCAAGCACTCTGATACCGTAGGCTTGAATTTAGATCCACCCCCAGTAACACCTTAGAGCTGGACCCTAAAATCTGTCCATGACACCTCCTCCAGCAAAGTGGCTAGCGATCTAATTACAAACTTTAATAAACTCCTAGATCTGTTGGAGGAATGCAAAATAATGCACTCAATAACTCATGTGTCAAAGAAAGCTTAAAAGAAAATGTCTTGAACAAAGGGCTTGAGTGCTGGCTCAGTGGGTAAAAGCACTTGCTCAAACATGAGTACCCAAATCTGGAAGCCCAGCGCCCACACAGACATTCAGACACCGTGGCAGGTGTTTATAATCCCAGCCACGCCTACAGACAAAATGGAATGCAGGCACACAAGAATTCAGCAGAAGCTCAGAGGCCAGCCAGCCTGGTAAAACCAACAGTGAGCAAACCACCATGAGACCCTGCCTCAAAGGAATTGACGGCAAAGTCTGACACGCAAAAGTTGTCCTCTGACCCCTGACACATGCACTATCAACACACACACACTCACACACAAATTATGTTGAACTTAAACCCAGATATAACTTGAGATTTGTGGGATGCAGCAGGAGCTGCACTTAGAGGTACATGCATAGTTCTGAATGTGTCTGTTAGAAAAGAGCAAATTTCTAAAAATCAGTCACCAAAGTTTCCACCTTCTAAAACTAGAAAAAGTAGAACAAGTTAATCCAAAGTAAGAAGAAAGGGTTAGGGCAAAAATGGAATTGAGGGGGCTGGAGAGATGGCTTAGCAGTTAAGGCATTTGCCTGCAAAGCCAAAGGACCCAGGTTCAATGCCCCAGGACCCACATAAGCCAGATGCACAAGGGGCACATGCATCTGGAGTTTGTTTGCAGTGGTTACAGGCCCTGGCGTGCCCATTCTCTCTCTGTCTGTCTCTTCTCTCCATCTCTATCTCTCTTTCTCTCTCTCTGCTTGCAAATAAATAATTTTTTTTTAATTTTTAAAAGATGGAATTGAACATAGTAAATCAATGGAGAAAAACAGTGAAACCCGAAGCTGATTCTTTGAAAAAATAATAGACTGATAAATCTCTAGCCAGCCTGAGAAAAAAAGAAAAGGTACAAACTACTATCAATCATGGGCTACAAGAGGCCCTACACCTATTAAATTCTCTATAAAAAAAAAAAGTAAGTGTTAGCCAGGCGTGGTGGTGCACGCCTTTAATCCCAGCACTCGGGAGGCAGAGGTAGGAGGATCGCCGTGAGTTCGAGGCCACCCTGAGACTCCATAGTGAATTCCAGGTCAGCCTGGGCTAGAGTGAAACCCTACCTCGAAAAACCAAAAAAAAAAAAAAAAAGTGTTATTTCATTTGTCTGGTGCTAACTTACTCTCTGTTGGAGAATCTGCTTCTCTTTTTCAGATAGATGTAGAACCTAAGGAGAGAACCACCCCATCATACCTCAAAAGGGCACCGGCTGAAACTAAGAATAATTGGCAAAACAAGTAAGGGTGCTGTTCTCTTGGTGAACCGGGTACCAGTACAAGGGGGAAGGAGATCAACACAGAGAAAAATCAACTCCTACCAAATCAGAGATCCAGAGCCTCAGAGGCCCCCAACACCTCATCACTGAAGCAGACCAAAAATGAACCCAACATGGTTCAGGGAAATTTTGCGGAAGAGGGGGCAGAAAGAATGTCAGAGCCACATGTTGGGTCATGATACGCAAAGACATTTATCCTACCCATAACTGTGGGCTAACTCCAGAATGCATGACCTATATACCTCAACAAAGAGGGGTCAAGGGGAGGGGGTAGGTCACGGATGAGCCTAATAATGGTACCAAACTGACTGTTTTCATTGAGTACAAAACTAATTAATAAAAAAATTATGTTTAATGAATCAATTTAAAATTTATGTTTAATGGGTGCACCAGGGCCTCCAGCCACTGCAAACAAACTCAAGACGCATGCACCCCCTTGTGCATCTGGCTAACATGGGTCCTGGGGAATTGAGCCTCGAACCGGGGTCCTTAGGCTTCACAGGCAAGCGCTTAACCGCTAAGCCATCTCTCCAGCCCAAGGTACAAACTTTTAATATCAGAAATGAAAGAAAGAATAGATCTCATGAACATTAACAAGATAAGAAGGAATACTGTGAACAACCTTGTGATGGTTAAATTGTATTATCAACTTGATCAGGTTAAAATCAAATAAGAGACACAGCTCTTGAATGGGTCTGTGGAAGGACAGTTGGAGGGATGAAGACCTTCCCTCAGTGTGGGTGTCCGTCCAGTGGCAGACTTGTAGGCGCATGTATTTACCCTGTTTCTGCCATTCTTTTTAAAATATTTTATTTATTTATTTGAGAGAGAAAGAGACAAGGTAGCACATGCATCTCTGAAGTGCCCATTCCCTCCCTCCCTCTCTCTCTCTCTCTCTCTGCCTCTGTCTTTCACTCTCTCTGTCAAATAAATAAATAAAATATTTTTTAAAAATATAAATGTGAATGTGTTTGGTGCATTCTTTCATGAAAAAAAAGAAACTTATGTCTTCTCACTAAAATAGTTTAGGGTCTTCTGGATGCTGGAGTCTGTCTGGAGGCAGTATGTTATGTTAAAAGGAGATTAACTCCATGATAAATGAGAATGGCCAGTTCTTTAAAAGGAGAAGTACAAAATCTTTATAAAAATCTGCTGTATCTGGGACGGGCCTATCTGAAAGGAGCTGACTATTTTAAAAGGCGATTGAAGAATGTTTTCCTTAAAAACAAAGACGTGAAGGACTGAGATCAAAGAACTTATTGCATGGGGCAAATTCATAATGAAAGAGCTAGAAGCCTTACACTTCTTTAGGAAATACAGAGCCATGAAACAGCGCTACTATTCAGACACCAACAGCTAATTGGTCATTACTGCTATAAACTGGCTGAAAATTAGTGCCAGCCATTTGTGTATACCAAATACTATAAAACAATTCTAATTTAAAATGGCGAGACAGCCATGTTCAAAAAATACCCAAGGTGTTCTAATAAATGAAAACCTTGTCATTTCAAAAAAATAGTTTAGGGGTGGCGGGGCCTCTGAAAAGGAAAGCAAGGTACATCCTTGACCTGTAGGGAGAGAATCTGGTTTTGTCTTAGCTCCTCCCACCCAAGGAGTCCTGAAGCCCCCACTGGGCTAGAGACCAGGAACATCAGGGGAAAATCTGGTTCTTCCTTTGCTAGAAGAGAACATTGAGAGATGAGATTGCTTCCTTTCCTAAAAATTGCTCATGGCTGGACACCTCAGTTAGTTCAGCCCCCATCCAATAAATTTCCATAAAAGACCCCAGTCTAGGTCTGTAGGTGGGCTTTCCCATGTTCTGGGATTTCCCCCCTCCGGAGGCCTTATAGCAGGACCTCTGTATTTCTTTCTTCCCTTTTTGTTAATGAATGTTAAACTCACTCTTGATTTAGGGAAAAGGCAAGATAGATAGATAGATAGATAGATAGATAGATAGATAGATAGATAGATAGATATAGATATAGATAGATATATATAAATGGTTGGCTGGAATGCATTTAGCATGAACTCTGATTCTATATTAATGTAAAGCATGAATGAGTACAAAAGATTTTGGGAGTCCAATAAGCCCATAGCTGAATATTTACTATACACCTTCCAAGACTTCGTGTTTCTTCTTCTCTACTAGTCTTCTTTTTGAAAATATTTTATTTTTATTTATTTATTACAGTCAAAGAGAGAGAGAGAGAATGGGTGTACTAGGGCTTCTAGCCACTGCATACAAGCTCCAGACGCATCTGGCTTATGTGGGACCTGGACAATCGAACCTGGGTCCTTAGGCTTCGCAGGCAAGTGTCTTAACTGCTAAGCCATCTCTCCAGCCCCTCTACTAGTCTTTTTTTTTTTTTTTTTTTTTTTTTTTTTTTTTTTTTGGTTTTTCAAGGTAGGGTCTCACTCTAGTCCAGGCTGACCTGGAATTCACTATGTAGTCTCAGGGTGGCCTCGAACTCACGGCGATCCACCTACCTCTGCCTCCCAAGTGCTGGGATTAAAGGCATGCGCCACCACGCCCGGCTCTCTACTAGTCGTCTTTTGAGGCAAGTTGATTTTATCTTCAAGACTTAAGGCCATTCCCTGACTCTTTGCACAAATTCTTACCTGGTAACAGCAGCATCTGACTTTTAAGCGCTGACATTTTCAAGTGCAACTTCTCCAAATATGGAATGAGTACAAAGGTTGGTGGCCACGAAGCTACAGTAACCAGAAAGGACTTTGTCTGGAGTGAAGCATTTCATGTTGATTGACTTCAATAAATGCTGTAAATATTAACTTAAATCAGTCATACTGGTGTGAGGTGTCTCTTCATTTTTCCATTCAAATTCAATCCATGGCTGACGGAATTGGGCATCAGTGCAAGTCACCAGCTGGACATAGACAACGATGTCAACGCGGATAGCACCAAAGACCCCCCCGTTTCTGTCACCAGAGACATCATAAACTATGTTGCCCAAAATTATTCCATTTCCTGTTGATGCTACCCCGACATTAGCCTCAATATTTGTAAAATCGCAAAGAGCAAGAGTTCGAGGAGATGACTGCCACCTGAGAAAATGCCAGCCTATGCGTTCAGCACCATTTACTAGGATCAGCAGCAATGTCACCACTGGACATCACGTGGGCTCTGCATTCATGAGAAGGAAAACGACATCATACTGGCAATGTGAAAATGGTTTTGACCTCAAAGACGTCCTTGTCCTTATGCAACAGGTATATGGCCATAAAAAAACACTGCTCCTGCCCTCGAGGAACAATCTAGCCAAGGATCTCTTCCTTCCTTCTCTTAGGCTCTATTATCTCTATAATAAAATCTTTCTAGGGCTGGAGAGATAGCTTAGCAGTTAAGCGCTCGCCTGTAAAGCCTAAGGACCCTGGTTTGAGGCTCGATTCCCCAGGACCCACGTTAGCCAGATGCATAAGGGGGCGCACGCATCTGGAGTTCGTTTGCAGTGGCTGGAGGCCCTGGCATGACCATTCTCTCTCCCTCTCTCTCTCTCTCTCTCTCTCTCTCTCTCTCTCACTCACTCTCACTCTTCCTCTTTCTGTTGCTCTCAAATAAATAAAAATAAACAAAAAACTTTCTAAATTTATCCTCTGTTCTGTAGATTTCATTTGTTGAAATTCATAAGACCAGAAACTGGAGGCCACTAACTTAGTGGAAGTTCCGTGTGGCTGTGAGCTTCTGGAACCCTAACTCCCGAGTTAAAGCCTAATCAAGAGCTGGGAGAACCTCTACAGTTCTCAACCCCCAATTCCCATACGGTCATCAAGAACTCATTAGAGGCGTGTACTTTCCTGGATATCAGAGAGCATGCCCATACTGGACCACTCTCCCTAGTTCTCCCTTGGGTTTCACTGTGTAGCAATTTCCTCCCAATTAAAACATTCCCTCCTGGAGAGGGAGGGAGAGAGAGAGAGAGGAAGGATGCTCAGGAGACAAGAGGTAAACAAGTCTCTGAAACTTACAGGGTCACAAGACACCCCCCCCCCCAAGGTTCTAGAAGCAGTAGACAACTGCTAGGGAGGGGACTCTGACCAGCAAAGCTGCCTGCTGGCCATCCAGGGTGCTGTATGGGTTCTATGAGGTCACCATCCAGGATGAGGGGGGGACTGAACAGTGATGCATCTACCTTTGAGTCCCCCATGCTCTGAAAGTAAGTCAAGTCGATGCATTGGTTCACTCAAATTGGATTTTAAGGCAATCGTGCTTTATTCTATCATTTGCGTCCTATCCCAGGGGAATAGGCATGTGTTTGCATCTCCCCATGGAAAAAGTTTCACACAACAGGTTTTTCATTTTAAATTTAGATAAAAGGAGAAGAAGCTGGTCATTAAAGACACGAACTTCATACTGAAAAGCTCCTAGCAGAGCGGTGGAGTAAGCAGTCAGCCTCCGTCAGAAGGGAGGAGACCATGTGGGTTCCATTCTGTAACTCTGGCCAACACAGTCCAGCCCTCCAGCCTGCTGATTTTTCTAGTTCTCCAACTGTTAAATCTACACCAGTGTTTACCAAAAGTCAATATTCTAAGTTGACTCAGACTTCACTGCTGTTAAAAATACCTGAGAAGAAATTCGCGGAAGAGGGGGTGGAACGATTGTTAGAGCCACATGTTGGGACATTATGCACAGAGACATTGCCTCTTCCCCATAACTGATGGCTAACCCCACAATGCACCACGTACATTCCCCAATGAGGAGGATCCCTGTGGAAGGGGGAGGACAGGGAGGAGGCTAACGATGGTACCAATATGGCTGTATACACACTGTGTATATAACTAATAAAAAAAATTTTTTAAATACCTGAGAAAATCAACTAAAGGGAGAAATGATCTATTTTGGCTCTGTAAGGGTTGTATGTTGGTACCGCATTCTAGAAAAGCAAATAAAATAACCACACAGAAGAGCATAGGGAAGTTCAAACTTTCCCGTGACATCTGATCACCCTCCGTATCTGATCAGGTTCCTCATCCTTCACCCCTTCCAGGTCATATCTGTCTTGATCAAGAATCCTGCTAGGCTGATTTAATTAGAGTCCCCTTTACCCTCTTATGTTTCCTCTTAGTAGTTTTCCATCCACTGACAACCACCTTGCTCCTTGGCCACAAATTCCCACTGGCACATGCTATATTCTAAATTGAACCCAAACTTTCTCCTCCGCTGCAAGGGCCCCATTATAGGGACTCTGTACCTATTTGCGATGATCCTACATAACGTCTTACTTATCGTGCGTTAACAAGCATCGCTGATTGTGTTCATTTAATAATTTCTAACCTTTGTTCGGCAGGTAAGATATAAACACCATGCGGATCTAGGAAGGTTTCAGTTAGCCATGACTCAGTGATATTAACTTTCATAGTCTGTCTCAGCTGGAATTTTTATTGCTTGGCTGCTGCTCAAAGATGGGAACATCTCAGAAATAAAACAACCTTTCAGTTCCTTATGAGTAAGCCTAACCTAAAACAAATTTAATTTTCAGTTATAAAAAAAGCCGTGTCATTTTTTTTAAAAAAAGTCAGCTAACATGAAATGACTGTTTTTTGTACTTCATTTTTAACATGCAAATGCTCTATGAAACAGGATTGCTTTATTGCAGACATGGACACACACACATACACACACACACACACGACAAAGCAGCCTTACTTTTAAAGACAGCTGTTGAATAAGTCATACATTTGAGATTTATTTAAAGCAAGGAAGGTAGTTTTCTTTTACTTGCCTCAAGAGACCAGTGTTTAATGTTGGAGCTGTGACTGAGAGAAAAATATCCCCTTTCTCCTATCTAGCCTACTGCTCTGTTGCCTCATTTATAAAACATAGAAGAGTCCCTGTAGGTAACTCCACTCTTAAGCATTAAATTCCACTCTGCATGTTTTCACTATGCTATCTGAGGAAATAAAATTTGCAAATTAAAAATTCAAAAACAAAATGCAGGAGGTCATTGGAAAGAACCCAGCTTTGGGAATCACGACATTGCAGATCTTTTTTTTTTTTTTTAATAAAACAACTTTTCAATTGGCAGTTTTCATACATGTTACATAATGTATTTTGATCATAATCCCCCCCTCATTATCTTCTGTTGTCCCCCATCCTAGTCCCTCTCCCACTGAGCCTCTTCGTTCCAAAGAGTCCCTCTTCTACTCTGATGTCCTGTTTGTTTTGCCTTCCTCCACTGTCCATGTTGAAATGTTAACCCAATACTGTCCAGGTCTTGTGCAGGTAGTGACAGGCTCTGTGAGGTCATGAATACAGTGGCCATGTCATGTCTGGAAGACAGCATTCCACAGCACGCCTCCCCATCCTCTTGCTCTTAAATTCTTTCCGCCACCTTTTCTGTGATGATGCCTGAGCCTTGGAAGGTGTGATGTAGATGTCCCCGGGCTGTACACGCCACTGTCACTTCTCAGCACTTAGACGATGTAAGGTTCAGGAGTGACTAAGATGAAAGAGACCACTCTGAGGCAAAGATGGAAGCTTTCATTCAGGGAAAATATGAGCTGCCAGGACTGACTCTCAAGAACAGAGAATAGTCAACTTGAAATTCCAGATAGTGCACTACAGAGGGCTCTGCAGTTGGGGGAAGTTGAGGAAGGGAACAGTTTTAAAAAGGGTTTCTTTAGGGGAGATCTCAGATAGCCAGGTTGTGACACCAGAACAGTGACCACAAGATAAGGGGGCAGGAAATCATGACCTTTGCGGGGGGCATTTTTAGGCAAGGAAGGGATAATGGCTGGGCAGTTTCTTGAGGAATGTGGATAACTTACTTATTTTTATCTCTGTCACTACATGGTGACTCCATCTTGGGAGCCTGTCCCAACCTAACAGAAGAGTTTTAACTCTCCTCAACAGTCAACACCATCTGCAAAAAAGAAGCTTTTCTGAACAAAGGTGAGAGATACACTAACCTGTGGCATAAACATAAGAATTTAGCAGGCAATTTGATGGATACACCATACCCATTTAGCCAAACAATAATAGTAGCTTCCCTTCTAGGGCCTATGACCTTCCCAACCATAGACTTTGACTAGGTTTTCTATATCCATATATATATATATAATATCATGTATTATATATTATATATTATATAATAATTATATATAATATATAAATATAATATATAATTATTATATATGATATAATTATTATGATATATATATATATATATATATAATCTTCACATGTGTGTGTATATTTGTATATAGGTGCACCAGGGTCTCTTGCCATTGCAAATAAATGCATAACACTGTGCCACATTTTTGCACCTAGCTTCACTTGGTTGTCAGGCTTTGTAAGCAAGTGTCTTTAACCAATGAGCTATAGTCCCAGCCCCTTGACTAGGTGCCAGGCATGAATTTCTTCCTATGGAGTGGGTGACATCTTGCCTGACTGACTGGTCAGTTGTATAGCTGTCAGGGTCTATTTCTAGGTAAGGCTATTGATGACTCTTCTCTCCCAAGCAGCCTGCATAGCACTTTCCAGAACTATGACAGCTAGCCAGTGCATAGTCTTGTATTACAGTACGAAGTTTAGGATGAACTTTTCAATATCTTAAAAAAGCCACCATATATTTCAATTGAGATTACATTAAAACTATAGAATGAAGAATAGTGTTATAAAAATATAGACTTTTCAGATCCATGAACAGTTTAAATGTGAATTTACTTATGTTTTAATTTTTTCTTTCCATAATGATTTTCAATATAGACATTGAACAGTTTGTTAGATTTATTCATCTATTTTATGCTATAGTTTTATGCTATAGTTTTCTGTAATGTTTGTGGAGTTTTAGTTTGGAGGCACAGTGGCTTCAAAGGATGAGTTGAGAAGTGTTTTCTTTATCTTTGATTTTTATGGAAGACATTGTATATCATTTCTTCCTTACATGTTTGGTAATGTTTACAGGTATAAGCAATCTGGACTTATAGGACATGTTTGACTACAAATCCAACTTGTTTAACATAGCATTATCCAGGTTGTTTATGCCTTTAGATCCATCAGGAATTGGGCTGAAAGACATTCATGTTATATTCTGCTAAAGAATCTGCCTGCATTCTGTCTGTGTCCTAAAAATATGAGTGAGGCTAAATTTAAAATAATGGACTAAGTTGCTTGGCAGAGGAAATTTCAAGATAGCAAAGCATTCAGGCTGTGACACGATTATTGCTCACTGTGTTTAGTGAATTTCATAAGAATTAAAGCAGAACAGAAGAAAGTGAGCAGTCTGGTGAGGGAAGAAGCATGGAATGGTTAAAATTATGGACACGGTGGACATGGTGGCTGCAGACAAAGTGGTTGTAGTTGCTATAGATATTGGTGCCATTAACCAGCAACCTTGTACTCTGCACTGGTGCAGTAGGAACAGTGCTTGGAGGGCAAGACCTGTCCAATCAAGACCCCAAGGTGTGAAAATGCAAACTCATTTGAAAGGTGAAAGCCTGAAAAAAGAGAGTGATGAGAAGCTACAGTCTGCAGGGCACCCTGCTCCAGTAGAAGCTTGTAAGAAAGTGTCTTCCCAGATTCCACCATGAAGACACAAACAGACTGCTGTTGTGGTCCAAAGGGGCAAGACGACATCTTGAGCTGGCAGCAGAACTTGGTGTCATAATATACGTGGTGCTGTTTTTTTGCAGGCATGCAAAATGCAAAAGTTATAGAGGTTCTGGAGGTTTGTACCAAGGTTCTAGACAGATGTTGTAGTCAGGCAACATGTAACAGGGTCATATTCCCTTCATGGCGCTCCTTAGCAGGCTGCGTGTGAAGCTAAGGAGGTCAAGCTTAAGTTGCACTGGAGACTTCCAGATATTGGAAATGCCAGAAACATGTGACATCCACTAAGGAAAACTTTAGGTACAGAGTGGAGCCAGCCTGCGAGAAGAAACAGATCTGGAAGGATGGGACTACTCAAAATGTTGAAGATCAGATGATGACATCATGATCCTCTGATACGGGACATAGAGCTGTATAGTTTGATGTTTTCCCAGTATTTCAGTCTCAGTCTACCCTTTTTTTTTTTCCTTGTTAGCCTCTTATTATTCTCTTTTGGGATGGGAGTGTTTACTCTGTGCCATTATATGTTGGAAGTGTGGAACTTGTTTTTAGAGCAGTTCACAACTGAGAAATTGTTTTGACTCTCAGAGAGACTGGATTTTGTACTTTTGAACAGTGTTATATAACTGAAGTTGGGCTGAATGAATTTTGTATTATGGGATGGCCATGAGCCTGTGGGAGCCAGGGGCAAAATGTTGTGATTTGAATGTGAATGGCCCCCACTATGGCCTTAAGTGTTTGAACATTTGACACCCAGCTAGTGGTGATATTTGGGGAGGTTGTGGAATCTTTAGGAGGTGGGACCTAGTTGGAGGATGTGGGCCACCAGGGGCAGTCCTTGAGATTCAGAGCCTAGCCCTGCTTCCCTCCCTCTCCCTGTTTCCTCATCTACCTGGAAGTGGGCAAGTTTCCACTGTTATAGCTATGAGTGGCTTCTAGCACCATGCCTTCCCCAGCGTAATGGACTTTGTCCTCTTAAACCATAAGCTAAGGGCTGGAGAGATGGCTTAGCGGTTAAGGCACTTGCCTGCAAAGCCAAAGGACCTTGGTTTGATTCCCCAGGACCCTTGTAAGCAAGATGCACAAGGTGGCGCCTGCATCTGGAGTCTGTTTGCAGTAGCTGGAAGCCCTGGCATGCCCCTTCTCTCCCTCTCTCTCTCTCCCTCCCTCTTTCCCTATCTCAAGTAAATAAATAAAAATAAAATATTTTTAAAAAGAATGCTAAAAAGGGCTGGAGAGATGGCTTAGCGGTTAAGCGCTTGCCTGTGAAGCCTAAGGACCCCGGTTCGAGGCTCAATTCCCCAGGACCCACGTTAGCCAGATGCACAAGGGGGCGCACGCATCTGGAGTTCGTTTACAGAGGCTGGAAGCTCTGGCGCGCCCATTCTCTCTCTCTCTCTCTCTCTGCCTCCTTCTCTCTGTCACTCTCAAATAACTAAATAAACAAAAAAATTTTAAAAAAAAGAATGCTAAAAAAAATAAGCTAAAATAAATCTTCCCTTCCTTTGGTTGCTGCTTATTAGGTATTTGATCACAGTAATAAGAAAAGCAGCAAATATAGGGCTGGAGAGACGGTTTAGCAGTTAAGGCACTTGACTGCAAAGCCAAAGAACCCAGGTTTGATTCCCCAGTATCCACATAAGCCAGATGCACAAGGTGGCACAGGTGTCTGGAGTTCGTTTGCAGTAGCTGATGGCCCTGACATGCCCATCCCCCCCCACACCCACCCTTCTCTCTCAGCCTCTTTTTCTCTTAAATAAATAAGTAAATAATATATATATATATTTTTAAAGTACCAAATACACCTTCCCTCATGCTTAGGGCCTAACAGTCACAAAATGGCTACCACATCACCAAGCATTATATTTCTATCTTACGAAGCTAGAAATATGCTCATTTCATCATAAATCTTTTCTGACAAGAAGTTCCCCAGAAAACTTACCCTTTTGCTCCACTGGCCTGCTTGTCTTTACGTGTGAGGGAGCCTGCATAAGCAAGACGCAGTGCTGTATGCATTGGCTTATGTTTCAGTATGGCTTAGCAGAGCCATAGTGCCATCCCAAAAGAAATGAAGGAGACAGTGGGCACTGGATACATAAATAACAAGGCTGACCTCAAAACAATCAGCAATACCCTCTTCAGAAAGTAAACTCAGCTTCTCTCTCCCCTTGCACATCTTAACCCACCATCCAATCTACCAGGGCCTTGGTGACAATTGGCTGTTTTGTAATCTTTTCACGTCTGAGATGGGGGGCAAATGGGGATCAGGTGGTATCCTTGGGGGTTACTCCTCGTCTTCAGCTTCAGCTCTCTGAAGTTCTAGAATGTCCAAAGCAAGGAGAAACCATCAAGTAAACTACAAATTGGTTGGGAGTCAGGGCTTACTGGCTAGTCTAGCCTAACTGAATCACCTAGGCTGTATGTGGGGGAGCTGGCTTCTAAATAAAGTTCAAATAGCCAGCCCAGTGCTATCTGCTTCCACTAACCAAATGTACCCCAGTAAGTGTCTTAGCGCACAGCTAGGAAGCCACTGTTTTATTTATTCTGCTCGGTTCATTCAAGGTAATGGTAGAACACAGAGACACTCTTTGTGCCTGGCCTTCTTCCTCGCAGGCATGGAGTGGGAGCAAGAGGTTTCAGACAGGTGGGTGGGATGATTCACGAGGTATTGGCTTATTAGGTATTTGGTCACAGTCATGAGAAAAGTTATGCCGTCATGACGTCCAGGCCGAGGCATTTTCTTTGGCCAGGGAGGCATACTTCTGTCCAAGTGCTTGTCATTTCAAGTTTGTGTCGCTGGCAGAGTCCTCAGGCTCTGAGACACAAACATTTAAAGTTTCATAATTACTTTACAGGTGTCAGGAAAAAGAGAAAATGGTTCGTACTGCCTAGTAAAGACAAACTTGACCCGTCTCTCTCTCAGCGTAGTCCGATAAAGATGCATTTGGCAAAGGAAGTCAGATACCTTTGGATCCTCAGACTCATTCCCCGTAGGGCTGTAAAATTTTTGTTTCATAGGGGAAAAAAAGGGGAGGTGGATACATTATCAGAAAAATTTCCTGCAAATGTGGTTTTTTTGAATTTCTTTTATTTTAGAGAGAGAGAGAGGGAGACACAGAGAGAAAGAGGGAGAGAGAGAGAAAAAATTGGTGTGCCAGGGCCTCAGCCACTGAAATCAAACTCCAGATGCTTGCATCACCTAGTGGCTTTGTGTGTCTGGCTTATGTGGGATCTGTAGAGTCGAACATGGGTCCTTAGGCTTCACAGGCAAGTGCCTTAACTGCTAAGTCATCCCTCCAGCCCGCAAATGTAGTTTAAAAAACACTCTTGAGTGCTGCAGAGATGGCTCAGTGAGAAAAGCGCTCACACAAGCATGAGACCCTGTGTTCGGTTCCCCAGCACCCACATAAGTGCTGAGTGTGACAGCACATGCCTGCAGTCCAGTCCAAGAAATGGGGAGAAAGAGACCGACAGATCTCCAGGGCTCACTGGCTGGACTAGTCTAGCTGAATTGGTGAGCTCTAGGCTCAGCAAGAAAACTTGTCTCAAAAAATAAGCTAGGGGCCAGGCATGGTGGTGCACGCCTTTAATCCCAGCATTTGGGAGGCAGAGGTAAGAGGATTGCCATGAGTTGGAGGCCACCCTGAGAGACGACATAGTGAATTCCAGGTCAGCCTGAACTAGAGTGGGACCCTACCTGGAGAAACCAAAAAAATAAATAAATAAATAAGCTAGGGAGTGATTGAGAAAGACAATGTCAACCTCTGGCCTCTACACATACAAACATGCATGCACATGACATACACACACACACACACAAATATATATATATATATATATATATATATATATATATATATATATATATATGAAAAAGGAAGGAAGGAAAGAAAAGAAAGAAATGAAGAATGTAAGGAAAGGGCTCAAGGGCAACCCTATGATTTAGAAGTGCTCCTAAGGAAACTAAAGCTGCGTTCACATAACAAGAAACAATATTTGTGTGGATTGAGGTGGAGCCGGGAGACGCTGAGGATCGCTTTGCCCGAACGAGGAAAATCCCCCAGTCCCACCCCTCACCCCTCCCCAACTTGACATTTCCAAATGTCGGAGCTTCTCATAAATGCTGTACGTGCGACAAGTGAACACGTGTACCTCGGGACACAGGAGCTGGGAGGCCCGGATTGCAGTGACAGGCACCCATCCGGCTCCCTCCCCGCGCAACGTGGGCTGATACCTTGTTCCCACCTCCGCCAACTGCATGTCAGCCACTTCCGCGCTGAGCATCGCAGTCACGTGTCTTCTCGGAAAAAGCCACCGGAAAAGCAAAATCAATCCATTAGATTGTTGCAGCGTCTCCTGGAGCTTATCTTCCATTAGGAGGGAGACTACACTCTTGTCTGACGGAACAAGACAGTAAGCACGAGTAGTTTTCTCAGTGGGGAGACGGGCACTGGGCCCTCGGGCCAGTCAATGAACTGGGGGGAGGGGGGCAGACTGGAAGACGTACAAATGATCCACATCCCCTCCACGCTGAGATGTTCTTACCGCCCTGGGAATCAGAAATCAAATCACACAGGGCCTGTGACAGAGGGAGTCCTCATATATGGGAAATAGTTACCTTGGCCCTTTAAGGTGCCATTGGCAACCATTTTCCAATCTGCCAGGTATGGCAATGACCTGTTGGCACTGACCTTTGCGTCTTCCCACAGCTCAGTAGGCCTTACACACCAGCCCATAGTAATTTGCTGGTCTGACTAGTGGAAACTCTCAGCAAGTGAACTTGTCCTTAGTGTTCCCTACGCTAGTCACTGCTAAGCAGGTCTTCCTCCCTCCCCTCTCTTGCTAAGTCACCCAGGACCCCTGTTCTGGTGGGGACACCTGGCTTAACAACACCTCTTTAAATATCCTGCCTTAGTTTCATTACTGTAGGTCATACTCTCTTACTCTGAAAGCTAGCTTATCAAGTGAATGAATGATTAACATGTTTTTGCCCATTAGTTAATTATTTCTATTCTTCATAAATTACCCAGTCTGGTGTTCTTTTGTTGTGGGGGAAGTCAGGTGGACACTCTGCCTATGGAGATGTTGCTTTAACCACTTTATAGAGAAATGAGAACTTAAAATACTTGAAGGACCTGTTCCTGCAGATTTTTTTTTCATAAGCCCCCAAATCCACAGCTGCCATTTCCATGCCTAATTCTATGGCATCCTTTGAGTGAATTGTGTTTGCTTGTTTGTTTCTGACACATTTCACTCAGTCTTTCATGGAAGCAGCTCCCTTTCGTGCTCAGATTTTCCCCACTGAAGTGATTTCTCTAGGGTAGCTGTCAAAAATGGTACATTCAGTCAGGCATGGTGGTGCACAACCATTAATCCCAGCACTCGGGAGGCAGAGGTAGGAGAATTGCTGAGAGTTCGAGGCCACCCTGAGACTACATAGTTAATTCCAGGTCAGCCTGGACCAGAGTGAGACCCTACCTCGAAAAACCAAAAACATAGCTGGGCGTGGTGGCACACGCCTTTAATCCCAGCACTCGGGAGGCAGAGGTAGGAGGATCACCGTGAGTTCAAGGCCATCCTGAGACTCCATAGTGAATTCCAGGTCAGCCTGGGCTAGAGTGAGACCCTACCTTGAAAAACCAAAAAAAAGAAAAAAGAAAAACAAAAAACAAAAAAAGGTACATTCCCATCATCTCAATTTTCGGTTGAGGCCCCCAAAACTAAGACTAAACAGCATTAAACACCCACACATTCTAAAGAGTGAAACCAGATCACCCTTGAAGAACTTGCTCAGTGGTGTGGCCAAAAATTCCTTCTGCCACATACAAAGAAGGCAGACGGATGGAAGGAAGTTTGCAGAAGGACTTATGTTAAAGCTGGGGTCAGAGAGCTCTCTCGTTGAACTGCTACCTGATGAACATGGTGTGGCTGTTTGGGGCTGAAGGTCGCCAGGGCTGGAAGCGAGCGCAGTCCAGCAGGAACCAGACCGGAAACATTACTGTACTTCCACTAGGATAAGTGTTCCCTTGAGGGCATAGCGTGGCTGACCGTGTTTCAGGCCTGCTGGGAGACCTGCTCAGGAGCCCTCTCCAAAATGAAGCCTCAGAGGCCAGAGCAACCCTTGTTAGTCTAAACCAAGCCTGTGTATCTAATAAAGGGAACCCTGGAAGCGTGAGCCTCTGGTTTCAAATGTAATTGTCCTGAGAGGGTAGGACCCCCCCCCCTCCGAGATAAGGAACATCAGACCTAACGGGGTATGTGATGAAATGGTTTCTAGCATTCTTGTCTGGTTGTTCTAGTCAGGATTTCCAGGGAATCTGAATTTCCAATAGACAGTAAAGGTAATTCTAAGAATCAGTTCAATTTAGGAACTCTTATACATACCTATTGTCCAATATTATAGGACGAATAAATAAACTATTGTTGAAAGACAATGTTTTCCTTGCTAAACCCAATAGGTTCTTATGAATGCGTTGGTTGTCTAATACTACATGTATTTATTAGTAAGGCTGGGTTTAGCCATGAGCACTGTTTTGATTTACTTGTGTACATTATTTCTCAAAATAATTTGGGTATGGGGAGATGGCTAAGTGGTTAAAGGCGCTTGCTTGCAAAGCCTACCAGCTCAGGTCCAAGTACCCATCTAAAGCCAAATGTACAAAGTGGCACATGCACCTGGACTTCATTTGCAGTGGCAATAGGCCATGGCACACCCGTTCTTCCCTCTGTCTGTATTTGCAAATAAATAAAAATATTGTTTTAAATTTTTTTTTATTTGCAAGCAGAGACACAGTGAGAGAGAAAGAGAGAGAGAGAATGGGCACACCAGGGCCTCTAGGCACTCTAAACAAACTCCGTATGCATGAGTCCCTTTATGCATCTGGCCTTATTTACGTGGGTACTGGGGGACTTGGAGCTGAGTCATTAGGTTTTACAGGCAAGCACCTGGACCACCATCTCTCCAGCCCCAAGAAAAATATATTTTTAAGAAACAAAAATGCCGTCTGCATTGTGGCTGCAAACCCCAAAGACCGAGTGGGACACACGTGGCTGTGTTTCTGTGTCTGGAGCACAGGTCGCACGGACTGCGAAGGCTTGGAAATCCTTGGTCCTCAACCGCGGCTGCTCAGCAGGAAGTCCAGGCAGTGACTAATGTTTCCTTACCACCTCTGCACGACAGCTCACTCCACTGCTGAATTAGGAGCCTGGTCACTTTTTACAACTCTGTGAATTAAATAAAGAAAGCATCCTTAAGTTCCTTTTTTTTTTTTTTTGCCAAGGTTTCCATATGCCAGAGACATCTTTCCCTTTCCCCAGTGCTCTCCCTTCAAAGAGAGGGCAGCTTTGTAGCAAGCTCT
Source organism: Dipus sagitta (assembly GCA_036346955.1). Taxonomy (NCBI): domain Eukaryota; kingdom Metazoa; phylum Chordata; class Mammalia; order Rodentia; family Dipodidae; genus Dipus; species Dipus sagitta. The sequence continues at coordinate 30,502,900 of CM070787.1, read as the reverse complement.
CGCATCCCTCGCAGACATCACACACCAAGAGAATAAGGCTGCGGAGGAGGCTCAAGGATTCAGGAAGGCCACAGAAAGAAGCATAGGCGGCATCTCAAGGGAGTGGGTGTAAATAAGGCAAACAGGGTATGTAGAGATGGTCTGAGCTCTCTGGTTGAAAACAAACATCCCCCCAGGGCCTGTCACATTACAGGCTTTCAGCACGCTGATTGATCCAAGCCAAACTGGACAGCCAGCTTCTTCAGATGAACTACCCAGGCCTCTGGGGCATCACGGGGACCCTGCAGAGTCTTTTTCCTGTGCCAGACCTTCTGGGCACACTTCTGGAAGACTAGACTCTCTGTGAGGTCAGAGTTAAGACCTTGTCGCAGCAGACAGCTTCAGCGGCTGTGATGAACTTCCAGACCAGACACGGTCTATGGGACAAAGGGATTTATTGAAACTTAACAGATGCAGGGGAAGGTTCATAATGACAGAAACACCTGGCTCCCTTTCACAGGTCCACGCGAAAAGAAAAAAGTCTCCACCAGCACCGCAAGCAAGCGCACGCCAGGAACGTGGAGGCAGAACTCAGGCACCTTGCATACCTCTAGCTGGAATTCAGATCTGCCCCCAAACACACATTAGGCTTGGACCCCATGATCCGCCCACAGTGACACCTCCTCCAGCCAGGCAGCCGGAGATCTAGATTACAAACTATGCTGGGAGGACATCCATTCAAACTACCACAGGCCTGGAGGAGTCCAACCTGCTAGCAGACAGGCCAGTAAGAATCAGTTCAATAAGCGACTGTGGACAGGCATGAGGGAACACTTGGGATTACACAGCCACATCCAGAGCTGGGTGTAGTGACAACGCACCTTTAGTCCCAGCACATGGGAGGCTGTGGTAGAAGGATCACTGTGAGTTAGAGGCAAGCCTGGACTACAGACGTAAGTTCCAGGTCAGCCTGGGCTTAAAAAAAAAAAAAAACACAAACGCATCCATGTGTCAAGATTCATTAATTGTACCACCAAAGAGTGAACTTATTAGCTGTAGGGTGGTGGTGCACATCTCTTAAGAATTTGGAAGGCTGAGGCAGGAAAATTTGTGAGTTTGAAGCTTTCCTAAGCTGCACAGGCTCCAGGCTGCCCTGAGCTCTGTGGGAAGATCCTGTCTCAAAACCCCTCAGTGAACAGCAGGCTCCCCGCACCCGGGTTATTGCCGCGGTGGACAAGCGGTACTCGAAGTTTGTAACCCACACAAAGCTGCTTGCTGCCCATGTCCTCAGTTTATACTGTTCCTTTTGCTTAGTCTGTCTTTCCGCTTCCCACCTCCCTGGAGAACTGCTTCCTTGACAGCATCGCATGTGACTTAACAGGAGACAGAAACTTTGGGGACTGTAGAGTCCGTGTGGCAGGCAAGCAGTTTAAGGTCGTGTAAGTGAGATGGAGGGTGGTAATGCCAGTAGACCCAAAAGGAGGGCATGTGTGAAAAAAGAATTTGCTAAGAGAAATGGACAAGCAGAAGGAAGTGTCAAATGTAAGAACACTGGAGAATGGCGAGAAAAAAGAAAAACCTAGGAAAGAGGAAATAAAAGGTCAATGTTGCTGTTACCTTCTCGTTGCTGGCACAAAACACATGACTAAAAGCAGCTTGTGGGAGGGAAGGGTTTATTTTGGCTTAGAGATTAGAACGGGAAGCTCCATGATGGCAGTGAAAACATGGCATGAGCAGAGGATGGACACCACCCCCTGGCCAACATCAGGTGGACAACAGCAAGAGGAAAGTGTGCCAAACACTGGCAAGAGGAAGCTGGCTGTGATACCCATAAGCCCGCCCCCAACAATACACTGCCTCCAGGAGGCGTTAATTCCCAAATCTCCGTCATCTGGGGATGAAGCACCCAGGACAAGTAAGTTTACGGGGGACATCTGAATCAAACCCTCACAGTCAGTTTTACTCAGCACATCTTGAAACAAGTGATGGTGTCCCAGTTATGAGGAGGTGAATGACAAGAGCTGGAGGAGAGAAAGGTCAGCCTAATGACCTAGGAGGACGGGAACCAGTGACAGCTGTGTCAGCCTCTGGGACAGCATGAGGGCACATGGGTGCAGAGAAGGACCCATCCTGCTGGATCCCTGTGGATGGAGGCGCAGCCTCTGGAGCCATCAAGAACAGCTCACAACAATTTTGTGAGATAAAATGGCAGGCAAGTTTGGACAAAGTGAAAGAAACTAGGGCTGGAGAGATGGCTTAGCGGTTAAGCGCTTGCCTGTGAAGCCTAAGGACCCCGGTTCGAGGCTCGACTCCCCAGGACCCACATTAGCCAGATGCACAAGGGGGCGCCGCGTCTGGAGTTCGTTTGCAGTGGCTGGAGGCCCTGGCCCCATTCTCTCTCCCTCTCTCTATCTGCCTCTTTCTCTCTCTGTCTGTCGCTCTCAAATAAATAAATAAAAATTAAAAAAATTTTTTTAAAGTGAAAGAAACTAAAGCTTTCTTTGAAATTCGGGGTGTTTATTTTTATTATAATAATAATAGTTATTATTATTATTATGTTGATTTTTCGAGGTAGGGTCTTGTTCCAGCCCAGGCGAATCTGGAATCCACTCACAGGGATCCTCCTACCTTGCTCTCCTGGCATTAAAGGCGTGCGCCACTATGCCTGGCTTATTTTTATTTTTTTTTAATTTTTATTTATTTTAGAGAGAGAGAATGAGCACAGCAGGGTTCTTGCTTCCTCAAACATACTTCAAATATATGCACTACTTTGTGCATATGGCTTTACATAGGTACCGGAAAGTTGAACCCGGGCCAGCAGGCTTTGCAAGCAAGCACTAAGTTATCCTCTCCATGCCAGGATGTTAGATCTTTAATACCATACCATTTTTCACTTGACTCAAATTTCTCAAAGAGCAACGTAAGACGGGGAATTATTGAAATTTCAGAGGAAAGCTTTGCAGTTTCCCCCCTGGCAGGGCTGTGCTGTGGTGTATGTGTCGTGATGCTTCCCTGGGAATAACTCTGTGGGGCATGAAAATAAGAAAGATTATTTGTTACAATGGTAAGAACAAAAACTGAACTTTTTATGTGTATGAATTATGTTCCAATAAAACTGACTTAATACATTAATTAAAAACAATTAAATAAATTAAAAACAATTTGAACTCTGACACTCCAGTTCTCCCTCTCTCTCTCTCTCTCTCTCTCTCTCTCTCTCTCTCTCTCACACACACACACACACACACACACACACACACACATACACACAAAGGGAAAAGGTCAGTCTGTTGGGTTTGCCTCAAAAATAAATAAATAAGGGCTGGAGGGATGGCTTAGCGTTTGAGGCATTTGCCTGCAAAGCCAAAGGACTCAGGTTCGATTCCCCAGGACCCACGTTAGCCAGATGAACAAGGGGGTGCACGCGTCTGGAGTTCATTTGCAATGGCTGAAGGCCCTGGCGTGCCTATTTTCTCTCTCTCTTTCTCCCTCTTTCCCTGTCAAATAAATAAATAAGTACAATTTGAGCCAGGCCTGGTGGCACAAGACGACATAGTGAATTCCAGGTCAGCCTATGCTACAGTGAGACCCTACCTTGAAAACAAACAAAAGCAAAAACAAAAAGTCAAAGCATGTAAAATTTCAGGCCGAGAGATTTCATATTCCTTTCCCCTGAGTCACAGATACTTCCAAGGCTCAGCCCCTCACCTCATTCAGTTTCCTCCTGCCCCAGATCTGCCACCAGGACCCTCTTTAGTGTCTCCCTCGCCACCTCCAATCCTGCAAAATCTAACAACATTCCTACTCCTGCAATCCAACACAAGCTGTACTCCTTGAGGCACTTTGTCTGTCATAAACATTTTCTCCATGAGAAAAAATTTGGTGTCAGTTTGCTTTTTAAATTATTTATTTGCAAAGTCGGGGGGGAGGACGGAAGGAAAGTAGGTAGGAGGGAAGGGGGGAGCAATTGGCCACACCAGGGCCTCCTGCTACTGTAAAAGATCTCCAGATGCATGTGCCACATTGTGCATCCATAGTGGTGGGAGCCTGAAACAGGCTCCTCATGTCACAATGGAACTGGGAGGAGAAAGAGAGAGAGAGAGGGGGCTGGTATGAATCAGGGAACAGGAATAAACTTCAAAGCCCTGACACTAGTAATTGTCTTCCTCCAACCAACCCCTTCTCAGTAAAGATTCCGTAGCTTCCAAAGATAGCACCACCAGCTGGGGACCAAATGTTCAAAACTTAGCCTGTAGAGGACATTCTAAATTCAAACCATAACACCAACATGGTAAAAAAAATAAATAAATAAAAACAGACTTAGGCTAGAGAGATGGCTCAGCGATTAAGGCACTTGCCTGCAAATCCTAAGAACCTGGGTTTGATTCTCCAGTATCCATGTAAAGCCAGATGCACAAGGTGACACATGCATCTGGAATTTGTTTGCAGTAACTAGAGAGGCCCTGGCATTCCCATTATCTCTTTCTCTATCTGCCTCCTCCCTTTCTCTCTCTCTCTCTGTCTCAAATAAATAAAATACTTTAAAAAAAAAACAGACTTATGGGAGAATTCAGTCTGGTAGAAGGCAGAACTAGGAGGAGGGCAGGACTGAGGTGAGCAAGAAGAGCTCCTGGACCCCTCCCCATCTGTAGTATTAGATACCCCAACTCCACCAGCCTTCTCTATGACCTGTTTCAGTTCTCTGGCTGTCTGTGTCACAGCCTTCTACTCTAGGATCAGTTGGGCCTGCCCAAACTTGAATGTGCACCCGGGAAGATGCTGCATCTGCTACAAAGATCATGTTCCAGAGAGACAACTGTCCACAGCCATTGCCCCTAGTTGCCTTCACAGATGACTACCTAAATGAGCTGTACCACCTGACTGTCGGGGGTCCTAAGTTAATATAATGCTGGACATCTCACACTTGCTTCACAGAAGAGATGGAAAGGGGAGTCCGGCTCGGAAAGAAAGAAGCTATTTTTGGAGGACAGCAGCGTATTCATTGGATTAAGTCACTCAAATGTTGGCTAGCACATTTGTGAGTATTTAGGAGAGTTTCATTGGGAAAGTCTAATCATAAGACCCAGAGAATCCTTTGGGAATTTAAATATCCCTTAAAAATACCATATCTAGAGAAATACATAGTTGTTGGATCTGGAAAATACAGCTTGAATTTCCCAGAGGGCCATATTTGGGAACTGATTTTAGAATTGGGACTATAGTCATTTGAGGGGGGAAAAAAAACTAAACATGTTTAACCCATTGTTTAATGTCTAACACAAAATGTATGTTTGTAAGCTCATATATATGTTATATATAATATATAACATATAATATAATATATAAATTTTATGTATCTATAGAAAGTCTAGGAACTGTTAGGAAAAAGCAGAAAATAAAAGGAGAGGAGAGAGGTGAGACAGCTCAACAGCTGAGACAGGCTTTACTGGGGAAAGCCTGGGAAGGGGCCTGGCCTGCCAGGTCAGGAGCAACTTTCCTTATAGACTAGGGTTCTTATCAGGGCGGTGGGGTCATTGAAATTCTTTTCTTTGCCTTGGGGCCTGGGCCACTTCAGGCAAATAATAATTAGGTGACTTGGGTCATTTCAGGGAAATGGCAATTCATTTGCAATTAAGATAGGTGGCCTAGGTTACTTCTGGGAAACAGAGACTTACTTAACAACTGTAAAATGGCAGAGTTCAAAAAGAAAAATGGAGATATTTTGGTTCCAATAGGTACCACAAATGAGAGAAACCCAATGTTATTAGTCTTTCTGAGATTGGCTTAGTTTGCTTAATATCATTAACTTGAGTTGCATCCATTGTTCTGAAGCATAACTTTTTTCTTTGTGGCCGAAAATAAAATCCCCTTGTGTATATTTACCATGTTTTCCTCATTCATTCCCCTGTGGTTGGTTCTATAACTTACCTATTGTAAATAATGCTGCAATCATCATTGATGCGTAAGTATTTCTGTAAGAGATTGACTTGGAGTCCTTTAGGTAAAAACCAAGGAGTAATATAGCAGGCTCATATGGCATATCTATTTTTAGGTTTTTGAGAAACCTCCATACTGATTTCCATAATGGCTAGACTATTTTCTATTCTCACTGGCAGTGTATAAGGGTTCTCTTTTGTCTACATCACCAGCATTTGTTGTTATTTGTTTTCTTGATGACTACTATTCTGTAGGATGAGATGGAATCTCGATGTAATTTTAATTTGCATTTCTCTGATGACTAGTGTGGGTGAGCATTTTTCCATATGTTTATTGGTCATTTGCATTTTGTCTTTTGAGAAAATGTGTGCTCATTCCATTAGCCAGTTAATTGATTGGGTTATTTAATTTCTTGTTTAGTTTTTTTTTTTTTTTTTTTTTTGAGCCGGCATGGTGATGCACACCTTTAATCCCAGCACTCAGGAGGCAGAGGTAGGAGGATCGTCGTGAGTTCAAGGCCACCCTGAGACTACATAGTGAATTCCAGGTCAGCCTGGGCTAAAGTGAGACCATACCTTAAAAAACAAAACCAAAAAAAAAAAAAAGAGAGAGTTTTTTTTTAATTTTTTAATTTTTTTGAGGAGAAGGTTATAGCAAAAGCAGTTTGGTTTTGTTTTGTTCAAATTTTATTTTATATACTGATAATTTTTTTTTTTTTTTTTTGGTTTTTCGAGGTAGGGTCTCACTCTAGCCCAGGCTGACCTGGAATTCACTATGGAGTCTCAGGGTGGCCTCGAACTCACGGCGATCCTCCTACCTCTGCCTCCCGAGTGCTGGGATTAAAGGCGTGCGCCACCACGCCCGGCTAGTATACTGATAATTTTTATACATGCACATAAAGTATTTTGATCATAAGCTCCTCCCATTACCTACTCTTGTCCCCTCTACTCATCCTCCTCCATTGAACCTCTTCTTCACAACTTCTACTTTGATGTCTTTTTTCTTTTTTCTTATGTATGGGTGTGACCCACTGAATTTGGTTAGGGTTGCTTGCATGAGCACCAGTAGGGGATTATTAACCAGTGCACACACAACTTCACCACTGGCTACACCACTAAAAAAGATGCCACCCCTCCCCCAGCAACCATTCCCTGCCGATGACTCCTCAGGTCGGGATGGAGGGGGTGGCCTCCTGTCCTTCTTCACTTGCCATGACAGAAGGTTCAGGGCCCAGTGTTGTGTTGCTCTTGTGCAGGTAGTAGTCACCGGGAGGTCATGAATGCAAAGGCCGTATCATGTCAGAAGACAGCATTCCCTAGCCCTCCTCCCCATCCTCTGGCGTTTACATTCTTTCCACCCCCTCTTCCTCAATGTTCCCTGAGCCTCAGAGGGGTTGATGAAGACGTTTGACTTAGCGCTGAGCACTCAGTAGTCACTTGTTCTCAGCACTTTGACGAATTCTGAGTTTCTTCAGCAGTCATCACCATCTGCAAAAAGTAGTTTCTCTGACCAAAACTGAGAACAGCACTAATCTATGGGAATAAATATAAGTATTTCGAGAGCAATTTGATGGGCACAACATATCCATTTATCTATCTTGCTTAGTTTTTTTGAGTTCTTTGAATATTCCAGATACTAATCCTACTTTCTTACCTTATAAACTTTAAAATTTTAAAACCTTTTCAATACTTCTGTAATAGCATTTAGCTTAAAGTAGAAGTGTATTATATAACTGTACAAAATACTTTTATTTATACCTATATTCTATAAGCTTTTTTTGGGGGGGGGTTCAAGGTAGGGTCTCACTCTGGTCCAGGCTGACCTGGAATTAACTATATAGTCTCAGGGTGGCCTCGAACTCACTGCAATCCTCCTACCTCTGCCTCCTGAGTGCTGGGATTAAAGGCGTGCGCCACCACGCCTGGCTTCTTTTTCTACTTTTAAGCTTTATTTCTTCTTATTTTTAAATTTTTCCCCCTGCCACAACCCCAATGGGTTTTCTATTTGTCTTTATTACAATTGATGGCTTGGTTGTGATTTCCATAAGGAAAACCAGCACAGGTAGGCATTGCCCAGGCTGAAGGTCAAAGGGAACACCGTGTGGGTACCAAAACACATACAAATGGTGTCTATGACCAAGGCTGTTCTGCGTCTTCACTGAGGAGACATGATGGTCTAATTTTTAAATCTTTTTATTAAAAATTAATACAGAGGGCTGGAGAGATGGCTTAGTGGTTAAGCGCTTGCCTGTGAAGCCTAAGGACCCCCGTTCAAGGCTCAATTCCCCAGGACCCACGTTAGCCAGATGCACAAGGGGGTGCACGCGTCTGGAGTTCGTTTGCAGTGGCTGGAGGCCCTGGTGCGCCCATTCTCTCTCCCTCTCTCTCTCTCTGCCTCTTTCTCTCTCTCTGTCTGTCACTGTCAGATAAATAAAAATAAATAAAAATGTAAAAAAAATAATAAAAGATATAGCCCAGTAACTGTACAAAGCAATGACATAATCATTTCTCATATTTATCAAGTACTATGGACTGTACAGAACTGCGCGTGCTTTACTTTAAAATGACTGGCAGCACAGTAGGCTTGTGCACCCCATCACTGCAGACATGAGCACTGCGTCGTGATGCAATGTTACGACAGCTGTGTGGTCACCAGTGACAATGCCTCAGCTTCATCAGAATCTTACGGGACCATCCTCATATATTTGGTCCATTAGTGACCAAAGTGTGTGTCATTTGGGAAAGGAAAGGAGGGAGGACGGAAGAGAATGAACAAGGAATCAGCTTGTAACAGGTTACTAGCTCTGTGTTTGGCAAGATGGAGACCCAGAGGAGCTAATGATACAGATTCAGTCTGGAAGCCAATAGGCTTGAGGCCCAGGGAGAGCCGATATTTCAGTTTTAGTCCAAAGACAGGAGGGGAAATGATGTCCCAGCTGGAAGGGAGAATTCCCTTCTTCAGGGGAGGGCCATCTTTTCATTCTATTCAGGGTTAAGAAGGTTCAATGAGGCCCACCCACTGACAGAAGACCAGTCAGCTGTCAGGCACTGCCAGGCACAGGCTGGAGCCTTCAGGAGAGGGGCCTGAGCTGCCAGGCACTGCTAAGGACCCCTGGGTTACAGGAGGCCACTCCCTCTCTAAGCCCCGCACACCTGAACTTAGGCTCTGCCCATAGTCCTGTGACCTTTGGCCAGTTGCCTAGGAAACTCCTTATCAGCCAACAGCTTTCACACAGCCCATCCCCCTGCGATCCTCTTCCCACCACTATGTAGATCACCTGACTCTCTCCCTACGTGCTGGAATGAATGCCCCTAGGCATTGGCTAGCAATCTTTGAACACACTAATCCCCTTAGGATCCTCTTCCCATTCTCAACTCTTTATAAACTCAGTTCCCTATTGAATAAATGGAACTACTCTCTGAGGTCGTCTCCTGGGTGTACGTCCCTTCACGCTCACAGCTGCTCAAGACCCTGCTCTCCACGGTTGCCTGGATGCCTTTGGGAGGATCCGGGGACCCACAGTCAGCTTTACTATTAGGTGTTACACTTCTCCAAAACTACCCTCACAGAAACTCCAGAACAATGGGTGACCAAATATCTGAGTACCCTGTGGTCTGGTCAAGTTGACAAATAAAATCAACATCTGCTTCATGTTCTGCCAAGGACCTGGTATTTCCCTTCCCTGGTCATGGGTTGAGGTGACAGATTTCACCTAGGGCTGGCCTTACTCCACGAGGCTGCAAATTAGGGTATCCCCTAACCCTGTGCAAGTATAAATCCAAACAAGTTTGTCAGTCAATAAACCTAATCCCTTCAGCCAAAGGTTTCCCTTCTTTAGAGGTAAATGGATTATCTCAAAGGCCTTTAGCTAATACCTCCATCTTCAAAATCTAAGAAGGTATGTTTCTGGGGGGAAAAAGTGTAGACTTTAAAAATTTTTTTATTTATTTTATTTATTTGAGAGAAAGAAAAAGGGCGAGAGAGAGAAGGAGAGAATGGGAACACCAGGGATTTCAGCTTCTTCTATAAACGAACTCCAGACACATGCACCACCTTGTGCATCTGGCTCACATGGGTCCTGGGGAATCGAACCTGAGTCCTTTGGCTTCGCAGGCAAGCCCCTTAACTGCTAAACCATCTCTCCAGCCCCAAAGTATAGACTTTTGTGAGTTATTTTGATGACTCAATCCATCTGAAGGTGCTTTGACTTTAGGTAAAGGAACTGAGTGTTCACATCAGACTCACTCCCTTAGGGTCACTAGAAAAACAGGTTGAAGCTGGGCGTGGTGGCGCACGTCTTTAATCCCAGCACTGGGGAGGCAGAGGTAGGAGGATCGCCGTGAGTTCGAGGCCACCCTGAGACTCCATAGTGAATTCCAGGTCAGCCTGGGCTAGAGTGAGAACCTACCTCGAAAGACCAAAAAAAAAAAAAAAAAAAGAAAGACAGGTTGAAAGAAAAATATAAATAAACAACAATAAATAGTAAACAACCCCTCTCACATTCCAACAGACAGATCTTTCTCACATTGCATTAAAAATGGCATCTGAGCAGGGCGTGGTGATGTACACCTTTAATCTCAGCACTCAGGAGGGAGAAGTAGGAGGATTGCTGTGAGCTCGAGACCACTCTGAGACTCCATAGTGAATTCCAGGTCAGCCTGAAGTAGAGTGAGACCCTACCTCGAAAAAAAAAAAAAAAAAAGTCATTTGAAACCCAAAGGAAAACCTGTGCCTAGTGAGACCAAGAAGTTAGCAAAGTTTAACGAGTGATATTTAAGTAAAAAGAGTCATAAATGGGTCACCATAATTATTATTTTATGCTTGCAGAAAGCCAGCAGGGATCTCTGAACCAGAAAACTATGCATAATCACATTTCTCAAGCCAAGAACTTGCAGTGAGACAAGGCAGGAAAAGGAAGAGGGAGCAGGTACTCTCTATTCCCCAAGATCCCTCCTTATGATGGGCTGCTTTATTTGCAAAGAAGTATAGGTGATCCTTGCCGCAAACAAACCGTGCTATTACCTTCTCTATCTTGTAACCCTCCATCTTTCAGGAATTGTCCTGACCCAACAGGACAAAGAATGTGAGCTTTCAGGACCTAGCAGGAAGCTGTTCTCTCCATCCCTACATCGGCCGTCACCGTGAAGATCTGCTTCCTTGATACCGTGTGGATACCAAAACACGCAAATGGCTGCTACATATAGGGGCAGCGCTGACTGTAAGAATGGAGTCCTTGGCTCGAAGGCTTCCCACAGCCATAAAGACCGAGTCCTTAGTGTGACGGGGCCTCCTCGGCTCTGATCCACTTTCAGCCCCAGGAGGGTGCACCCTCCCTTCTCATCTCATGGCCTCCGGCGCTGTTCTCATCCTCTGGCACCCCTGCCCTCTCCTCTGCTTTTAGCTAGCTGTTCTTCTGTTACTGACCCACAGAAGCCTTCCCTGACGTCACCAGCCAGGGCAATGGCCTCCTCGTACAGCGTCCCATTTGTATAAATCACTCCTTCCATGTGGGTATCCCATGTAAGCTGTAGGCTCTTATGACAGCAGACGCCCCCGTCTTAATTTTGTTACCACTGGTCTTCAGCACCTTGGTGAAGGCAGGCAGGAACATTGTAGGTACTCGGTTACGAGTTTCTGTTGCATGAATAATCGAAAGAATGAAAGGCAGCTAGGGAGAAGTTGGTGAGCTTTTTCTAAAACGGAAGGGCATAGTTATCTTGAATGCTAAACCCTTGGGGTTCTGTCCCGGGCTCAGTTGTACATGGAAATGGTAGGATGTATGGAGAGGGAGGAGAGGTGTAGACCAGAGATTGAGTGCTCAGCCCCTATGTCAGACACTGCTGGTTCAAATGTACTTCTGTCACTAGGCAGCTACATGACTTTTGGTGGGAGTTACTTCAACTCAGCGTTCTCATATATAAACCAAAGTTGGTGATTGTATCAGGCAGCCTCAGGTTCGCTGAGAGGAACTTCCAGACCAGGCACAGTTATGGAGGAAGGAATTTATTGAAGCTCACAGATCCAGGGGAAGTTCCATAATGGCAGAAGAAGCTGGCCTGCCTTCACAGGACCAAACACAGAGAGAGAGAGGCACAAGCCTAAAAGTCAAAAGCCACACAGCACAGCACACTTCAGGAACTCCAGCTAGGCACACTTTGCATCTCTTTAGATTGAAATCTCAAACCCACCACCACACCTTAAGATCCGCCCAGTGACACCACCTCCAGCCAGGTGGCTGCAGATGCAAACTACAAGCTAATAAAACACTGAATATATTGGGGGCCATCTATTCAAACCACCACAATGATGGTACTACATAGAACACTTCCTGTGAGGTTACATGAAGTAATGCAGGAACACACTCAGCATACGGTAAATGGTCAAAAAATAAATGTCAGCTGATGTTATTGCCAGAAGACTCCCAAACCTCATAACATGCATCATGATTTGGAAGTAAGAAGAGATTCTAGAATGATCTGAAAGCTTTTCGTAATGATATTTTTTTTTTGGTGTGAGTAGTTTCTATTTTTGAATTTGGTTGAAAAACAAAGGTGATATATTTGCAACAAGCCAAGATAAACCTTTAGGAGAGAAGTATGACTGTCTGGGATTCCCAAGTTGCTGGACAAGACTCCTGCGCAGCTCTTTCCACAGCATGTTTCTGGGAGCTTTTAACCCACGAGGAGGCCAGGGTCCAGTCCCCCTGGTCCATATTCAACAAATCGTCATCTCCCACGGGTGAGGTTTTTACAGGACAGAAGGTCTGACAGTTACACAGATAGTGCAGGTACATTAATACCACACTTAGCTAAGTGGCCCTTGCTCCCTGCAAGGGTCCACACATCCGGAAGAATGGTAGTCTAGCTTAAGTGAAGGGTTGGGCTTGTAGAGCAATTCCTGAAATTCAATTTAATCTCTCCTAGGGCCTGATTTCAGCCCCAGGGCAATTGGCTATGAGATCGTAACTTTGGGGAAATTTCTTCACCCACTCCTGGATAATACATGGGGCTGCTGAATAACATTCATTATGGGTTTTCTGGATGGACTCCATCCTTGTACCTTAGCTATTTGATTGCTACTGTTTTTGCCTTGAGTTAGCAAGAGGGGGGTATGCTGAATATAGTTTGTGACACAAATAGAAGGCATTCCTTTAGGCTGGAGAGATGGCTTAGCGGTTAAGTGCTTGCCCGTGAAGCCTAAGGACCCCGGTTCAAGGCTTGATCCCCCAGGACCCATGTTAGCCAGATGCACAAGGGAGCGCACGTATCGAGTTCATTTGCAGTGGCTGGAAGCTCTGGTGTGCCCATTCTCTCTCTCTCTCTTTCTCTCTGTCACTCTCAAATAAATAAATAAAAATGAACAATTTTTTTTTAATTTATTTTTAAAAAAAGAAGGCATTCCTTCTGGTGATCGGCAGAATTCCAGTCACCTCATCTGTATAAGCATAAACAGTATTGGCATTATATTCAAACTAGTGAAAAATACACCCAAGAAGACTGATTGTTGGAAGTCTAAAATACTGACTTGCCTCAGAATAGATCTATTTATATCATGGTAAAATAAAAATTCCAAGGAAGGAGCGTGGTGTGGCGCTGCACACCTTTAATCCCCGCACTCAGGAGGAAGAGGTAGGAGGATCACCGTGAGTTTGAGGCAAGCCTGGAACTACAGAGTGAGTTCCAGGTCAGCCTGGGCTAGAGTGAGACCCTACCTCGAAAAAAAGCAAACAAACAAACAAACAAAATCCAAGGAAGGGAAACATTTATGGGTAAATCTTAGGTACTGAGAATTTCCTATATGCTGGAGACTATTCTAAGAGCATTGCGTGTGAGCCCATCACTACACATCCATGACCACTGTCATTTTTCAGACAGAGAAGCAGAGGTACAGTGTGCTTAAATCATGTGCTGAGAGTCACCCAGTGTTCCATGAGGGAGCAGGATGGGAACCCAGGCAGCCTGGCTCCAAACCCCATCCTTCACTATCCCCCGAACTGTCCCTGTTGTCTGGGGGTGGTGGGGGGGCGCATTCATCCTTTAAAGCTTTACTTGTTTTTGTTTTGTTTGTGTTTGGGAGGGTTGTGGACCTGTAGGAGGTAGAACCTTGTTGAAGGAAGTCACTAGGGGCGGGCCTTGAGGTTTCATAGTCCAGTCCCACTTGCCGTCCTCTCTCCTCACTTCCCCCCGTGCTGATGCGACGTGATTCCAGCTTCCTTCTTTCCTGGCTATGATGTTCTCCACCCTTCGAAGCTATAAACCGAGTTGAACTCTTTGCTGCTGGTCAGGTATCTGTTCACAGCAACGAGAAAAGAACTGACATACTGTTGGACTGCATGCCTTGAATACCAGCACGGCAAAAATAAATAAATAATTTTAAAATATTTTATTTGGCTCTGGAGAGATGGCTTAGCAGTTAAGGCACTTGCCTGCAAAGCCAAAGGATCCCGGTTCGATTCTCTAGGACCCACGTAAGCCAGATGCACAAGGGGGCGCATGCGTCTGGAGTTCATGTGCAGTGACTGGAGGCCCTGGCGCTCGCTCTCGCTTTCTCTCTCTCTCTCTTTCTCTCTTTCAAATAAATAAATAAAATATTTTTAAAATGTATTTTATTTATTTATCCATCTGAGAGGGAGAGAGAGAATGGGCACACAAGGGCCTCCTATCTACTGCAAATGAACTCCAGATATATGTGACACCTTGTGCATCTGGCTTATGTGGGTACTGGGGAATCGAACTTGGGTCCTTAGGCTTCACAGGCAAATGCCTTAGCCACTAAGCCATTGTTCCAGCCCCTTTCTGCTTTTCTTTTGACATAGAGTCTTGCTCTAGCCATCTCTCTAGCCCCTTAAATTTCTTTTTTAATGGAAAAAGGGCTGGAGAGATGGCCTTGTGGTTAAGGTGCTTGCCTGTGAAGCCTAAGGACTATGTTTGGTTGTCCAGGTCCTATGTAAGCCAGACACACAAGGTGATGGAAGCATGCAAGGTCGCACATGCACATAAAATGGTGCACATGTCTGGAGTTCAATTTCAGTGGCTGGAGGCCCTGGCACATCAATTCTCTCTCTTGTTTGCTCTCTTGCTGTCTCTCTGACAAAAATAATAAAAAGATTTAAAAACTGTTTAAAATAAAAGATGGAAGAAAGCTGGGCGTGGTGGCAGACACCCTTAATCCCAGCACTTGGGGGCAGGGGTAGGAAGATCACTGTGAGTTTGAGGCCAGCCTGTGACTACAGAGTAAGTTCCAGGTCAGCCTGTGCTAGAGTGAGCCCCTACCTCAAAAAAAAAAAAAAAAAAAGATGGAAGAGAAGAGAGGGAATTTAAAGTCACTAAAGGAATGGAGAGATGGCTCAGTGGTTAAGGTGTTGGACTACAAAGCCTAAGGACCCAGGTTCAATTCCCCAGTACCCACATAAGCCAGATGCACAAGGTGGTACCATGCATCTGGAGTTTGTTTGCAGTGGCTAGAGGCCCTAGTGTGCCTATTCTTTCTCTCCCTCTCTCTCTCTCTTTCTCCTTTCTCTACAAACTAAAGCCCCTATAGGTATATGGTACAAGAAACTAGGTCAATTCTATAATTCAATTCAGCTTAATTCATTTTAACTCTATTTTGGTGTGGGTATGCGTGTAATGTGGTATGTGTATGAAGAGTGGAATGCATGTGAGCCCAGTGCACACACCTGTGGAAGCCAGAGGAGCTTGCTGAGTGTCCTTGTCTATAGCGTCAATAATATGAAGTCTCTCATTGAACTTGGAGCTACATTCTTTCAGGTGACTTCCGAGTTCCAACAATTCTCCTACCTCTACCCCCAGCCCCAAACACGCACATAGGACTAAGATTACAGGCTTAGGTGACTAGCCCAGACTTATGAGGGTGCTAGGGATCTAACTCAGGTCTTCTCAAGCCCTCCTTGTAACGGTTTTCATTGTGGTTGTTCTTTAAGGCGGTGTCTCACTCTAGCCCAGGCTGACCTGAGACTCACTCTGTAGTCCCAGGCTGGCCTCAGTGTTGCAGTATTCTTCCTACCCCTGCCTCCCAAGCGCTGGGATGAAAGGTCCAGCCATTTCAACTCTTTTATGAAATAAGACCTGGGCATATATACATGCATGAGGAAGAGATTGGACAGGGTCCATCTCCCCTGGTTCTGTAAAGATTCCCACACGTTCTCAGAGAATAGAATTTTGGATCCTATTATAACGTGTATGCAACAGTTTGGATTTCAAATGTTCCCCAGACGCCCACACTTAATGGCTTGCTCCCCATCTTGGTGCTTGAAGAAGACTGTGAAGCCAGTTTCTTCCTCCCTCCTTGTCTTCTGGCAGCACTACAGACCGCCCGTGATGTGCTGCCTCGCCACAGGCCCCAAAGCAACAAGGCTGACCAACCAGGGACTGAAGCCTCCAAACCTGTGAGCAAAAACATACCTTTCCTCTTCTGGGGCTGCTTTATCTCAAGTCTTTGTTATGATACATGAAGGCTGACTGACGCAGTACAGCCAACGGAAAGGGCATTTGGGGGGCTTATCTTGCTGTAGTTAAATAGGATAGCACCTAGAAGTATTAGTTTGAGATTTTATTGTTTATTTTATTTATTTACTTATTTATTTGACAGAGAAAGAGGGAGAGAGAGAGAGAGAATGGGTGTGCCAGGCGGCCTCCAACCACTGCAAACGAACTCCAGATGTGTGCACTCCTTTGTGCATCTGGCTAATGTGGGTGCTGGGGAATCGAACCTAGGTTATTTGGCTTTGCAGGCAAATGCCTTAACCGCTAAGCCATCCCTCCAGCCCTACTTTGAGATTTTAAAAAGATGATTAAAAAAATAACTTCCTGGGCTGGAGAGATGGCTTAGCGGTTAAGCGCTTGCCTGTGAAGCCTAAGGACCCCGGTTCAAGGCTCGATTCCCCAGGACCCACGTTAGCCAGATGCACAAGGTGCCGCATGCGTCTGGAGTTCGTTTGCAATGGCTAGAAGCCCTGGTACGCCCACTCTCCTCTCTCTCTCTCTTTCTCTCTCTCTCTCTCTCTGCCTCTTCCTCTCTCTGTCTGTTGCTCTCAAATAAATAAATAAAAATAAATTAAAAACAAAACTTCCTGGTCCTAGAGATATGGCTTAGTGGTTAAGGCTCTTGCCTGAAAAGACAAAGGACCCAGGTTCAATTCCCCAGGACCCACATAAGCCAGATGCACAAAGTAGTGCATGTGTCTGGAGTTGATTTGCAGTAGCTTAAGACCCTGGAGTATCCATCCTCTCTCTCTCTCTCTCTCTCTCTCTCTCTCTCTAATAAATAAAATGAAGTTTAAAAAAAGTAACTTACTGGGCTGGAGAGATAGTTCAATGGTTAAGTGCACTTCCTGCCCAAGCCTGAGGGTCTGAGGTGACTTGGAAACTGCTCTAATTCAAATCTCCAGATCCCATGTAACATTGGAATGTGGCGATGCATGTCTGTAACTGTAATCCCACAGGGAATCACAGACCCAGGAATCTCCGCAGCCCCACAAGCTCTGCAATCAGTAAAAGGAGATTCCCACTCAACGCAAGACCAACTGGATAAGCAGTGGAGAGAGACACCAGATGTCCCACTCTGGCCACCACAGGTGAGCATACGTAGCACCACAAGGGCACATATACATGCATATATCACACACCACACATTATACACCCACACACATGCATGTGTACACACACACAAGCAAAAAAAAAAAAAAAACCCTAACTGATAATAAAAAATATATTAAATGAGCCGGGCGTGGTGGCGCATGCCTTTAATCCCAGCACTTAGAGGCAGAGGAAGGAGGATCGCCATGAGTCTGAGTCCACCCTGAGACTACATAGTGAATTCCAGGTCAGCCTGGTCTAGAGTGAGACCCTACCTTGAAAAACCAATTTTATATATATATATATATATATATATATATATATATATATTGGACTGTAGTTGATAAAGATATCAGTGCAGCTGTGTCAATTACTACAAATGTACCACCCAGGAGTGGGATGTTGGTAGTAGGGGGTTATTGTACCGCATAAGTAGTGTATAAGAATTCTTTGTTTTTCAGCTCAATTTTTTCTGTGAACCTGAAAGTATTCTTTAAAAAAATATGAAATTTAAGCCGGGCATGGTGGCGCATGCCTTTAATCCCAGCACTTGGGAAGCAGAGATAGGAGGATCGCCATGAGTTCAAGGCCAGCCTGAGACTACATAGTGAATTCCAGGCCAGCCTGGGTTACAGCGAGACCCCACCTCAAAAATAAATAAATAAATAAATAAATAAATAAATAAGATCTGGCCAGGTATGGTGGCACATGCTTTTAATCCCAGCATTTGGGAGGCTAAGGTAGGAAGGAGTATCGCTGTGAGTCTGAGACCAGCTTGAGATTACATAGTGAATTCCAGGTCAGCCTGGACTAGAGCAAGACCTTACCTCAAAACAACAACAACAACAACAACAAAATAGAAGCAATCAGGACTGCAGAGATGGCTCAGCAGTTAAGGCATTTGCAAAGCCTAATGACCAAGTTTCGATTCCCCAGTACCCACATACAGCCAAATGTACAAAGTGTCACATGCATCTGGAATTAGTTTGCAGTTGTAAGAGACCCTGGCATGCCCATTCTTTTATATTCTCCTTCCTTCCTTCCTTCCTTCCTTCCTTCCTTCCTTCCTTCCTTCCTCCCCCCTTCCTTCCTTCCTTTCACAGAGTGAGAGAAAAAGGGAAAGAGAGAGAGAATAGACACACCTCTAGCCACTGCAAATGGACTCCAGACACATGCACCACTTTGTACATCTGGCTTACGTGGGTCCTGGGGAATCGAACCTGGGTCTTTTGGCTTTGTAGGCAAGAGCCTTAACCACTAAGCAATCTCTCTAGCCCTCATATTCTCTTTCTCTCTCTCTTCTCTCTTTCTCTTCCTCTCACTACTTGCAAATAAATAATTAAAATATTTGTAAAAAGAGCCAGACGTGGTGGTGCATGCCTTTAATCCCAGCACTCGGGAGGCAGAGGTACAAGGATTGCCATGAGTTCAAGGCCACCCTGAGATTCCATAGTGAATTTCAGGTCAGCTGACCTAGAGTGAGACCCTACCTCGAACCCCCCCCCAAAAAATAATATATATGTATATTTGTAAGAATAATAGAAGAAATCAACTAGTAAACAATATCATTTGGAAGATAATAGAAAATTGTAAGCCTGGAGGGATGGCTTAGCAGTTAAGACACTCACCTGCAAAGCCAAAGGTTTGAATCCCCAGGACCCATGTAAGCCAGATGCACAAGGGAGCACATGCATCTAGAGTTCGTTTGTAGCAGCTAAAGACCCTGGTGTGCCCATTCTCTCTCTCTCTCTCTCTCTCTCTCTCTCCCTCTCTGTCTCAAATAAATCATAATTAAAAAATTTAATAGAAAATTGTATACCCATAGAATTAGTATAGAATACTATGAAAAACAAGACCAAGAAATGCATTTGGAAATTTAAATAAACATAAAAGCAGAAATCAAACATTTTAATAGGAAAGCTGCAAAATCA
Organism: Dipus sagitta; assembly: GCA_036346955.1. NCBI lineage: Eukaryota > Metazoa > Chordata > Mammalia > Rodentia > Dipodidae > Dipus > Dipus sagitta. Next base: position 30,483,459 of record CM070787.1, on the reverse strand, counting down.
AGTCAAGGTTATCTATCTTCTAGCCAATAGGACAAAAAGAGATTTAAAAAACAAAAGTGAAATCAGAACAAAAAAGAGTGCTTATAAAGACACAGAAACTGAACCAGACAGTTAAGAATCATGGAAAATCAGGTTTTATGGCACATGCCCATAATCCCAGGACTTGAGAAGTTGAGGCAGAAGGATTGCCACAAGTTTGAGGCCAGCATAGTCTACATAGCACATTCTAGACTAGCCAGGGCTACAGAGTGAGACCCTGTCTCAAGAAAAAAAAAAAAAAGCTGGGCGTGGTAGTGCACAACTTTAATCCCAGCACTTGGGAGGCAGAGGTAAGAGGATCACTGTGAGTTCAATGCCACCCTGAGACTACATAGTAAATTCCAGATCAGCCTGGACTAGAGTGAAACCCTACCTCAAAAAAAAAAAAAAAAAAAAAAAAAAAAAAGAAAGAAAGAAAGAAAGAAAGGAAAGGAAAAGAAAAAGAAAAAGAAAAAGAAAAAACAAACAGGGCTGGAGAGATGGTCCAGTGGTTAAAGAATTTGCCTGCAAAACATACGACCTGGGTTCGATTCCCCAGTACTGAGGTAAATCCATATGCACAAATTGGCACATGCATCTGGAATTTAGTTGCAGCAGCTAGAGGCCCTGGTGGATGTCCCATTCTCTCTGTCTATTTTATCTCTATCTCACTCTGCTTGCAAAGAAATATATATATATGTATATATATATATATATATATATATATATATATGTATATATATCTTATATATAAATATAAGATATTTATATATATATAAATATCTTATATATAAATATATATATTTAATATATATATTAAAAAACACAAAACAAAGGCTGGAGAGATGGTTTAGCAGATAAGGCACTTGCCTGTGAAGCCTAAGACACATGTTCAACTCTTCAGTTCCCATGTAACTCAGACACACAAGGTGATGCAAGTGTACAAGGTTGCACATTCACATGAGGTGGTACACGTATCTGGAGTTTGATTACAGTGGCTGGAGGCCCTGGCGTGCCAATTCTCTCTCTCTCTCTCTCTCTCTCTCTCTCTCTCTCTCTCATTTAAAAAAAAGTGGCCAGTCTGTTGGGTTTGCCTCAAAAAAAAGCAGCAAAAAGCATCATAGAAAAAGAAAAAGGAAGATGGAAAAATATTCCAAGGAAAATAAAAGAAAACTTTCCAGAACTGAAAGTTCATGGCTTTAGTCCATCATAGAGGAGAAGGCATGGTGGAGTTCACGGTAGCAGGAGCCTATGGCCAAGGCTTTTGAGAAGTAGGGGACAGATATTTTCACTAAAACCTTTCAATACTAGTTTCAGCACCTTCTACTTAGCAATCTTACCCCTCCCTGTCCCCAAGACCCTTGCTATCAGAGTGAGGGCTTTCCCAAATAGACATGTAGGGCTCCCTTTCTTGGCCCCTTCCCCAGAACCCTTGTCTATACATCACCGCTGCTTTCATTCCCTTCGTCAGGGAATCACTCCCTCTCTCCTGGCATCTTTCCCTTGGCTGATAGCTGTGTCTAAGAACTCCTAATGTGGCAAACTGACCAGCAACTTTGGCTTCATTCCCTGGATTCTGAGCTCATGTCTTGGCTCACAGTACCGCCAGAATGCTGTCCACTACTAATGAGCCCTCTCTGGGCTTGGCTCCAGGACCTCCCACATGTGGTACTTGATGGGCACTTTGTATACCACAGCGTGGGCACACAAAGCCAGCACGATTGCAGCAACGGACATTTAAATGGGTCAGAAGTACAATAACTTGAAGACAGATAAGAAAGAAACAGAATAGGTAGTCAAAGATGACACTGAAGGGTGGTAGAGCCAATTCTGACATTTGGGAGCTTGGGGAGTAGGGACATTTGGTGGGATAAGCAAAGAAAATGGTACATTTGGCTTTAGATAAGTGAAGCGTAAAGAAGGTGAAGTGGGCAGATTAATCATGACCCAGAAAGCCTGGGGACTACAAGACTGATATTTTGGTCATGTGTTACTAAGTGCATGACTGTTGGTAAGTTACTTGACTTAAGATTACTCAGCCTTGGCTTTCTCATCTGAAAAGAGGGGAGTTCTATGTTTTATTTTTCTTTTGTTGGTGGTTTTGGGGGAGTTTGTTTGTTTTTCAAGATAGGGTCTCACTCTAGCCAAGGCTGAACTGGAATTCACTATGGAGTCTCAGGATGGCCTCGAACTCATGGTAATCCTCCTACCTCTGCCTCCTGAGTGCTGGGATTAAAGGCATGCGCCATTGTGCCAGCTGGGAGTTCTATCCTGGATGGAAAGTATGCATGGTAAATCAGAAGTGTCAGCAAGGAAAAGCCACCAGAGTCAGAAAGAACAACCTGGTTATAGTGTGAGAACAAATCAGTGACATAAACTGTATAAATCAAGCTGGGTGTGGTGATTCAGGCTTGTAATCCTCGCCTCTGGGCAGCTGAGGCTATAAGTCTGAGGCCAGGATGGGCTACAGAGTGTGACCCTGTTTCCAAAAACAAAGACCCTATTGCTGAAGACTCCACGTACTTGGGCTGCAAGGACACTGGAAATCCTGGTGGATCTGAGCTGATAACCTCCTCCATGTAGACCAGCTGACAGAAAGCTGGAAGAAGCCATTCTACATGCAGTTCACTGGGAGAAAGAGAAATCACCAATGAAGATACTCAACAGTGGACACTGCAAGCCTTATATCTGGGCAGCCAGACCAAATGAGCCAACAGGTGCAATAGTGGCATGTCTGTCATGGTGGAAACCAACTGCCCTCTAATTGGACTGGAGGGCTGCTCCATGGGAGGGAATACATCCCTGATACTGAAAACTTAAAACAGGGGTAGTCATGAGCCCTAGGGGTGTAATGTCTGCTGCTGTCTGGCTAAATGTATCTATTATGCTTATCAAACTGCCCAGTAAGCACTTCTCTTAATTTTCACATCCTTATATTAATGCTACTCTCACTTTTGGTAGAGAATCTTCTCTTTTCAGGGAGCAGTAACCTTGGGATGTTCTACAGAAGGCATCACGGTGCTGGAAAGAAGTGACAGAAGTGCTCAGTTCTGCACTATCTCTATCACGCCTTCCAAGGCCCAGGGTCTAACGTGGAAGAGGTGACGGAAAGAATGTAAGAGCCAAAGGAAGGGTAGGACTCCTTACAACGTGCTCCCTCCAGATATGAAATGGCCTGGACATCCATGACCTCACAGTGCCTGACACTACCTAAACAAGACCATCGTAAGAGGAGGAAAAGATCATGACATCAAAATAAAAGAGAGACTGATTGAGATGGGGAGGGGATATGATGGAGAGTGGAGTTTCAAAGGGGAAAGTGGGGGGAAGGAGGGCTTTACCATGGGATATTGTTTATAATCATGGAAGTTGTTAATAAAAAAATTGAAAAGAAAAAAAGGGGGGAACTATGAGATTGAATAAAGAACTATGAGATTGAATAAAGAGTTCTCAAAAGGCAAAAAAAAAGACGGGCTGGAGAGATGGCTTAGCAATTAAGGCACTTACCTGCAAAGTCTAAGGACCCATGTTCTACTCTCTAGATCTCAGATAAGCCAGACACACAAAGGTGAGACAAGCGCAAGGCTGCACATTCCCACTAGGTGGTGAAAGCGTCTGGAGTAACATTATAATGGCTGAGGCCCTGGCGTGCCAATTCTCTCTCTTACTCTCTCTCTCTCTCTAAAAAAAATTAAATTAAAGCTGGGGGTGGTGGCGCACACCTTTAATCTCAGCACTCAGGAGGCAGAGGTAGGAGGATCACCGTGGGTTTGAGGCCACCCTGAAACTACATAGTGAATTCCAGGTCAGCCTGAGCTAGAGTGAAACCCTACCTCAAAAAACCAAATATATATATATATATATATATATATATATATATATATATGGTGTGTGTGTGTGTGTGCGTGCGTGTGTGTGTGTGTATGATATTTTTTTAAAACCCAAAAGTGTAGATTAGTTTCTTTGCAATGGTGCAGAAAATCAAGAATGATGGACTGTGTACCTCTAGGACTATAGGAGAGGCAACGAGGGGATAGAGAAAAATGGAACGACGTAGAAAATGTTAGGGGAGATAGGACTAGCAAGGTGATGTGATCTATTAGAGTGGGGAGATTGGGTAACAGAACATATCACTGTTCTAGATTTATGTTTTCGGAGCCAGGTGAGGTGACACACGCCTCTAATCCCAGCACGTGGAGGTAGGAGGATCGCTGTGAGTTCGAGTCCAGCCTGGGACTACAGAGTGAGATCTAAGTTAGCTAGAGCTAGAGTGAGACCCTACCTTGAAAAACAAAACTTTTTAAAAAATGTGCTTCTATCAGATCTTTCCCACACTCATGCTATCTTCACTTCCTACAGCCAGCATCTATAAGGACAGCCAGAAAGCCTAAGATTTACACGTCCCAGAGGAGATCCATAATAATTGATCTCTGATACAGTGGTATAAATATTCCAGCTTCAAGTCCAGACTGCTCTGAGGTATGACTCTCCAAAATGCCTCTGAGGATCTGGGCAGGAATTATCTCTGTGAGTCTATCCTGGATATTGATCCTCGATTCCTTCTTCCATGAATTGTCTCTGTGGGTCTATGCTTGATATTGACACTTGATTCCTTCTTTCCTGCCCCCTGGTGTTTTTCCTAGCGACGTTTTCTAATCATTCCCCACGGATCCTCCTCTCAGGGACTGCTTTCGGGGAGTCCATGCTAAAACAGTGTAGTAGCCATTCATGCTGCTGAATTTTCATTCTGGCCACATGGTAGCATGCTCCCTTCTGGAACTCTGTACTTGGGATGTGGAGGAAAACCAACAGGACTAACCCAAGTCCTATCTACGCGTCCTGCACAGGTTAAGTTGCCAAGATGAAACACCTTCGAACTCTTTTCGCCCTCTTGTGGTGACGGATCATATTGCAGATGTTTGTAATTTCATGTAATTTCCTGGATCCTAGAATTGTTTTGGCAAAATAGAGCAGAGCCCCTAGACTAACTCAATAGTCAGTGAGAAATGAAACAAGCTTCCCTTATGTTCGTCCCCTATTATCTTTGTGAGGTTGTTACTGTGGCATAACTTACCACATCCTGACAGATACAGATGGCGAGAAAGAGAAAAGTATCATTGAGTGCACGTTGACATTGTCTGCGGTTCAGAAAAACAGAAGAAGGGAGCTGAGTTTTGTTTCTTAGATGTTGAATTGATTTTAGAGATTTTGAGTTTAAGATGCTTGCAGACAAGTAAAGAGAGGTTTGAAAGGCTGTGAGTAGGTGAATCTCTAAGGAGTGATCAAGGCTGTAAACTACATTTGAAACAGTTAACTTAGGACAACAGACAGAAAATCAGGACCAAGGGGAAAACAGAATATGTATGTGCCAACCAAAAACCTGAACACAGAAGCTACAATTGACATTTACTCTGGGAGCTGAGCTTAGTCAAAGATATAAGGTACATGTGTTTTATTGTATGATTCTCTGTTTGGGGAAGAAATAAGTACATTTCTACAAGGTAAAAGAGTTCCCAATGTCTGCCTCCCGTGGAACTGGTGCTGTCATCCGTTGTGAGTGTTCCCACCTCAGTTAGCCTAGAGACTCCCTCACAGACATGCCCCGAGGTCTGTCTCCTCGTGACTCTAGATCCTGCCAGGTTGACAGCACTAACCATCATCGAGAGCAAACATAAAACCCAAGGAAGTGATGAAGCAGACACTCGCCCTGAGAGCTGCCATGCTTAGGCCATATTCTTGGCTGGGCAGGTCACTGGGCATGCAGGAGACCCAGGGCTATGCAGTCCAGGCAGGACTTTGCTCCAGGAAGCTTCTGGGGAGCTTTCCCGGCCTTCGCTGCAGCTGTCCAAGTTGTCCTGTGCTGTGAGGTCCTGCGGCTTCTAGACCATCTTGACCTCCACGCGCTTGGGCTGCACCGCGCTGTGTTTTCCAGCGTCCCCACTGAATGCCCACCGTGACTCCTCTTGTAGCTGTGCCGCTTTCCCCACAAGTACTACAATGTCTTCACCAGAGCAGAAGGGAATAAGTGACCACAGGGGCCTCCCGGTGGTTTTCATCACTAACAGTGACACAGCAAGATGACTACAAGACCTCGCTAGTGGGATGTTTCATTTCACATTGTACATGTTACATCACTGAACAGATGAGGTCTTTGGTAAGGCTTCATCCATGTATTGAGGTTAGTAAGATTTATGAAAGAGAAAGATGTGTAATTCTGCCATGTATGTAAAATAGCAGCATTTAAGGGCTGGAGAAATGGCTTAGTGTTTAAGGCGCTTAAAAAGGACCCAGGCTCAATTCCCCAGGACCCACGTAAGCCTGATGCACAAGGGGGCGCATGCATCTGGAGTTTGCAACGGCTGGAGGCCCTAGCACACCCATTTCTCTCTCTCTCTCTCTCTCTCTCTCTCTCACTCACTCACTCCCCCTGCCTATTTCTCTCTCTCAAATAAAGAAAAATGAAATCTTTTAAAAATATATGTCAATATTTAAGAAAAAAACAATCATAGGAAAGAAAATGAGAAAAAAATACCAAAAAATTATTTTGTGGAGTTTTTTTAAAGGGGGTAGTTAGAGGGATATGTGTGTTGCTGCAGATCAAATTCAGGGCATTTCTCGTGATAGGCAAGTGCTCTACCTTTGATTTACATGCTAACCCTGCACGTTATTTTATAAATATTACATATATTAGCTTGTTTGATAATGTTATATTCTGGAAACTGAGAAGCAGAAAGGGTTTTTTTTTTTAAGAAAGAGTTTTTCAGGTTAAAAACAAAACATAACAAGCTATGGACCAGGAGAATATAGCATACACACAGAGGGAAGAGGAGAGGAGAGGGAGGGGAGGAGAGAAGAGAGAGAATTCCTGCAAGATAATGCACAGAACTAAAGAACCCAATAGAAAAGTAGACAAAGGAGATGAAAAAAAGAGGAAACTCAAGTAGCTAATAAAAAAGATGTGAATGGGCTAGAAAGATGGGGCTAGAAAGATGGCAAAATGGTTAAGGCACTTGCTTGCAAAGCCCAACGGCCCGGGTTCGATTCTCCATTACCCACATAAAGCCAGATACACAAAGTGTCATATTTCTCCTGTGGTCCCTGAGTTTACCAGTCAAATTGTGTGTGGTCTTTATGAAAATAAGGCGTGCACAATTTGTGTTTGTTTATTAAATTACAGTTATTCCCACAGATATGCATAAGATTACCCAACATCATTCTACTTCCCTTTCTTACTTTTTATTTTTACTATCAAAAAATATATATTTACGCACTCGGAAGGTAGAGGTAGGAGGATCGCCATGAGTTCGAGGCACCCTGAGACTCCATAGTGAATTCCAGGTCAGCCTGGGCTAGAGTGAGACCCTACCTCAAAAAAACAAAAACAAAAAATTACTTATCTGAGGGTGGATGGGCACACCAGGGCCTCTTGCTGCTGCAAACAAACTCCAGACACATGTTATACTTTGTGTATCTGGCTTTAAGTGGGTACTGAAGAATCAAACCTAGGCCATCAGGCTTTGCAAGCAAGACCTTTAGCTGCTGAGCCATATTTCCAGCACCTCCCTCCTTTATTCTTTCTTTCTTTTTTTTTTTTTTTTTTTTTTTTTTTTTTTTTTTTTTTTTTTGGTTTTTGGAGGTAGGGTTTCACTCTAGTCCAGGCTGACCTGGAATTCACTATGGAGTCTCAGGATGGCCTTTGAACTCACGGTGATCCTCCTACCTCTGCCTCCCGAGTGCTGGAATCAAAGGCGTGTGCCACCACGCCTGTCTACCTCCCTCCTTTTTTAAATGAGAGGGTGTCTATGCTGTTCCATCACGTGTGTGTGTACACTTGGCTTGATTCTCTCCTCCAGAGACTCGTCACACTAACCCATGAGAGACGCGGTTTGCTTGTTGTATTCTGTGACAGCCCTATGTCTGCATCATTAGGTGTGGGAGGGGCGTATCCCTGAGACCTCCGTATGGTAAAAACAGTGTTGTATGAACTGAGCTCTGATGGTTAGCATTCGCCCAGCAGATCGTGACAACTAAGGGCATCCCGGCTTCAGCTGACTTGTGCAAGGACCACGAGTGACCAGCGAAGCTTCCCATGTCAAGGCCAAGTCCTACTGTTGGGAGTCAGGCTCGGAGGAGCAGGCACTGTCTGTGGGTAGTGGAGGAGGGTCCACGGGCGTCAGCTACTGCCCTTTGACCCCCTCTCTACATGGCCTTGCTCTTGCTTCTCCTTTGCATTCTCGAAGGTCTTTTTGTCATTGCTACAACAATAGTTAAGTTGACATATTAATCGTGAAAAAAAAAAGAGCTTACAACTGGAAAGATGGCCCAATCAGTAACGTGCGGGCTTCGCAAGTATTGAGGACCTTAGCTGTATCCCCAGAACCCGTGTAAAAGAAGCTGGGTGTGGTGACAGGCGTCCGAAATCCCAGTGCTGGGGAGGTGGAGACCCGATGGATCCCTGGAGCTTTCTGGCCCCCAGTCTAGCCTGCCTGGCTAGCTCCAGGCCAATGAGAGACTCTGTGTCAGTTTCTTTCTTCTCTTTGCTGCGTAAAATACCTGGCCAGAAGCAGCTTAAGGAAGAACAGAGTTTATTTTCAGCTGACGCTTTCAAGAGGAAGTCTATCATGGTACAGAAAGTATGGCCGGAGCAGTCAACCAGCATCAGTCAACACATTAGCAGGGAAGAAACAGAGAAGGGGAGAGAGTGTGCAAGAGTGTAAGAGAGAGAGGAGAGAGAGACACCTCACCTCAAGGTCTACCCTCAATGACACAAAACTCTACCTCTTAAAGGTTCCACAACCTTCCCAAATAGAGCCACTGGCTAGGGATTAAGTATTCAAACACATAAACCTGTAAGGGATGTTTTATATTCAAGCCACCATAGACTCTGTCTCAGAAAAGATAGACTAAGCTGGGTGTGGTGGTGCATGCCTTTAATATTAACACTTGGGAGGCAGGGGAAAGAGGATCGCTATGAGTTTGAGGGCAGCCTGGAACTGCAGAGTGAGTCCCAGGTCAGCCTGAGATAGAATGAGACCCTATCTCAAAGTAAAACAACCAAAAAAAACCTGAGAAATCAAGCTGGAGGGATGGCTGAGTGGTTACGGTGCTTGCCTGTGAAGCCTAAGGACCAATGTCTGACTCTCCAGATCCCATGTTAGCCAGACGCACAAAGGTGAGGCAAGTGCAAGGTCACAATGCCCACTAGGTGGTGCAAGCATCTGCAGTTCAATTGCAGAGGCTAAGGCCTTGTGCCAATTTTCTCTTTCTCTCTGTAAAAAAATAAAAACAAAAAAATAAAAAATAGATTATAAATTTAGGTAAAAGATTTATAAGTGATACCAAAAGACAGAAAAAGGAGGGCTGGAGGGATGGCTTAGCGGTTAAGGCGTTTGCCTGCAAAGCCAAAGGACCCAGGTTCTATTCCCCAGGACCCATGTTAGCCAGATGCACAAGGGGACACATGTGTCTGGTGAGCTGAAAACCTCCTTCCTGTAGACAAGCTGACAGAAAGCTGGAAAAAGATATGCTACATGCAGCTCTATGGGAGGGAGAAGTCATCAGCAGTGAAAACAGTGGACATTGCAAGCCTTAAGTTTGGCTAAATGACTCAAAGCTACAAAAGTAGCATGTCTCTTATGGAGGAAACCAACTGCTCTCTAATTGGACTGGTGGCCTGCTCCGTGGTAGGGAATACATGCCTGGTACTGAAAACCTAATTGAAAGTCTATGGCAGGGGAGGTCATGAGCCCTAGGAGTATAACACCTGCTCTTGTCTGGCTAAAGGCATATATTATGCTCACCAAACTGCCCTGTAAGTACTTTCTTAACATTCATACACATGTATTAATGCTACTCTCATTTTTGGTTAGAGAAGCTTCTCTTTTCAAATGGTGATGACCACTAGGATGACCCAAAAGGCACTATAGTGCTGAAAAGTGACAGAGGAGTATTCTGCACTGAAACATCTCTATCACACCTTCCAAGGTTCAGGGTCCATTGCGGAAGAAGTGGCAGAAAGAATGTAAGAGCCAAAGGAAGGGTAGGACTGCTTGCAATGCAGTTGTTTCAAACACAAATTAACCTTGATAGCCATGACTTCACAGTGCCTAGTACTACTTTCACAAGACCCTTATAATAGGAGGAAAAGACAATGATATAAAAATAAAAGAGAGCCAGGTGTGGTGACGCACGCATTTAATCCTAGCACTTGGGAGGCAGAGGTAGGAGGATCGCCATGAGTTGGAGGCTACCCTGAGACTACATAGTGAACTCCAGGTCAGCCTGAACTAGAGTGAGACCCTACCTCGAAAAACCAAAATAATAATAATAATAATAGATTAATTAAAAAAATAAAAGACTAATTGAGAGAGGGAGGTGATATGATGGAGAGTGGATTTGTGGAGGGGAAAGTGAGGGAGGGGAGGGAATTTTCATGGTTTACTATCTATAATTATGGAAGTTGTCAATAAAAAAAAGTTTTCAGGGGCTGCAGAGGTGGCTTAGTGATTAAGGCATTTGCCTGCAAAGCCAAAGGATCCCAGTTCAACTCTCCAGGACCCACATAAGCCAGATGCACAAGGGGGCACATGCATCTGGAGTTTGTTTGCAGTGGCTTGAGGCCCTGATGTGCCCATTCTCTCTCTCTCTCAAATAAATAAATAAAATTTATTTAAAAAATAAAAATAAATATTTTTTAAAGTTTTTATTTTTTAAAAAGATATCTTGGCACCAGGATTTTGTGAACAGTCTGTCTTGGCTTTATTCATCTTCCTGGTTATCAAACACTTGTCCATCCACTTTGGTGTCCATTAGATTAATTATCTGTACTTTGTTCTTTGTACAATTGGAGGGATCAACCTAAAACTACTTACTCGCCAGCAACAACAATATGTCTGGTTCATCAGACCACTTTTGAAAGAAACAGAAAAGGGGAGATGTGGGGGTCAAGGTAATTGACAAAAGGCTAATCTTTGCACAGGCTAAACCTAGGTGTTGTGGTTTGATTCAGGTGTCCACCATAAACTTAGGTGTTCTGAATGCTAGGCTCCTCCTACCTGGGATTAAAGGCATGGGCCACAATGCCTGGCTATTTTGTTGTTTTGAGATAGGATCTGTCATTCATTATTTAGTCCTGGTTAGCCTGGAACTTACTATATAGCCAATCTGGCTTCAAACTTGTGATCGTCATGCCTCTACCTCCTAAATGCTGGGATTATAAGTGTGTGTTGCCATGACTTGCAAGAGCAAATTCAAAGAATTGTAATATTTTCATGCTGAAACCTACAAAACACTGATTTAAAAGAAAGTAAAGGGCTGGAGAGATGGCTTAGCGGTTAAGGTGCTTGCCTGTGAAGCCTAAGGACCCAGGCTCAATTCCCCAGTACCCATGTAAACCAGATGCACAAGGTGGCGTATATGTCTGGAGTGCATTTGCAGTGGCTGGAGGCCCTAGTGCGCCTACTCTCTTGCTCTATCTGCCTCTTTCTCTCTGTCTCTCTTTCAAATAAATAAATAAAATATTTTTAAAACAAAAACACACACACACAAAAAAAAGAAATTGAGGAAGATCTAAATAAATGTAAAGACATCCAGTATTCATGTGTTGGAAGATTTAATAATGTTATTATGACAATACGTCCCAAGTTGAGATACTTGGGGAGTATTGTCATATTCCTCCTATAAATAGATCTGGGGAACTCCTTTAGGCAGCAAGAGAAAGGATAAACTAGCTCCTTCTCTGACTTCTAGCAATCCAAAGCTGGCTCAAGGACATTTCTTGCTTTAACTTTTGGAGGACCCAGTCACCCACAACAATCTCAAAAGGGGGTAAATGATTTTTTATTATTTTTATTTATTTATTTGAGAGAGAGAGAGAATGGGCGCACCAGGGCCTCCAGCCACTGCAACCAGACTTCAGATGCATGCTCCACCTTGTGCATCTGGCTTACGTGGGTCCTGGGGAATTGAGCCTCGAACCAGGGTCCTTAGGCTTCACAGGCAAGCACTTAACAGCTAAGCCATCTCTCCAACCCATTTAAATATTTTGTTTGTTATTTTTTATTTATTTATTTGAGAGAGAGAAAGGGACAGAGAGAGAGAGCAAGAGAGAGAGAATGGGGATTTTTTATACAATGAAATACAGACATCAAAAAGTGTTATATGAATATAATTCTTACATAATAGAGAAGTATCCAGGCATAAAGCATTCATACTATAGCATCCCATTTACATGAAATCCAAAGCAGATATGATATCCAATATCAGAATAATGGCCACCTTTGGGAGAAGTATTTCTGGGTGAGGAAACCAGACTGAGATGCTCCTGGGCTCTGGAATATTCTATGTCTTAATTTGGATGGTTGTCTTAGCCTCTTTAATCTGCTATTGTTGCAGGTCTTGAGAATGATGGGCCTTTCTCAGCCTGGGGAGGGAGGAGGGCTTGACTCTAGTGGCTAGGATGCCAGACAACTCAGCAGCCACCGAGCACTGGTCAGTAGCTCCTGAGTTACTGTCCCCAGCCAAAGAGACATTAAAGAATGCAGACAAGCCGGGCGTGGTGGCGCACACCTTTAACCCCAGCACTCAGGAGGCAGAGGTAGGAGGATTGCTGTGAGTTTGAGGCCATCCTGAGACGACATAATGAATTCCAGGTCAGCTTGGGCTAGAGTGAGACCCTACCTACAGGAAAAAAAAGAGGGGGCAGGGGAATGCAGGGGGTAGGGGGGTAGAGCAAGGCAAAAGTAGATTTTATTAAGGAAAATATAGAAAGACTCCTGAAAGTGTGGGAGGGGTCGTTAAATGAGAAAAGGGGGCTTGCCAGATCAGGGGCTTGAGGCTGGGAAAATAAAGGTAGAAAAGCAAGTGTCACACCAAGCTTTTCCCAGGAGGAGATGTAAACACACCCCTCTTCACCCCAAATAGGTAGGGCACAAACGACAGGCCAAAGCACAATTGCACCCATATCCAGTTCTGGTGAACCAGTGAGTTTATCAGAGTTCCTTGCAGAGGATGGGCGGCAGGTTACTTAGAGCAGCAGGAAAGGCAGAGAAGCCTGCTGCAGCTTGGACAACAGCTAACAGAAGAGGGAGCTCTGGGGCACACTGCATGCCTTTCGGCCAGCTCCACTCTCCCCAGCAATTGTTAGCTGTTTCTGTAACCTTGGGGAGGGCTCTTGTGACCTTCTATAAGTTTCATCTGTCCCCAGCCTATTTTCTTCCCAGTCTCCTGAGTGTCCCCAACCTCCCTCCTCTGTCCCGGAGGAAATTGCTACACAGTAGCAGGTTTAGGATTTCAACTGCATCCAAAGAAGAGAAAGAAAGTGGGTGTGTGGGTGTGGGGGGGGGATGACCTGTTAGGGTCTTTGAATTAGAACTCAATAAAGCAGGCAAGCTCGGCACTGAGAATCTGTGATTCTGTACCAAGGGAGGGCCTTCCTGGGGGGTATAGTATATTATTTCTTTAAAGGGATAAATATTCCTCCCACCTTCTTTGCATGTCTGAGGGTGAGGGGTGGTGTCTTGACCAGATAAGTGACAGTGGTAGAAGGGTCCACCCAGGACCACAGTAGCCAGGAGGAAGTGGCTGTTCCCTATGAAAGAGCAACTGGATTGTTTCCTTTTCAAATGTTACCAGGGAAGCAGGAGGTGGGTTCTGTCCTTCAATGACCTCCAAGTCTAATCTCTGCCCACCCACAACATTTAGTACAGAAATATTATAGGGTTAGGGAGTGACACTTCATAGCAGAGCTCTTGCCCAGCATGCTCAAGGTCCTCAACACTAAACCAAACCAACCAAATAAAGACAAAGCCAACATATAGACCTGGTAGCTTAAAACAATAAGAAACAAAATTTTCACAGTTCTGGGGCCTGGAAAGCCAAGACCAGGTTATCCGTGTGGGTTCTGGTGGGGTCCTCCTCCAGGTTAGAAGATTGTGTGCTTTTCATACCCTCGTGTGGCGGAAAAGAGAGGGAGCAGGCTCTCTTGTGCTTCTTAAAAAGGCACGAATCCCACTCATGAAGGCTCCACCCTCATGGCTTCATTTAATTCTACTTAAGTTACGAACCCCTGACAGAACTCACCCCCTGAAGCCATTCAGCGAGGACACTGCACAAGAATGTGCTTCAACGTATTGCAGGATATATGAACATTCAGCCCATAGCTATCATAGTGACCTAAGTGTCTACACAGTACTATTTCATCGAACACCCTGCCTAATATTACAGACCTTAAGCATTTTTCCTAGAAGCCCGCACTTTGCTAATAATGAAAAAAAAAAAAATCAAAGGTTGAAATTCCTTTACTTTTCCATAGACACATGGCCGTCCTTGTTCTAGTTTCTCACCAAGCATAAGAAGTTTTAGAACAGGGCTTGGTGGTGCAAGCCTTTAATCCCAGCACTCTGGAGGCAACAGGTAGGGGGATCGCTGTGAGTTCAAGGCCAGCCTTTTAAATATTTAATTTTCTTTATTTATTTGAGAGAGAGAGAGAGAGAGAAATAGGCATGGGGAGAGAGAGAATGAGTGTGCCAGGGCCTCCAGCCACTGCTAACGAACTCTAGATGTGCGCACCCTCTTGTGCATCTGGCTTACATGGGTACTGGGGAGTCAAACCTGGGTCCTTTGGCTTTGCAGGCAAGCGTAAGGCCAGCCTTTTACTACAGAGTAAATTTGCAGGTCAGTCTGAACTAGGGTAAGTAAGACTCTACCTTGAAAAAAAAAACAGGAGGAAGGGGAAGAACAGGAGGAGGAAGAGTTCTGACATGTAACTCCTCTGACATGTAACTCAGTAGGTAGAGCACTTCATGTTTAAGACTGTTCCCTAGTGGGGTGTGGGGAGAGAGAGAGAATTTTGATAGAGTATTTTGTATGTTCTCACCACAAAAGAATGAATCGGGCCTTCAATGATTGATATATCAACTGCCTTGATTTGATCTTATACGATGAATATATGTACCAGGGCATTACATTGTACCCCATAAACACACATAACTAAATTATGTTTAAAGTATGTGTAAGGTTCAGGAGTGACCAAGGACCACGGAGGCCACTCTGAGGCAAAGATGGAAGTTTTTTTTTTTAATATTTTTGTTTATTTATTTATTTGAGAGACAGACAGACAGAGAAAGAGGCAGAGAGAGATAGAGAGAGAATGGGTGCGCCAGGGCCTCCAGCCACTGCAAACGAATTCCAGTCGCGTGCGCCCCCTTGTGCATCTGGCTAACGTGGGTCCTGGGGAATCGAGCCTCGAACCGGGGTTCTTAGGCTTCACAGGCAAGCGCTTAACCGCTAAGCCATCTCTCCAGCCCAAGATGGAAGTTTTTATTGGGGGGGGGGGGAGACAAGAGCTGCCAGGACTGACTCTCAAGAAAGGGGGGGGGGAAGGTGAGGAAGGGAAGGAATTTCTTTGTTGGGGCAGTAAATCTCTGTTCTTTACATTAGCCATACAGTGAGACCAGAAGTGACCCAGTGAGAGATAAGGGGGCAGTAAATCTAGACCCGGAGCCTTGTTAGGCAGGGGACAATTTCTTGAGGAATGTGGATGACTCCTCTGTGGCCATCCTGCTGTGTGCCTTCCTGCTGTCCTGGGTGATTCCATTTTCCCCTGACCTAACAGTATGTAGCAGATTCTTTGGTCATAGTCTAGATGACCTGGATTGGAATCTTTAGGGGAAAGATGGGGGCTGGGGGGGGGAGTCTCTGTACATTTAACACTGAAGCTTAACCTCCTCGATGCCCCCCTGACAATGTATTTGCAGAGGCCAAGGCAAGAGCCTCACACTGGAGGCTCCTTTCAATCTCACCTCCCCCAGCCCCCCCCCCCCATTCCAGCTCTAATTGGTTCCCCTGGAGTATTTTCAGAGCAAGGCATTGTGCATTGTTTCAGCCTGGACGTGGGGGAAGCAGAAGACTGTCCTTCCTGTGCTTTGGCAGGACTTGCCTTGCCCAGCGGGATGTGCTTTGTGTGGCTTGAAAGTTCATCTCTGTTCCCGTCTCTCCTTGTTGCTCTTTTGCAATGTAAAAAGACTCAAGTGAGACGCTTCATCTCCCCCCACCCTCCCCGCAGTCATTCTTATGTCACATTCAGTTTCTCGGGCTTTGGTTTGTTTGTCTGATTTTGTTTGGCAGTAAAGAAGTCTTTGGCTTCATGCTTTTCTTGATGACTTCCAATACTTCTCTATGCATTTTTCTCCGTGTGCGTGCATGTGCGTGTGTGTGTGTGGCAGTAGCTGTGGGGTGGGGTGTGTGGAGTTCATGCTGATGCGGCACCCTGTGCGGTTGTCTGCCTGCAGTGCCCCGAGGGCCCCAGAGAATAGCAGGTGTTCGCTCGATCCTTCACTCCCCGGTATTTTCTTTGCAAGAGTTTCTTACTGATTCTGGATCTTGCTGCCTGGGATCCCCAGTGGTTCTCTAGTCTCTGATTCACACAGGGCTGGGGTTATAAACATGCATGGCTATGCTCAGCTGTTCAGGAAGGTTCTGGAAATTCAAACTCAGGTAACAAGGCCAACCTGAGATTACAGAGTGAGTACAAGGTTAGCCTAAGCTAGAGTGAGACCCTAACTGTAAAAAAAAAATTCAAGCTCATGTGATCTCAGGCCCTCGTGTTTGTGCAAGAAGCACACTTAACCACTGAGCCATCTCTGCAGCCCCAGTTTTATAAATTTAATTTTAATTTAGTTATTTGAGAGAGAGAGAGAGGGTGGGCACGCCAGGGCCTTCAGCTCCTGCAAATGAACTTTAGATGCATGCACCACTTTGTGCATCTGGTTTATGTAGGTTCTGGGGAATCGAACCTGGGTTGTTTGGTTTTGCAGGCAAGCGCTTTAACCACTAAGCCATCTCTCCAGCCCACCATATTTTTTTAATCATGAAAGCAACTACTCTGTTTTTTTTTTTTTTTTAATGAGAGAGAGTGAGAGTGAGAGAATTGGTGGTCCAGGGCCTCCAGCCACTGCAACTGAACGCCAGATGTGTGTGCCACCTTGTGCACCATGTGTGGCCTTGTGTGCTTGTGTGAGTCTGGCTTAATGGGATCTGGAGAGTCAAACCATGAGTCCTTAGGCTTCACAGACATGTGCCTTAACCTAAATGTTTTTTTTTTTTTTAAACATAAATTTTTTGTGGTAGGATTTACTCTAGCTCAGGCTGACCTGGAATTCACTATGCAGTCTCAGGGTGGCCTTGAACTCAGAGTGATCCACCTACTTCTGCCTCCTAAGTGCTGGAATTAAAGGTGTGTGTCACCAGACACAGGCATTTTTTAAGCAAAGGTGGAGGGAGGACTAATCAAAATCTAAGATGATACAAATAAATCATATGGAATCCTCCGGTATTGGACAATGGAACACTCAGGAGCCACAGATCATTGTTAGAAAATTTTCAGTGCCAGGGATGGGATATCTCCAGTGAGTTGTTGGCCAGGGAGGTCCCAGATGCCCCCAAAACATTATAGGCCATTGCCAAGGCCCTTGGTTTCCCACCAGGAATAGATGGTAAGACCCTATTGCTGAAGACTCCACATACTTGGGCTGCAAGGCCACTGAGAAATCCTGCTGGAACTGAGCTGATAACCTCCTCCATGTAGACCAGCTGACAGAAAGCTGGAAGAATCCATTCTACATGAAGTTCAATGGGAGAAAGAGATACCACCAGTGAAGATACCCAACAGTGGACACTGCAAGCCTTATAATTGGCCAGCCAGGCCAAATGAGCCAACGGGTACAATAGTGGCACATCTGTCATGGTGGAAACCAACTGCCCTCCAATTGGACTGGAGGCCTGCTCTATGGGAGGGAATACATCCCTGATACTGAAAACTTAAAACAGGGGTAGTCATGAGCCCTAGGGGTGTAACATCTGCTGATGTCTGGAAAAATGTATATACTATGCTTATCAAACTGCCCAGTAAGCACTTCTCTTAATATTTATACCCTTGTATTAATACTACTCTCACTTTGGGTAGAAAATCTTCTCTTTTCAGATGGCAGTGACCTTGGGATGACTCAGACGGTATCATAGTGCTGGAAAGAAGTGACTGGAGTACTGAGTAACATCTCGATCACACCTTCCAAGGCTCAGGGTCTAATGCGGAAGAGGTGGCGGAAAGAATGTAAGAGCCAAAGGAAGGGTAGGACTCCTTACAACGTGCTCCCTCCAGACATAAAATGGCCTGGATATCCAAGACCTCATAGTGCCTGATACCTAAACAAGACCATCATAAGAGGAGGAAAAGATCATGACATCAAAATAAAAGAGAGACTGATTGAGATGGGGAGGCGATATGATGGAGAATGGAATTTCAAAGGGGAAAATGTGGGGAGGGAGGGTATTACCATGGGATATTTTTTATAATCATGGAATATGTTAATAAAAATTGAGAAAAAATTAAAAAAATAAATTAAAAAATTATGATAAAACATACTTTTTTTCAGCATTATCTACAGGATAGAACTGGGCTGTTAAATCCCTTGATCTAGTAACAAGTAGCATGGAGAAAGTTGAGCAGCATTGTTGCTAACTTCTGTATGTAATAAATCAGTAAGTGAAACTAAATGTAGGTTAAGTAGGGGGATGAATAGGGGTGGCTGATACTATAATTCTCCAATGGTAGAAAATAGCTATCAATATAAGTATTATGCAAGATTTGGTTAATGCATGGCTTGTGTAACAATGCCCACAAAGTGTGGACTACGCCTCCAAAACCCAGAAAATAATGTGCTAAAATTAATTTTCAATTTCAATATAATGTTTTGGTATAGGGCCCTATCAAAGGTGATTTCAAATTTTCTTGCCTCTGATTTCTAGTGTCAAAATCCCTGCCCTAACACAGCTAGAGTCATAGCAGCACTGGAGATACTTTGGTTAGAAAGAGACCCTCCCCCAGGGTAGGCAAATCAAAAGAAAGCAGCATTCTATCTGCAGAAACCAAGAGTCCGTGCCGAGGGCTTGACCCATGGGTCTGAGCAGGACTGCTGCCTATTCGTGTGCCCTCTCCCCTGCACAACCTTGTGCAAAGCTGTGCACTATGTGGAGGTTGCAGGACAGTATGGCATGTGTGCCCAGGATCTCCCTCCAGAGTTGACTTTGTTGTGGCACTAGGCAAGGACTAAAATATAGATGCTTCACCCAGTTGAGCCAGAAAGGACCTACTAGACTGTTCTAGGTCTGTCTCTACTTTTTGAAAAAAATATTTTATTATTTATTTGAGAGAAAGAGACAATGAAAGAGAGAGAGAAAGAGGCACACAGAGAGAGAATGGCCATGCCAGGGCCTCCAGCCACTGCAAAGGAACTCCAGATGCGTGCGCCCCCTTGTACATCTGGCTTACGTGGGTTCTGGGGAATCAAACCTGGGTCCTTAGGTTTTGCAGGCATGCATCTTAACTGCTAAACCGTTTTTCTAGCCCTGTCCCTACTTTCTGACTGTGGGTGTCTCAACTCTGAGAGCTGTAGCTCGGTATAAACATTCCCACCCAAATCCCTGCCCTAAGAGAATGGACCAAACTTTGGCATTGCTTCTAACGGCCCTAGGCCATGGCCCCAGGATGACCTAGCCCACTTTGAGTTCTGGTCCAGAAAAGCCCAAGGCTGACAAAAGAATGTATCATTTGTTCCAAACAACACCTGGCCACAGGCCCTTAATATCCTTTTCTCAGAGAATTTATTTAAAAAATCTTAGAATGACAAATCCTCCCTGGCCCTTTGGAGGAGCATCTGGAGGCCTCGTGTCTAAGGACCTGAAAGCCATTCCTTTGAATGTGCCCATCAGGAAGGACAGAGCCTCAGTGTTCCTGATTGGAGGAATGCCAGGCAGCAGACACAGGTGACTCATCATGTTAACATTGGCCAACACTGGATCTTGAACACACATTTTGTAATTTTTCACTTCTCTAACTGCTTTAGCAGAGCTGTCTCCCTCTCCCTCTTTCCCTCACATACTAAACCACCTTTGTACACATCTAGATTAGCTCAGCTTTTTTCATATTGCAGTAGTTACTGAGTAACATCCATCTTCCTCTCTGTGGTCTGGCTTTATCTTTGACAGTTTTGCCAAGTTCTTATCCTGCATCTTCCTATATAAAGTAGAACTTGCTGTAACTTAATGTGATAGCACACATATGTTTAGTCTTCAGATGTGTAATATTTAATCAAAACATGTTATGTGTTATATAGTACAGGCTTGAGTTTTAAAACATGGTGTGTCTTAGGTAGCTAGCATTATCTAGGTAGCCAAGGATAATTTTGAACTCTTAATCCTGCTGCCTCTACCTTCTGAGTTGTGATATTATGTGTGTGAGTCATTATGCCTGGTTTATGAGGTGCTGGGGGATCAAACCCAGGGCCTCATGCATGACAGGCAAGCACTGTACCAACTGAGCTACATTCATAGCTCTCTTAAGCAAAAACATATTAAATTTTGTCTTATTTTAAAAAGAGGATTGGTGTTGATGAGAGAAAAAAAGAGGGCTGGAGAGATGACTTAGTGCTTAAAGTGCTTGCATGCGAAGCCTAAGGACCCATGTTCGACTCTCCACATCCCATGTAAGCCAGATGCACAAAGATGAGGCAAGCACAAGGTTGCAGATGTCCACTAGGTGGCGCAAGCATCTGGAGTTTGATTTCAGTGGCTGAGGCCCTGGTGCACCAATTCTCTCTCTCTTTCTCTTTCTCTCTCTATATCTAAAAACAAATAAATAAAAGGACTATATGTCCATCATGGAAAAAATATGACATATACAATACAAACTGTTCACATAGCAATTGCATTATCTTGTCCTGCTGTTTCCTAATTTATTTCCAACTTTTGGTGTTAACATTTTTGTTTGTTTGTTTGTTTGCTTAGCTCAGGCCGACCTGGAATTCACCATGTAGTCTCAGGCTGACCTCAAACTCACAGTGATCCTCCTACCTCTGCCTCCTGGGTGCTGGGATTGAAGGCGTGCACCACCACACCCTGCAAGGTGTTAACATTTTCATATATATCCTTGTATGCTAAATACGCTGTGAATGTGCCTGTGTTAGTATGGTTGGAATCTCCCCAAAGTGTGTGATGTCCAGTGGACCGTTAGAGGGGGCACTGGGGGAGCGTTTGGATCATGAGGTCTCTGACCTCATCATGAGCTGATCGTGATCTGACAGCATGGTTAGTAAGTGGTGGAAACTGGCAGGTGGGACCCAGCTAGAGGAAGTAAGTCACTGGAGGTGTGCTCATGAAGGGTATACCTTGTCCCCCAACCCCTGCTACCCTGTCTCTGCTTCGCATATGCCATGCGGTGAACAGCTTTCCCCCACCACATGTTCCCTGCCTCAGTGGTCTGTACTGCAACAGCACAGAATCAATGGAGCCAGGCAGTCACGAACTGAAACCTATCTGAAACTGTAAGCGCAGACAAAAATTTCCTTGTTTGGCCTGGGGAGATGGCTCAGCAGTCAGAGGCACTTGCCTGCAAAGTGGCAGAGGTATCTGTGATCCCAACCTGCCTGCAACCATGGAAAGTGGAGCCAGGAGAACCCAAAGTTCGCAGGCCAGCTGGTCTGCCTTCATTTGCAGTCTGGTGGTCTGTTTATAGCAGCAAGAAGGCCTGTCCCAAAGAGAGAGGAGCCTGGACACTGTGAAATTGTCCTCTGATCCCCAAATGTGCACTGTGACGCACACACACACACACACACACACACACACACACATTTTTAAATTCCTCGTTAAAGTTGATTTATTCATGTTTTGCCACAGCAATGAAAGATAACTAACAGGGACTGGAGAGATGGCTCAGCAGTTAAGGAGCTTGCCTGCAAAGCCTAAGAACCTGGGTTCAATTCCCCAGTACCCACATAAAGCCAGATGCACAAAATGGCACATGCATCTGGAGTTCGTTTGCAGTGGCTAGAGGACCCCATACACCTGTTCTCTCTCTCACTCTCTCTCTCTTCTCTCTGTCTCTGGTTGCAAATAAATAAATAAAAATTTTTAACAAAGATAACTAAGCTGGGTGTGGTGGCACACACCTTTAATCTGAGCACTTGGGAGGCAGAGGTAGGGTTGTTGTGAGCTTAAGGTCACCCTGAGACTATAGTGAATTCCAGGTCAGCCTGGGATAGAGTGAGACACTACCTCAAAAAACAAAAAAACAAAAAACAAAAAAATCCAATAAAACAAAATAACTAACATATTCAATCAAGCATAATTTTAACAGTAAAAGTAGAGCCATAATTTTTACTATTTTGTAAATATTAATATTTATTATATTTATTTTTTTATATAGAGTGTGGACATTCAGAGCTTCTTGCTGCTGCAAATGAACTCCAGAGGCATATGCCACGTTGTGTGTCTGGCTTTACATGGGTACTGGGGAATTGAACTCTGGGCCAACAAATTCGGAATGCATGCACCTTTAACTGCTAAGCCATCTCCCCAGCCCAAGCCATAATTTCTAAGCAGGAACCTTTTTATTACTTAATATCTTCTCATATAATTCTTTATAATATGTAGCATCCTACTGTTTGGACATATATACATATATGTATATATATGTGTGTGTATGTATGTATATATGTGTGTATATATATATATATAATATTATATATTATATATATTGGTTTCTTGAAGTAGGGTCTCACTCTGGCCCAGGCTGACCTGGAATTCACTATGTAGTCTCAGGGTGGCCTCAAACTCTTGGCGATCCTCCCACCTCTGCCTTCTAAGTGCTGGGATTAAAGGTGTGCGCCACCATGCCCAGCTCCAACATATATATACATATATGTATATAGATAGATAGATAGATAGATAGATAGTAGCCAGCTGTCATATTGGGCTTCCCCTCTGTTACAGTCAGCTCCCCACTGCTGGGATGAACATCCAACTAGAACCAGACAGTTTATGGGAGGAAGGGGTTGATGTCAGCATACAGCTCCAGGGGAGGCTCCCTCCGTGACGGGGGAAGCTGCTGCCTCCACACACCAAGCAGAGAGAAACAGCGGCAGCCAGCGGACGCCAGAATGCCCCAGTCAGGAACCACAGAGCTCAAGCTGCTCTGCACACCTTTGGGCGGGAATCGGATTCACCCCCCAGTGACATGTCCCCCAATAGCAGGAATCTGCCTGCTAGTGGCTGAAGTTGTAAACTCAATTTTAATAAAACACCTGAGTCTATGGGGCCGATACATTCATACCATCATATTCAAACTACCACACTCTCCGTTTCCCAACCACCAATATTTTTATGTTATGGACACAGTGGAATAGCTTTAGGGGCAAATCTCTGCTCTTCCCTTATTCCTTTGGGTACATTCTGAGGGAAGCATTAACTCTTCACGACTCAGCTCCCTCTGCCACATGGCTTTCATGGCATCGCACACACTTCCTTCTCTCTCTGGCCATGCCTCTGCTTCCCATGCAGGCCTTCTCAGATCCCGTATTAGCCTTTGGCTGGGTCTATGAGTTCTCCCCCGTTCTCTTCATTCCACACCTTCAGTTCCCACCTGACGCTGATGACTCTGTCTATATAGAGCAAGGCTACATGTCTTCCCTGGGTGAAGGCTTCTCTATTTCAGGTGTCCTTACTTGGATGTCGTAGGAACACACAGAATCCCAATGGAGGGCTGGAGAGATAGCTCAGCAGTTAAGGTGCTTACCTGTGGAGCCTCAGGACCCATGTTTGACACTCCAGATCCCATGTAAGCCAGATGCACAAAGGTGAGGCAAGTGCAAGGTCACATATGCCCACTAGGTGGCGCAAGTGTCTGGAGTTCGATTGTAGTGGCTGGAAGCCCTGACATGCAAATTCTTTCTCTTTCTCCCTCCCTCCCTCCCTCTCTCTCTCTCTCTCTCTCTCACACACACACACTCTCTCTCTCTCTCTCTCTCTCTCTCTTTCTCATAAAAAAAAAAAAACTTTCAGCTGGGCGTGGTGGCACACGGCTTTAATCCCAGCACTTGGGAGGCAGAGTTAGGAGGATCACCAAGAGTTTGAGGTCACCCTGACACTACATAGTGAATTCCAGGTCAGTCTGGACCAGAGTGAGACCCTACCTCGAAAAACCAAAAAAAAAAAAAAAAAAAAAAAAACAAAGTTCCAGTGGAATTCATGAATTTACCTTCTGCCCCCACCACACACCAATTTTCATTCTGCAGTGATTCCTACTTCAGTAATGCTGTCATTTATCAAGCCAGAAACATGGTGGGCTTGCTTCTGTCACACAGATTTTGCCAACACCTGCTGGTTCTACTTTTCACCTTTCAGCTCCATAATTCCTTAAAAAATGTTTTGCTTGTTGTGGGTGTGTAACGTGGTATGGTGTGTGCACATGCATGTGCCCTGCTTGCCTACAGCAGTCGCTCTCCTGAGGAGGTCAGAGTGGAACACTGGGTGAACCACTCCATTACTCTTCCACATGGTCTTGTTTTCAGAGTCTTTTACTAATTCAAGGGGTTTGTGGATCTACAAAGATTTTGAGGTCTTTGCTCCCCTGGGGGACTGTGGTTGCAGGAACACATGGCCACACCCAGCTGTTTTATGTGGGACCTGAAGATTTAAACTCAAGCAGTCTCAGGCCCCCTCAGGCCCTCATGCTTGTGCAGGAAGCGCACTTAACTGCTAAGCCAAGTCTCCAGCCCTCCTTTATGTCTTTTCATCTTCACTGTGACCACTAGACCAGACTGACCTCTATAACATACAAATGTGGCAGGTTAAGTCTGAAACAGACTCCTGAAATGGCTCCCTGCTGTCTCTACAATTGGGTCTACACACCATGCCATGGCTGAGCAGGACATTTGAAAAGTATTGCTACTGGTCCTATATGTTCCTTCAGCTTTGTGTCTTGACATCCTAAACAGTCTGCTATTCTTGCACAGGCCAAATTCTCATTGGCTCTGCCTGTGAAATTCATTACATGATCTCATCACAGGGTCTACCCAGCGCAGTGCCTGGCAAAACAGATATTTCAAAAAACATGTGTCATCTGAGCATGGTGGCGCACGCCTTTAATCCCAGCACTCAGGAGGCAGAGGTAGGAGGATCCCCATGAGTTTGAGGTCACCCTGAGACTACAGAATGAATTCCAGGTCAGCCTGGGCTAGAGTGAGACCCTACCTCAAAAAAACAAAAACAAAAACAAAACGAAACAAAAAAGACATGTGTCAACCTGAACATAAATACTGAGTGACAGAATTAATAGAAATGTTTTCCAGAAGCGGGGTATGTGCTGATTGAGAAGCAGTAATGCTGCATGGGTAGTCTAGTCTCTAGATATTCAGAGAAAGAGTCAGATTCCTCTCCACAATGGTGAAATCATTTTTTCCCCATCTCTAAGTCTGTTTCCTCATCTGAGGTATGATGATAATAGAATATTCCTCAGATGAATACTGTGAAACTCAAATAGATAATATACTCAAGAACAATATTTAGTAGAATGCCTGGTGAGTAAACGTATTGATAAAGCTGGGCATAGTGGTGCACAACTTTAATCCCAGCACTGGGAAGGCAGAGGTAGGAGGATCTCTGTGAGTTCGAGGCCACCCTGAATACAGAGTGAATCCCAGGTCAGCCTGGGCTAGAGTAAGACCCTACCTCCAAAAAAAGAAAAGAAAACAGAAACATGTTGATAAATGAAATCCAATGACAATGACAATGGTGATCATGACACTTCACCTCCAAATTGGAGTTCCACTTTATGTGAAAAAACTATATAAAGTGTGTAGAGTTGTTGCCATAAATCTTACAGGTTGCTATTAGCAATTTTTTAATGTTCCCGTTGTTATCTGCAATAATATATATGAAACATTTGTCTTTTTAAAAATTTTTTGGGGCTGGAGAGATGGCTTAGCGGTTAAGCGCTTGCCTGTGAAGCCTAAGGACCCCAGTTCAAGGCTCAATTCCCCAGGACCCGCGTTAGCCAGATGCACAAGGGGGCGCATGCATCTGGAGTTCGTTTACAGAGGCTGGAAGCTCTGGCGCGCCCATTCTCTCTCTCTCTCTCTCTCTCTCTCTCTCTGCCTCCTTCTCTCTGTCGCTCTCAAATAAATAAACAAAAAAAATTTTTTAATTAAAATTTTTTTGTTTGTTTTTATTTATTTGAGAGCGACAGAGAGAGAAAGAGGCAGATATATATAGAGAGAATGGGCATGCCAGGGCCTCCAGCCACTGCAAATGAATTCCAGATGCATGCGCCACCTTGTGCATTTGGCTAACATGGGTCCTGGGGAATCAAGCCTCGAACTGGGGTCCTTAGGCTTCACAGACAAGCGCTTAACTGCTAAGCCATCTCTCCAGCCTACATTTGTCTTTTTAAAAAATATTTTTTTTTATTTGACAGAGAAAGAGGGAGAGAGAGAAAATGGGCATGCCAGGGCCTCTAGCTACTGCAAATGAACTCCAGACATGTGCAGCCCCTTGTGCATCTGGCTAATGTGAGCCCTAGGGAATCGAACCTGGGTCCTTTTGCTTTGCAGGCAAACTCCTTAACTGCTAAGCCATCCCTCCAGCCCCATTTGTCTATCTTTGATGGATAGCAATATAACCTCTTACTAGGCATTTATGTTAGTTGTACACTTTTGCATTCTTTGAAATGTTTCAAAGCCAGGTGTGGTGGTGTGTGCCTTTAATCCTAGCACTTAGGAGGCTGAAGTAGGTAGGACTATCTCCATGAGTACCAGGTTGGCCTCAGGCTACAGAGTGAGTTCCAGGCAAACCCGGGCTTGAGTGAGACCCTACCACAACTCCTTCTCCTCAGATTATATGTTTCAGTGACATCTTCATGCACATAACATTTTTCTTCTTAAAAGATTATTTTAAGCCGGGCGTGGTGGCGCACGCCTTTAATCCCAGCACTCGGGAGGCAGAGGTAGTAGGATCGCCGTGAGTTCGAGGCCACCCTGAGACTCCATAGTGAATTCCAGGTCAGCCTGGGCTAGAGTTGAGTGAGACCCTACCTCGAAACCCCCCCCCCCAAAAAAAAGATTATTTTAAACCAGTTGTGGTAGTGCACACCTTTAATCCCAACACTCAGGAGGCAGAGGTAGGAGGATAGTCAGTCATGAGTTCAAGGCCACCCTGAGACTGCATAGTGAATTCCAGGTCAGCCTGAGCTAGAATGAGACCCTACCTCAAAGAACAAAACAGAAAGATTACTTTAGCCAGGCATGGTGATACACACCTTTAATCCCAGCACTTGGGAGGCAGAAGTAGGAGGATTGCTGTGAGTTCGAGGCCATTTTGAGACTGCATAGTGAATTCCAGGTCAGCCTGGGCTAGAGTGAAACCCTACCTAAGAAAAAAAGAGAGAGAGAGAGAGAGAGAGAGATTCCTTTGGATATATTTTGTTGTTGTTGTTTTTGTTTTTCAAGGTAGTGTCTCACTCTCTAGCCCAGGCTGACCTGGAATTCACTATGTACTCTCAGGGTGGCCTCGAACTCACAGCAATTCTCCTACCTCTGCCTCCCAAGTGCTGGGATTAAAGGCATGTGCCACCACGTCTGGCCTCTGGATAAATTTATATGATTGCTTCTGATACATATTGCCAGGTTGTTCTCTATAATATACAGACTGCATACTCTAGCTTTAGGGTCCCTAGCTATGTTCTGATTCTTCCACTTGCATGTTGTATGTGTATGATGTGTATGTTCACACGTATAAGAATTAGCATGTGTGGTATTCAGAGGACCACTTTTGCATGTTGGTCCCCGTCTTCCACGCATGTGAGGCAGGGTCTCACATTGTTCACTGTGATTTGTACCAGGCTGCTTAGTCCCCAATCTCTGCCTCCCTTCTTGCCCCTAGATGTGGCTGGTATTATAGACACTCATTGTGTGCAGCTTTCTTACATGGGTTCTGTGGTTCTGAACTCAGATACTCATGCTTGCATGACAAGCACATGGTTCACTGAGACAGCTCCCCAACCCCTTTCTACTTGGTTTAATCAGAACTGAAAGTCATTGAGTCTGGAGAGATGGCTCAGCAGGTTAAGGCACTTGCCTGAAAAGCCTAACAACCCTGGTTCAATTCCCCAGTACCCAAGTAAAGCCAGATGCACAAAGTAGCACATGTGTCTAGAATTTGCAGCAGCAAGAGGCCCTGGCATGCCCATTCTCTCTCTATCTCTCTCCTGTCTGCTTGCAAATAAATAAAAATATTTTTTAAAAGAAATGTAGGTCAAAATTATACTTTCCTGTCAGCCATTTATGTACTTGGAATAGTGATAACTTATTTCTAGATTATAGCCATTCTTTCACATGGAAATATTAAAGATTTACTTAGGCTGGGGGTATGGCTCAGTGATAGGGTGCTTGCTTAGCATTCATAAGGACCTGGGTTTGATTTCTACCAGAGAGAAAAAGAGAGGGTTGGGGAGAGATATCTCATGGGACAACATTTGCTTACTGAGGGAATATGTGAGCTATATATAGTTAATGCACTATAGGAATAATGTCTTCTTTTTTGGAGTCAGGAGTTGCAATGACGTATCTTTATTAAACACTTGGTAAGTCACGTAGAGTATTAATTTCCGCAAAAGACATTAAACTAATACAGTAACAAAAATCAAAGGATGCTGTGTGTATGTCATGTAGTACATGTACTATAAAAGCTTTTCCCCCTAGCTATATCAAATACATAGCTTTGACTTTGAGTATCAGCTAGGACTGCATCTGTGGGCAAGCCACAGAGAAGACTAGAGGCAGGCATCTGCAATTGGAGTAGCAGCTCCATGACATCGTCATTGTCCCAGGTTTCCATCCCTGGCTTCCAGCATGCTTAGTAGATAAATTCATTCTCATCATCATACTGTGGCTGCTCTGCTCCCAGACTCCAGCACGTCTTCCAGTCAGAAAAAAAAAAAAAAAAAAAAAAAAAAGGTATAAACAGCAAAGGTCTGTCCATTTTTATCAGAAAAATAAAAATGTTCTCGGAAGTCATATCTAATATTCTGCTTTCATTTCACTGGCTATGATCACAATATGGCTACAAGCGGGTTCACCTGGGGCAGGGAGGGAAATAATATTAGTATGGCACACTGCCACTGGTTATGTAGGTATTTCCTTCAAATTGAAACATTCTTTCAGGGAGACTTGGGAGCTACTAAGTCTCAGGAAGCTAAAGAGACAAATTGACTAGGCTCAGCTGAGGAAGCTCACAGAAGTTTTCAGATCCCAGGTCCCTCCCTGAGGTGAGATATGCAGTAAACAACTGCTGAGGGGAGAACCTGGTAGAACTGTCTGCAAGCTGAGCAAGGAGCCCCCTCCAGGGACGCAGCTTGGCACCTCTGGTGAGTTGTCACCCACGTTGGAGTGGGTTCTCCTGGGATGCAGCTGCCTTGAGTCACCCATCCTGTGAGTAGCCCCAAGAAACCCATTGGCTCACCAAGCTAGACTTAGTGATTTCTTTGGTCTGTTCTAGATTTCTTTGGTCTGTTGCTGGTACCCTATTTGGGGTGAATAGAGGTTTGTTGATGTCTGCCCAGAAAAAGCCACCTGCCACCCTGAACAAAATTTTTCGAGTTTGCAAAAATGGGGAATGAGGGCTGGAGAGCTGGCTTAGCGGTTAAGGCGCTTGCCTGTGAAGCCTAAGGATCCAGGTTGGCTTCTCCAGGTCCCACGTAAGCCAGATGTACAATGTGTCGCATGCATCTGGAGTTTGTTTGTAGTGGCTAGAGGCCCTGGCATGCCCATTCTCTCTCCCTCTCTCTACCTCTCTGTCTCAAATAAATAAATAAAAATAGATCTTTTAAAAAATGGGGAATGAATATTGACTGAGTAACTTGCAATGTCTACTATGGAGGTAAACCTGTAGGTAATTTTTCATTAGTAATGATAAAAAATTATGTTATCTCAAATCCAAACTAAATTTGACCAAGGACTCTGTCCTCTAACTTCTAACTTCTACCTGGTATTAAATCAAGTCGGATCTAAAGAAACAGATGCAACTGCATTTCTCAAGTTTCTTCAGGTCCCACCCCCCACCCGGTGCATAATAAAGTATCACTTAGAAATCTGTAATCTTCAAATATTAGCAGTGTTTCACAAGGAAAACCCAGTCAAAATGCTGCTTTCTACCCTAAAAGCATTCTTGGATGAGTTTCCTTATATAGTAGCAGAAATGGAAAGAAAGCACTGGAAGATAGGGAGTCCTCCCCGTTTCAAGTGTCAGGAGGGATGCCTATCTTCTCACTTCCCTGCTGTCAATTTTTTTTTTTCAAGATAGGGTCTCACTCTAGCCAAAGTTGACCTGGAATTCACTATGTAGTCTCAGGGTGGCCTCAAACTCATGGCGATC
The DNA here is from genome assembly GCA_036346955.1 of Dipus sagitta. NCBI lineage: Eukaryota > Metazoa > Chordata > Mammalia > Rodentia > Dipodidae > Dipus > Dipus sagitta. Next base: position 30,453,183 of record CM070787.1, on the reverse strand, counting down.
CTCCTACCTGTCCCTCTGGAGTGCTAGGATTAAAGGCGTGTGCCACCGTGCCTGGTCCTGCTGATTATTTTAGTTAGCAGACTGGCTATTGGTGTAGATCTATCAGCCCTGTGCTGCCACTCATTAAAACTTTCTCACTGTGTTTAACTATATTGAAGCACGCATAAAGGATCTTAATTCTACCTTAAGTTTTAGTGATGGGTTAAAGATGGTGGAGAATCTTTTCTGAGGAAATGTGTTTTTCCCATTCACTAAATAAGGCTTGTAATTGTGTCTTGGAATGCCCCCCCCACCCACACATCAAAGTTAGTGAACAATTAGCCCTAAAAGGTGTGAAAAGGAAAAATGTGTTTTTCAAAAAGTAACAGATTGTAACTTTAAAAAAAATCTATATCTGAAGTCTTACAAGTTTTCTAACAAAACATCTAGGAAAAGGCTTCTAGATGAGAAATCAAATAGGAAAGTACAGGGGACGTGGGGTGTTTTAAGGCTTCAGAAGCAAAATCCGATCAAATGAAGTCAGTGTAGAATTCTGTTTACTCACATATGCTCGCGAGCCACAGTGCCAGAGGAATTAGCAATGTGAACACAAGTAAACTCCTCTCAGCAACTTTGCTTGCCTCAGTTTCCTCTCAGGTCAACTGGGAATCATATTAGCATGTACCTGGAAGATGGTTATAAGGATTAAGTTCTACCAAGTACTCAGTAGAGTGCCTGGCAGTTATTAATAAGCAAAAACACTGGTCATGATTTTACCTGCTTGGCATTTCGTCAGTGTAACTGATGGACTCTTTCTGAGTTATTTGTACTAGCAACCACCAAAACCCGGTGTGTGACAGGTACTCCTAGATTAAGCTGACTCCGCTTCTTCAGGTGCCTAGGAGTGTCTCAGCAGACCAGATGCTAGCCACATGCAGAGGGTAGGATTTAGTTGCCTGGAGGTGGCCACGGGAACCTATGTTTTATGGGGCTTGGGAAGTCTAGTTCTGACTCCTATCATAGTGGCCAGCCATTTAGGAGCTAGGTGATCCAGGCTCAAGTTTCCACAGACTTAAAAAAAAAAAAAAAAAAAAAGCTAAAAGCCAATCACTGAAGTATCTGATATGGTATAAACAAAAATGCATGCTGGGCATAGTGGGACACACCTGTAATTCCAGCACTCTGGAGGCAGAGGTAGGAGCAATGCCATGAGTTCAAGGTCAGCTTAGCCTGGGACGACAGATGAAAGTCCAGTTCGGCCTGAGCTAGAGTGAGACCCTACCTTAAAAGAAAAAAGGCAGGGCTGAAGGAATGGCTTAGCACTTAAGGCGTGGCGTTTGCCTGCAAAGTCAAAGGACCGGGGGTTCGATTCCCCAGGACCCACGTTAGCCAGATGCACAAGGGGGCACATGTGTCTGCAGTTCATTAGCAGCGGTTGGAGGCCCTGGTGCGCCCATTCTCTCTCTTATTCTCCCTCTTTCTCTGTCAAGCAAATAAACAAAAATAAATAAAATGCTTTAAAAAAAGCAAAACAAAACAACCACAACAAAGATGCATTGGCTGGCTTAACAGTAAGACCCGAGAGTCTTCAACACCTGCAGGGAATACTCTAGCTGCCAAAAAGAGAATGTCTCCAAAGTGGCAACTTCTTGCTATTACTGGCCAGGCTCCTACTTACAAACACCACCAGAAATGTAAATTCAAAACTTACATAACTCCCCCATTCATGATTAGCTGTATCTAGATCTCAACTGTTCAAAATTCCTGCTGTTAAATCTAGTTCGTTGTGAGATTCCACTAAAAATGGCAAATGCTCAATGTGTATCCTTTTGAGACTTCTGATAATTAAAATATACAAGTAGAACACAATAGACGTGAAGTTAATTCTTAACGTGTAACTCAAAGCCCATTTGTAAAAAAAAAAAAAAAGGTCACATTATATCTATATGGAAAAGTATTCTGTGAAGTTTGTATTGATCTCACTGATTACTAGTGAATCTGTGAAAGGTGAGTGTTGTGATTACTGGATGTTTCTTAGGAATAAAAGGAGCCAGCTTCATGTTTTTTTTTTTTTTTTTCCTGGAGAAGCTGAGTACAGTGCCATGCTTCTTGGATAAATTTATTTTCCAGCGTTCATGTTAAAAAAAAAAAGGACGGCATAAAAGTAATTAAAATTAAAGGCGTGGTGGCGCATGCCTTTAATCCCAGCACTCAGAAGGCAGAGGTAGGAGGATCGCCTTGATTTTGAGGCCACCCTGAGACTACATAGTGAATTCCTGAGACTATATAATGAATTCCAGGTCAGCCTGAGCTAGAGTGAGACCCTACCTCGAAAAACCACACACACACACACACACACACATAGATAGATAGATAGATAGATAGATAGATAGATAGATAGATAGATAGATAGATGTAATATTCCTGCCTTTGTATCTTTGTTAAGCATACCTAAACCATGGCATGCTTTTATGAAAAAAAAAAAAATCACCATCGTTTACATGCTTGTGACTTTCTCTTCAGTGGGAAGTCTAATTAGCCCAAGGGCCGTGGCTCAGGGACGAAATGGAGTCCAGGGGGGGTGCAGCGGGTTCCCTGGGGTCAGGGTTAAGCGGGTGGGCATCGGGCTGTGCGTGGCCCAGGGAAAGGTCACCACCGGGGTGTGATGGCTGTCTCCTTGTTCTCTCGCGATGAGAAAAGCCTGGGCGGTGGGGTCTCGGGCACCACGGCCCTTCTAGGCCGAGTTCGGGAGGGCGGGAGCGCCGGGGTCGCCGTCAGCATCCGTCCCCAGGAGGCGGGGACGGCACGGGATGCCGCGCCCCCTTTGGGGGAGCCCACGCGAGGCCTGCCGCGCGGGGGGCCCCCCGAGCCGCCTCGGAGGAGACCCGCCGCGGCCCCGCGTCTATTTTTATATCTAAGCCAAGGTCACTCTTTTAATCCCGGGCCGTGGCCCTGAGCCGGGGGAGGGGGCGTGGCGCGGGCGGCTGGGGGAGAGACGGCGGCCGCGAGGTGAGCTGAGGGAGGCCGAGCGAGCGAGCGGGCCGCGCACCTGCGGGCGGCCGCGGCCTGGCTGAGGAGAGACCGGGCGGCGTCTCGGCGCCCAGGGCGGCGGGGCGGGGGGCGCGGCGAGGGCCGAGGCGCTGCGCTGCGGCGCCCGTGCGTGCGTCACGCCGGCGGGGGGTGGGCTGCGGCCGACCCGCGACGCCGCTGCAGCCGCCGCCGCCGACGACGACGACGAGCCGTCCGTCCATCCGTCCGAGGCGTGAGGCGGCGCGGGGAACCAGTCCGGGGGGTCGTCCGCACGCAGCCCCGAGGCTCCATTCATTCGCGCGGCTCCGCCTCCTGGCCCGGGCTCCCCCGGGGCGGGCGCGGCCGAGGTGAGTGCGCGGCGGGCGGGCGACGCGGAGGCTGAGGCTGCGGGGCGCGCGCCCTCGGCTCGGCCCGGCCCAGTCCCGCGCAGGCCAGCGAGGCAGCCCGGACCCCCGCGGGGCGCTGGGGACATTTCCCCCCACCCCCCGTCACCCAAGGTGCGCAGGGGCCTCCCTCCATCTTGTGAAGGAATGCCTCCGGCCTCCTGCGCTCCCCACCTGCAGCCGGGGCCGGTTTTTTTTTTTTCCCCTGACTGCCCGGGTTCGAGGCTCGGCGAGGGTGGGGGTGGTCCTCCTGGGAGGTGTGCGTCGTGCTCTGACCGCCCACCGCCCCTTTCCTCTACCTGCTTTGCAATTAGGTATCTTATGCATGCATCGGGTCTGCCTTCTCGAATTCGGGTCATTGCGAATTGGTTCCGATGTTCGCAGCGGTCCGTCCATTATGTAGATTTTTTTATTTATTTTTATTTTTATTTTTTTTTGCAGAGGCCTCTGTGTGCCTCTGGAATGGAAGGTATGAAACCTTGAGCCTCTGGATGGTTTTATAGCTCAGGGGTCTGGATTAATGGTTGTCCTTGAGGAGGGATGAGGGAATCACATCTTCCTAGCGTCTGGAAATCGGTGTGGGTGTTCTGTCAACAGTGCATTCCAAGATAACCACCTGATGCAGGTCCCCTTCCCACTTCTGGCCATCCTTTCAAAGCCTGTGTTAAAACGCACTGTGTGATGATTTCTAAGGGGGTTGGGTGAGGGGGAACACCGAGCTATCAGACTGCCTAAAGGAACAGTTTTAATTGTGATTATCTTGGAAGTGGTAAATGATGTCATTTTCAAGATAACCGAGAATATAGTGGTTTTTGTTTAAATTTGTTTCTTTGCAAATGTACTCCTTTGCTATTGGTATTTTCTCCTTGCATCACAAACAGGGATTAACATCTGGAATGGTGGCTGTTGCATAATACATACGTTTGAGCACTGGAGGGAATTCTCCAAAATGGATCTGATGTGATGTGCCTTACATTTTTTATTCTTAAAAAGCCCATCATTGTAGGGTGAGCAAGTCGTCTCTGCAAACCGTATCTTGCTGTCCTACTATGAAGTTTTTACAAGAGGAAATATTGTTTTTTTAGTTACTAATGTGGACTAGATTCATACTTTTTTGAACCTTGGCTTGTTTGAGGTGAAGGACAAGGAATGACATGCTGAGAGGCACCTGTGAGAAGTTTATTTGTAATAAAACATCAGTACTAGTGAAGAAAACTTGTAGTTGCCGTGTTGGATTCCTCTTTAAATCAACAGTGATGATCTGTTTAGGGAACTTAACATTAGCTTATGTGAATCGTAACATTGACTTTGTGTTAGTGATCACAAAATGGGCTTTACCTGAGGATTTTTGGCTCTTAAATATCTAATTATGGGGGCACATGCCTCTAATCCCAGCACTCGGGAGGCAGAGGTAGGAGGATCACCATGAGTTTGAGGCTACCCTGAGACTGCAAAGTGAATCTAGGTCAGCCTTGACTAGAGTGAAACCCAACCTCAAAACGCCAAAAAAAAAAAAAGTTTCTAATTAATTTGATATTGGAAATAGTTAAATAATTGTAAGTGTCTTAAATTATTAAATTAATTAAATTATTATTAAATTATTTAATAAGGTATCCCGTCAGCACAGTAGGTAGTGCATCAGTCTCATAAATTATTTAATAAAAGGGGTTTATGTATCAAATTAAGGACATAACTGATTTGGAGAAAACAAAATATTTAATAATTGAATGTTTTTGAAAGTAAAATTTTGGACTGGAGAGATGGCTTAGCAGTTAAGGCACTCGCCTGCAAAGCCAAAAGACCCAGGTCCAACTCCCCAGGACTCATGTAAGCCAGATGCACAAGGTTTGTGCATGTGTCTGGAGTTCATTTGCAGCAACTGGAGGCCCTGATGTGCCCCCCCCCCCAAAAAAAGTAAAATTTCCCTGTCACCATCATTAATAAGCTTTCTTTTTAAAAAATATTTTATTTATTTATGAGAGAGAAAGAGGGAGAGAATGGGTGTGTCAAGGCCTCTAGCCATTGCAAACGAACTCCAGATACATGCACCACCATGTGCATCTGGCTTACGAGGTTTCTGGGGAATCTAACCTGGGTCCTTAGGCTTCACAAGCCTTAACCAGTCTCTCCAGCCCCTATAATCTTTCTTAAAATTTTATTTTAGTTTTGGTTTTTCTAGGTAGGGTGCTAGCCCAGGCTGACCTGGAATTCACCATGTAGTCTCAGGGTGGCCCTGAACTCATGGCACTCCACCTACCTCTGCCTCCTGAGTGCTGGGATTAAAAGTGTGCACCACCACGCCTGGCTTAAAATTTTATTTTTATTTACTTATTTGTAAGTGTGTGTGTGTGTATCAGGGTCACTTGCTTCACTGCAAATGAACACCAGATACGTGAATCATTTTAATGTTTCCAGCTTTATGTGCATGGTGGGGAATTGAACCCTAGGCCATTAGGCTTTGCAAGCAAGTGCCTTCAACTACTGAACAATTTCCCTAGTTCCCATTCTCTTTCTGTCTGCCTGTCTCTCTCTCATAAATAAAAAAAAAAGATATAAAAGTAATTAAAATGTAAAGGAATAGAGTATCAGTCAAAGGTTGAAAAGTTTTTGTCAAGGATTCTGTAGAAAAGATTCTTGGTTAGGTAGGAAGTTAAATGCACCTTTGGGTTTCCTCCCATTTCTAAGATTTTATGATTCTAAGTGGGGGAAAAAAGCAATGGTATGATTACTGAGTTCAAGATGATGTTCTCTTCACACACCATTAGGCTTCTACATCTTTGTTTATTTAACCCTGAAGATTAAGTTCTTAATTTGGTATACCTCATTTGTAGAGGGATGCAGCAGACAGATTCAGGTTCGCTGAGATGAACTTCCAGACCAGGCACAGTTATGGAGGAAGGGATATTTATTGAAGCTTACGGATCCAGGGGAAGTTCCATAATGGCAGAAGAAACTGGCCTGCCTTCACAGGCCCAAGCAGAGAGAGAGAGAGAAGCACAAGCCAAAAAGCCAAAAGCCACAGCACACTTCAGGAACTCCAGCTAGGCATACTTTGCATATCTTTAGATTGAAATCTGAAACCCACCACCACACCTTAAGATCCACACAATGGCACTGACTCCAGCCTGGTGGCTGCAGATGCAAACTACAAACAAACAACTGAATATATTGGGGGCCATCTATTCTATTCAAACCACCACAAGGGATGATTATTTTAAGTTCTTTCAACAATATAATTGAAGATGGGATTCTTGAAGAGAAAAGTGTAATTATTTAAAAATAATAAGGGGGCCTGGTGTGGTGGCGCATGTCTTTAATCCGAGCACTCAGGAGGCAGAGGTAGGAGGATCACCATGAGTTCAAGGCCACCCTGAGACTACAAGGTGAATTCTAGCTCAGCCTGGACTAGAGTGAAATCCTACCTCGAAAAACCAAAAAATAAATAAAATAAATAAAATAAATAATTTAAAATAATAATAAGGGGAAGTTGATAATTTGCTAACACATTATTAAATTCATGGGGTTTTAGATACCTTAAGGTTTTTATGCTTTGCAGAGAATTACTTATTTTGCCTAACCGATTCTTTGGGCTAGAAAGCCATTTTGTTTAGTTTTAGGCTACACCAATGATAGTTTTCACTTATTTATTTACTTTAAAATATTTATTTATATATGCTAGATAGATGCTCTACCACTGAGCTATATCCTCAGTCCTTGAGTTAGGACCTTTAATCCTGGGTCAGTTGCTTCTCCTGTGGACACATGACCTTATGAAAATTAACCATCTCAGGCCACATTTGGTGGCACATGTCTGTAAGATTTCATGTTCCAAGCCCAGCCTGGGCTACATACTGAGGCTCTGTCTCTTAAAAATGGTATTTCAGGGGCTGGAGAGATGGCTTAGTGGTGGGGATGCTTGCCTGCAAAGTCTGGGGACCGAGGTTCACTCCCTAGTACCTACATAAGCCAGATGTACAAGGTAGCGCATATATCTGGAGTGCATTTGCAGTGGCTAGAGGCCTTGGTGTGCCCATTCTCTCAAATAAATAAAAGCTTTAAAAACATGGAGTTTCAGGGCTGGAAAGATGGGTCAGTGGTTGTGGCAGTTGCCTGCAAAGCCTGATGACCTGGGTTCAGTTCCCCAGTAACCATGTAAAACCAGATGCAAAGAGAGGCGCATGCATCTGGAGTTCATTTGCAGCAGCTGGAGGCCCTGTTGCACTCATAAAAATATTTATGAGAGAGGTCGGGGTGAGAATGAATAAGAATGGACACACCAGGGCTTCCTTCCACTGCAAATAAACTCCAGCCATATGTGCCACTTTGTGCTTCTGGTTTTATGTGGGTACTGTGAGGAATCAAACCTGGGCTGTCAGGCTTTACCAGCAAGCACCTTTAACTGCTGAACCATCTCTCCAGCCCAGCTTTCATTTATTAAGAAAATACTGAGTATCCTTTGAAGGCTATAGGACACGAAGGAACAGACCCTATCATTGAGGAGTCTATAGTTTTATGACATAATCATACATTAAAATATTAAGGCTTACTTAAATTTTTTTTTCTTTTTTCTTTTTTGGTTTTTCAAGGTAGGGTCTAGCTGTAGCTCAGGCTGACCTGGAATTCACTGTGTAGTCTCAGGGTGGCCTTGAACTCTCAGCAATCCTCCTACCTCTGCCTCCCCAGTGCTAGGATTAAAGGCGTATGCCACCACGCCCTGCTGCTTCCTTAAAATTTAAAGGCATAAATATTTTAAAAATTTGAACTAGGAACAAATAAAACAATTTAGTAAGTTCCAAGTGATATGTTACACTTTTTGTAATTTCCAAGATGTAAAAATAGATTCATTGCAATAAGTACTTAAAATTGCAGTAAGTGCTTAAAATATGAGCCAGAAACTTGGTCTGGGAACAAAAACATGAGTGTGAAAAGTAATTCAGAAATATAGTTTTGTGGGTGGACAAGCATTATCGAGTGAGTGAATTAAACAAAGTGATATGGCATGCGAAAGTCTCAATAAAGGACTGTACATGGTAATAATGGTTAAACTTTGTTTTGAACAGTAAATGAATGAGAATGTGCCATAAGTTTTTGGACCTGTGGGGCATGGTGAGATATGTTTCCAGGAAACACTAAAGCACAGAGTTACAAGGTGATGATAGTAACAGGATGGTTGGTCTAGGACCCATGGTGGATGGAGCCTGACTGAAGGAATGTATGGAAATGGGGAGCAAGAGTAAATAGTATTTGTTTGTTTGTTTGATTTTTCTTTTCAATTTTTTTTATTAACAACTTCTATGATTATAAAAAATATCCCATGGTAATACCCTCCCCCCCACTTTCTCTTTGAAACTCCATTCTCCATATCCCCTCCTCATCCCAATCAGTCTCTCTTTGTTTTTGAGATCATTCCGCTAGTCATCTAATGGCTTGTTTGGAATGACCAAACCACTTAGGAGCTCCTGGCAGGACTGTGGTAGGGTAGTGGCAATGGTATCAGGAAGGGCTAGATTTGAGAGGCATTTATTGGAATTGGGATTGGAAAGGGATATCTTTGCCGTCAGGTTGGGTTATGAAAACTTGGAAGAATTACATTAAGCTTTTCTGAGGTTTGGCCTCTTTTAGCTTTAGGTAGCCTTTGAAAATTCATTTTTGTTGTTGTTGTTGTTGTTGTTGTTTTGCTTTTCAAGATAAGGTCTCACTCTAGCCCAGGCTGACCTCGAATTATGTAGTCTCAGGGTGGTCTTGAACCCTTGGTGATCCTCCTACCTTGCCTCCCAAGTGCTGGGATTAAAGGCGTGTGCCACCGCTACCTGTCTTGATCATTCTGTTTTTGATCAGTGCTTGGGGTGGTAAGGGGAAGGAATAACAGTATAGGATGAGTCCAGCAGGTCTTGGTAGTTGAGTTGATGGATACTTCATTAATAGTATGAGAAGAGGGGCTGGAAAGATGGCTTATGGCTTAGAAGTTAAGGCACTTGGTTAAGAAGCCTAAGGATCCAGGTTTGATTCCCCAGAACCCACATAAGCCAGATGCACATTGTGGTGCATGTTTCTGGAATTTGTTTGCAGTGGCTAGAGGCCCTGGCACACCCACCCATTCATATTCTCTCTCTCTTTCTCTAATAAATAAATAAACGGTAAAATATTTCAAAAAATAGTATGAAAAGAAGAGAAAGTGGGCTTATAGATGGAGAGAAGTTAACTTTATACCTATGTTATTTAGCTTTGAGTTTCCTGAGGAAAGAATCCAGGTAGAGGTATTGAATGCGCTGTTAACAAATGTGAATGAATTCTGTGGAGAGATCTGAGCAGATAGTACAGTTTTGGAAATTGCCAGTGTATATAGTGGATACATGGAATCACTAGGCAGGATGGCATTCCTAAATAATAGCATGTGAAGCCCATTGTAGATTAAAACATAACTTCCTTAAAGTATATATGCACAAAAACTAAAAAAAATACATACTGGAAACAAATCAAATCAGTTCAGAAGACGTTTTATTTATTTATTTATTTTTTTGTTTTTTGAGGTCAGGTCTTACTCTAGCCCAGGCTAATGTGGAACTTAACTCTGTAGTCCCAGACTGGCTTTGAACTCACAGTATTCCTCCTACTTCTGCCTCTGGGATTAAAGGGCTGTATCACCATATTCAGCAGACTTGTTTTTATTTTTTTTAACTTTATTATTTTTTTAAAAAAATTTTGTTCATTTTTATTTATTTATTTGAGAATGACAGAGAGAGAGAGAGAGAGAGAGAGAAAGAGGCAGAGAGAGAGAGAGAGAGGGAAAGAGAATGGGCGCGCCAGGGCCTCCAGCCACTGCAGATGAACTCCAGACACATGTGCCCCCTTGTGCATCTGGCTAAGGTGGGTCCTGGGGAATCGAGCCTTGAACCGGGGTCCTTAGGCTTCACAGGCAAGTGCTTAACCACTAAGCCATCTCTCCAGCCCTAAACTTTATTTTTATTTATTTGAGAGAGAAAGAGGGAGCGAGAGAATGGGCAAGCCAGGGCCTCTAGCCACTGAAAAAACCAACTCCAGACACGTGTGCCCCCTTGTGCATCTGGCTTATGTGGGTCCTGGGGAATTTGGCTTTGCAGGCAAACACCTTAGCTGCTAAGCCATCTCTCCAGCCCCTTGTTTTTAATTTTTTTTCTTTTGTTGTTGTTGTAGGTAGGTAGGGTCTCATTTTAGTCCAGGCTGACCTGGGATTAACTATGTAGTCTCAGGGTGGTCTCGAACTCACAGCGATCCTCCTACCTCTACCTCTACCTCTACCTCCTGAGTGCTGGGATTAAAGGCTTGCGCCACCATGCCCGGCTTTTGTTTTTAATTTTTTTAAAACATTTTATTTATTTCCAAGGAGATAGGAAGAGGGTGTGTCAGTACTTGTAGCTGCTGCAAATGAACTCCAGATACATGTGCCGCTTTGTGCTTCTGGCTTTATGTGGGTACTGGGGAATTGAACCCTGGTTGTTAGGCTTTGCAGGCAAGCGTCTTAACCATTGAGCCGTCTCTCCAGCTCCTTAAAATATTTTATTTATTTACTTGAAAGAGAGAGAGAGAAAGAAGTAGACAGACAGAATGTGTATACCAGGGCCTCCTGCCACTGAAAACTCCAGACACTTGTGCCACTTGTGCATCTGGCTCTACATGGGTACTGGGGAATTGAACCTGGGCCATTAGGCTTTGCAGGTAAGCGCCTTTTTAGCCTCTGAGCCATCTCTCCAGCCCTAGACTTTTTAAAAAAATATTTTTAATGTTATTTATTTTCAAGCAGAGAGACAGAGAGAATGCTCATGCCAGAGCCTCCAGCCACTATAAGTGAACTCGAGACATTTGCCACTTTGTGCATCTGGCTTTATGTGGATACTGGGGAATCAAACCCGGATTGTTAGGGTTTGCAAGCAAGTGTTTTAACTGCTGAGCCATCTCTCCAGCTGGGTTTTTTAAAAAAATTTTTTTGGTTTATTTTATTTATTTATTTGAGAGTGACAGACAGAGAGAGAAAGAGGGAGAGAGAGAGCGAGCGAGAGAGAGAATGGGCGCACCAGGGCTTCCAGCCACTGCAAACAAACTCCAGACGCGTGCGCCCCCTTGTGCATCTGGCTAACGTGGGTCCTGGGGAATCGAGCCTCGAACTGCGGTTCTTAGGCTTCACAGGCAAGCGCTTAACTGCTAAGCCATCTCTCCAGCCCTCCAGCTGGGTTTTTTTTTAAACTTTTTTTTGGGGGGGCGGGCAGGGTCTAGCCCAGGCTGACCTGGAACTTACTCTGTAGCCCCAGGCTGGCTTTGACTTCATGGTGATCCTCGTACCTCATTCTCTGTAGCACTGGGAATAAAGACATGCACCACTACACCTGGCTTAGACTGTGTTTTTTTAAGTGTCAGAATATATGTGCAAGCACCCCTGGCTTTATGCAGTCAAATACTTTACCCCTGAGCTATACCTCTTCCCCCTGACTTCATGGATTGTGCAGAAGAGAGAGTTCATTGCATTGAATAAAACTTGGAGGGAAAGAAATAATAATTGGGAGAGAGTATTGTTTTGGGGCTCCAAGAAGAGAAACTTAAGTGGCAGGTGGTCATTTGGGTCTGGCCTATGACAGGGCCACTAAGAAGGAGAGTAGGAATGACAATACTCAGTCGAATTTGGGAGTTTGCAGTTACTGATATTAGGAAGAGGAGTAATACTAATATTTGATAAGGACAGAGCCAAATTTAGAAACAAATGAGTGGAGGAAGAATCCATGATTTGACTTCTTGTTGTATAATGATTAAGTAATTAACAGTATTAATAAGGAATTTTATTGACTAAAATCTTTTATACATACTTACCAGTGTGGAAATTGACTCCAGATGTATCTGATGGGTATATCCTTATCCATGACAGTAGTTATATTTTTAGTATGATTTCACAATTGAAGGAAAGTAGACACGTGTGAACACTGAGTTTGCTATCTTTAAAATGTTTTACAGGGCTGGAGAGATGGCTTAGTGGTTAAGCGCTTGCCTGTGAAGCCTAAGGATCCTGGTTCAAGGCTCGATTCCCCAGGACCCACGTTAGCCAGATGCACAAGGGGGTGCATACATCTGGAGTTCGTTTACAGTGGCTGGAAGCCCTGGCGTGCCCATTCTCTCACTCTCTCTCCCTCTCTCTCTCTGTCTCTCTCTCTCGCCTTCTCTCCCTGTCTGTCACTCTCAAATAAATAAAAATAAACAAACAAACAAAAATATGTTTTACATATTTGCAAACAGAGACAGAGAGAGAGAAAGGGAGGGAGAATAGGCACGCCAAGGCATAGCGTCACTGCACATGCACTCTAGGTGCTTTACATGGGTACTGGAGAATTGAACCTGGGTTGGTTGCTTTGCAGTCAAGTTCCTTTAACCGTTAACTAAGCCATCTCTTGAGCCCTGAATTTGCTATTTTTTGCTTGCCTAACTTTTGTGTGTGTGTGTGTGCGCACGCGCGCGTGCCTGCGTGTGCATCTGGTTTATGTGGGTCCTGAGGAATTTGGCTTTGCAGGCAAATGCCTTAGCTACTAAGCCATCTCTCCAGCCCCTTGTTTTTAATTCTTTTTTTTGTTGTTGTTGTTGTAGGTAGGGTCTCACTTTAGTCCAGGCTGACCTGGAATTCACTATGTAGTCTCAGGTTGGCCTCAAACTCATGGCAGTCCTACCTCCCTGCCTCTGGAGTGCTGAGATTAAAGGTGTGTGCCAGCATTCCTGGCTCAAACTGCAAGTTTTTTGTTTTTGTTTTTCGAGGAAGGATCTCACTCTAGCTCAGGCTGACCTAGAATTCACCATGTAGTCTTAGGGTGGCTTCAAACTCACAGTGATTCTCCTACCTCTGCCTCCTAAATGCTGGGATTAAAGGCATATGCCAGTTTACCTAACTTTTATTAAAATAAATCTTTTGTTTTCAGCTTCCTCATCTGTGGAAAAATTAGTTGTATAAGTAATCTTTCTTATCACATGACGAAATATCTAACAGAAGCAACTTGAGGGGGAGGGTTTATACAATTCAGTCCATTATAGTATGGAGTGCCTTGACTGTGACAATGAGAACTTTTGGTTATTGCTTCTCACATCTTAGTGCATCAGGAAGTAGAGACCTTGAGATGGAAGCAGACTCAAGTCCTGCTCCCAGGGAGCCACCTCCACAGCCAGGCCCACAACCTCCCAGAAAAGCACCAGCAGCTGGGGACCAGGTGTTTAAACACATGAGTCCATAAGAGACATTTCTGATCCAAACTCTAACAGTAATTATAACAGAGCCCGGGGATGTGGCCTAGAGGGTAAAGTGCCTGCATCACATAAATTGGTGGTACATGCCTATAATCCCAGCACTCAGGATGGAGGCAGAAGGATTAGGAGTTTAAGGTCATTCTCAGATGTATAGGGAATTCAAAGCCAGCCTGGGCTACAAGAGATCATGTCTCAAAAAAAAAAATAAAAATAAAAATAAATAAATAAGAAGACTGTATTGTCAGAATTAAATATCAGAGTAATTCTTAGTCTCTAATTCAGTAATCCTTGATCTTTTTCTCCTTCCTTTTGTTTGTGTGTGTGTGTGTGTGTGTGTGTGAGAGAGAGAGAGAGAGAGAGAGAGAGAGAGAGAGAGAGCGAGCGAGCGCGAGCGCGCACACACCTTGTGTATAAGCAAGGCCAGAGAAGAACATTGGGTGCCCTCCTCTATCACTTGTGCCCATCTGTGTATTTCCTGAGACAGAGTCTCTCTGTCAACCTGGAGCTGAGGTATTTGTTCCGAATGCCCCAGTGATTCTCTGGTTCCATCCCCTCAGCTGGGATGACAGGCATGTGTGAACTTGCCCAGCTGTTTACATAGGTGTGGGGAATCTAAAGGTCTCAGTCCTTCTCAGGCCCTCCTGCTTAAAAGGTAAGTGCTCTTACCCTGCTCAACCATCTCTCTAGCCCCTTTTCTCCTTTTTATGATGTTCCCTAATGCATTTTGTGTAGGACGTTATGTTGAGGTACATTTTAGAGCACTAATTTACTTTATAATTTTAAAAATTAATTGTGCAGCGATCCTTCTACCTCTGCCTCTCGAGTGCTGGGATTAAAGGCATGTGCCACTATGCCTGGCTTTTGTTTGTCTGTGTGTGTATGTATGTATGTATGTGTATTTTTTTTTTTTTTTACAAGGTAGGGTCTTGCTCTAGCCCAGGCTGACAGAGCTTTTAAAAATATTTATTTATTTATTTATTTGCAAGGAGAAAAAGTGAGAGATATTTATGGGTGTGCCAGGGCCTCTTGCTGCTGTAAACAAACTGCAGATACATGTGCCACTTTGTGCATCTCACTTTATATGGTACTGGGGAATTGAACCTGGGCCAGCAGGCTTTCTAAGCAAACACCTTTAAAGGTGTTGAGCCATCTCCCCAGACCTTGACCAGAGCTTTTTACAAAAATATTTATTTATTTATTTGAGAGAGAGAGAGAAAAAAAAGATGGATGCACCAGGGCCTCCTGATTATTTAGCTGAACTCCAGGCGCATGCGCTACTTTGTGCATCTGACTTTATGTGAGTATTATTGGGGAATTGCATCCAGGCACTACAGGCTTTGCAAGCAAGTGCCTTTAACTGCTGAGCCATCTCTCCAGCCCCTTAACCAGAGCTTTTGATCATCATGTGATAAAGTTACTACAATGAGTTGATAGAGTTGATTAACAGTGGAGAACTTTTTCCTTTTTTTTGTCTGTATATTAATGTAGAGGAAATCAGTTTCTTTTTAATATTAAAATTGTCATGTTTGAAAAGTTGAAAGAAGTCATGTTAGTATAAACCCTTTGTAGCTCAAATTGCTTATATTTAAATTTTATATTTGGCTTTGTTTCCCTTTTAAATATTTTATTTTTATTTATTTATGAGAGAGAGAAAGGGGGGAAGAGAATTGTTGTGCCAGAGCCTTCAGCCATTGCAAAGGAACTCCAGATGTATATGCCACCTTGTGCATCTGGCTTATGTGGGTCCTGGGGAATTGAACCTTGGTCCTTTGGCTTTGCAGGCAAGTGCCTTAACTGCTAAGCCATCTCTCCAACCCTCCTCCTTCTGGAACTCATGGTAATCCTCCTGCTTCTGCCTCCTGAGTGCTGGGATTAAAGGTGTGTGCCACCATGCCCTGCTCAGCTGATTTTTAATTAAATTTTTTTGTATAATTATTTTTTTGTACAATTATTTTGCTTGTGTGTGTGTAATGTGGTGTTGTGTGTGTTGTGTATGCACACGTATATGCTCTTGCGGTATCCCATACACCGCCTGCAGCAGGGGTCACGCACCTACAGTGGCTGGAGTGCAATGTCAGGTGTCCTTTTCCATTGCTCTTCCTCCTGGTCTTGTTTTGAGCTGAAGTCTCTTGTTACTGATTCCAGAGTTTGTGGGGTTCCAGCAGTTCTCAGGTCTCTGCTGCTTTGCGGGACTGGGCTTACAAGCATGTGTGGCCATGCCCAACTGTTCACATGGAATGTGGAGATTTGAACTCTGGCTGTCTCAGGCCCCCTCGGGCCCTTATGCTTGTGCAGGATGCATACTTAACTGCTGAGCATTCCTTTAGCCCTCTTTATTTTTTAATGCTTTTTAAATTAATTGAAGAGGTTTTATTGTGTTATTTTTATCATTTATGTTATGTGCTTTGGTCATATTCAGTCCCCACCACTATTTGTCCTCCTCCTCTCCTCCTTCCTGACCTTGTCCCCAAATAGTCTACTTCTACTTTCATGCCTTTTAAAATGTAGTGGCGTGGTGGCACACACGTTTAATCCCAGCACTCGGGAGGCAGACATAGGGGGATCACTGTGAGTTTGAGGCCAGTCTGAGACTACATAGTGAATTCCAGGTCAGCCTGGGCTAAAGCGAGACCTTATCTCAAAAAAAAAAAAAAAATAGATTGCATTATGAGAGAAAGCACGTGATACTGATCTTCTCAAGTCTGCCTTTGCATTTGGTGTTTTCACTTCCATCCGTTTTTCTGAAAATTACATAACTTCGGTTTTTATGGCTGGGTAGTCTATTATGTATATATTCTAAATTTCTTTTTCCATTCATCTGTTGATGGGTACTTAGGCTGATTCCAAAAAAATGGCTATTTTGGGATTCTTTGTTTTTTGTTTGTTTGGTTTTTTTCAAGGTAGGGTCTCACTCTATCCCAGGCTGGCCTAGAACTCCCTCTGTAGTCCCAGGGTGGCCTCATATTAACTTTTTTTATTTTATTGCCCCCCCCCCCAGGTAGGGTCCCGCTCTAGTCCAGGTTGACCTGGAATTCACTATGTAGCCTCAGGGTGGCCTTGAACGCACCGCACCGGTGATCCTCCTACCTCTGTCTCCTGAGTGCTGGGATTAAGGCATGCATGTCCACACCCAGCAGATTAACTATTTTGAATAGGGCTTCAAATAAACATACATATGTAGGTCTCTATGTTATATGCTGATTTAGATTCCTTGGGGTATATACCCAGGAGTGCTGTAGCAGGATCATGTGGTAGCTGTACTTTTAGTTTTCTGCATGCTGGCTTGTGTTGTGGCTATACCAGTTTATCTTCCCGTCAGGGGTGTATGAGGATTCCTTTATTCTTGTATCTTCACCAGCATTTGCTATTATTTTCTTGGTGATAGCCATTCTGAGGTGGAGTCTCAGTGTAGTTTTTTTAAATTTAAAAACATTTTTTAAAAATACTTTATTTATTTATTTATTTGAGAGAGAGAGGGAGAGGAAGAAAGAGGCAGATAGAGAGAGAGAGAGAGAGCAAGAGAATGGGTGCACCAGGGCCTCCAACCACTGCAAATGAACTCCAGATGTTTGCACCACTTTGTGCATCTGGCTTATGTGGCACCTGGGTCCTGAGGCTTCACAGGCAAGTACCTTAACTGCTAAACCATTTCCCCAGCCCCTCAGTGTAGTTTTGATTTATATCCTTTATTGGCCATTTTTTATTACTTATAAGTGGAAAATATAGCTAAATGTTGGGCATGGTGGCTCGCCCTTGTGATCCAAGCACTTGGGAAGCTGAGGTGGGAGAATTGCTTTGAATTTGAGGCTAGCTTGGGCCTCATAGTAAGTTCCATACTACACTTGACTACAGAGTGAGACCCTTTCTCAAAACAAAACAAAAAGCACAAAAGAAATCTTTTTAATCCCAGCACTGGGTAGGAGAGAGGTAGGACAATCACTGTGAGTTTAAGTCCAGCCTGGGACTACAGAGTGAGTTTCAGGTTAGCCTGGGCTAGAGTGAGACCCTACCTCAAAAAAAAACAAAAACAAAAACAAAACAGGGCTGGAGAGATGGCTTAGCGGTTAAGGCATTTGCCTGCAAAGCCAAAGGATCCCAGTTCAATTCTCCAGGATCCACATAAGCCAGATGCACAAGGGGGCACATGTATCTGGAGTTTGTTTGCAGTGGCTGGAGGCCCTGGTGTGCCCATTCTCTCTCTCTCTCCCCCTCCCTCCCCCTCCCTCCTTCCCTCCCTCTTTCTCTCTTTCAAATAAACAAAATATTTTAACAATTATTTTAAAAAACAAAAGAAAAAGAAAAATTAGCTTATTTGATGTTGGTTTCAAACCATGAAAGAGGACATAAAAGTGAGTCTGTTATGGGGGGAAGCATATTGTAATAAGTAATTACTATGGCTTTATGATTTCATGTGCCAGTGACCACTCAGTTGAAATCTATGGACTGTTGGCCTGCTTCAGAAATATCTCATTGGCTCAGATGGAGCTAAAAGTTCTTGTGCCTGTGACATATTGTAAGTGGAGCAGAGAGAAGTTTCTTTGACCCTGGTTGGAAACAAAACTAATTGTAGCTAACGGTATTCCTTGATCAGCCAAGCTGCTTAGGTGGTCTGTATTTTCATGAGTATAATTAATTTGTGGATAGAATTATACTGTTGGAAAGTGCTAGTTTTTTCACTTTTTCAATAGAATGTTGTTTTTCACTTGCTTATTGATTATTGCTTCTTCAGGTATTTGAAGAGCTGCTTTCTTGCCTTCCTTCCCCAGTGAGACTTCTCCTAGTTTCTGTTCATCTTCTACTGTATGTAACATGGCTGTTTTTGTTTGTTTGGTTTTTTGAGACAGAGTCTCACTCTAGCCCAGGCTGACCTGGAATTCACTATGTGGTCTCAGTCTGACCTCAAACTCACAGCGATCCTCCTACCTCTGCTTCCCGAGGGCTGGGATTAAAGGCGTGCCCACCACGCCTGGCTGTAACATGGTTTTGAGCTTCTTTGCCATCCTGGAGTTCACCATTAGTGGCACTCTGTTGTTCGTTGTGAGTTCCTTGGGTTGTGCCAATCCACATGCACTAAAATATCACAGATGCTCTTTGTCTGTTCCCTGAGGAATTCAGGGATAGTTTCTGTCCCTGAATTGGACGCTCAACACCGTGATGATAATGCCACCCTATTCTGGAATTATTTTCCTATCTCAAACAAAAAGAAAAACCAAAAAACACTTTCTAGAGGGGTGTGGTGGTACACACTTTTAACAGAGGCAGAGTTTGAGGCCAGCCTGGACTAAAGGGTGAGTTCTAAGTCAGCCTTGGCTAGAGTGAGACCCTACCTCAAAAAAACCAAAGGCAAAGCAAAACAAAACACTTTGTATAGTTCATATTAAATGTAGCATCATCTAGCACTCAAGTATTGTCTCTGCCCTTCAGCAGTGTAACGCTTTAGTGCAACTTTACTGAATTTTATTTTTCCTTAATTCTATTTTTAAATATTTTATTTTTATTTATTTATTTGAGAGAGAAAGATGCAGAGAGAGTGAGAGAGAGAATGCAGATGAACTCCAGATGCACATACCATCCTGTGCATCTGGCTTATGTGGGTCCTGGGGAATTAAACCTGGGTCCTTTGGCTTTGCAGGCAAGTGCCTTAAATGCTAAGCCATCTCTCCAGCCCCTTAGCTCTGTTTTAAAGTAACTTGTTAAATACTTCTTGTTTCCTTTTACTTACATTTTTTAACTTAAACACTTCAATTTTAGAACACCTAGCTTTTTTAGCTACATAGCTGAGGATGACCTTGAACTTCTGATCCTCTTGCCTTTACCTCTCTAGTACTGGGATTGCTGACTTGATACCACACCTGGCTTTTAGGGGAGCTAATGATTGAATCCTAGGCTTTTTGCATGCTAGACAAGCACTCTACCAACAGAACTATATCTCTAGTCCCTGTTTTTAAAAAAATATTTTTATTTATTTATTTGCAAGGATAGAGAGGAAGAGAGAGAAGAAGAGGGAAAGGGAGAAAGAGAAAGAATGAATGGGCATGCCAGGGCTTCTAACTACTACAAATGAACTCCAGATGCCTGTACCACATTGTGCATCTGACTTTATGTGGGTACTGGGGAATCAAACCATGGTCATTAGGCTTTTCAGGTAAGCTCCTTTACCACTGAGCCATCTCTCCAGCCCCAGCTTTATTTTTTTAATTGTGTAGCAAACATTTAAAAATTTGAAGACAGGGAATAGTGGTTAGATGAACAGATATAATTATATTACAAAGTTTTAAATCTTAACTTCTCAGGAGTGAGTGAGCAATATGATTATCTTCTGTAATAATTGTATTACATTTAATTACAGCCTATATTGGCCTTTTTGTCTTGACCTGGGAACCTGGCCACCAGCTTAAACTCTTCTGCAGACAGATAGCCTTGGTTAGACTAAGCTTGGTTGCCACTTCCCAGTGTTGTCAACTTTGTGGGCTTGCTTAACACCCATGCCTTAGGCTCCTACTGGAAAATATATTTTGAAATACCTGTCTCACTGGGCCATTTTGAGGATACATGGGCTATATGTATAGAGTGTTTTGCATTATGCCTGTTGCAGATTAAGCCCCAAATACATTTTGAACTTAACAAGCAATTACAGATGAAAATTGGAACATACCAATTCTTAGTAAATCAAGACCTTTCTTCCCAACCTCTATTTCTAAGAAAACTGTATGCTATTCAAAGGAAAAGAATCAAGTGTAGAACTGTAAATTATTAACTAGAAAGGATATCAGAGATCATTTGATCTGCTCTCACTTTAAAAATATTTTATTTATTTGCAAACAGAGAGAGAGAGACAGAGAGAGAGAGAAAAAGAAAGGAGAGAGACAGAGAGAATGGGTATATCAGGGTCTCCAGCCACTGCAAACAAATTCTAGATGCATGCGCCATTTTGTGCATCTGGCTTTACGTGGGTACCGGGGAATCAAACTCAGGTTGTTAGGTTTTTCAGGTAAGCACCGTAACTTCTGGCCCACCTATTTTCTCTCTCTCTTTCTCAAATATGTACATACATAAATAAAATAAGTTAAAAAATAAAAAGAGTACTATTATGTTAACAAAATGAGAAGTTAACCTAAAGTATAAAGCAAAGGCAAGCAGAAAATTACCCAGACCAAGAAACAATATTCTCTTTTTTCCCCACCCAGCTAGGTTGGATAAAGGCATTTTTTTGGGGGGGGGCAGTGGCAGGAGCCAGACTCAAGTATATCCCTGTGACCAGAGTGAGCAGAGGCAGGGGGAAAAGGATGATAAGCTTTTTTAGTAGACTGAAAATGTATTCTCTTGTCAGACTCAGGTATGTAAAAAGAAGATCTGATTAGTTTGTAGGTTCAAAGGACTGCTCCAGGGCCAGCCCACCTGGGTAGTGAAAGCCACCCACCTAGGTAGTGTGCTAGACTGTGGGTAGCAGAGGGCACTGCAGCTGTTGTAGATGAGTTTCAATCAGCTGCAGTTTCCATTCCTGCCAAAGGAGGGGTGGCATTGATTTCCTCTTTGGGCTTCTATTCCTCTCTCCCTCCTTCACTCCCTCCCTCCTCCCTCCCTTTTTGGTTTTTTGAGGTAGGGTCTCACTCTAGCCCTGACTGACCTGTAATTCACTATGTAGTCTCAGGGTGGCCTTGAACTCATGGTGAGCCTCCCTCTGTCTCACATGTTTATGAGGTAGCACATGCATCTGGAGTTCTGTTAGAGGCCCTGATATGCTGGTTCTCTCTCTCTCTCTCTCTCTCTCTCTCTCTCTTGCTCTGTCATTTAAAAAAAAAAAAATCAAGTCAGACCTGGTGGTGCATGCCTTTAATCCCAGCACTTGGGAGACAGAGGTAGGAGGATCGCTGAGAATTCAAGGCCACCCTGAGACTACATAGTGAATTCCAGAGGTCAGCCTGGACTTGAGTGAAACCCTATCTTGAAAAAGCAACAAAAAAATTTTTTTTATTACACACACACACACACACACACACACACACACAGAGTTGGTCCTTGGCATCCATGGGTTATGCATCTGCAGATTCAATCTTAGATCAACAGTATTTGGAAAAATGAATTGCCCCTGTATTGAACATTCAGACTTTTACTTACTATTCCTTAAGCAATGTAGTTTAACAACTATTTATGTAGCATTTTCATTGTATCCAGTATTACAAGTAATTTAGACATGGTTTAAAGTCTAAAGGAAGATGTCTATAGGTTGTCTTTGAATACTTATACAAAGGACTTGGATATCTGAGTTTTAGGGGTAGGAGTAGATCCTGGAACCAATCCCTTATCAATACCAAGAGATAGCTGCGTGTGCAGAGAGTACTTACAACCCTCAACTCCTCTCCTCCAGTTCTTCCTATGAATTAATTCATCCGCAGGGTAACTTGTCTTAAAACATAGCCTTGAATGTCTTTCTCCTGCTCCAAGTTGCTTTATGGCTTCCTGTAGTATACCACGATAATGTCCAGACTCTATAATCTTGTACTTTTTGCTATTTTCTGTCCTTGGGTTATTTTCTTAGCATAGAAACTACCATTTGCCTTTCTATACCAGAACTCTTTTGGTAGATCCCATTACTGCCATTCTCAGCATGGTTTCAGGGTTCCATGTGGAATCTTCTCTTTGGAGTGCGTCCTCTCTGCCTGTCTGTTGAGAAGCTGTCCATTGCTTCTTGCCCCGCAGCATGTCTTTGAATATTCATTGGCGGCAGCTTTTCCTCCTAGTGCCACTGTCTGGTGTATTTATACAAATTCTCATTCAGTCATTTGTTTAGTCACACAGGAAACCTACCAACTAGCTCTCATCCTTCCTCCCATGAGTCTGCTTCCAGTAATGTTTCTGGTTGCATTCCTTAGGAGTTGTGGTTAGCAGCTTTCTGCCATTGTGACAAATAAAATAGTGGCTTTTGAAAAGAGGCTCACAGATTGTAGTTGCTTTCCTTCAGTTGCCTTTCGGTCTGCAGTGAGAGTATGTCATTGTGGGAGCTTTGGGGAAGGGCAAAGCTGCTCCTGTAGAGCAGCTTGTGGGGTGGGAGGTGGGAGGAGGTACAGAGACAGAGACACTGGCCTCCCAGTATTTCTTTCATGGACAAACCTCTAGTGACATAACTTCCTCACAGTAGGCCCTGCCTCTTAAGGGCTCCACCAGCTCCTAATAGTGCTTTAAGATGGTGACCTTTAACCCTTGGGCCTTTGGGGGATACTTATCCCAACCATAAGTTGCTTAGTGCACATATTAGGGAATAGGATTGAGAGGTGGTGGTGATATGATTAAGAATATTTCATCTGGGCTGGAGAGATGGCTTAGTGGTTAAGGTGCCTACCTGCAAAGCCTAAGGACCCAGGTTCGATTCTCCAGATCCCATGTAAGCGAGATGCACATGGTGGCGCATGTGTCTGGAGTTCGTTTGCAGTGGCTAGAGGCCCTGGTGTGCCCATTCTCTCTATCTCTGTCTATAATAAATAAATTAAAAAGTAAGAAAAGAATATTTCATCAGTATAGTGCCAAAATTAAGCACCAAGTTTTGTTTTGATTTTGCTTCTATTATGAACTGAATCCATTAATTTCCTTTTAAGTTTAAAACAGCCTTCATGGTTTAAATGAGATAAGCTTCTGTGTTATTTTATGTTATTTTGTAGACATTGGCAATACTCAGCATATTACTTGAACTGCTGTTTTTAAAAAACTATAGCTTTGGGGCTGGGGAGATGGCTCAGCAGGGAGCAGCACTTGCTATGCCAGCATGAGGACCTGAGTTCTCTCCGCACACCCACATAAAAAGCTGGGTATAGCCATCTATGCCTCTGACCCCAGCACTGATGGGGCTGGTGGAGGTGGAGACAGGTGGATTTCTGGGGTTCCTAGATCAGCTAGTCTAACTGAAGAAAACTGGGGAGTTCCAGGATCAGTGAGAAACTGCTTCTGGGAAATAATGTGGAAGAGTGGTAGAGGAGGATGCCTGATGTTTTCTCCTGTGTCCATACACGTGTGCATAGGGGACATACCTCTGAACACGTGCTAACCCTGCACATACTACACACACCACAAACAAACTATAGTCTTATGGATGACTATGCCAAACCCTTGACAACTTTATAATAAAGTCTATAAAGTCAGATATATGATATGACAAAGAAGGTAGGCATAAAACAAAAACATAAACATAATATAAACATAAACATAAACAAAAACATAAAACAAAAACTATAGGCTAATTGTCTAATTGTTTTTTCAAGATAGGGTTCCACTCTATCCCAGGCTGACCTGGCATTCACTATGTAGTCTCAGGGTGGCCTCAAACTCATGGTGATCCTCCTACCTCTGCTTCCTTAGTGCTGGGATTAAAGGCATGCACCACCACTCCCGGCTCTAATTGTCTAATGTTGAAATAGACAGTATTTTATGGTATATTCATTTAAGTAGCTATGTTGTTTTTTTAAAAAAATATTTTATTTGGGTTGGCAAGATGGCTGGCCCTTAAGGCAATTTCCTGCAAAGCCAAAGGGTCCCGGTTTGATTCTCCAGGACCCATGTAAGCCAGATGCACAAGGGGGAGCATGCATCTGGAGTTTGTTTGCAGTGGCTGGAGGCCTGGCGCGCCCATTGTTACCCTCTTTCTTTGTGTCTCTCTGCCTTTTTCTCTCTCTCAAATAAATTTGAGGGGGAGAGAGTGAGAGAGCAATTGAGAAAGAGGCAGATAGAGAATGGCTGTGCCAGGGCCTCTAGCCATTGCAAATGAACTCCAAGTGCATGCAGTACCTTGTACATCTGGCTTATGTGGGTCCTGGAGAATCGGACCGGGCTTTGTCAGCAAGTGCCTTAACCACTACGCCATCTCTCCAGCCCTGTGTTGTATATTTTGTCTTTAATTTTCTCATCTACTAAGTGAAAACAAAGTGCCCACCTTGCAAGTATACAATACACTATGTCAAAGAGTTTTTGTGACATGTTTAGAATAGAGCTGAACATATGGATTAGTGATTATTTTATTACTTCCAAAGGTAGTTTTAGGGCTGGATAGATGGCTTAGTGGTTAAGGCGTTTGCCTGCAAAAGCCAAAGGATCCCGGTTCAACTCTCCAGGACCCACGTAAGCTAGATGCACAAGGAGGCACATGCATCTGGAGTTCGTTTGCAGTGGATGGAGGCCCTGGTACACCCATTCTCTCTTTTTCTCTCTGCCTTTTTCTCTCTCTCAAATAAATAAAATACATTTTTAAAGGTAATTTCCTATTTTCTTTTAAAAATATTTTTATTTGTTTATTTGAGAGAGTATGGGCATACCAGGTCCTCTTGGCACTGCAAACGAGCTCCAGACTCATGTACCACTTTGTGCATCTGGCTTTAGTGGGTAACTGGGGAGTTAAACCTGGTCTGATAGGTGTTACACTCAAGTGCCATTAACTACTGAGCCATCTCCTCAGCCCTTTGCTTCCTATTTGTAATAAAGAGACACAGATATGAATCTTGTTTAATTTCTGGTCTATTACCTACAAACTTACAGGCAGCTGTCACATGAAAGGAGACCTTTTTCCTTTCACAGAAAACAGAGGCCTTGTTAAGTACTGTTAAGGCCCATCTGCGATCCAGTGGTGGGACCTTTTGTCCTGCTTATCTCTCAGCTCAGAGTGGAGGTGAGTGGTTGGATACGTCTAGAGGGCAGGGGGCTGAAAGGATAAGTACAGAAAAGAGATCAGTTGAGATGATGCAGAACAGGGCCCCTGTTGGTTGGGGAAGGAAATTAGGAAGAAAAGAGGAAAGGGAGGAACCAAGAGAAGAATCCTAAGTTTAAACACTGGCTTTCTGTGTAAAAGGATGAGAGCATTACTGGTTGTATTGCCTGGAAACTGAACTTTTTTTTTTTTTTTTTTTTTTTTTTTTTTTTTTGCTGTTGGACAAACAGTAATGAGAAATAGGACGAAATCATGGTGTGGGCTAGTTGAGATAACTTTTCTCTGAGGAGTCTTTCAGCCCTGAAATGTCTGCACTCTTATTTTGGATCTGCTCTTTGCTCTAAGCCCCCAAACAATAGCAGTAAGCCTGTGAAAATCACATGATTTTCACAATTTTATATCCTTTGGCACAGATATAAAAATCTATTTCTTTTGTTTAAAGTATAGTTGACAAGAAGTAATAAACAAGTAGGGGGAAATTGTAATAGGAACTTGTTTTCAGGTCTTCTATTTTCTTAAGAGCATTTGTTCTTTCAAATAGTTTCATAAAATTAGGGGAAAAGGTGAAATTAAGAGTCAGATGCTGTGTATCTGGAGCTGAGGCCATCTCAGAGCTCTAACAGGAGCTCTGTGTGAATGTAAAACAGCTGCTTATCTTTCATGCAGGTTAGCTAGGATTAAGGAGCATACCATTTGCTTAATTAATAAATGAACTTGGGCACTTTTTACACTCCACTGTCCATTCTGTGTCGGTTGTTGATGAGTTATTTGGCTTAAGGCTACATTAAACTTTCTCGGTCATGTAGAATCTAGTTAGGCCTTTTACATCTCATGGGCAGAGCATAAAGTACTTGACAGAATTTGATCTGACAGCTTTACAGTTACGTAACATAGAACAACAAAGAGGGAGAGTCGAAGGATTTAGCACAGCAGCCTATCTCTCTCTGCAAAACCTCGTACCCTTCCCTCACTTTTGTAAAGAGGGACATAACCATTATAAGACTAGTAGTTTACATAGTTTTAAATCCAGAAAGAAAGAAAAAAATTGTAAGAATGTAGGGCCTTTAGGATTATCCTGTCCAGTTGCATTACATTACTGATGAGAGTGTTGAAGCCTAAAGAGGGTAAGTAACTTGCCTGTGGCCATAAAGCTAGTTAGTGGCAAAGCTGACCGAGCGTCACAGATGTGAATGCCAATTTTAGTGCTCTTTCTGGTATAGTTTGTGAATAGAATATTAATCACAAGGTAATTTAACAATATTTTCTGTTCATTGATTTGCAAGGGGGAGAGAGAATGGGTATACCAGGGCC
The DNA here is from genome assembly GCA_036346955.1 of Dipus sagitta. Lineage (NCBI taxonomy): Eukaryota > Metazoa > Chordata > Mammalia > Rodentia > Dipodidae > Dipus > Dipus sagitta. The sequence continues at coordinate 30,426,540 of CM070787.1, read as the reverse complement.
TCTTGCCACTGGGAACAAATTCCAGATGCATGTGTCACTTTGTGCATCTGGTTTTACATAGGTACTGGGGAATTGAACCCAGACTATTTGCTTTTGTAAGCAAGTGCCTTTGACCACTGAACCATCTTTCTACCCTATACCATTATTTTATAAAAATATCTATAACTGAAAAATACTGATATTTGATTTTGTGTGTTGAATAAGAACAATTGTATTGAATGGTACATTTGATTGCTTGGGTCCATCTTTTTCTTCACTACTGACATGATATTGGTTGTCTTTTTTTTTTTTTTTTGATGGGGAAACTTGAAGACAATGTATTCAAATCAGAGAGAGGATGTTCAGAATATCAGGGTCAAGGTTTCAGGGGAAAGAGATGGAAGAGGGGAACACAGAAAATTATACTTTTAGTAGAGTGCAAATAAAAAGATGTACCATGGAGAACAAAGAAAGCACACAGGGAAGGAAGTACCCAGGTACCCAGGGCCTCTGTTTCTGTTTTTTTTTTTTTTTAATATTTAAAAAAGAACAAGAAATTATTTATTTGGAAATAGAGAGAGACAACGAGAAGACAGACAGAGAGAAAATAGGCTTGCCAGGGTCTCTGCATACAAACTCTGGATGCATGTGCCGCTTTGTGCATCTGGCTTTACTTGGGTACTGGGAATTGAACTTGGGTTGTTAAGTTTTGCAGGCACATGCTTTAACCACTGAGCAATCTCTTCACTGTTTTTATTAAGGGAGGTGCACAAGTGCCCTCTTCCAGGGTGGTATCCTTGGGTTTGAAGCATGACACCCTTTCAGGCCAACAAGGGGGAAATATTTAACATTAATATAGTTCAGCCATGCATGGTGGCAGACACCTTTAATCCCAGCACTTGGGAGGCTGAGGTAGGAGGATCACAGTGAGTTTGAGGCCAGCCTGAGACTTCTGCATAGTGAATCCCAGGTCAGCCTGGGCTAGAGTGAGTACAGTAAGACCCTATCTCGAAAAACCAACCAACCAAACAGACAAAAAACAATAGCATTAATATAGCTCAATTTAACTTTACCTTCAGTGAATGAGACTTCTGGGGGACTCTTCATATCCAAGCCAGAAAAATTTTCATCCATTTTTCTATAAACTTTCAAGTGCTGTGTTATTAATATCCTAAATAGCTTTTTAAAAATATTAAAACAAGTGAAACATTCTAAGCAGCTTAACTTTGTTGAATTATATGTGGTTTCTGTTGTAAGATATATAACCACCTTGGAAAAACACATTCTATTTATTTATTTAAGAGAGGGAGGGAGGGAGGGAGGGAGGAAGGAGAGAGAGAGAGAGAGATGCAGATATATATAGAGAGAATGGGTGTGCCGAGGACTCTTACCACTGTAAATGAACTCTAGACACATGCACCACCTTGTGCATCTGGCTTATATGGGTACTGGGGAATTGAACCTGGGTTCTTAGGCTTCACAGGCAAGCGCCATAACTGCTGAGCCATCTCTGCAGCCCAAATATCTTTTCTTGATATGTTATGTATGTATGGGTGCATGTGTACCCCGGCATGTGTGCAGAGATCAACCTCAAGGCATTTGTGTTCTTCTTGTACCTTCTTTGAGACAGGGTATTTGCCACTGCCAACAAATGTTGTTGGCCCGTGAGCTTTGGATTCTCCTGGCTCCACCTCCCACTGCCGTAGGCACATTGGCATCACAGATATATATGTACTACTTTGCATCCAACTTTAAAAAAATGTTTTGTTTATTTATTTATTTGAGAAAGACACTGAGAGAGAGAGAAAGAATGGGCGCACCAGGGCCTTCAGCCACTGCATACGAACTCCAGATGCATATGCTACCTTGTGTATCTGGCTGATGTGGGTCCTGGGGAGTCAAACAGGGGTCCTTTGGCATGGCCTTAACTGCTAAGCCATCTATCCAGCCCTGTATCCAACTTTTTTATTTAGTGCTGGAGAATCAAATTCTGGTTGTCAGACTTTGCAAGCAAGTACTTTTCACCATTGAATCATCGCCCTAGTCCTTTTTTTTTAAAAAATTATTTTATTGACAACTTCCAAAAACGTAGACAATATACCATGATCATAATCCTCTCCTATCACTCCCCTTTGCCTTCTCCCAATACTCCTCCCACTGAATGTCCTTTTCCTCCCTCTCTCCTTCCCTCCCTCCTTTCTTTCTTTTCTTTTCTTTCTTTTTTTTTTTTTTTTTTGAGGTAGGGTCTTGCTTTAGCCCAGGCTGACCTGGAATTTACTTTGTAGTCTCAGGCTAGCCTCAAACTCACAGTGATCCTCCTACCTCAGCTCTCCCAAGTGCAGGGATTGAAGACATGTGCCCCCACACCCAGCTGTCCTTTTCTTTTCAAATAGTCTCCTATTTTGATGTCACCATTTGTTTTTCCTCCTACTCTGCAGGTCTTGTTTAGGTGGTATCAGCCACTGTGAGGTCACGAGTATCAGGACCACTTAGTGTTCAGATGATAGTATTGTAAGCAGTCATCCTCTTCCTTTGATTTTCAGTTCCCTGAGCCTTGGAGGATGTGATAGAGATGTCTCTATTAGTGCTGAACACTTTACTGTCACTTCTTCTCAGCACTTGGGCAAGTTTTGAGTCACCCCGACATCTGAAAAGAGAAGTTACTCTAACCAAAAGTGAGAGTAACATTAATATATGGGCATAAACATAAGTATTTACAGGACTGTTTGGTGAGCATAACATAAGCATTTAGCCAAACAACAGTAGTAGTTTCTCCACTAGGGCTTAGGACCTCCTCAGCTATTGGCTTCTGGCTAGGTTTTCAGTACCCGGACATGAATTTCCCTCAGCTGGAGTGGCCTCAAATTCCATTAGAAAGCAGTTAGTTTCCCCCAAAACAAACATGCCACCATTGCACCAGGTGGCACATTTGGCCTGGCTGGCCAGCCATAAAGCTTGCAGGGTCCATGGCTGGTTAAGCCCATTGATGACTTTTCTCCTCCCAGAGGCTGCGTAGCTCTTTCTAGCATCCTGACAGCTGGCTAATATGGAGGAAGCTTCCAGCTCAGCCCCAGCTTGATTTCTCAGTATTCAAGTCTTCTAAGCTGTAAAGATTTACTTCACTGGTAAAAATGGGACTAATATGTACCTGGTTAAATGTAAAAATCTCTTTAAAGTCTGAATATGAGCACTTATTGGTAAATGTTACTTGGTGCCACTACTATTTATAATTATTCCTAGTTCTTTCATGCCCCTCATTCTCCATTGAGAATAGTTGATTAAAAAATAGTGGATTTAAGCCTGGTGTGGTGGCATACATCTTTAATCCCAGCACTCAGGAGGCAGAGGTAGGAGGATTGCTGTGAGTTTGAGGCCACCCTGAGAATACGTAGTTAATTACAGGTCAGCCTGGATCAGAGTGAGACCCTACCTCGAAAAACCAAAAAAAAAAAAAAAAAAAAAAAAAAGTGGATTTAAAGGTATATTTGCAAACACAAGAGTATTTTAGAAGGCTGTGTGTGTGTATGAATTGGAGAAATTATGTTTTCTAATTTTGGCATACTAAAACCAATGGTGATTTGGGTTGTTCTAAAACTTTGTTCAGAAATGTTTTTTTCCCATACTCTTCTGTTTCTGAATATGTGAATATCTAATTGGCAGACTCAAGAAATAGGACTGCTTTATAGTTGTATAAAATTTTGCATGCACATAATCTAACCATAAGAATAAGCCCTAAAGTTAATTTTCTATTTAGAAACCTCATCCTAAAAAAGTCACATTCCGCCGGGCGTGGTAGCACACACCTTTAATCCCAGTACTCGAGAGGCAGAGGTAGGAGGATCACCGTGAGTTCGAGGCCACCCTGAGACTCCATAGTGAATTCCAGGTCAGCCTGGGCCAGAGTGAGACCCTACCTCACCAAAAAAAAAAAAAAAAAAGTCACATTCCACTTGTCTGTGAGAGGCTTGTAATGTGAGCAAGCCATAATATTGAGGATTTCTTTTATCTTTTCTTATCTTCTTTCCCCTTTTATTTAAAAAAACACTTATTTTCAAGGAGAGAGAGAAAGAAATAATGAATGGGTATGCCAGTGCCTCTTGCCATTGCAAATGAACTCCAGATGCATGCGCCACTTTGTGCATCTGGCCTCACATGGGGACTGGGGAGCTAAACCCAGACTGTCAGGCTTTGCAAGCAAGTACCTTTAACAGCTGAGCCATCTCTCCAGCCTTGTTTATCTTTTTTTCTTTCCCTTGCCTGGGAATCCAGGGCTTCTCGCTTGCTGGGCAAGCATTGTATTGCAACTTCATCCCCAGCCCTCTAGCACTGTTTTCTGCTGTGTGCTGACATAGTACTAGAGTGTTAGGAGGTGTTTTTAAGTGGTATTCACATGAACATTTATTTTGTTTTTTGTTTTTCAAGATAGGGTCTCACTGTAGCCCCAGCTGACCTAAAATTCACTATGTAGGCTCAGGGTGGCTTCAAACTCAGCTATCCTATCTCTGCTTCCCAAGTGCTGTCACATGAACAAAATTTAAAATTATGATAGTTTCAAGTTTTTTTTTTTTTTTTTTTTTTTTTTTGAGGTAGCCCAAGCTGACCTGGAATTCATTATGAGTCTTAGGCTGGTCTTGATCTCACGGTGATCCTCCTACCTCTGCCTTCCGAGTGCTGGATGAAAGGCAGACATAAAAGGGCAGTTACAGGATTCCATATATAAGGTTCTTACAGATATCAAATTTATCTATAAATTCTGCCTTAAGGAAGAAAGTAAATTAGCTTTAATCTTAAATCTTGGTGTTAAACACTTCAAATTTGAATGTGCATTATATTAGAAAGATAATTTTGTATAAATATGTGTTTTATAATTAATTGAATTTAAATATCAATACCTAGAAAAAGAACACAAAAATTTACACCAGCCATTAGTAAACATGACTGTCTAAATTTTCTTATTTTGGGCAGCAAGAAAAGTTTGTGAAGCTATTTGAGAACAGCATCACATGAATTTCAGTCCCATTTAAAAAGAAGAAGAAGAAAATAGACAAAATCTGAGAGTGGGCCTGACGAGCTAGATCAGTGGTTAGGTTAAAGGCACTTGCTGCAAAGCCTGCTGGCATAGGTTTGAGTCCCCAGTAACCATGTAAAGCCAGACACACAAAGTGGGCGTGCATTTGGCAAGATGCCCTGGCACGCCCATTCTTTCTTTCTCTCTCTTTCTCTCAAATAAATAAAGATTTAAAAAAAATCTGAGAGCAAGGGAAGAGAGGAGTAGGAAGTAACTGTTTAATGCATACAGATTTTCTATTTGTGGTGATGAGCAAGCTCAGGAAACGGATGCTCTGATTCTTGCACAACACTGTGAATGTACTTCCTGCCACTGAGTTGTATACTTAAAATTGGTTAAAATAATGAATTAAAAATATTTTATTTATTTATTTATTTGAGAGAGAGAGATAAAGAGGCAGATAGAAAGCTAGAGAATGAACATGCCAGGGCCTCTTGGCACTGCAAACAAACTCCAGGCACCAACTGGAGAATTGAACCTGGGTCCTCAGGCTTTGCAGGCAAGGGCCTTAACTGCTAAGCCATCTCTCCAGCCCCTGTCCCTTCCTTTTAAGTGAAATAAAATATATGTAATAAAATTCATTATTTTAGGCTGGAGAGATGGCTTAGCAGTTAAGGTGTTTGCCTGTGAAGCCAAAGGACTCAGATTTGATTTCCTCAGGGCCCACAAAAAAAGTCTAGGCTGGCTTTGAACTCACAGTGATCCTCCTATGTCAGCCTCTTGAATGCTGGGAAGCACCACTTTTTGCATCTGGCTTTACGTGGGTACTTGGGCATCCAGGGTCATTAGGTTTCACAGGCAGTCGACTTTACTGCTAAGCCATTTCTCCAGTCCTGGTTGCTTATTTTTTTAAGAAGTGAATTGAGAGATAAAAATACCACTTGGCACAAAGAAAAGTGTTGAGATTGGGGCTGGAGGGATGGCTTAGCGGTTAAGGTGTTTGCCTGCAAAGCCAAAGGACCCAGGTTCGATTCCCTAGTACCCACATTAGCCAGATGCACAAGGGGGTGCACATGTCTGGAGTTCATTTGCAGTGGCTAGAGGCCCTGGTGTGCCCATTCTCTCTCTCCTCCTTTCTCTGTCAAATAAATAAATAAAAATAAAAATAAAGTGTTGAGATGGTATGGAAATTATTGAAGCTTGAACAACACTAGGATAGAGGAAATGTGAATGGATTAGGGAAACCTGTCCTATGTTGTCAGTCTCTCTCTTGCCAGGGGACTAGCAAAGTCAGCTCGTATATGACTCTGACATGCTACGTGTAAGTGGGACATGAAGATCTCTGAGACTCCTTATTGCTCTGAAATTCTATGATTCTGTGTCATTGGGTTCTTTATTCAGATTATCTACTTCATCTATTTAATAGAGTTTTCCCCCTTAAATGTGGCATTAGCATTTAAAATATTTTAAGAACCAAGCCAGGCATGGTGGCATACACCTTTAGTCACAGAACTTAGAAGGTAGAGGTAGAAGAATTGCCTTGAGTTCAAGGCCACCCTGAAACTACATAGTGAATTCCAGGTCAGTCTAAACTAGAGTGAGACCCTACCGCAAAAAGCAAACAAAAAAAATTATTTTTAAAGAACCATCATAATGTTACAATAAAAATAGAGGAAAGGGCTGGAGAGATGGCTTAGCAGTTAAGGCACTTGCCTATGAAGCCTAAGGACTCATGTGAGACCAAGGCATGTTATTGACTCACCTATCTCCCTAGTCCCCTAGACCAAGTTTTTGGCAGTAGTTTTCAGATTCTGATTTACATTTTACCTGTTAGATTACAGTTTCTCTCAGCATGTGAACATTTTAAGTGTGTTTCACACACTCCTTGTTTGGTAGGTAATATTCAAGTGACTCTTGTGAACTGATATAAGGGGAACGTGCTATTGGTCCTCTTGAGCTTCATCTAGTCACTGGTATGGTATATTAAATGGACTAGTGATGATGTAATTGGACATTTGAACTTTGTTATAGATCCTTAGATATTTGGACGTGAGTTACATTGTTATTTATAAGGAAGGAAAAACAGTTAATAATTCTCTTGACTAGTGTTCAAATTTCATTCATTATTGACTGTTTGTTCTGTGTTTATAGCTTTGCTTAAAATTTTAATCCTAAGAATCATTAGATCTGACTGGAACATAATTGGCCTAATTTTTTACATGTTAAATTTATGACAGAGACACAGAGATTTGCCTAAGCTAACAAATATGTTTCTTTTAAATAGAGCCACTGTTACATGTTTTATATTTCTAATCATAACATTTTACCCCAATTCTGGTTGAGCTTTCTCAAAATTATAGGGTTTCCTTTTCTTTTTACTACTTTTATTTATTTAATTTCGTGTGTGTGTGTGTAGTATATGTGTGGTGTGGTATGTTCTTGCGGCCCGTGCACGTGTGCAGATGCGTGCTTTACCCCATACATGAGCATGCTGAGGCCTGAGGAGAACATGGTTATGCTCAGCTTCATGTGGGTTGTAGGAGTCAAACTTGGGAATCTCTCATGTTGAAGGGCAAACTCTCATAACCATGGAGACATCTTCCCAGCCCTTTTCTTTGTTTTTTTTTTTATATTTATTTTATTTATTGGAGAGTGAGAAAGAGGCAGATAGAGAGATTGGGAGAGAGAGAATGGGTGCACTAGGGCCTTCAGCCACTGTAAATGAACTCCAGACACATGCACCACCTTGTGCATCTGGTTTATATGGGTCCTGGGGAATCGAATCTGAGTCCTTTGGCTTCGCAGGCAAACATCTTAACTGCGAAGCCATCTCTCCAGCCCTCCTCTTATTTTTAAGATGGAATTCCTAGCCGGGCATGCTGGCACATGCCTTTAATCCCAGCACTCGGGAGGCAGAGATAGAAGGATCACTGTGAGTTCAAGGCTACCCTGAGACTACATAGTGAATTCCAGGTCAGCCTGACTAGAGGAGTGAAACCCTACCTCGAAAAACCAAGGAAAAAAAAAAAAAAGGATGGAATTCCTGTGATATTGTTCTCAAATAGTTTCACAACTTTTTCTTGGCTTCCCTAAAAGGGAAAATTTAGATGTCAACATATACTAACTGCTGGACTGAGTTTGTGTATTCTATTTCTAGGTTTTGATTTTAAAATCAATTTGAGTAAAAAATGCATATTTATGTAAAATGGATTTGCAGTTCAACATACATCCAAGTTTTAAAGTCCTTAAGCCTTAGATTTTGAATTGTGGTAAAGAAATAGTACTAGGCTGGAGAGATAGCTTAGTGGTTAAGGTGCTTGCTGGCATAGCCAAAAGACTAGAGTTTAATCCCCCAGTACCCCATGTAAAGCCAGATGCACGACATGGCTCATGCATCTGGAGTTCACATGCAGTGGCTAGAGGATCTGTTGTGCCCATTCTCTCTTTCTCTATCTGCCTCTTTCTCTCTCTTGCGTTCTCTCAAATAAATAAATAAAATATTTAAAAAAGAAATCATGCCTTATCATCATATCTTCAAAAATCAGAAAAAATACATTCAACTATATGCAAGTTATTATTATATAATATATATGTATATATGTTACATATATATAAAATAAAATGGTTTTGAAAGTCATTTTAAGAGCAAAGTAACTTTCAGCCATTTGACTATTTTCAGTTCTGTTGATTTTCTTCAGTTGATGTCTTCATGTTTTGAACAATTTGCATTTTTTTTTTTTTGTTTTTTGTTTTTTGTTTTTTTGAGGTAGGGCTTCACACTAGCCCAGGCTGACCTGGAACTAACGATGTAGTCTCAGGGTGGCCTCGAACTCACAGCAATTCTCTACCTCTGCCTCCCGAGTGCTGGGATTAAAGGTGTGTGCCACCATACCCAGCAACAATTTATACTTTTGAAAATATTTTTATTTATTTGAAAGCAGAGAGAAAGAGAGAGAGAGAGAGAGAGAGAGAGAGAGAGAGAGATGGGGGAAGAGTAGGCACACCAGGGCCTCTAGCCACTGCAAATGAACTTTGGGTGCATGTGCCACTTTGCACATCTGGCTTTAAGTAGGTACTGGGCAGTTTAACTCAGGATATCAGGTTTTTAAAAAAAATATTTATTTATTTGACTGAGAGCGAGAGAGAGAATGGGCATGCCAGGGCTTCTAGCCACTGCTAATGAATTCCAGATGCATGTGGCACCTTGTGTATTTGGCTTATCTGGGTACTGCAGAATTGAACCTGGGCCCTTAGGGTTTGCAGGCAAGTGCCTTAACCATTAAGCCATCTCTGCAGCCCATTATCAGGTTTTGCAAGCAAGTGCCTTTAATCACTGAGCCATCTCTGTAGCCCTTTTAATAGTTTTTAAAAATATATTTTTTTATTTATTTGAGAAAGAGATAGAGAGGTCGATAGAATGGGCAGGTCAGGACCTCTAGCCACTGCAAATGAGCTCCAGACACATGTGCCACTTTGTGCATCTGGCTTTATGCAGGTACTGGGGAATTGAACTTGGGTCCTTTGGCTTTGCTGGCAAGTACCGTAACTGCTATATCTCCAACTCCCATATATTTTTTAAAACATAAAATCTTGATGTACCGACATGTATAATCCCAGTACTCAGGAGGTGGAAGCAAGAAAATCTCAAGTTTCAGGCCATATTGTGGGCTACGTTGGGCTATTTAGTGAGACCTTGTCTCAAATCAAGTTAGTAAGTTAAAATTGAAGAAATTATTTATACATACAACAATTGGGCTTTTCAGTTTTTATTTTGGGTGACTAAATATGAAACAGGGATGTCAGGCGTGGTAGTGCATACCTTTAATCCCAGTATTTAGGAGGCAGAGGAAGGAGGATTACCGTGAGCTTGAGGCCACCCTGAGACTACATAGTGAATTCTAGGTCAGCCTGGGCTAAAGTGAAACCCTACTCAAAAAAAAAAAAAAAAGCCGGGAGTGGTGGCGGATGCCTTTAACCCCAGCACTCATTTAACCCCAGCACTCGGAGGCAGAGATAGGAGGATCGCCCAGAGTTCAAGTCCACTGTGAGGCTACAGAGTGAATTCCAGGTCAGTCTGAGCTAGAATGAGGCCTCACCTCGGAAACCTGCCCCCCCCCAAAAAAAAGAAACAGGGAACTTTTTTGAATGAAAATTTAAAAGTTGTCATTTATTTATTGTGTATGTATGTGTACATGCAGATGAGTGTGTGCATGCCAGGGCCTCTTGCTGCAGAGTGCCAGACTTGTGTGTGTATGTGCGTGCACGCATGTACATGCTAGGGTATCTTGCTGCTGCAAATGAATACCCACCTGGCTTTACGTGGGTTGCTGGGGAATTGAATCCATGCCAGTAGGCTTTGCAAGCAAGTGTTGAGCCATCTCCCCAGTCCTCAAAACAGGGAACTTTAAAAAAATAATTTTTTTTATTTATTTGCATTTGGGGAGAGACACACAGAGAGAATGAGTGTGCCAGGGCTTCCAACCACTGAGAACAAATTCCAGATGCATGTACCACTTTGTGCATCTGGCCTTACGTGGGCACTGGGGAATCAAATCCAGGTCATTAGATTTGCAGGCAAGTGCCTTAATCACTGAGTCATCTCTCCAGCCCCAAAACAGGGAACTTTAAAGACAAGATGATGTGTATTAGTTTTAAGAACTAGTAGATTAGTAGTTGTCATAGGTCATAAGTTTATTTATTTATTTATTTATTTAATTTTTGAGATTGGGTTTCACTTGTCCAGGCTGACCTGGAACTCACTCTGTAGTCCCGGGCTAGCCTTGAACTCATAGCAATCCTCCTACTTCTGCCTCCAGAGTGCTGGGACCAAAGGCATGAGTTTCCATGCCCAGCATGTTTATTCTTTATTTAACTTTTCATCATTGAAATTTTCAAACACATGCCAGTCATGATCCTTTCCACAGTGCATTTGATTAGTATATCTCTTTTTTCCCCTCCCTCCTTCCCTCCCTCCCTTTTCTTTCTGATGGTCTCATGTGCCCAGGTTAATCTCATACTCACTGTCTGGTTGAAGATATTCTTGAACTTCTGATCCAGTGCTGGGAATTACAAACTTGCACCAGCACACTCAGTTTATTGAGTGCTGGAGATTAAATCTAGGGCTTTAATGTATGTAAGGCAAGCACTCTACCAACTGCAGTACATCCTCAGCCCTTGTTTCTTTTGTTAATTTATTTAGACAAGCCCAACAGACTGTCCTATTTTAGTGTGTGTATGTGAGAGAGAGAGGGAGAGAATTGGCACACTAGAGCCCCCAGCCATTGCAATCGAACTCCGGATGTGTGTGACTCCTGTGTATGTGTGACCTTGTGCGCTTGCATCACTGTGTGTCTGGCTTACATTGGACCTGGAGAGTCAAACATGAGTCCTTAGGCTTTGCAGGCAAATGCCTTAACTGCTAAGCCATCTCTCCATCCCTCTTTTATTTGTATTATGTAGCTGCACACTTTTTTTTCCTGTAAATTCCATGCCACATATTTTTTGAAGACAATATTTGAATTTGGCTGACTACACACTTTAGGCATCACTTAAGTGTTTCTTCAGTGGCTTGGCTAGACTTTGGTCCTTTTTTGTTGTTGAATCCCATCAGGATTAATAAAATATGTGCTTCTGTAAGACTGCTTAACCTACCTATATAGACCTAACAAAATGGAGAGCATGTGTCCATCAAAATTATCCATGTAGGACTGCTCATAACAGGTTTATTTATACTTACCAAATATTAGAAAGAGTCTAGTTGTCCATCAACTGTAGAGTGGGTAAATCAGTTGTAAGTGGTAGAATGCCACATAACAATAAAAGAGAACAAGTAACTGATAGATGTTCGGTAAGGTCAGATACTATTTCAAACTTCAAAATTTGAAGTGCATATGTTCCATGTTTGATAGAAGATGGCATTCCCTGTGGACTTGCTGGATAACTGCAGTCATGAGGAATTGGAAAACTCTGCTGAGGATTATCTGTCAGATTTAAGGTGTGGAGACCCTGAAAATCCAGAATGTTTTTCTCTTCTCGATATTACGGTAAGGCATTCTGCAGCCTAGTTGAACCTCATAAAAAGAAAGGACATTTAGTTTTCAAATTTATCAGAAATCTGTCCAGTATGATGTGTTAATATTAGTTAGTTAATAGAACATCACAGTTTTTTTGTTTGTTTCATTTTGTTTTTGGTTTTTCGAGGTAGGGTCTCTCTCTAGTTCATGCTGACCTGGAATTTACTAGTAGTCTCAGGGTGGCCTCAAATTCACAGTAATTCTCCTACCTCAGCCTCACAAATGCTGGGATTAAAAGGCATGTGCTACCACACCTGGTGAACATCACAGTTTTTAAAAAGACAAAATCCACAGGTTAGTGCTTAATTATCATTTTGGTTTTGAAATTATAAGAAGTTACCAGTTTTGCTAAGGCAAATTATCCTGTTGGAGTCAATTTAAGATTTGAAATTTGTGAATTTAGAAATTTATTTTTAATTAAAAAACATCAGGAAGACATTAAATTTACATATTCCTATAATGAATTCTTTACTCTTTTTTTGAAAACTTTGCAATATTGAAAAATAAAAATTTTAGTCAATAAGGCATGATACTTAGAAACTTGGAATTGTTTAAATTTTATGAACTGTGTTGAGCAGACTCTTTATCCTCTATAGGCCTCAGAATTTTCTTCTGGGAGTAATATGGATTTAAGGGATTTTAAAAACACTTTGCTCGTATTAAGATCTTGTAATTCTTTGAATTGTTATTATTGACCCCAAGTGAAGAATTAGTACTGGGTTGATGAAAACAGAAAAATGTTAAAGTATTGTATGTATCTTGCTGAAATGTTTACCTAACTGGTTCTTTTTACTAGAAAATACAATGTTACTTCATGTAGTCTAAAGACAAGTATAGTTGATTTTGCAGTGATGTTTTAGGGTCTAGCATAGATTTTGTTTTGTTTTATTTTGTTTTTGAGATAGGGTCTCACTCTAGCTCAGGCTGACCCAGAATTCACTATGTAGTCTCAGGGTGGCCTTGAACTCATGGCGATCCTCCTACTTCTGCTTCCCAAGTTCTGGGATTAAAGGCGTGCGCCACCATGCCTGGTGGATTTTGTTTTTATGTTGTATATGGTTGATGCTTACGAATTTAGTGAAGTAAATTTTCACTTCCCTCAAGTTAATAAAATTCTTATACAAAAGAAATTTTTTTCTTTCTGATCTTACTCCTTTTTTTTTTGAAAGACTAGGATTATTGTGTGCTATTAAATATATACTAAAATAAAAAATAAATGTAAGAAAAGTTTTAATATTTTGGTAAATTTTTGGTGCTTTTGTTATGTGTTTCTTTTACAGTCTCTTCATAATCTTGAATCATTCTCATTTCAGATCCCGATTAGCCTGTCGAATGTAGGCTTTGTACCTCTTTATGGTGGAGATCAGACTCAGAAAATTCTTGCTCTTTTTGCACCTGAGGATTCTCTAACAGGTCTTTTCTCTTTTTTTGTTTCATTTTTGTAAATTGAGGAGTTTGTATCCAGGCTATTTAGGATTTTATTGAAGGAATTTGTTTTGCAATTTTTTTTCAAATTTTAATTTTAGAAAAATTGTGGATTGCCTATAATTAAGTTAGTGAATGAGATAAAATAAATAATTGGGACCACATTATACTGTGTAGTATAATATAGCGACTGGGGTGTGTGGCTCAATGGTAGAATGTTTGCCTAGTGTGAAAGAAGTCTTGAATTTAATTATTTGCATGACAGAAAAATCAAGCAAGCATGCATGCATGCAAGAATGAGTATACTTAGAGTGTTTATACAGTTCTTGTCAACTAGTACTATTGTCCACTGTAACACTTTTTAGATGTTAATAATCATTTTTTCTATTTTAGCTGTGGCACTTTACCTTGCTGATCAGTGGTGGGCTATTGATGATATTGTGAAAACATCTGTCCCTTCTAGAGAGGGACTGAAGCAGGTAATAAGATCCTGTAACTCAGTGATTCCTGTCAATAGTGATTGCCTTTGAAGTTGTGGAACTCTTTCACATTTTCATATATTCAGGTTATTCTAAACCTCCTTTGTTTTATGTGTGTTTGTGAGGGGAGTCTCACTCTAGGCCAGACTGGCCTTGAACTCATAGTAATCCTCCTACCTCTGCCTTCCAAGTGCTGGGATTAAAGGTGTGTGGCACCATAGCTGCGTTAGAGTTTGATTCTTATGGAGAAACTGGCACTCAGTTTGGACTTCCTCTGTTTTATGTGAAGCTGACTCTTTCTAAGAATTAGGTGAGGAAGAATGGGTTCTTGGGGGTTAGTTTACTGAGGCTATCTTTCTCTGCTTGAATTTTTGATATTATCTAGTGAGCACAAGGAGAGGCTAGTTCTCTTGGTTTGGTTGAGGAGCTCTCTGTGGGAGAGACAGACCAAGAAACTTGCTCATTGGTTAGGTTCTGTTAGTGGCCGAAATAGTGTGCAAATGGGAGGAGCAAAATGTGTGTGGGGGAGCAGGAGAGGGAGCAAGCTTCCAGATCCTGGTATAAGGTGGAGCCAGTCAGAAGCTAACCACTACAGTATTACAGGGGGACACTAGTTTGCACACTAGAGGGGAAAAGGCTAAGGGACTTCTGTGTTCTGGTTATTAGAGGACAAAGTAAGACAGGGGAAGGAAAATTCATTGCCATTAAGAAGTAAAATACTTGAGGCAATGCAAAGTAGAAAATTTCTTTAGTGAGGAAGAGTGTGATTTACAAAAACCAGGGATAGGACGCTTGTTATTAAGCCCTTCTTTCTTAAGGAAACTACTGACTGCTTAGAGAAACCCAACTATTCATTAATAGGTATAGAAGTCCTTGTTTTAACCTTAAGAGGAAGAGACATTTGCTGAGGTGACTGGAGTCAATAGACATAAATGTGTACCTGATAGTCTCCTAGGTTTCTAGGATAGATCTTGTATATCTGGCTTATGTGGGGCCTGGGGAATCAAACCTGATTCCTTTGGCTTTGCAGGCAAGCGCCTTAATCACTAAGCTCTCTCTCTATCCCTGGCTTTGAACTCTTGATTCTCCTGCTTTCACCTCCTAAGTGCTGAAAGCAGGTATATACCGTGATATCTGTTGCAGTCAGGTTTGCATTGCTGGTAGAAATCACCCAACCAAGAGCAGCTTGTAGGAAAAAGAGGTTTATTTTGGCTTACAGGCTCAAGGGGAAGCTCCACGATGACAAGGGAAAACAATGGCATGAGCAGAGGGTGGACACCACCCCCGGCCCACATAAGGTGGACCATAGCAACAGGAGAGTGTGCCAAACGCTAGCAAGGGGAAACTGGCTATAACACCCATAAGCCCGCCCCCAACAATACACTCCCTCCAGGAGGCATTAATTCCCAAATTTCCATCAGCTGGGAACCTAGCATTCAGAACACCTAGGTTTATGGGAGACACCTGAATCAAACCACCACAATTCCTGACTTTGAATACCTGCCAGCTTGCTACAAAACTGAATAAAAAATTTAGGGAAGGAAGGAATTAAAAATGAGCATAAGCCCATAAGGTGGAGGACATAGAAAGCAATAGAAGAGTGTAACAGGAACAGTGCTGAAGAAAACAGAGGTTTATGTGTTAAGAAAATAAGCATCCCACCGTATTTAAATATGACTGAGATACAGCATTTTATAGAGGATGTTCAGGTTAAAAGGTGGAGGAGGATAAGCTGTAGTGATTCATGTAGCTTCTTCTACTCAAGTGAAGAACTGTGAAACTTCATAGATGAATTGGGAAGGGAGGAGTAAAGGCTAGTGACTCCTGCAATTTAATTTCTTCATGACAGCATTACCTTTTGAGAAATAGGGAAACCCATGAAGATAGACAGTTATTCTAGTTAAATCCTGGACAATAAGAAAAAATTGGTAAACTTTTAGGAGAAAGTAACCATTCTTTTCCATAATAAATACATGACCTTGAGCAAGTGGCTTTGTTGTTATAGACCTTATTTTCCTCTGCTTCATATGTTGTGATAAAATTAAATGAAATAATAAAGATTATAACCTAGTGCTTAAATGGAAGAGTGATCCTCAGGCTCAAGCTGTAAGACTTATCTCCTTTTCTTTCTTTAAAAGGTAATTTCTTTTTAAAAAATGGTTTTTTTTATTTATTTGAGAGAGAGAGAGGGAGGGAAAGAGCGAGAAAGAATGTGTGCCGTGGGGCCTCCAGCCACTGCAAATGAACTCCGGACACATGTGCCCCCTTGTCCATCTGGTTTACATGGGTTCTGGGGAATTGAAGCTGAGTCCTTTGGCTTTTCAGGCAAGTACCTTAACTGCTAAACTATCTCTCCAGCCCCTTATCCACTTTTCTGTCCTGGTTATTTTTATTTTATTTTTCCTTTTTATTGACAGCTTCCATACTTACAAAAAAAAAAAAAAACCATGATTATTCCCTCCCCTCCCCCACTTTCCCTTCACAAATCCACACTCCATCATATTTTCTCCCTTTCTCCATTAGTACCTCTTTTTTTTTTTTTTTTTTTTTTTTTTTTTTTTTGGTTTTTCAAGGTAGGGTCTCCTCTGTAGCTCAGGCTGACCTGGAATTTACTCTGTAGTCTCAGGGTGGCCTCGAACTCACAATGATCCTCCTACCTCTGCCTCCCGAGTGCTGGGATTAAAGGCGTGCGCCACCACGCCCGGCTTCATTAGTACCTCTTTTATTTTGATGTCATCATCTGTTCCTCCTATTATGAGGGTCTTGTGAAGATAGTGCTAGGCACTGTGAGGTCATGGATATCAAGGCCAATTTGTCTGGTCAGTTGCATTGTAAGCAGTCCTACCCTTCCTTTGGCTCTTACATTCTTTCTGCCACCTCTTTAGCAATGGACCCTGAGCCTTGGAAGGTATGATAGAGATGTTTTAGTGTTGAACATTACTCCATCATGTCTTCTGAGCACTGTAGTGCCTTTTAGGTCATCCCAGTGGTCACCGCCATCTGAAAAGAGAAGCTTCTTAACCAAAAGTGAGAGTAACATTAATATATTGGTATGAATGTTAATTAAAGTGCTTACAGAGAAGTTTGGTGAGCAGAACATATACATTTAGCCAGACAAGAGCAGGTGTTACACTCCCAATGCTCATACTGGTCATTTCTTTATCATTTACTGAGAAGACAAGGATGGCATGCTTATCAATTCTGTATGTCCCAGTGCTGGGATGGGGGAACTTAAAGATTAGTTGCACATTGTCCTACCAGCAGCAAACTGAAACAGCAGCATGTGTGAAAAACACTTGGATTTCTTTATCAGAAATAAAATGAAGCTATAATAAAAGGCATAAGTTTATATAGAAAGGTCTCATTAGCAGTATCTTCATTGTTTATAGGATCCATGTGCCAACCATGAACAGAGATGTTAGCAGTCTAGAGACTCCCAAGGGAGAAGCCTGGGATGGCAGAAGAACTTACTTGTATTAGCTCAACCTTTTCCTTCAGTTATTAGGCTCTTTGGAGAACAGAACATTATGGCTATCTTCAAAAGTTGGTACTCTGGCTTTAGTATAGCCATTGTGAAGTAGTTTTCAGCTAAGCGTGATGAAGAATTTTATGTTGGTCAAGGCACTTCCTGAGGAAGGACTGGCCCTGTTTTTAGTAAATTCTGACATTTCTTATATTTGTTTGGCTGGAGAGATCTCCCACCAGGAATATTTTTGTGAGCAGTGTGCGCATGTAGTTAATCCTTTCTATCTCTGTTCAGTTAATCAGGGATGAAGTTGTTTTCCTTTAAGGTAACTTGAAGGAAAATATGCTTTATGAACTTATTTCTGATATGAAAGATGTCTGGGAAAATCCAACACGTCAGAGGCTGTGGAAGTAGGTGGGTTGCCTGTGACCATGTGGCTGTCTGTGTGGGAGCTGAGTCTCTGCTTTCATTCTGTGGTGGCCCCAAATATGTTTCACTAAGGTTTCTTGTCACTGCCCTTGTTCATCTGCTCCAGCAGAGGAGGAAAAGGCTGGGTATAGTTACAGCAAAGAGAGGTCTGTTAAAGGAACACTGCACTTGAAAAAAGAGACAGATATCTTTCTCAAGGGTATAATTATACCCTCTATCAAATGAGGTAATTGTTCTTAAAGCCTTTTGAGGATAACACTGTTTTTCAAAAATGAATTTTTTAATGTGCAGGCTGGAATGGGCTAAAAGAGAATTGGGGCAATAGTATTACAGAGCCCTTGCATCGGGGCAGATAGAAGCATGAAGAAGACACTGACCACTGATGGAGCTGCTGAGCACTTTGTGCAGTGGGAACCAGTTTAGAATTTGCTTTAAGGCAGTGTTCCATGCATAAATGAGTTGGTGGGAAAGAGTTGTTACTGTTATAAATGGTTAGCGTTGACTCTGTGATAACAAAATGTTTTACAAATTGTTTTCAGTATGTTCAGGGTGCTCTGAATGTCAATAGGAGGCGTGGGAGTCGGGAGCAGGGTGACTGGCGTTTCCTCATGGCTGCATATTCTAACTGCTGGGCCTGCTATCTGATTTTCTTTATAGGTGAGCACTCTGGGGGAAAGAGTGGTTCTGTATGTTCTCAACCGAATTATTTATAGAAAACAGGAAATGGAGAGAAATGAGATCCCATTCCTGTGTCATAGCAGTACTGATTATGCTAAGATTTTGTGGAAGAAAGGAGAGGCCATTGGGTTTTATTCAGTTAAGCCTACAGGTAAGTATTTACAAGTTATTTAAACTATGTTATGGAAATCTCCATTTTAGAACCCAACTGTGTTAGTCTCTGTTAAATTATTCTCTAGGGTGCAAATTGAGGTGATTCTACTTAGTATTTATTGGGAGGATTGTAGTTCTGCTGTCCTATGAAAGTGAGGATTATTAGGAATATATTGAAAAATAAGTAATAATAAACATTTGATACAGAAGATGACCTTTACACATATATGGAGGGAACATGACACCTCAAGTTTTAAAAACCTTTTATGTCCTTCCTTTCATTTAAATATTGTTACTTTGAGTTCTGTTTCTATTCCTATTACTAGCTCCTTCTAAATCTCATGTGGCTTACATACATTTCCATTTCTGCTTAGAGTGGTGGATCTCAGCCTGACATGTTAATTTTTAAAATTCAACTTAATTTTTTTGGGGGGGGGCTAAGAGCTTTATTTGTAGCACAGGCTGGCATGGAACAAACTCTGTAGACTAGGCTGGCTCAAAATCAAGGTAGTCTTCCTGCCTCAGTCTCCTAAGGACTGGGATTGCAGGCAAGAGCCACCATGCCTGGCTGCCTGGCACATTAATGAGCAACTTGACTAATTACCAAGGGGAAAACATGCTTTAATGTATTTAGAGACTATCAATAGCCTCACAATGGTGGTTTCTCCGAAGCGTGGGTTTCTAACCCTAAAGCCTAACCCTACGTTGCCCGTGAAAGCCTGGAACAGCTTCACACTTGCCCCTTGGTTAGGTCCATGAAGCCGCAGGAGCAGGAAGGTATCACCTGCTTACCTGTCTGCATGCATGCTGTGCCTGCTCAGTGCCTAGTAACAAAGCCTGCCTTCTCTGTGCCTTGGCCACAAGACTTACAGCTGAGAACACACATTATTTTATTTCTTTTTTTCTGTTATACATTAAATCTTCCAGACTTAGCTTTTCTGGTCAAATCCACTCTAAGCTCATGACAAATTCAGTGCTAATTTGAAGAGCAATATGATTTATAATAATTAGTACACATCTGTGATGAGAGTTAATGCTTATAACTGGTAAAAAGCTCATTTCCTCCAAAGAATAAAAATTTGTGGGCTGGAGAGATGGCTAAGGTGCTTGCCTGCAAAGTCCAAGGACTCATGTTCTAATCTTCAGGTCCCACATAAGCCAGATGCATAGTGATGCAAGTGCACAAGGTTGCACATGCGCACAAAGGGGCTCATGCATCTAGAGTTCGATTGCAGTGGCTGGAGGCCCTGGGGTGTCAATTCTGTCCCCTCCTCCCCTCCCCCGCATAAAAATTGTGAATTTACAGATTTTTTCAAAAGGACTTTATGTACTTACATATACTTGCCAGCTTTTTCAAATTTTTAAAATTTATTTGCAAGCAGAGAGAAAGAGAGAATAGAAACAGACACAATTAGAATGAATGTGCCAGGGTCTCCAGCCTCTGTAAACTAACTCCAGATGTATGTGCCACTTTGTGGATCTGGCTTTATGTGGGTACTGGGGAAGTGCCCCTGGGTCGTTAGGCCTTGCAGGCAAGCACCTCAACTGCTGAGCCATCTCTCCAGCCTGAGTTACAGGTTTTTTTGTTTTGTTTTGTTTTTCGAGATAGGGTCTGTCTCTAACCCAGGCTAACCTGGAGTTTACTATGTAGTCTCAGGGTGGCCTCAAACTCACGGTGATCCTCCTACCTCTGTCTCCCAAGTGCTGAGATTAAAGGTGTGTGCCATCATGCCTGGCTCTGATTTATAGTTTCAAATGTTAAGTATTCTGAGTCTCCCTTGTTATGCTGTTTACTCTTGTATACATTTGAAATCAAACCTGTGATTTATATAACTTTAGAAAGCATGATTAAACGTGGTGAAAAGAATGTTTAACAGCAGCTGAATTCTGCTCTGCACAAGAGGCATCATGTTGTTTGTAGTTATTTTGATGGCTGGTGTTTAGGTGTGGTTCAGTTGCTTTATGATTAATTTTGTGCAAGATAGTTCCTATGAGAGTAAGAAGCTTTTTTGTTTCTCATACTGGCTCTAGAGGTTTCCTACCTGAAACAAGCTCTCAGACATTTGGAACATGAGTTTATATACATTTTTTATTTAGGGCTGGCTTTCTTTGTTAAGAGGCATAGTATTTCCTTTTCGTATGTCTGATGACAATGTGACTGTAGGTGTGTGGTGGTCTTTTATTTGATGTCTTTGGGGCTCACCTGTCTAGAACCTGGCTTCCAGTTTTACCCTGGTGGTTAACTTCTGCTAGGTGATGCTTTAGGTACCACCTCTACTAACTGCCCTGAACCCTCACTATTTACTTCAGCTCTCTCGTCCTTAAGCTTTGTCTCTCTACTAGGTAATACTGGGATTAGGTATGTTTATACCTAACCATTGATTTTAGGGAAATGCTTTTTTCTTTTCTTCAAAGGAAACCCAGACATAAAATATTTTGAAAATGTCCAAAAGAAATACTAAAACATTCTCTCAGGGCTAGGGAGATGGATCATCAGTTAAAGCCACTTGCTTGCAAAACTTGCCAGCACAGGTTCATTCAAGAAACTGTATTATATTTGCCTAAGATAAAGAGATTAAGGGATTTATAGTTTATTTGGGTTGGACAGTTTTGTTATAAGGATATTTGTGGTTTTTCTGCATGATGATTGCATAAATTTATTCCTGTAAGGCATAGTCCCTTCCCCTGTACTGAGGTCTTGAGGATCAAACTTAAGGCCTTGCAAATGGCTGAGCATTTGCCCTTTCATTGGGCTGTATATCAGCCCTTTGTGGTCTTTTACTTTCAGAAAATGACCTAAACATACTGAATGCTTCAAACTAGTCTTTCAAATAGAGTAAATTGCTAATAATGTCTATTTTGTAGTTGAAAGAAGGCTTCAGGAAATAGTTGCTTGAAGTTTCTAAGTTGATATTATTAGTTTGTTGGTGAAATCGGTCTCACTTACTTGACTATTAGTTCTTTACCCAGTATAATTGATCATTTCACCAAAGTTTTTTTTTTTTTTTGTGAGAGAATGTGAGAGTAAGATTGAATGTATTTTTATTTTTTGGATTTTGGAGGTAGGGTCTCACTCTAGCTCAGGTTGACCTGGAATTCACTCTGTATTCTCAGGGTAGCTTCAAACTCTTGGCAATCCTCCTACCTCTGCCTCCCCAGTGCTGGGATTAAAGGCATGCATTACCATGCCCGACTTTGAATGCATTTTTACTATTTCCAAGCCATAGATAATTCTCCTGTTGTCTTCTTTAGTTGTGAGGGTGCATTTACCTTTCTGCTCTCCCCTTCGCCCTCCCCTTTCTACGTTCTTCCCTTCTCTTCCTTCCCCTTCCCCTCCCTTCCACTTCTCACCTGCTAAGTGTAATTCCAGCTTTGTAAGTTACAATTTTAAATTTCTACAAGTCATCTATTTACAAAGAAAGACTACCTTTGGGGCAAATGGGAATTTAATTTAGAATTAAGTAGAAACAGTAAAAATTAAAATAGTACTTAAAAATGAGAAGAGTTAAGTTACTTTCTGAGAATAGAGCCATTTCTTTTCTTAATTTTTTTTTTTCATTTTTTGTGTTTGGTGGTATGTGCCATACGTAGGCCAGAGTAGAACATTAGGTCAGTCTTCCACATTGTTTTCTTGAGATGGAGTTTCTCATTGAACTTTGAGCTCCTATCAGCAGAGCTCCAGTGATTTTTCTGTCTCCACCTTCCTTAGCACTTAGGTTATAGATAGGTATGTGGGGACTGTGCTCTAGGTCCTCATGCTTGTGTGTCAAGAGTGCTTACCAGCTGAACCATCTCCACAGCACCAATCGAGGCCATTTCTTAAGTTTACAAAGCTTACATCCTTGGGCTGGAGAGATGGCTCAACAGTTAAGGTGCTTGCTTGTAAAGCTTGATGACCCAGGTTCAATTCCCCAATGCCTAGTTTGTTTGCAGTGGCAGGAGGCTCTGATGCACCCATTCTCTCTGTCTCTCTCTCTCCCTGTGTCTCTCTCTCTCTGCCTGTTTGTTTCTGTCAAATAAATTTTTTTAAAGTTTTTTTTTGTTTATTTATTTATTTGAGAGCGACAGAGAGAAGGAGGCAGAGAGAGAGAGAGAGAATGGGCCCGCGAGAGCTTCCAGCCTCTGTAAACGAACTCGAGATGCGTGTGCCCCCTTGTGCATCTGGCTAATGTGGGTCCTGGGGAATTGAGCCTCGAACCGGGGTCCTTAGGCTTCACAGGCAAGCGCTTAACCGCTAAGCCATCTCTCCAGCCCTAAATTTTAAAAAATTAAAATTAAAGAAAAACCTACATCTTTATTCACTCCATTCACTCAGAAGATTCAGAAAAAGAAAATTAGTGTATCTTTCCTTTAAACTTTTTTTTTTTTTTTTTTTTTTTTGAGGTAGGATCTCACTCTAGCTCAGGCTGACCTGGAATTCACTCTGTATTCTAAGGGTGACCTCAAACTCACGGCGATCCTCCTCCGTCTGCCTTCAGAGTGCTGGGATTAAAGGTGTGCACCACCATGCCCAGCTTCCCAGGCCCCCCCCCCCTTTTTTTGAGGTAGGGTCTCACTCTAGCTCAGGCTGACCTGGAATTCACTATGTACTCTCAGGGAGCCTCAAACTCATGACAATCCTCCTACCTCTGCCTCCCAAGTGCTGAGATTAAAGGTGTGTGCTGCCATGCCCAGCTTCCCAGGGCCCTTCTTTTTGGTCTCTTCCCCTATATGCCTATTGAGGGCTATATCTTTTATTTATTTATTTGATAGAGAAAGAGCGGGGAGAAAGAGAGAGGGAGAGAATGAGTGCACCAGGGCCTCCAGCCACTGCAAACAAACTCCAGATGCATGTGCTACTTTGTGCATCTGGCTTTACTTGGGTACTGGGGAATGGAACGTGGGTCCTTTGGCTTTGTAGGCAAGCACTTTAACGGGTAAGCCATTTCTCCAGCCTCTTTTAGTTTTTTTATTTTTATTTATTTATTTATTTATTTATTTATTTATTTATTTATTTGAGGTAAGGTCTAACTATAGCTTGGGCTGACCTAGAACTCACTCTGTATCCTTAGCTTGGCCTTGAACTCGCAGCGATCCTCCTATGTCAACCTCCAAGTGCTGGGACTAAAGTCGTGTTCTACTACAGCCTCCATCTTTTTTGCATTCACGTGCTGTAGGATAACATTGTACTGCTAAAAAACTAAGTATTTTTATTAATTTATTATTTAATTTATTTACTTGAGACAGAGAGAGAGAGAAAGAGAGAGAGAGAATGGGCACACCAGGGCCTCTAGCCACTGCACACGAACTCCAGATGATGCAACACCTTGAGCATCTGGCTCATGTGGGACCTGGAAAATCGAACCTGGATCCTTAGGCTTCACAGACAAGCACCTTAACTGCTAAGCCATCTCTCCCCAGTCCCCTTTAAATATTTTTTAAAATATTTGTATTTGTTTATTATGAATGAGAGAGAGAGAGAGAGAATATGAGTGAGTGTGCTATAGCTTCCAGCCACTGCAAACAAACTCCAGATGCATGCGCACTGCCATGTGCATCTGGCTTACATGGGTATTGGGGAATCAGATCTGGGTCCTTAGGCTTTGCAGACCAGCACCTTAATTACTAAGGCATCTCTCCAGCCCTCTGCCTCCACCCATTGGCCTTTTTAAAGGGTAATGGACTGCTGTGTGGGAAACCAGGTACTTTGTGCCCAGAGTTGTCAGGATTGAGAGTTTAGCTGAGACTATGTAGAAAGCCTGGTGAGAAGTGATGTTGCTTGGGCAAGGGGGATAGAGCCATAGCTAGTGTTAATGTTACTGCTGCGGGATTTCTGATGGATTGTGCATACATGGTTATGAAGGACAAGAGCTAAGGTTGAGTTCTAGGCTTTTTTTCTCTGAGTGACCAGGCAAATGGTGAGATTTACCAAGAAATTGGTAAGCTTGGGGGCAACAGCTTTTTGCATTTTCATTCTGGTTTTAAATGGTTTATTTGACAACATCACATATTTTGTTATATTTACATTTAAACAACTTTTAAAAATATAGTCACATCCCATATAAATCATCCATTTCAACTATGTCATCCTAAAGTACAACCAATTTTAAATAATTTTTATCACTTCAAAACGAGAACACATGTGCCCACTCACAATAAAATGTAACCTGTGTGCTCTATCCGTCACTCCCCTCTCATAGACCTTCTAGCCTTTTGGTAGCCACTAATCTAATGGAATTATATAATATATAGCTTGTTATATCTGGCTTTTTTGCATAACTTCTTTGTTTGTTTATTTGTTTGTTTTGAGGTAGGATTTCCCTGTAACCCAGGTTGACCTGGAATTCACTATGTAGGCTGTCCTCTAACTCACAGTGATTCGCCTACCTCTGTCTCCCAAGTGCTAGGATTAAAGGCATGTGCTACCACATACAGCTTGCATAACATTCTTTAAGCGTCATCTATATTGCACCATTTATCAACATTTCATTCCTCTCTTTATGACCAAAAGATGTTCCTTTGTATAGTGTGCTAGTCAGACTTACTTGTGACCAAATACCTGAGCAAAACCATCTGAATGGTTAAGGATGTATTTTGGCTTAAGATTTTTGGCATGGAGAGAGAGGAAGAAAGTTAAGGTTATATCTATTGACAGTGGTATTGTAGTATACATATAGTGAAGTATATACTTCGTAAAATGGTAATGAGCAGTTTGTGCTTAATTACTATTGGCAAAATGTATAGCTGCCTTCCATTATAATATGTGTTAAAGGCTGGAAAGCTCTTTCTAATATAGAATTTATACATTTTTTTAACATCTTCTTGTTACTGTAGAAAAACTAAATGTTATAGAAACACTGTTAACTCATGTTGATTAAATATAGTTACTTTTTAGGATTTCTGTTCTTGTTACAGGAAGCTTATGTACCTCATTTCTTACCCAAAGTTACCAACTCCCAGTTCTTGATACAATGTTTATAAGAAAGAAGCACAAAGGCAGAGACTTTGGACTTCATATGCTGGAGGACTTTGTGGATTCCTTTACAGAAGATGCCCTGGGCTTGCGATTTCCACTGTCTTCTCTCATGTACACAGGTGAGTGGTCCACATTGAAACTTTTTTTTCCCCCCCAAAGTAGAGTCTCACTGTAGCCCTGGCTGACCTGGAATTCACCATGTAGTCTCAGGGTGGCCTCAAACTCACAGTAATCCTCTTACCTCTGCCTCTGAGTGCTGGGATTAAAGGTGTGAATCACCATGCCTGGCTTCCCCACCCCCCAAGGTAGAGTCTCTCCCTAGCCCAGGCTGACCTGGAATCACTCTGTAGTCTCAGGCTGGTCTCGAACTCACAGTGATCCTTCTACCTTAGCCTCCTGAGTGTTGGGATTAAAGGTGTGCACCACCATGCTAGGTTCACACTGGAACATTTGAAACTTGTTTTACTGTCACTTCTAACTTATTTCTGCAAGATATTTATAGATGTATGTATACATAATATCCAGTTTGGAATTTTTGTCTTCCTAGGGTTTAATTTTATGAATGTAACATATATATGGCTTTTGGGGGTGGATTAGCCTTCTAAGAAACTAAGAAACCCTTTTGGAAATTCAGTGCTTATTATGTATTGTAATTGTTCAGAAAAATTTTTTTTGGTTTTGTTTTTCAAAGTAGGGTCTCACTGTAGCTCAAGTTGACCTGGAATTCACTCTGTAGTCTCAGGGTGGCCTTGAACTCACAGCACTCCTCCTACCTCTGCCTCTCAAGTGCTGGGATTAAAGGCATGCACCACCATGCCTGGCTCAAAAAGTTTTTTTTTTTTTTGAGGTAGAGTCTCTAGTCTAGGCTGGCCTGGAATTCACTGTGTAGCCTCAGCCTGGCCTCGAGCTCACATCGATCTTCCTACTTCTACTTCCTGAGTGCTGGGATTAAAAACATAAGCCAGGCTGGGGAAATGGCTTACCAGTTAAGGTGTTTGCCTGTGAAGCCTAAGGACCCAGGTTCAATTCCCCAGTCCCCATGTAAGCCAGATGCACAAGGAGGCACATGTGTCTGGAGTTTGTTTGTAGTGGCTGGAGGTCCATGCCCATTCTCTCTTTCTCTCTATCTGCCTCCTTTCTCTATCTCTCTAATAAATAAATAAATAATGAATAAAATATTGAAAGAAAAGCATGCACCACCATGCCTGGTTTATTCAGATATTTTAGAAATATTTTTATTTATTTATTTATTTGCATGAAGAGAGAAAGATAAAGACAAGGCTTTACATGGGTACTGGGGAATCAAATTCAGGCTGTCAGGCTTTACAAGCAACTGTCTTTAACAGCTGAGCCATCTCTCCATCTCCAGCTTTAGCCAAAAATTTTTTTTCTTGCTGGGGTGGGGGGGAACCTCTCAGGTAATGTATTGCTAGCCCAGGCTGACCTGGAATTCACTGTGTAGTCTCAGGGTGGCCTTGAACTCACAGTGATCCTCCTACCTCTGCCTCCCAAGTGCTGGGATTAAAGGTGTGCACCACCACGCCCAGCTCTAGCCAAAATTTTTTGAAACACTTTTTCCTATGTAGTATAGGTTAGCCCTGAATTAAATGTGTAGTCCAAGCTAGCTCTAGATTTTCCTGCCTCAGCCTCCTAAGTCCCATTGAGATCATAGATATGTGCCAGTTTGCCCAGCTTCAGTGTTTGTTAATATATTCTCTTCTGTGCAGCTCTAATTACTAACTCCAGAACATCATAAGAGAAGCTTTGTGCCGGTTATCATCATTTCCAGTCCCACCTTTCTCTGTATTCTGCAGACAACCACTAACCTCCTTTCTGTTCATGTGAATTTTCTCTTTGGACATTACATATAAATGGGATAATTTGTCATATGACCTTTTATATGTCTATCTTCCTTTTAGCATAATGTTTTCCTATTGGCTCCATGTTGTGTTATGAATCCATGCTTCATGTCTTTCTGTGGCTGAAGATTATTCCACTGTACATCTAGATAGATTATACTTTATTCCAGAATGTTCAGTTTTTACATCATTGTAAACAGTGTATGAAAATTGTAGTTTTTCTACATATTTACCAACATTTGTTTCTTTGGGTGTTTTTTTTTTTGTTGTTGTTGTTTGTTTTTGGTTTTTCGAGGGTCTCACTCTGGCCCAGACTGACCTGGATTCACTATGTAGTCTCAGGGTGGCCTCAAACTCACGGCGATCCTCCTACCTCTGCCTCCTGAGTGCTGGAATTAAAGGTGTGCGCCACCATGCCAGCTATGTTACTTTGTTTCTATGTGGGTTAGTGGGTACATGCTTGTGTATGCATGTATGTATGGAGCCCAAGCGTGGGCCTTAAGTGACTTCTGCAATTGTTATCCACTTTATTTCATGAAAAAAGGGCCTCTCACTGAATCTGGAGCTCACTGATTGAGTTAGACTAGGTATCAAGCTCCTGGTTCTACCTCACTAGCACTGGGATTATAGGTGTGAGCCACTACAACTGGCTTTTAAAAAAATATATTTTATTTATTTATGAGAGAGAGTGTGTGTGTGCATACATGCCAGAGCCTCCAGCCACTGCAAATGAACTCCAGACACATGTGCCCCCTTTGGCACATGGCTTATGTGGGTCCTGGAGAGTTGAACTGGGATCCTTTGGCTTTGCAGGCAAATGCCTTAAACACTAAACCATCTCTCCAGCCCCTACATCTGGCTTTTTACATGGGTACTGGAGATCCCAAATCAGGTCCTTGGTCTTGTGTGTCAGTCACTTTACCAATTGAAGTGTCTCCTGATTCTGTTCAGGTTTTAATTGTAGCCAGACTTGGCAGATATGAGATGGTGTCTTATAGTTATTTATTTATTTATTTATTTATTTATTTATTTATTTATGTAGAGGAAGGGTCTCACTGTAGCCCAGGATGATCTGGAACTCACTCTTAGTTCAAGGATGGCCTTGAACTCACAGTGGTCCTCCTGCTTCAGCCTTCCCAGAGATGGAGTTAAAGGCATGTGCCACCACACTCCACTTACTGTAGTTTTTATTGACCATCATTTCATGTACTTATTGGCCATTTGTGTATCATCTTTGGAGAAAGAGCTATTCAGATCCTTGAATATTTTATTTTGGGCTACTTATCTGTGATAACTTCCCTCCCTTTCTATCTCTCCTTTCTTCCTTCCTTCCGTCCTTCCGTCCTTCCGTCCGTCCTTCCTTCCTTCCTTCCTTCCTTCCTTCCTTCCTTCCTTCCTTCCTTGCTTCCTTGCTTCCTTGCTTCCTTCTGTCCGTCTGTCCTTCCTTCCTTCCTGCCTTCCTTCCATCTTTCCTTCCTTCCTTCCATCTGTCCGTCCGTCCTTCCTTCTTTCCTTCCTTCCTGTTTTCATTCTCTTACCCAGGTTGGTTTCAAGCTCATGGGCTCAGTTGATTTGATTGTCCTACCTCAGTTGCTAAGTAATTGAAACTATAGACATTAACCACCATGCCTAGCTATATGCTAGATTTTTAAAGTTAGTAACAATAAACATGTTCAGGCATACAGAAAAGTATGAAGAGTCGGGCAGCAACCATACATGATATATTCATGAAAAATGGACCATTGCCAATATAGTAAAGCCTCCTATGGTCTCCTGCCTGATTAACTCCTCAACTTGGCATTTGCTTTCCCCATGCATTTCTCATGTTTAATATGCATGTATGAATCCTCAGATAATAGATTGCATTGTTTTATGTATTTAGCAACTTTATGTAAATGAATACTCTAGATTCTTTTGCAGTTGGTTTTCTTTACTTTATGAATCTGTTACTCATTCAAGTGGGTTTATGTAGCTCTATTCGTTTTCAATGCTGTTTAATACGCTATTATAAGAATCTACCATTTGGTAATGTTTTTGAAACCATCAGTGAATTTGCTTTGGAATTTGCATAAAACCCCATACAAATGCTTTTTTAAAATAGAGTGAAGTAATATTTATCTGGAAAGATAATTTATTTGAAAATTTACGGAGTAAGCCAGGCGTGGTGGTGCACGCCTTTAATCCCATCACTCCGGAGGCAGAGGTAGGAGGATCACCCTGAGTTCGAGGCCACCGTGAGACTACATAGTGAATTCCAGGTCAGCCTGGACTAGAGTGGAACCCTACCTTGAAAAACAAAAACAAAGCAAAACAAAAAAAGTATAATTTACTGCTGATTTCATTCTAATATCAGTTGTTTATTTCTACTGAAAAAATATTTCATTCCTCCCTACCTTTATTATTAAACAGTATTTTCTCTCTAGCCCCATTCATGTAAGTAGAATGGGCATTGTGCATTCTTAGGTAATTCTGAAGTGGATTACTCCAATTACTGTTTGACTCGTTTAGTAGATAGTCTTTTGTAGGGTTCTAGTGATGTGTAAATTGAATACCAAATGAATTGCATATTAGTTTTATGCATATTATATCTTTACATAAAGTCTTGATAGGCATAGGATTTTTTCAGGTAGAGTATTGATTTTTTTTTTTTTTTTGCTTCAATTTAGATGCAAGATTCCCTAACAGGGCTGGAAAGATGGCTCAGCAGTTAAGTCACTTACCTGCAAAGCTAAACAACCTGGATTCAAATACCCAGTACTCACATAAAGCCAGATATACACTGGCACATATATCTGGAGTTTGTTTGCAGTGGTTGGAGGCCCTAGTGTACCCATTATCTCTCTCTGTCTGCAAATAAATAAATAAAAATATTAAAAAAGATTTCCAGCAGTGTTTTATTGGTATCACATATATGATTTTGTGAATAAGACAACAGGAATGGTGATACTTTGAGCACTATTCTTTTGCTTAGGATTGTTTTGACTTTTCTATTGTTGTGAAGAATGATGCTAGGATTTTGATTGGGGTTACGTTGAATTTGTAGATTGTTTTTGTGAGGATGACTATTTTTATATTAATTCTTCCAGTCCATGAACATGGGTATTTTTTTCATCTTCTGGTGTCTTCTTCAGTTTCTTTCTTCAATGTTTTAAGGTTTTCCTTGTAGAGGTCTTTCATTCCCTTAGTTGGGTTTATTCCAATGTTGTATCAGATACTTTCTCATTGTCGAGACAGAATACCTAACCAGAAGCAGCTTAAGAAAAGAAAGGGGTTTGTTTTGATTTATAGTTCTGAAAGAAAGTTTTATTATGGTAGGGAAAGCATGGCAGGAGCAGACAGCCAGGCATCACATCTTGTCATCAGCAGAGAGAAAGTAAATATAGCATATGCCAAGCAAGGTTGGAGTATGAAACTCAAGATTCTCGCTTCCTTGTACAACGACGTACTTCTCCCAGAAGGCTCTACCTTCCAAGGGTTCCACAACCTTCCCAAACAGCACTAACATTTGGGGATTAAATATTCAAATACAAGAGGCTATGGGGGACATTTTATATCCAAACTCTTATATTCTGCCTCTGGTCCCCATAGAGTGATGGCCATCTCATGATGCAAAATGCACTCAGTTCAACTTTAAAGGTCCCCATAGTTTTTACCAGTCCCAGCACTATTCAAAAGAGTCTCAAGGCAGTCTCTTAACTGTGAGCCTTGTAAAGTCAAAACACAAGTTACGTACTTTCAACATATAATGGACAAAGTAAAATTATTATCCCCAAAAGGAGGAATGGGGGGGAAAGCAAGGAAAGATTAGGTCAACCAAAGAAAAACTAGCAGGGAAAACATCAAATCCTCCTAATGGCTCCACAACCTCCCCAAACAATGCCAACAGCTGGAGATTAAGCACTGAAAAGTGTGAGGTGGGGGGCGGTATTTTACATTCAAAAAGTTACTTGCGTGAGGCTGCTGTGACTAGGATAGTTTTCCTGGTTTCTTTCTCTGTGTATATGTCGTTGGTATGTAAGAAAGCTGCAGAGTTGTGTATGTCCATTTTGAGTCCTGCTACTTTGCTGAAAAGTACCAGCTCTAGGGATTCTAGTAGAGTCTTTTGGCCCCCATATATATTGAATTATATCATCTGCAAATAAGAATACTTTGATTTCATCCTCTCCTATTTATATCTTTTATTTCCTTCTCGTCTTACTGTTCTAGCTAAGACTTCAAGTACTATGTTGAATAGGATTGGAGAGCATGAACACTCTTACCTTGTACCTGGTCTTAGTGACAATGCTTCAAGTTTTTCTCCATTTAGCATAACATTGGCTACATGTTTGCCGTGTAGAGCCTTTATTATGCTGAGATATGTTCCTTCCATCCCTAGCCTCTCCAGGACTTTTATCATGAAGGTATGTTGAATTTTGTCAAAGGTCTTTTCTGTATCAGTTGAGATGATCCTGTGATTTCTGTCCTTGAGTCCATTTATATGATGAATTACATTTATTGACTTAAGTATATTGAACTATCCTTGCATCTGTGGAATGAAGCCCACTTGTTGATGGTGTGAGATCTTCCTTATGTGTTCTTGAAAAGTTATGCTTTTTGAGTTAGAACTCAGAAGAGTGGATAGGCTTAGGAATATCTATAAGGAGCTTCTCTGTAACTATTCTCTAAGTGAAGAGTTTCTACAATATGAAAATAATGTAAAGAATATATTGAGAATATAGACTTTTTAAGTTAAGTTTACTCTTTTAACTGATGGATTAAAAACAAAAACCTGGGCTGGAGAGATGGCTTAGCAATTCAGGCACTTGTCTGTGAAGTCTTAAGGACCCATCTTCAACTCTCCAGGTCCCACATATGCCAGATGCACAAGGTGATGCAAGTTTGCAAGGTTGCACATGCTTACAAGATGGTGTATGTGTTTGGATTTTGACTGCAGTGTTTGGAGGCCCTGATATGCCAGTTCATTTTCCCTTCTCCCTGCAATAAACACACACACACACACACACACACACACACAAAAAAAAAAAAAAAAAAAAAAAAAAAACACCTAGGGCTGGGGAGATGGCTTAACAGATAAGGCTCATGTCTGCAAAGCCAAAGGACCCAGGTTTGATTCCCCAGGACCCACGAAAGCCAGATGCACAAGGTGGAGCATGTGACTGGAGTTCGTTTGCAGCAGCTTTTGGCCCTGGCATGCCCATTCTCTCTCTCTCTCTCTATCTTCCTCTTTCTCTCCCAAATAAATAAAAATTGTTCAAAAAAACCCCCCAAAACAAAAAACCACTAATCTTAGCCAGGTGTGGTGGCACATGCCTTTAATCTTAGTACTTGGGAGGCAGAGGTAGGAAGGAGTATTGTTGTAAGTTCTAGGCCAGCCTAGGTCTACAAAGTGAGTTCTAGGTCATCCTGGACTTGAGTGAAACCGTACCTTGAAAAAACAAAATAAAATAAAATAAAAATTCATTCAAGACTTGTTAAGGACATTGTGATGTTTCGATACATGTATATATTGTGTAGCAGGCTAAATATGTTTATCTCCTCAAACATACATTACTTTTTAATGGCGAAACCATTTAAAATCCTTCCTTTAGAAGATATTAAGCGCACAGAGTCTGTGTCACTATGTGCAATAGCACACTAGAAGTTCATATTTCTTTCTGGTCATAAGTTGGCACACATTGATCAGGATCTCCCCTTCACTGTCTTCCATGTGCTTTCCCCAGTTCTTGGTAATCACCATTCTACTCTTAATTTGGATAAGAACAACTTTCTTGTATTGCACATATAAGTGAGGTTATTTAGCCCTTGTCTTTCTTTATGTGTTTGGCTCATTTCACTTAGCATTATGGTCTCCAGTTCATCTATGTTCTCACAAATGATAGTATTTCATTCTTTTGAATGGCTGAATGATATGTCATTTTGCATATATGCCACACTTTTATTCATTTATTAATTGATAGAACCTTAAGTTGTTTACATGTCCTGGCTGTTGAGAATAGTGCTACAGTATATTTGGAAGTGCAGATGTCTCTTCAAAACATAAATTTTATTTCCTCTGGATATACACCAAATAGTGAGGTTGCTGGATCACATGGAAATTCTATTTTTAAGGTTTCATGGAGCCTTCATACTCTTTTTCATAATGACTGTATCAATTTATATTCCCACTAGCCACTTGCAAAAGTTCCCTTTTGCCTGCCCCATTGTTGGAATTTGTTATTTTTTGTTTTTTTTAAAATGTTTTATTTATTTGAGAGAGAGAGAGGCAGATATATATATATATATATATATATATATATATATGGAGAGACAGAGAGAAAGAGAGAATGGGCACGCCAGGGCTTCCAGACACTGCAAACAAGCTTCAGGTCCATGCACTGTCTTGTGCATCTGGCTAATATTGGTACTGAGGAATTGAACCTGGGTCCTTTAGGCTTTGCAGGAAAGTGCCTTAACTACTAAGCCATCTCTCCAGCTCTTTTGTTGTTTGATTATAACCATTCTTTAAAAAAAAATTAAAATATTTTATTTATTTATTAGAGGGAGAGAGAGAAAAAGGGAGAGAGAATGGATGCACCAAGGCCTCTAGTCTCTGCAAACAAACTCCAGATGCATGCACCACTTTGTGCATCTTGCTTACGTGGAAACTGGGGAATTGAACCTTGATCCTTAGGCTTTGAAGGCAAGTGCCTTAACTGCTAAGCCATCTCTTCAGCCCCATGATTGTAACCATCCTTACTGGCATAAAGTGAAAAATTAGTGTGGTTCTGATTTGGATTTCCCTAATGACGAAGGATGTTGTGCATCATTTCATACTTGTTTGTGCGTCTTCTTGTAAGAAATGACTATTTAAGTCTATGGTGGTTTGGATGTAAAATGTCCTCAGTGACCTCAAATGTTTGTGATTTAGCTTCCTACCTGGTCCCAAGTTGGTGAAGCCTTAGGGAGGTGGAGCCTTGCTAGAGGAGGTGTGTCACTGAGGGGCGATGTTTAGGTCCAGCCTGCTGCATGTTAAGGTCTAACTCACTCTTACTGCTCCCCCTGCTGCTGGTTTATGAAGATGTGAGCCAGTTGCTTTGTTCTGCCATGATTGAGTTTCCCCTCAAAACTGGAAGCCTGTCCCTTTTTCCAAAGGTGCTTCTGGTTGGGTGTTTTTTCTCCAGCATTGAGAAAGTAACTGCTACGTGGTCTGTCATCTGTTTTAGAATCAGATTGTTTGGGCTGGAGAGACTGCTCAGTGGTTAAAGTTGCTTACAAATCCTGTCAGCCTGGGTTCGATTACATAGTACGATACCCATGCAGCTGGAGTTCATTTGCAGCAGCTGGAGGCCCTAGCCTGTGCACACACGCACACACATTCATTCACTCTCCCTCCTTTTCTCCAAAATAAATATTTAAAAAATCTGATTATTTGTATTTTTTATTGTTGGGGTTTTTGAGTTCTTTATGTATTATTTATACATATTAACCCCAAGTCAGATGTATAAATTGCAAATATTTTCTCCTGTGCTGTAGGCTGTCCCTTCTCTGATTATTCTTTCCTTTGCTGTGTACAAGCATTTTAGTTTGATGTACTCCTGTTTCTCTATATTGTTTTATGTTCTTCTTAAAAATATTTTATTTATTGGGTTACTTATTTGAGAGATAGGAAGAGAGAGAGAATGGGTGCATTAGTGCCTCCAGCCACTGCAAATGAACTCCAAATGCATGCGCCACTATGTGCATCTGACATATGTGGGTTCTGGGGAATTGAGCCTGGGTCCTTTGGCTTTGTAAGCAAGTGCCTTAACCACTAAGCCATCTCTCCAGCTCTTGTTTGTGTTTTCTGTGCTTTACCTGGGGTTTTATCCAAAAATAATCTTAAGCCATTTATATCCTGAAGTATTTCCTCTGTTTTCTTCTTCTAACAGTTTCTTCTTCTCCTCCTCCCTTCTCTTTTTCTTCCTTTAAAAAAAAATTTTTTTTTTAAGTAAAGTCTAGCTGTGTAGCTCAGGCTGACCTGGAATTCACTATGTAGTCTCAGGCTGGCCTCGAACTCATGGCGATCCTACCTCTCAAAGGCATGTGCCACCATGCCTGGTTTAGTTTCATTTTTGTGTGCCTTTTTAATACATATTTATATATGTGTGCATTGTGTCTGTGCATGGAGGCCAGAGGTCAACCTCTAACTTATGTATACTGATTTTGCATCCTGCTGAATTTTTTTATTCTAGTAGTTTTTTGTGTGGAGTCTTGAGGGCTTTATATAAGGTCCTGTCATCTGTAAATAGTCACAGTTTGACTTCCTCTTTCTTTCTCTTACCTGATTGCTCTGGCTAGCACTTCAAGTACTTTGTTGAATGGAACCTGGACATCCTTGTTCCAAATAGCAGAAATATCATACTTTGTTTTCAGACTTTGTGGCTTCTCCATCACTTTCTGACTGCTTTAGAAGCAAGTATCTTTAAACTACTAAAATGTCTTCCCAGCTACCCTGACTGTCTTGGAAGAGCACAATGTTTATAACATTTGAAAGTTTAGATGTCCGTTCACTTGTTTCCTTCAACTTGGTTAGTTAGTTTATTAGTTGTGCTGTGTCTAGTAGTTTTTTGATGACCTTTCCTTGTTTTCAACATTTTTGTGCACTTTTGGAATGAGTATACCGTTTTACATGGAAATTTAAAAATAAGCCAGGTGTGGTGGTGAACACTTTTAATCTCAGCACTTGAGAAGAAGAGGTAGGACGATTTTTGTGAGTTTGAGGACACTGCCTTGAAAAAAGTACTTTCTTATTCCATAACTAAGTAATGAGTGTCATGGATGGATGAGGTTTTTATTTTTATTTTTATTTTAGGTAGGGTCCCACTCTAGTCCAGGCTGACCTGAAATTCACTATATAGTGTCAGGCTGGAATATTTTCTATTTATTGATTTTAGAGACAGAGAAAGAATATGAAAATAGGCATCCAAGAGCCTCTGCCACTGCAGATGAACTCCAGGTGCATGTGCCAGTTTTGTGCACCTGGCTTTAT
Source organism: Dipus sagitta (assembly GCA_036346955.1). Lineage (NCBI taxonomy): Eukaryota > Metazoa > Chordata > Mammalia > Rodentia > Dipodidae > Dipus > Dipus sagitta. The sequence continues at coordinate 30,390,029 of CM070787.1, read as the reverse complement.
GTGGGCCCGAGGAATTGAACCCAGGCTGACAGGCTTTGCAGTCAATTGCCTTTAACCACTTAGCCGTCTCTCCATACTGATGGATGAGTTTTTAATCTCAGGCTAGACAGCATAGACAATTTGCTATCTATGGGATATTTATTGGTTTATATAGTATTGTAGCCTCTATACCCAGGGACATGGAATAAATAAAGTGAAAGTTCTTTTTAACTTAGCTCCTGTATAATTTTGCATGTTAACCTACTTTTGGCCCAAAAGAGTCCCTGATTTTTTACTAATAAGGGAAAAAGTAAACCTTGTAAATGCTTGAGGCTATATTTAACCCTCCAAAATGGGTATCTGAATATTCCAAACTCTGAACTTTTCTGAGTTGTTGTAACAAGGGGAAATTTTGATACCATTAACTTCTTTGTTGTTTGTTTGTTTATTGGGGTAGTGTCTCACTCTAGCCCAGGCTCACCTTACTTACTATGTAGTCTCAGGATGGCCTCAAACTCACAGTGATCCTCCTAATGCTGCATGGACATTGACTGACCACAGGCTTTTCTGTCCCCATGGAGTTGGGATGTGCCACCTGAAAGCACTCAGATGTGTCAAATGGGGAACCATTTGAAATTCCAAAGTTTAGGGAATTTCTTTACTGTGCATGCACACTCTGTCATGAACTCAGTTCCCTCTCCTCCAGATAGTGCGTGTGTGAGGCTGGAGGCTCCAAGCTTGTGATCATGGTTTGGTCTTTGTGTTGACTGCTAGCTCCACCTAGAGTTGGATCATTAGAACAAAAGCTATTCCTATTAGCCAGAAAACTTCAAGCTCAGTGTCAGAAGCTGAGATAAAAACAAAATATTAGAACAGAACATTCTCCCGGCATTTGTATCCACAGTTTGGAAATAAAAGATTTTGCCAACTAACCGGACATGGTGTCGCACACCTTTAATCCCAGCACTCGGGAGGCAGAGGTAGGAAGATTGCCGTGAGTTTGAGGCCACCCTGAGAATGCAGAGTGAATTCCAGGTCAGCCTGAGCTAGAGTGAGATCCTACCTTGAAAAACCAAAAAGAAAAGAAAATTTGTTTTTTGCTAACTAAAGAAAAAAAGAGGCTGGGTGTGGTGGTGCACACCTTTAATCCCAGCACTCAGGAGGCAGAGATTGGAAAGTTCAAGGCCACCCTGAGACTACATAGTTAATTCCAAGTCAGCCTGGACCAGAGTAACACCCTACCTCGAACCCCCCCCCCCCAAAAAAAAATGCCGGGTGTGGTGGTGCACACCTTTAGTCCTAGCACTCGGGAGGACGTAGAGTTAGGAGTATCACTGTGGGTTCAAAGCCACCCTGAGACTACATAGTGGATTCCAGGTCAGCCTGGGCTAGAGTGAGACCCTACCTTGAACCCCCCCTCCCAAGAAAAGGGAAAGATTATGCTAACACACCTGCTGCTCAGGAAACAACAAGGAGTTTTGGAGTTCTGTGCCCTACATTAGGACAGAGATCAATGTGTAAATTTCTTAATACTGCTTACTTCTATGTTATGCTATTGTAAAAACATACAAATGTGTAAAATAGTCACAGTAGTTGATTTCTTTCCCATGGTACATCTCAGTCAGTGGCTATCTTTGCCTTCTTCATGCCAGTACCTCAGCTCACTAAACACTTACACACTGACTGTATCCTAACAGAGAATCCAAAATCTGACATACTACCAAATCTGAAAACTTTTTTTAAGTTCTTATTTGATACTACCAGTGGCAAATTTCATATTTGGTGGTCTTGAGACATGTGACAGGTCACAAAGCACAGATGCACTAAAACTATTGTATATAATTGTCTTTAGGCAATGTGTATAAGGCATGTGGGGTGTGTGTGTGTGTGTGTGTGTGTGTGTGTGTGTGTAATAGTTACTTGTAACTAAGTATATTTATAACTAAGGTGATGCTTTCCTTGACTTGTCTTGATCATGTTTTTGGTGTTGAGGTTATGTTAACTCCATTTGGCTCCATTAAATATCTTGGGCAGCTTACCTTCCATGTTCTGTTTTTCAAAAACAGTTAATTTTTGAGATTTATAGGAAATTCTAATTGTGTTTTTCAGCTTCCAAGCAATACTTTGAAAAATATCCAGGAGACCATGAACTCCTTTGGGAAGTTGAAGGTGTTGGACATTGGTTCCAGAGAATACCAGTCACCAGAGCATTACAGAGAGACGCACTTAAAAGTATGGGTTAGAACACAATATAGTTTAAAAAGCAACATATAATAATTGTGGTGTCTGAAAGTTCAGAACAGTGGTGTATTATAATCTTTATAGTTACAGTTTTTTGGGGGGCTAAAGTTTTATATTTTACATTATGTCTTAACTTTTGCATCACTAATAATCAAAGGACCTAGGCTAAATTAGACAAACATAATAGCTTAGTGGAAATTGGGAATAAAAATAAATAGATTAAGGAAGAAACATGGACTAGGTTTCTGGGAGCCAAAGGTAGCCCCTAATGTCTGTCCAACATCAGTAAATATTAAATATAACTACTTACGACTCTTAATAATTGTAAAGATTCATTGTAAGATTGTGAAGGAGACATCACCCTTCGATTTTTATTTCCTGTCTATTGAGACTACTCTTCAGAGTTTACATAAATCATTACAAATAGTGTTAAAATTTAAACCAAATGCTGATTAATTTCTAATTGAAATTTTTTGTTTTGTTTTGTTTTGAGGCAGGGACCCACTCCAGCCCAGTATGATCTAGAACTTATTCAGCAGGCCAAGCTGCTCTCTAACTCAGGGCAATCCTCCTACCTCAGCTTCCCAAGGGCTCCAATTAAAGGCATGAGCCACCATGGCCAGCGCATATGTTGTTGTGGGTTTTTTTGTTTGTTTATTTGTTTGTTTTTACAAATAGTGGTTTCTCAGTATGAAGCTAAAAGATCTGTATCTGGAGAATATGGTCTTGCTGCTGTTCCAGAATATGAACCAGGGATTGAAGATAGTCACCCTACTGAGATGCAGCTAACTGTAAGTACATACATGTTCCTTGTAGGAAGTAAGTGTGTTCCTCTGTCTTTGAGGTGGATTCAGCATTTATGTAAACGTTTTCGTTGTTTTGGTTTCATGGTGTTGGGGCTTGAACCCAGGACTTTGTGCATGCTTGGCAAGTGATCCACCCCAAGCTACATCCTTGGCCCTCTTTTCATTTTATATTTTGAGCCCACTAAGTTGCGTAAGCTATTCTTGAACTCATTCTGTAGTGCAGGTTGGCCCTTGAACTTGTGAAATTCCTGTCTTAGCCTCCTGCACCACAAAGCTGCACTTATATTTTAAATATTATGGTTCACTCAAGAATTTCAGTAAGTTTAACTTCCTTAGTTTTCTTTGAATCTTCTATCAGTTGCTCACAAAAGACTTGATGTTCTTTGAAAAACAATCTTTATGCTCACATACTAACCACTGTTAAAATTTTTGTATGCATACTTAACATTGTTTTTAATTTTTTAAATTATTTATGTATATGCATGTGTGCATGTGCATGTGCACGCACACACACACACACATACACACACACACATCATCATGATCATGTTTCTACCTTCCATCTCACTGTTAGCATGCTGTAATTACAGAAGCCAACCGTGACTTCTGTCTTTTTATGTGGGTTTTGGGGATCAAACCTTATCCACTGAGCCACTTGCCCTCTTCTGTACACTTAATATCATACATTGTTAAGACATGTGACTGAGCCGGGCGTGGTGGCGCACGCCTTTAATCCCAGCACTCGGGAGGCAGAGGTAGTAGGATCGCCGTGAGTTCGAGGCCACCCTGAGACTCCATAGTGAATTCCAGGTCAGCCTGGGCTAGAGTGAGACCTTGCCTTGAAAAACCAAAAAAAAAAAAAAAAAAAAAAAAGTGACTGTACACATTTTATCTTATTTCTTTATCCTTTTTTGCTGTTTCTAATTGATTTTCTCTGTTAGCATAATATTGTAAGCATTTTCCTTTGTGTTTCTGTTTTAAAATATGATTATCAACTGGTAGCATGTTATTTTATTATGTATAGCAATAACATTTCCTTAACATAAGATACTTAAGTTTTTTACACTTTTAAGTGACTCAGGAGAAAACACACGAATCTTTGTGCATATGTAGTTATTTTCCTACATATATATTTGTAGAAAAGGAATTACTTGTGGGTTAAATACTATAAAGTTTTAAGGAAGTGAACATAACCTTACAAATGTTAGCCAACTTGCCAGTAGGGCAGGTCTCATTACTAAACACACAGGAATTGCCAGACCCTTGAGTAGAACTGGGGCTTTGTGGTGGTACTTATTACTTAAAACATGGCCCCATTGTTGGGATTCCAGAAGTTTGTTTTGTGCTGTTTGGTCATAATTTTGTTTATTATACATGTGTTTTTTGCAGTGAATAACTATATTTTAGTGAATATTGAAAATATTTACATAAATGCATATATAATTCAGAGATTATACTTTGGGGAATATTTGTGCTTGTTTGTTCCTATCTTAATTAGCAGAAGAACTGATCAAATATAAGTGAAAATTTTTTATCCTACCAAGAATATCATAAATAATATAACCACATATAGAGTGAGATTTTTTTCTACATTTAGCACTTTAGAATAAGCCCCTGTTCTTTGTATGTTGCTATGGAAATTCCTCAAATGTACACGCACTCATTCACTATTTGCCAGATATCATAAATCAAGAAAAGTAAAAATTCTGCTCTTCCCATAAATGTAATGAAGACAGTGATTTACTTTAATACTAAGCCAAAAACTTTTAAAGGTGTCATTTGAATGACAATATATTATAGTGACATGATATCATAAGAGTAATAGCATAAATTACAGTTTCTTTCTCTTTAGAAATTTTGTGTTTTTCATACTACTTTAACTTTTTATTTTTATTTATTTATTTGAGAGAGAGAAAGAAAGAGCTAGAGAACTAGGCATGTAGAGAGAGAATGGGTACACCAGGGCCTTCAGTCACTGCAAATGAACTCCAGATGCGTGTGCCCTCTTGTGCATCTGGCTTATGTGGGTCCTGAGGAGTTGAACCTGGGTCTTCTGGCTTTGCAGGGAAGCACCTTAACTGCTAAGCCATCTCTCCAGCCCTACTTTAATTTGTTAATTAAAGGAAAATGTTTATTGCTCATGTTGGCTATTTATTTTTTATCACTTTTTATGTGTAACCACCTATATTGATTATACTTTTATTTTTTACATGATTCTTTGAGTGATGATGGTGCTGTTAAAATTTGTTGTTGCCTATATATGTACATAAAATATTGCATGTATATCTCTTTGTACCTTTTATATATTCATCTTTTTCTTTTGTAGTTGATCTATAGGCTTCTTTAAGGCAGTATTTTTATTATACATCTGTCACAGCTACTCCTTTATGTTCTGTAAATACAGTTTTAAAGTGTTCAATTCGTACATAATATTTATGTAGATTTATGGTATCAGTGGGACATTTCAATATGTATATTGAATGTATATATTAATATTATACATTATAATGATCAGCTCAAGATACTTGGCATATCTATCACCTCAAATGCTTGTCATTTCTTTGTTGGGAACATTTAAATTCCTCTCTATGAGCTAGCAGTAATTATTGTTAACTCTAGTTTGAACAGATCTTCTGAGGTCTGTGTACCTACTTTATTGTAGGATTTCAAGTGTATGGAGGATGGATGAGTGGATGGTGGTTTGTGATGGAGTAGGTACTGTGGCAAGCTTTGGGCATATAAAGGTATGGTTCTTACCTGCATGGGAGAACTAGATGATCTATGGTTGGAAATTTGTAAATAAACTGATACACTACAGGATAATAATGGCCTCAAAATTGATAAGCAGTGTAATTTGGATGAATGAGGATAGAAAGGAATCATTACTGCTTCATAGGTTTCTGGCCAAAATGACTGAACTGTTTATGCCATTAATGTTCACAAAGAACAATGTGGGGGAAAGATGAAGGTTTATTTTAAAATTGGTTGAATGTGAAATTTAATGGCCCATCTATTGGGAGATTCTTACTTGGAAATGCAGTTTTGTAAATCAGAATAGAAGTTGGAGAGCTTGGATTGTATATTTGGATTCATCAACAACAGATGCCTAGATGAAGATAGAAGGTAAAAAAGTCAGGAGAGTAGGTGGCTGAGAAAAGAATATCAAGACACTAAAGGAAAAACCAATAACATATTAGATGCTTGCATAAGTTCACTAAGATCATAATAAACCAAAGCTATGACATAACCTTTTTTTAAAACATTATTTTTATTTATTTATTTGAGAGTGATACAGAGAGAAAGAAGCAGATAGATAGAGAATAGGTGTGCCAGGGCCTCCAGCCACTGCAAACGAACTCCAGACGCATGCGTCACCTTGTGCATCTATCTGGCTTCATGGGTCCTGAGGAATCGAGCCTCAAACCAGGATCCTTAGGTTTCACAGGCAAGCGCTTAACTGCTAAGCCATCTCTCCAGCACATATGACATAACCTTTTCATTTTAAAGTAATTAAATTTTTTTATTAAGATACATGAATATATTATATAGTGGTCATATTCCCATCAGGTTACATTCTTATGTTGCCTTTCCTTCTTCCCCATTCTGTGGAGATCCCTTCTCATTGGGGTCTTCAGTAATCACTGTGGGGTCAGGAATGGACCAGTCAGTCCCTGTAGGGGAGACAATGCCTTTCTTATCCAAAAGTAGCATTTGAGAAAATATAATTTTTATTTTGAACTGTGAACTTAATCTATCCAAAAAAAGAGATAGTTGAAAGCATTAAGTTTTAATCTATATCTCTGTTTTAGATTGATTCTCTAAAAGATGCCATTGCAAGTACTTCTGAAGGTAAGAAATGCCGCTGCTCTCTCAGCAAGTGTTCTAGATCTGGTTCTAATGCCAACACTGGCCTGATATCTACTATGCATGAACACTGATAGTGCTGTTGAGTCTTAACTTCTTTCCTGACCTGGGAAATATGGATGCTATGTCATGTTGACATGATTTCCCAAAATCACTAGGAGAGAACATGAGTGAAAATGCCATATATATATGTATATATATATATTTGTGCAAAGCTCAGGATAACGTGGAAATGTGAGGGGTGAATATTGGCAGTTGTTTTATCATGAAAACAATGACATTGGCTGTTTTCTTAGGTTGATGTGAAGGGACAACTTTATGTTGATGGGGCTATTTGTAAACTAGTATAGTCCCTATAATTCTATGTACTTTTTAAACTTTATTTTTATTTATTTATTTGAGAGAGAGAGAGAAAAAAAAGAGGCAGAGAGAGGGAGAGAGAGAATGGGTGCACCAGGGCTTCACCTTGTGTATTTGGCTTACGTGGGTCCTGGAGAGTCAAACCGGGGTCCTTTGGCTTTGCAGGCAAATGCCTTCACTGCTAAGCCATCTCTCCAGCCCCATTTCATTTTAATAGGTAATCCTTTGAATACATAATTAAGTGCAGTTTTAATATTTTCTCTCAGGTCCTGAAAAGACACCTGTTTCCACTCGTGCTCGGGGCAGTCATTTAAAGAGACCAAAGATTGGAAGGCGGTTTCAGGATTCTGAATTTAGTAGTTCTCAAGGTGAAGATGAAACCACTGCCCAGACTTCACCTACAGCTTCAGTAAACAAGTAAAGGATTATTTTACTCCCATTATTTTGTTTGTTCTTGCTTTCATGATATTAGTACTTAAGGTGGAGGCTGTTTGTTTATGTAGCAAATGGTGTTGTTGTAGGGATTGATGAGGGTCTTCTATAAGATTATTGATTAGGTTTTCCAGGTGTGTTACCTGGACAGTGTTGAAGGAGTAATTGCCAGTAAGAGAGTTGTTGCTGAAACAAAACACTAGACCAGAAGCAGCTTATGGGAGGAAAGCATTTATTTCAGGCTTACTGTTTTAAGGAGAATTTGCATCTAGGCAAGGAAAGGGTAGCAGAGGCTGGCATCACATCTTGCAACAGCAGCTGGCAGAAGCAGCAAGAGTGAGCTGAGCCACTACTGGGAAAGGAACTGTGCTATAACACCCCTAAGCCTGCCCCTAGCAACATACCTCCTCCAGCAAGGCTCTAACTACCATACTGCCAAGAACTGGGGACCAAGTCTTTAAAATATATGAGGCTATGTTAGCCATTATATTATCCCATATGAGCCACTGTCCTAATTTGTAGTAATGTTGAAGCTTAGTCAGGTTTTTATTATTATTTTTAAATTTTATTTATTTATTTATTTGGTTCTTTGAGGTAGGATCTCACCCTAGCCCAGGCTGACCTGGAATTTACTATGTAGTCTCAGGGTGTCCTCGAACTCACAGCGATCCTCCTACCTCTGCCTCCCAAGTGCTGGGATTAGAAGTATGTGCCACCACGCCTGGCTCAGTTTTTAAGAACTCTCAATTCTACTTTATGACATCTGTTTTACTGGGCTATTGGATATAATTTAAACCTAGTTATAAATATATAATCAGTTGGTCTAGAAACTTAGTAGTCAACTGAACTGACAGGACTTGGGTAAAGATTTTATTCTCAAACCAAACATCCCTGTATCTCAACACGTAGGAGTTTGAAACAGGAAGATTGCTGAGAGTTCAAGGTCATCTTGAACTGTATGGTAAGTCTCACAAACAAAAGCAAAAGAATAAAATCTTTATATTCTGCCTTCCTTTGAATCTTATAGAAAACAAAACTTTAAATTTTATAATAAATTAAGACTTGCCAACTGATCTGCTAACTCTTCTGGAGTCAACCATTTTGGATATCAAATTACTCAGAGATTTCTCTATCTGTGCTAATTTCATTATATAAACAAGTTTACATTGCGGTAATTAAATGTGTAGATGATCATTTTAATAAAGTGTAATGTTAAAGGCAAATATAAATACTTAAATCTAGTAAGCTGTGAAAAGAGTAATAGGCACTTAAATAACTATACAGTTTTCTCACTGTGTAGTTATTTTGATGTAATACTTTTTTGTTTGTTTGTTTGTTTTGGTTTTTCAAGGTAGGGTCTCACTGTAGACCACTTTGACCTGGAATTCACTATATAGTCTCAGAGTGGCCTCCAACTCATGGCAATCCACCTACCTCTGCCTCGCAAGTGCTGGGATTAAAGGCATGTGCCACCACGCCTGGCTGGATGTAATACCTTTTTAGAAAGGAATATAACTGTATTTTTAATTGACTATCCTAGAATTATTATAGCATTTTATTTGCTTTTCATAACAGAACTGTAAAACAAACTTAAATTTTCCCTCAGATGTTATGAAGAACAAAATACCATCTTTGCCCTAGAGGAATTGACTGCTTTAGTGGTAAAGACAAGCTGATAGAGTTAAAGAGGACTGCAGGATGGATTATGGTGAAATAATGGTAGGAGTGGAGGATGCTGTAAATGGCAGTGAAAGAAACTATTAGTTAATTCTCTCATTACTGTGATCAAATACCTGGCAAGAAGAAGCTTAAGGAAGGAATGGTTTATTTCAGCTTTCAGTTCCAAGATTTACAGGTCATTGTGGTGGGTACAGCAAAGCAGTGGGAGTATGAGATGGCTGGTTATGTTGGTATCTACAGTCAAAATGCAGCTGCTTATAAAACCTGAAGGCTCATCCCCAGTTACCTACTTCTTCCAGTGACACTCCATCTCCTAAAGGTTCTAAAACCTTCCCCAAAAACATCACCAGCTGGGTACCAAGAGTTGAAATGAAACCACAACGAAGGGATTATGTGTTGTCTAAGTGAATGAAAATTAGGCATTTGGGGCCATGGCTTCAGGGATAAGTAGAACTCTATAAGTTGATGTGGCAGTTTGAATGTAAAATGTCCCCAGTAGCCTCATGTGTTTGTGATTAAGCTTTTCAATCAATAATCCCCAGCTGGTGGAGCCTTTGGGAAGTTAAGCCTTATTGGAGGAGATTATGGGTGGACCTTGAGGTTTATTAGTGCAGTCCTAGTGGGTGTTCACTAGCTACGTTCACTCGGCTACATATGAACTTGTGAGCTGGTTATCTGTTCTGCCACATGTTCTCCAGCATGATGAAACTTCTCTGTGAAACTGTAAGCCTGAAATAAACCCTTTCCTCCTCTAAGCTGCTTTTGGTCATGTGTTTTGTCTCAGCAATGAGAAGGTAACTACAACAGAGTTGAGAGAGAGAGAGCTTTCCAGTTTTAGGGTCCACCCACTATGGTCTACAGTTTAAATTTGGGCTGTCTCGTTGGGTTTGATTTTCTTTTTTCTCCTGGTGGTGCTAGGATTGAATCCAGGGCCTTGTACATGCCAGGCAAGTACTCTTATCACTAAGCTATATTTCCCACCTATTTTTGTAAATCAAAATTTTTGGGGCTGGAGAGATGGCTTAGCACTTAAGACGTTTGCCTGCAAAGCCAAAGGATCCCTGTTTGATTCTCCAGGACCCATGTAAGCCAGATGCAGAAGAGGCGCATGTGTCTGGAGTTTGTTTGCAACGGCTGGAGACCCTGGTGCATCCATTCTTTCTCTCTGCCTCTTCCTCTCAAATAAATAAATAAAGTATATTTAAAAAAATTTCTTTCTGAAGGTATCCATATTCATTAAGTTTATGTATTTTTATTATGGTTGCTTTAACATATTATTGCAGAGTTGAGAAGTTGGAATAGAGGTCATGTGGCTATCAGAGCCTAAAGGAAAAGTTGCTGACTCCTGATGTGCATGTCCAGCAAAACTTCCTGTGAGGACAGAGATGTTCTCTATATGTCCTCTCAGTGGCTTTAGTGTAGTCCCTGAGGACGTGAAGTTTTTATTTATTTCAATTCATTAAAATATAAAGTAGTGCTGGGCATGGTGGCGCATGCCTTTAACCCCAGCACTGGGAGGCAGAGGTAGGAGGATCGCTGAGTTCAAGGCCACCCTGAGACTGCACAGTGAATTCCAGGTCAGCCTGGCCTAGAGCCAGACCCCACCTTAAAAAAATAAAAAAAATAAAAAATATATATATATATACACAAACACACACATATATATATAGTAGTGATACATATTTTGTGATTACTGTGGTAGTGCAGATCTAGATTAATGGAATCACATGAACTAGGAGGGATGTTTGTTGGTAACTGATGTTAAGATGAGTGACAGCATCTGTCTTCCAGGAAATAGTAATATAGGAGTCTGGTCACATTAGGTCTTGAGCATGCATGTCATTCAGAGTGTATAGTTTATGTGTGTTCTAGATGTAACACATTCTTGATCAAAACTTCAGAGTAGTCTTAAGTTCAAAAGTTAATTGGAGGGGCCTGGAGAGATGGCTTAGTAGTTAAGGTGTTTACCTGCAAAGCCAAAGGATCCTGGTTCGACTCTCCAGGACCAGTTGCACAAGGGGGCACATGCATCTGGAGTTCATTTGCAGTGGCAGGTGGCCCTGGTGTGCCTATTCTCTCTCTCTCCCCCCTCTTTCTCTCAAATAAATAGATAAAGTATTTTTTAAAAGGTAATTGGAAAGAAGTTACCCAGAAGAAATTGGGGCCCAAAACAAAGCTGTGAAAAAATGAATCAAAAATTAGGAATGGGGCTGGAGAGATAGCTGAGCATTTCAGGTGCTTGCCTATGAAGCCTATGGATGCAGATTTGACTCCCCAGAACTCACCTAAGTCAGATGTACAAGGTCATGCATGTGCACGCACAAGGTAGTGCATGCATCTGGAGTTCACTTGCCTTGGCTAGAGGCCCTTGTGAGCCAATTCTCTCTCTCTTTTTCACTCATTTAAAAGAAAGTTAGGAATGACTGATTGTGGTGGCACATGCCTTTAATTCCAGCATTTGGGAGGCTGAGATAGGAGGATCACTATGAGTTCAAAGCCAGACTACATAGTGAATTCCAGGTCAGCCTGGGCTAGAGCAAGACCCTACCTTGAAAAACCAAAAAAAAAAAAAAAAAAAAAAAAAAGTTAGGAACATAAATCAAGCATAGTGGTACAGACGCCTAATCCCAGCATTCAGGAGGCAGAGATAGGAGGATCATTGTGACTTCCAGGTCACCCTGGGCCAGAGCGAGGCCCTGCCTCAAAAACAAACAACCACAAAGTTAAGAATATATTGGAAAGGAATTTTGGAATTAAAACTAAGCCATTGTAGCCAGGCATGGTGGCACAGGCCTTTAATCCCAGCATTTAGGAGGCAGCTTGAGACTTCATAGTGAATTCCAGGTCAGCCTGGGCTAGAGCAAGACTCTCCCTCAAAAAAGAAAAACAAAATAAAACAAAAAACAAAACAAGGGACTAGGGAAATGTTTAGCAGGTAAGAGCATTTGCTACAAAAGCATGAGGTCCTGGGTTTGATTACTTCGGTGAAAGCTGGGCATTGCTGTGTGTGCCCATGACCACAATCCTAAGGAGGAACAGAGGCTGGAGGGGCCTTAGGACCTACTGGTCAGCTACTCTCATGAATAAATGGTGAGCCCTAGGTTCAGTGAGAATCTCTGTATGCATCTTCTCACACGTGCATATACATCACATACATACACACCACATGCTACCACACATGAACCAAAAAAAAGCTTTTTTCTTTTTAAAGGACCTCTTTTTCTATAGAATGTCAGGGGTTTCTGCATCTCTTTGAAAAGATTGAGGTGGGATAAGGGGCCCTCAGTGATCTTTCCAGCCTCCTAGTTTTCTGTTTGTGCCTTGGACTGCCCTGGGTCTCACTGAGGACCAGAGGAGACCTTCAAAAGCACCTCCTCTAATCCCTTTCCCTTCAGAGAAGAGCAGTAGCAGTAATGTCCAGAGAGGAATGTAGTTGCCCTGGGCCTCTGATTAATTAGGAGCTCCATCTGAACTGGAACCTAGGGCTGGAAAGATGACCCATTGGTTAAGGCACTTGCCTGCAAAGGCTAATAACCAAGGTTAGATTCCCCAGTACTCATGGGAAGCCAGATGCACAAAGTGGCACATGCATCTGGAGATCATTTGCAATGGCTACAGGCCCTGGAGTACCCTTTTTTTCGCTATCTGCCCCTCTGTCTCTCTCAAAAAAAAAAAAAAAAAAAAAAAAAGTATAAACTGGGCATGGTGCTGTACGCCTTTAATCCCAGCACTTGGGAGGCAGATCACTGTGAGTTCAAGGCCACCTGAAACTACATAGTGAATTCCTGGTCAGCCTGGGCTAGAGCGAGACCCTACCATGGCCCACCCCAAAAAGTATAATCTGCAAATAAACAAATAGAAAAAAGAACGGAAGGCTGGGGTAGGGGCATTGCAAGTAAATTCCAAGCTAGTGTGGGCAACTTCTTAGCAGGATCTTTTCTCAGAATGAAAAATAAGGATTGCCTACCATTCAAGAGGCCCTGGGCTCAATCTCTATTATTGCCAAGGGGTGGGGGGGTCGTGAAATTTTATTGATTTTTTTAAAAAATATATTTTATTATTTGATATATAAAGAGTGTATGTGTGTGTATGGGTGCACCAGGGCCTTTTCCCAGTGCAGACTCCAGAAGCATGTATCAGTTTGTGCATCTTGCTTTATGTGGGTAGTGAGTAATTGAACCCAGGCCTTCAGGCTTTTCAAGAAAAAGCCTTTTAACCATTCAGCCATATCACCAGCCCATTTATATGGATTACTTTAAAAAAATTTATTTGAGAGAGAGAAAGAGGCAGATATATAGAGAGAATGAGCATGCCAGGGCCTCTAGCCACTCCATACGAACTCCAGATGTATGCACCACCTCGTGCATCTGGCTTCATATGGGTACCGAGGAGTTGAATCTGGGCCCTTAGGCTGTGCAGGCAAGCCATCTCTTCACCCATAGATTCTGTATAGAACAAGTAATAATGATTTTCATTTGTTTTCTAGATTGGAGTCCACTGTGCGCACATCAGAGAGCTCAGAAGAATTCCTGGCAGAGGAACCTGAGCAGAGAGTGATTGAATTTGAGGGTGAAAGCTTTGATAAAGATGCTCAGCCAGCACCAGAAACACAGCCACACCTGGAGAAGCAAGATGGTGACAAAGTATGAGGTCATTCATTAAGTAAAGTGAACGGAAGTAAACTCAAATTACGCTTTGTCATATGTTGTTAGAAAAAAATATATTTTAAAGAATTGTGGTTAGTGTTTTTAAAAAAGTATTTTGTGGTTGGGATGTTACTCAGTAACGAGCACTTGGCTAGTAAGTGTAAAAAGTGAAGAGCCCTCAGTACATTTAAAATACAGACTTGGGGCTGGAGAGATGGCTCAGCAGGTAAGAGCACTTGCCAGAAGCCTGAGAGCTTGGGAGGGTGTGCCCTGAGTTTGATTCCCCAGCACCCATGTAAATAGCTGAGCTTGGCCACACATTCCTGTAATATAGTTTCGTAGGGTGTGAAGACTAGAGAAGGGGAATAACTGGGGCTCTATCTTTAGGAGACAAGTAGAACAGCTACAGAGGAGGATATCTGATACTTTCCTCTGGCCTTTGTAAACATGTGCATGAGGTGTGTGTATCTGTGCACACATGTGCATGTACAACACCACACATACAAAAATAAACATTGATAAAGTACAGTTTATCACAAATGATGTAGCCTCACTGAACCAGGTAGAATGCCTTCAGGTCCAACCTGTCCTCACTGCATCTGTGTTCTGATTATAAGAATCGGAATCAAAGCCGGTGTGGTGGTGCATGCCTTTAATCCCAGCACCCGGGAGGCAGAGGTAGGAGGATCGCAGTGAGTCGAGGCCACCCTTGAGACTACATAGTGAATTCCAGGTCAGCCTGGACTAGAGTGAAACCCTACCTTGAACCAAAACAAAACAACAACAACAACAACAACAAAAAGAATCAGAATCAGAATCAGCAAACCCAAGGGGAGGAGTACTTTGTAATACTGTCTTCTAGACACAGAGAGGCTGTGGTATTCATGACCTCACAGTGGCTGACTTCCTACATAAGACCTGTGTAATAGGATGGGGAAAAATGATGCCATCAAAATAGAAGAGTAGCAGTGGTACAGTGGTGAGCATAGCTGCCTTCCAAAATGGAAGAGTAATTGGAAATAAGAAGGGATTTGGGAGGGGGAAAGCAGAGGTGATGGGAGGGGATTATGATTATGTCATGTTGTCTATATGTATGGAAGTTTTCACATGTACTTGAGTTTCTTAAAAAATCTTTTACCAGCCATCCTGGTGTGGTGGTGCATGCCTTTAATCCCAGCACTCCCAGGCTGACCTGGAACTCACTATGTAGTCTCAGGGTGGCCTTGAACACATGGCAATCCTCCTACCTTTGCCTCCCAAGTGCTGGGATTAAAGGCGTGCACCACTACTTCTGTCTTAAAATATTTTTATGTATTTATTTGCAAGCAGAGAGATAGAGAATGAAAATGAATATGGATGTGCCAGGGCCTCTGTAAATAAACTCCAGAGGTATATGCCACCTTGTGCATCTGGCTTATGTGGGTCCTGGGGAACTGAACCTGGGTCCTTTGACTTTGTAAGCAAGTGCCTTAACTCGTGTTACCCTGGTATTACCATTTAAAAAAAAAAAAATCATTCAACTTAGCTTCAGCTCTTTGTACTTCATTAAACTGTATTTAAAGTTATATTTATTGTAGAAAATTGTGGAAATGAAAGCACTTAATTTGTGTTATGTGATGTGGAGTGTGTGGGTGTGTGCACGCCCAGATGTGAGTGCCCCATGCACCTAATATGAAGGCCAGAGGAGGTCTTTTTTTTTTTTTTTTTCCGAGGTAGGGTCTCAATCTAGCCCAGGCTGACCTGGAATTCAGTATGGAGTCTCAGGGTGGCCTCGAACTCACGGCGATCCTCCTTCCTCTGCCTCCCAAGTGCTGGAATTAAAGGCATGCGCCACCACGCCCAGCTTCAGAGGAGGTCTTCTATTAGGTATCTTGTATCACTCCTCTGCCTTACTTCCCTGAGACATTCTCTCACTTGAGCATTAAGCTCATTAGATGAAGCCCCAGGGATCATCCTCTACTGCGCCACTCAGTGCTGGGTTTATTTGTTTTTTTTCTAAGGTAGGATCACTCTGTAGTTCCAAACTGACCTTGAATTCACAGTGATCCTTCTACCTTGAAGGGTTTTTTTTCCTCCCCCTTTTCTCCTTATTCTGGACATTATAGAAAACTTATTTTCTCATCTCTGGTTCATGGCTTCTGTTTTGAAAATGTGTCTGATCTAATGACTTCAGTTTTTAGGAATGGTCAGTAAATCTGAATTTTATAATCTTGATATACTCTAGTAATGTCACTTGCCTACTGAATATTTGTTTAGATACATGTCGTCTAATTAAATTCAACAAGATACTCATTACTTTTGTACTGTTTTCTTCATTCTGTATTCAAACTTAAAATCTGAAAGACTGACCCTTTTCTCTCACTGTTTCTTCCTTTTAGTTGCATTTCTATCTTAAGCCTTTGCTGTTACATCTTCCTCATTTTTTTCTTTTTTAGCATTTCTTTCTCACTGGTTGGTCCTTTTCTGAGTTTATTATAATTACCTTCTTGTAAGCTGACTTTTTATTCCACCTGGTATAATATACAAATTATGAGACATTTTTTCTTTATGAGACAGGCTGGGCTTGAACTTGTGACTTAGCTCAGACTGTCATCAAACTTATAATCATCTTGCTTTAGCCTCACAGATTCTGAGATGGCAGTTATATGCCACTAAGGTCAGCCTGAAAAAAATTTATTTTAGGAAAATTGTATTATAGAAAAGCATAAATCTCTAATGTCAACATCTCTTATGAAAAACTTTCCATTATATGCTTTCCGGAATCTTGTGTAGTGCAGCCAAATCCTATTTCTGAACAGTCAAATGCTTCAATTTTCTATTTTTTAAAATGGTAATAAAATGCCTTGTAGTTATTAGACTGTCAGTAGGATTAATTAGAAATATTTGACAGTAAGGTCTGGAGAGATGGCTCAGCTCTTAAAAGCACTTCCTGTTTAAGCATGAGGACCTGAGGAGGCTTAATAGACTCTTGAGTTCAATGCCCAAAACTCACATAAACTTCTGGATATGTCCACATACATTTGTAACACCAGACCCGTAGAGGAGCAGAGACCTGAGAATCACTGCAGCTTCTGAAAAAATGGCAAGCTCTGAGATCAACAAATCTCCACTCAAATAAGAACAGGTGTAAGAATGAAAGAGTGGGACAGTCAACATCATGATCATCACATGAGAGCACGCCCCACCACAGGCAAATGCATGGGGCACTGCATGGGCACATACTTGTACTTACACCTCCACATACACCATACATGCAAGAAAAAAAATAGAATATTTGACAGCAAGTAGATATAAATTGACACATAGTGGAAGGAAGTTTTAGAAACTGAGGCTATGTGCTATCACATCACTTTTCCATTATTTTATTAATGGGAAGCAAGAGGCTGATTATTCAGAAATGACCCTGTGTTGGCTGACAGTGAGCTAGCTGAGACTGGGCCTCCTCTACTGATGTAGGATTTTGGGGTTTAGGAGTCCTCCAGAATTTATGAACCCCAACTTTTGGGTTCTGTCCTACCTTTAATAAAGTAATAATAAAGACAAACTCAAGAAGGATAAATTATGAGTTATTAAGTTTATTTAAGAAGAAATCACAAATTGTATGATTTAAGGGAGAAATAACAAATTATGCAGGCTTAGGAAATGTTCTTATAGCATAGTTTATAAGGTTTGTTTAAGACAATTTGAGGTCTCTGGGGAAAAACTGGTGTAGAACCCTAAGCATGTGAACTTAAGAGAAACTGACGCTTTTAAAGAGAAATGAGAGTAAAGCTGCTAGCACATGGAAAATAGAATCTAGGAGCTTGTGTAGGGAAACTTGGGAGGAACCTGCATGGCATTGACCATGTGTTTTTAGAAGTTAAGAGGACAGTGAGGCTCAAGGACAAAAAGGAGAGGGAAGATATCAAAGTAGAGACCAAGAGAGTCAGAGGAGAATGAAAAATGAAGAGAGCTACACACATGGTTACCCTGAGTTTAAAGAAATTACAGATAGCCAGCCTAAAGTTGGTGAGAGCACCCACATGGTAGATCTGAAGTATAAATGCACATGGAAGATTAAGAAACCAGAAGAAAATTATGCATGTAACTAAAGTGAGAAGTTGCCCCAAACATAAAGCAGAGGTGAGCAGAAAAGATCCCCCAGACCAAGAAATAGTTTTATGCTACCCGCCACCAACCCAGCCAGGTGGGAATCAATATATCCCTGTGGACCAAAGAGAGGTGATCTGAACAGAGCTGGGGCAGAGTATAGACAGGAAGAAGACAGGAGCCCTTATAGGCAAAAGACCCAATTGGTTGATAGATTTGGAGGGCTAATACCTGAGCCAGACCACTTGGGCCATCTGTCTAGGTAGTGTGCTAGACTTCGGGCAGCAGGGGGCACTGTATATCAGTATCAGTTACAAGTCCCATTTCTGCCATTCTTGTGCCAGGGTGAGGTGTAATGTGGGGATGGCATCTCCTGGTTCTTTATTTGGGCCACAATCTCTAACTAAAACTGCCTAAGGAAGCCAGGCATGGCATGGTGGCACATGCCTTTAATCCCAGCACTAGGGAGGCAGAGGTAGGAGGATTGCTGTGAGTTTGAAGTCACCCTGAGACTCCATAGTAAATTCCAGGTCAGCCTGGGCTAGAGTGAAACCCTACCTCAGGGGGGAAAAAAAAGCAATAAGTAAAAAGTAAAAATTAAAAAAAGAAAACTGCCTAAAAGAAACTAGTTTTCTCCTATCCTTCTTCACTAACAAGAAGGAACAGCCTAGCTTCCTGACTGTGCTTTTTCCCTATGGGAAGGCAATTTAAAAGTTTTCTTGAGGTAGGGTCTCACTCTAGCCCAGGCTGACCTAGAACTCACTCTGTAGTCCCAGGCTGGCCTTGAACTCATAGCAAGCCTCCTATGCCTGTCTCCTGAGTGTTGCTTGTCTGGTGCTTTTTTTTTTTTTTTAATTTGAGAGAGCAAGAGAGGGAAAGAGGCGCAGAGAGAGAGAGAGAATGGGCATACCAGGGCCTCCAGCCACTGCAAACAAACTCCAGACACATGTGCCACCTTGTGCATCTGGCTTACGTGGGTACTGGGGAATCAAACCAAGGTCCTTTGGCTTTGCAAACAAACGCCTTAACTGCTAAGCCACTCTCCAGCCCCTGTCTTGTGCTTTTTAACTAAAAAGGTTCATCTCATGATTTTCTTTAAGAGGGAACAGTAAAAAAGAGCAGAATCTTCTTTAAAATAATTTTTTATACTTTCTGTTTGAGAGAGGGGGAGAGGCAGTGCAAATGAACTCCAGATGCATGCACCACCTTGTATATCGGGATGATGTGGGGTACTAGGGAATCGAACCTGGGTCCTTAGGCTTTGCAGGCAAGTGCCTTACCTACTAAGCCATCTCTTCAGCTCAAGGAGCAGTCTTTTTTCACTGAATCTTAGACTCACAGTATGCAACCTTATGGCATATTGGTCCTGCCTCATCACCACAAAAACAACAGGAGTATGGGTTCCCCCTGGATTCTTTACTGCTGTCACCTTGGTCCTTTTTCCTCTAGTAATCTACTTTTTTGTTGTTGTTTTGGTGTAGGGTCTCACTCTAGTCCATGCTGACCTGGAATTCACTATGTAGTCTCAGGGTGACCTTGAACTCAGGGTGATCCTCTTACTTCTGCCTCCTGAGTGCTGGGATTAAAGTTGTGTGCCACCATACCTGGCTTGTAATCTATTCTTTAACCCATACACTGTAATGTTCTAAATCCATTTTGAATTTTGACAGGTAGGGACTGAGGAGGGGTCCATCTGGTACAACCAGTAGGTATGTTTGTATTAATCTCCAGACTTTTCCCTCTTGATGTAGGACTCTGAATTAGAGCCCATGAATGGTGAGGTATTGGATAATGTTCTTAAGACCTCACTTACAACTGAAGAAGAGGACTCCACTAGTGAAGGGTTGGAAGAAGAATTAAAAGTGCAGTCTTTCAGCTCCAGTGACGATGCTACCAGTCTTGTTCCTCTAGCAGCAGAGTCTTCAAAACTCCCTGAGACTGTTGCACTAGATAAGGTAAGGCAGAAATTACCACATTAAAAAAAAATAGTTTGCCAATATTGATGCCATTAGGGAATAGAGAGCATAATATATTTTCCTCTACACTTACATGTAGTCTTTCAGAAAATCAACATTTATTTTAGATGTGATATTATAATATTAGATATTTATTCTATAAATTCAAATCTCTGTAACTTTATTCATACTTTCCTTATGGAATTCAATGTCAGTGGACCTCAAATCTGTCTGTCATATCTGTCTGTGGTAAAAAAATAATAATAATTTAAAATTTTAGATATAGGGAAATCATTGCAACAGTGGCTAAATCATCATTAGCTAAATATTTGAGCATTCACTGCTTGCATTGTTTGTGTATGACCAATACAGTAATTTTGATTCATCTTAAATTATTATAATTTTAAATTTAAAGACAGATTATATTAGTACAGAAGAATTACCTGGTAAACTAAAAGAAATTTAATCTGATTACTTTTGAATATTCCAATTAACAGGTACAAGACTGTTGTATAGTATTATGTATAGTATTATTAGTGTCTCAGCTAAACCTGAAAAGAACTGCCATTGCTCTTACCCATTTCTAATGAAAGGAGTCAATTTTAGTGCAAGGTCGCACAGTGTCATGTCCTAAGGGATCCTGGTTCTGGCTCTAGTAACACCAGGAAACTAAAAATTTAGAGGTTACTAATGGTTTTGAAGAATTCTAAATTGTCTCAGGTACTCTGAGATAAAATAACTACTTATATTTATACAGTAAGAATTTAGTGTATTAAAATTAACCTAAAACAGTTGAAGAAATCAGGTTGTATTCAGAATACATACATGATTTAACTAAAAATCATACTGAATTCATTGTATATTGTCTGAGAATCATTCATTTTTGTAAATGTATTGCTAAAGACTATCTGTTGGCTTTTTTTTACTTTTCAGACCTCACATATAGCTGAATCAGAAATGTTAACAGACCAAGGCCCATCTGATGACAAAGAACACAGTGAAGAAAAGCTGTCCGTGGTTTCAAGAAAGAAAGCACAGTTGGGCAGCTCAGACAACGCTGTCACTATTTCACGTGAAGAAAGATCTGAAAGTGTTATCCCAAACTCTGCAGTAGCAGAATTTCCTGAAGAACCAGTCTCTGAGAATATATCACCCCACACTACTTCCTCATTGGAAGACCAGGGTGAGGAGGGAGTGCCCGAATCCCAGGAAACCTCTGCTGCTCTTTCTCAGAGTTCTCTGATAGAGGTAGAACTTGAAGATGTGCCATTTTCCCAGAGTGCAGGACAGAAGAACCAGTCAGAGGAGCAGTCTGAAGCTTCTTCGGAGCAACTGGATCAGTTCACACAATCAACAGAGAAAGCTGCGGATAGCAGCTCCGAGGAGATAGAAGTGGAAGTGCCTGTAGTAGACAGGCGGAATTTAAGAAGAAAGGCCAAAGGGCATAAAGGACCTGCCAAGAAGAAAACCAAGCTGACCTGAATGAAGAAATGCGTATGATAAATCCTCTTCTTTGTGACATAACTGTTGTTTTTAAAACATGGTAATTAATAAACAGCATGGGGCACAGGACAAAAATTCTAAAATTTCCGTTTGAACTTACTTATAATGCAGTTTTTCTCTTCCCTTTAGGAACTAGGATTCACCATTCTTTTTAATTTTTCAGGCTATTTTGTGTAAGTAACAATTTTTTATTTTTATTAGCCTTATTTCAACTTTGGGAATCTAGATCATACTATATTTTTCTTTAGCAGATTCAACATCTGACCATTAATATATAAAATAAATATATAAATAAGCCTGCAAAATAGTAGGCTTTCCATTACAAGGATCTTACAAGGATCCTAGAAATCTTTTATACTAAGGGTTTTAATAATAAAACTTGTTGTGGGGTCTAGTAGTTTTATCTTAGATATCAAAACTGATAACCGTGTTTTTTAAATGTAGGCATGCCTAAACAAAAAACAAGTGTTGGCAAATTAGAACATAAATTCAAATGAGAGCACAAAAATAGAAATGTATGGTCAAAGCTTTATGAAGACATTTTAGTTTTGGTCTCTTAATATTTTTTGTAGGTACAATTTCTTCAACTGTGGAAAGATACACACAAAACCTGTTTCTGACTGTCATCTCTTAACAGTACTTTTGGGGATTTAATTGTGACATGAGGGCACATTATTTAAAATTCTATTTGAAGTGTTAGTTATAATTTTTTAAGCTCTGCCTATTTACAGATGCTGACAAACTCAAGCTATTTCTAAATTTCATTATCTGGGACGCTTACTAGATTAAAGTTGAAAGTGTACTGCTTAAGTATGGTCACAAACAAAATTTTTGTTCCTACTCAATTAAAATCTATACTCTAAAAGTATAGGCCCTTTCCTTAGTCTCTTACTGCCCTATATCTATAGTCTTTTTTTTTTTTTTTTAATTCTGTAGTCTTACTTCCCTTTAGCTTTCCCCTGCTTCCAAACTCATTATTTTTATCAAAAGATCTATGTGCCTGCCAGTTTATGTACTTGTGCCCAATTTGGGGTAGGTTTAGAACTGCGCCCCATGATTTTTAGACCTGGATGACAGGAATAGCACTGCCCTAGGAGTTGTAAAGTTATGAGAGCTTAAATCCTGTCAGAGAATGTACCACTCAACACTACTTCTTCATTGGGAAGACTAGGGTGAGGAGGGGGTTCCCAAACCCCAGGAAACATCTGCTGCCCTTCCTCAGAACTCTCTGGTAGAGGCAGAATCCTACAGTCTCGTGTGCTCTAGAGGTGCTCTGAGTACTGGTTAACAAGTTATATAATTATAAATAATCCTGCAATTTGTTGCTGTAGCAAAAGCATTTATTTGCCTAGGAAAATTTGGAGAAAAAGAAATCCTAAGCAGTTTCTGTATAATTTGTTTTAAAATGCACAAAATAGTTATTCATGGACTCCAAAGAGAATCTCAAAGCCACCATGACATGTACTTTGATCTATACTTAATTTGGAGACTGAGTTTGGTTTTCTGAGGTAGGTTCTCAATCTAGCCCAGGCTGACCTGGAACTCTGTAGATCCAGACTGGCCTCAAATTCAGTGACCCTCCTACTTCTGCCTCCCAAGTGCTGGGATTAAAGTGCATGGAGACTGTTTTTGAGATCATTTAAATTTTCTTTTAAAAGGTCATTATGTGAAAGAATTATTATGACTTTGTGTCCTTGAGCTGCTGTGGATTTATGTTCAGTCCTCAGTCTAGTGACATAGTGATACCGTGTCATTTCATTTGGGGATGTTGTTGTTTTTAGAAAAATCTATTTAAAATCTTTGACAAAATAGTAAACCTTTATATAAAATTTGAACACCTGTATTTACCATTTCAGTAGTCAGAGAAAGTTAGATGATCTCAAACTAAGTGAAAATGAAAGCATTGTGACCATTTTTCAATAAATGTTAATTAAGTGAAAGAATTCTAGTGACTATGCCAAATGTTTATGCTATTCCTACATTTTAACAAACTTGTTAATATCACAACTAAGAAAATAACTGAAATTCAGTTAAGATTCAGAAAACTACCATTTTTCATTTCTTAAAATAGGTTAAAAATTTTTTAGGTATTTTGCTTATTCTTTTTTTGAGGGGGGAGGGACTTGTTATTTCCCTTAAATCATATTACTAAAATGAGTGTTTTAAGATTGCACTCACTGGCAGCTTGATGTGTGAATAGTATTTTGAGTTAAAGAAAAATATTCACATACCACTAAGGACTAACAGTATGTACTTATTAAACCTATTTGGTATTAACAGGGAGTTTATAAACGTTTTGTTCA
The DNA here is from genome assembly GCA_036346955.1 of Dipus sagitta. Taxonomy (NCBI): domain Eukaryota; kingdom Metazoa; phylum Chordata; class Mammalia; order Rodentia; family Dipodidae; genus Dipus; species Dipus sagitta. Next base: position 30,366,171 of record CM070787.1, on the reverse strand, counting down.
GCACACAAGAAAATGTCTGTTACATATTATCCAACAGCAAATATTAAAGTTTATAGAGATCATAGAGGGAAAAAACTAGATCACAGGAAAAAAATCTAACCTGCAAATTTATTAATGTTACTTTTCTAAAATTTATAACAAAATTTGCCCTCACTTGGGAACCAACTAATCAGATAGTTTGTTTTTATAAGGCATTAGAAAAACTTTCAGAATCAGAGGACTGCAATGTGATTTCAACCTGCTGGTTGTTGAGCATTCAGTCGCATTCTACATGGTCCTTTGTGAGCCGGTATTTTTTATTTTGGAATCACGTTTGTGGAGAAGGAAGCTCACTCTTATGTATATACGTATATATTTCCTTATGTAACAAAGCAGATGGTGATTAGCGAAATTTTAGTTCTTTCAAGTTTAAACTATTCAATTGTTAGACCTCACAGAAGCTAGTATATTTAAGAATTTATTAGAGGTTCTATTATGATATTTTAATTAAAAAAAAAAACAGCATGACAGAATGTCTTCTAAGTGTCTGTACTCATGTTTTCTTTGGGTGCAGAGATAGTGAGAACATCTAGTTAATGGCTTATTTTTAACAGATTACCAGAGCATTACCTAAAATGGTTTCTGACTTTAGAATAATGTACCTTGGAGGTTCATTATGTGTCAAATGGCCTTTTGCTACTATCTAGGTATCTGCTTTTATATTCTTTTTCCTTGGAGTTACCTTCTAAAGTTTGGTCACACCAGCCAGTGGAAGCATATTTTAATGTAAATAAAGAATCTGTACTAACACTACTTATGTGTGTGACAGTATTTTAGAAAGGAATTTCTGCCTTTTCTTCCCACTAGTAGCAATATGGTGTTTCAGGTGTGATCCAGTTATTCATAAATGTGGTTTGTTACAGAGGTCATGCTTTCTCACACTTGTCCCAGGCCTTTTTTTTTTTTTTTTTTTTTTTTTGGTTCTAAAGAAATAAGCAAATCACTTTAGTAGTATCCAGTGATTACCTGAACTTAGTTTTCTTCCTTTGTGATCTATTAACTGAAGTAAATCACACATTACCCATTTTTATTAGTGGCAAAATAATGTTAAAAGCTAGTTGTAAGAAAGGTTCAGCTGTCATAATGTGATTCTGTGGTACCGGACGGTCATGTCCAAGGAACCTAGCTTTCCTTTTCCCAAGTGTCTGTATGTGTTCAAAAATTTCTGTTTATGAAACTCAAGAAAAATGTTACATTATTCAAGAGTAGCAAGTCTTGCTGGAGAACTTATGTTTGTTTTCTTGGTGTTTTTTTTTTTTTTGAGTTTAAAAATAGTAATTAAACTTACATTTTGTGATTGTTTTCTGGTCTGTGTTTTAAAATTCTTTCCCTTTTCCCCAGTTTTGTTCATGAAGATATGTTTAAATATTGTTAGACACTTAATGATTCTGTTAAAGGCACAACTGATCATATTGGTTGTATTTTAAAGACAGATTTAAGAAAAATAAAATAGAATTTAAAGCAGTGTGGTGACTATAGATCAATGTAATATACATACTCCTTTTTAAAAACTTAAAGCCATAACCACTAAGCTGAAACCCCAAAATCCTTTTCGATATTATATAAGTAACTGTAAATTTCTCTTCAGGATATTGTCCAAATTCTAGAATTATCTAAGCAACTGTTTGTATCATTTTGAAAATATAACTGTACTCACCTATGCTAAAAGTACATTTTTGTTCACTGACTTAAAAGGCTTGATTACACATAAAAACATTTTTCTAAGAATTCTGAATTTTCTTTAGTGTAGTGTGCCTTTTCTAACATACTTTTAGTATAAATATTTAGTAAACCTAAACATTACCATGTGTTAATGCCACATTTTTTAGGACTAATGACATCAGTAACGTGAAAGACTTCAGCAAATTTCCTAGTCTAAGCCTAATAATTAAGTGTACATTGACATTTATGAATATTTTCAACTACATGGGTTTTTCCAGTAATGACAGATATGAATTGCTGAGTATCCACTCTTTAATGCACATACTGATATCTGTATGTTTGCTTTTCAGTCACCCAATTTTATTAATATGTAAGCTTTTAGTCCCCCAAATAAGGGCCAGTTTGGAAAATTGGGCCATTTAACTTTTTAATTTTTTGTTGTTGTTGTTGTTTACAATTCCATCAATACTTCTCTTGATGATTGTAGATACTAAGGCTGCTTGGCAGTATTCAGAAACATTGTAGTCATGGTAGTTTTCCTGACTGGCTTTGTAGTCTTTGATAATGGTCAGGAGTTAGGTGTGTGAGACGCTGTCAAACCAGCAACACTGCATTTATGCACCCGTCATTTTCAGGATTGTTGGTAACTTGTGCATATTTCCCTAAGGAAAAAGAAATTCAAAAAGGAGAAGGGAGGAATGTTAGCTAACAAACGTTAATTTTAAAGGCTAACTTTTACCTAAAATATTTCTAATCACCATTTTAAATAAATATATAGAAGAATGAAGATACATGTTTTTTTTTTTTTTTTTCTTTTCAAGGTAGGGTGTCACTCTGGCTCAGGCTGACCTGGAATTCACTTTGTACTCTCAGGGTGGCCTTGAACTCACAGTGATCCTCCTACCTCTACCTCCCAAGTGCTGGGATTAAAGGCGTGCACCACCATGCCTGGTTGAGATTTTATCTTTTAACTACAATTTTCACATAAACTGTCAACACAACTCCATTTTATTAATACATTGTACTAATAAGTTTCTACTTTTCCATATGACTTAAAAATGCATTGGATTTTAAATGAATTTTAAAAATTTATTTTTACTTTTTAATTAGAGTCAGAGAGGGAAAGAGAGCAAGCGTGAGAATGGACGTACCATGGCTTCTAGCCACTGCAAATGAACTCCAGATGAATGCATCCCCTTGTGCATCTGGCTAATGTGGGTCCTGGGGAAGTGAACCTGAGTCCTCTGGCTTTGAGGCAAGCGCCTTAACGGCTAAGCCATCCCTCCAGCCAGTATTTTAAATCAGTATAACAACTTATGTTAAAACTGAAGTCAGCCAACATGAGCCAGTAACTCAAGAATTTTCAGTATATTCTGTCATTTCAAAGAACACCAAAGTTTAAAGATAAGCTGGGCACTAAAAGCAGAAAAGCAAATTTGGAAATAATTGAAAATTCCTACAGAAAAAGTTTCAGGTTTTTTTTTTCTTTTTTGGTTTTTCAAGGTAGGGTCGGTCTTGCTGTAGCCCAGGCTGACCTGGAATTCACTATGTAGTCTCAGGCTGGCCTTGAACTCAGCGGATCCTCCTACCTCTGCCTCCCAAGTGCTGAGATCAAAGGTGAGCACCACCAAACCCAGCTATAAGTTTGTTTGTTTTTAATGAGAAAGAGAATTGGCACACCAGGGCCTCCAGCCACTGCAGTTGAACTCCATATGTGTGCAATCTCTTGTGTGCATGTGTGACCTTGCATGCTTGCTTCACCTTGTGCTTACATGGGATCCGGAGAGTCGAACATGGGTCCTTAGGCTTTGCAGGCAAGCGCCTTAACTGCTAAGCCATCTCTGTAGCCCAAGTTTCAGTTTTACTAACTGTGGTTATGCTTGATGTATATCTCCCCTCCCCAGCTCATGGTGAATTTTACAGTACTTATAAGTATTGCATCTGCTTTCCTTGTAAAAGATGATTTTTATATTACTTATTTTTTTGTTTTTTCGAGGTAGGGCTGACTTGGAACTCACTATGTAGTCTCAGGGTGGCCTTGAACTCACAGCAATCCTCCTACCTCTGCCTCCCGAGGGCTGCGACTAAAGGTGTGTGCTACCACACCCGGCTAAAAGAAGATTTTTATTAAAAAGCATAAAATTTAATCTGATAGAATGTAGTATGCCTTATGTAATTGAAACCAATAAGCTAAATTTTAAAATAATTACATTTAACACCGAGTTTTAACTTATCTCTTGTACATTCCAAAAGAAAATTCCTATATATATTTTTTACACCCTGACAAGTGTGTATATTAGGACTACAGGAGAACAACCCCATATTAAAAAGTTGACTTACCCCAAATAACCTTGCCTCCTTGTGTCACCAGGCCCAACTCACTCACATTCACTTCAATAACTGTACCTTTGGTAATTACACCTAGAGTTGTATATAGTGGTGATGAGGGATTCTTTTTCACACCAAGTATTGGCAGGCAAAAGGTGGCTTTCAGCTCAGGATGTGTTACATGGGCCTTCTTGAAGCGTAAGCCCTAGTAAGTCAATCACAGGAATGTCTGAGTCCAAAATGTTAATGGTGAATAGTCTCCCCCATTCCTCTTTCCCAATTATTTCAACTGTGGAAGAATGTCAAATCTTAAAAGCATCAGATAAAATAGTGATGTTTACATAGTCTAAAAATGTGGTAGTGGATAAATACATGAGGAAAAATCCCACACATGTATCCCTTTAAAAGTTTTTTACCATGTAAGAGCATCCTAGCAAAAATACACATATTTTTCTTTTTCTTAGTCATTTATACTTATTAAAGACTTGCTACATGCCTAGCACAGCTGGTTCATGTAAGCACAATTAACACCCTGCACCTTCAACTTAAAGATGAAACCAGGACCTATAGGCTTAATAACTATTTCCTATATGGTAAATAAAATTAACCCTAAATATCCCAATTTACAGATTTTCCTACATCTCAGCTAGCCTTCCATTTAGGTGCTAATATAATTCAAAGACTGGAGAACACCCAAGCTGGAGAATATCCAGAGTTCTTTGTTACACCACAGACCAGTCACTCAAATAGGCTCTTTTGGGTATAGTATTTTTACTTCTAGTATGGACACAAAGAAAATGACAATTCAGGTTTACTAATACTGGGCTCATTAATTAAGCTTGTAAGAACTTTTATTTTTAAAAAAAAGAAGAAGAAGAAATGCTGGAGAGATTGCCTAGTGGTTAAGGCGCTTCCCTACAAAGCCTAAGGACCCAAATTTGATTCTTTGGTACCCATGTAAAGCCAGATACACAAGGTGACACATGTATCTGGAGTTCATCTGCAGTGGCTATAAGCTCTAGTGTGCCCATTCTCATTCTCTATTCTCTCTCTCTCTCAAATAAAATATTGAAAGGAAGATTTTTTTTTTTTTTTTTTTAAGAGAGAGAAAGAGTATGGGCACACCAGGGCCTTCTGCCATTGCAAATGAACTTCAAACACTTGTACCACTTTGTGCATCTGAGTTTAAGTGGGTACTGGGGAAATCAAACCTGGGTCGTCAGGCTCTGTAAGGAAGTGCCTTTAACCATTGAGACATCTCTCCAGTCACCAAGAACTTTCTTAATATCTTTTCTCCCCCAAAGAACTGATGTTACCAAAATGTACTCAGAAGACTATGAACATAAAATCAAAACGTGAAATAATCCAAGAGTGAACAAACACTTTCTGGAGAAGAGCAGACAGTAAACACAATGAGTTTTGAAGGCCATATATTCTCCAGTGCACCTACTAAACTCCTGGGGAAAGGGGGAACATGCACTATAAATGAAGGCATGGCTGTGTAACAGAAGACTTTGTTTACAAAAACAAGATTGCTAATATTTTAATCCACTGGGAACTACTCAGATTGAGGACTAGGATTATACTATGGACTTTCCTCTTCTCTCTGATTCCTAATTTTTCTAAGCAGATTGGATATACAGTATTATAATTAAGTCTCTGTGAAGGCCTTTTTGTTTTTCAAGGCAGGGTCTCACTCTAGTTCAGGCTGACCTGGAATTCACTATGTAGTCTCAAGGTGGCCTCGAACTCATGGCAATCCGGTGAAGGGATTTTTAAAATACATATATTCATTTATATATTTGGGGTAGGGAGAGGTTGGATATTATTTTATAGGCATATTATAACTATTAAGAGAACTAAAGCTACTTTTATACTTTCTTTTTAAAAATTACATAATGAAGCCGGGCATGGTGGCGCACGCCTTTAATTCCAGCACTTGGGAGGCAGAGGTAGGTGGATTGCCATGAGTTCAAGGCCACCCTGAGACTCCATAGTGAATTCCAGATCAGCCTGGGTTAGAGTGAGACCCTACCTCAAAAAAAAAAAAAAAAAATTACATAATGAATGTATTTAGTAGCCTTAATATATTTATCTTACTAAGTCCCAACTAAATAAATGGTCCACACAAGTTTTCTTTACCTTCCTTTTTTTTCTTTTCCTTGAGGCAGGGTCTCGTACTAGCCTAGGCTGACCTGAAACTCACTCTAGAGACCAAGTTGGCTTTGAGCTCATGGTGTTCCTCCTATCTTAGCCTCCCAAGGGCTTTGCTCTATTCCATTTTTCTGACTGGATGACCTCAAAGGCTAGTGTCTGAGGTCTCACTGAGTTCTTGCTACTTACTGAAGGATCAAACACAACTATAGAAAATGAAGATTCTAACGTACCATCTTTAAAAGTCAGAATTCTGACTAGAGAGATGGCTCAGTGGTTAAAGATGCTTATTTGCAAAGCCTGACAGCATGGGTTCAGTTCCCTAGTTACCCACATAAGGCAGATGCACAAAGTGGTGTATGTATCTGCAGCTCATTTCCAGAGGCAAGAGGCCTTGGCATACTCATTCCTTCTCTCTGCTTGCAAATAAAAAACTATTTAAAAAACAAAATCCAGAATTAACTGGGAATATCTGTTATGAAATTACTTACTTCAAATTTCTTATGAAGCTGAAGACAAGATTCAGCTTACATACATGAAAAATGCTAGTTATTTCTATTAGTAACTTACTGTAACAACAACAAACAAACAAAAAAACCGCACAAAATCTTTCCATAAGGAGTTTGAGGAAACTTGTATGTACTTGATCCAATTTAATAAGGGAAACTAATTTCTAAGTCATCACACTCTGTTACAAAGAACTTACCATTGGCCTAATAAACCTTTCATATTTAGGAGGTTTTCTTGTAAAGCCATCACCAACGAAGCAGACTTTAGTAACCATCCTCTTCCATGCCTTCTTTTTTCTTTTTCCTGTTCGAATAACTTTTAATACTTCTGTTTCTCCCTGGGCACGAACTTTGGGCAAAGGGACTTCCCATTTTCCCTAAAAGTATGAATTTGTATTGTAAGTAAGAGACAATGATAGTAAGTTGAATATGTTTTAGTCATACAAAATAGAGTGACATTTTCTCCTAACCATCAATACATGCCCTCCTCCCCACCCCCAGGTAGGGTTTTGCTCTAGCCAAAGCTAACCTGGAATTGACTGTGTAGTCCCAGGGTAGCCTCGAACTCACAGTGATCTTTCTACCTTGGCCTCCTGAGTGCTGGGATTAAAGACCTGTGTCACCACGCCTGGCAACACATTTTTTTTGTTCAGTATGTTACAAGCCATAATTAAACAAAACCAGTTAAATGTTTCTTTTTTTGCTTTTTCAAAGTAGGGTCTCACTCTAGCCCAGGCTGTCCTGGAATTAAATTTGTAGTCTTAAGACTGGCCTCAAACTCATAGTGATCCTCTTACCTCTGCCTCTCAAGTGCTAGGATTAAAGGTGTTTGCTATCACACCCAGCTCTTAATTTATATTTATTTGAGAGAGAAAGAGGCAGAGAGAGAGAATGGGTGTGCCAGGGTCTGTAGCCTCTGCAGATAAACTCCAGACGCATGCATCACCTTGTGCATCTGGCTCATGTGGGTCCTGAGGAATCGAACCTGGGTGTTTTGGCTATGCAGGCAAGTGCCTTAACCACTTAGCCAACTCTTCAACCCAAACCAGTTATTTTTATATTTCATGATATATATTAAATAAATGGTTTGCTTAAGCTAAAAATCTTAATGCCTTGTCATAGATAGAAAAGCTACACCTATAAGGTAATGTTTATAGAAGTAGTATATGTGTTCACTACTAGCTAATAAGCAATACTGGAAACTCATTCCACTTAAGTTATTTTTATATTTCTTCCTCAGATTGGTTTTTAGATTAATAGTAAGAAAACTGGTCACCAGATGTTTGGTACCTCTCTGAATACACCTCTCCCCCAAACTATGGCAGTGTAAGAGGGTAGAAAAATTTCTGAAATTAGGGGCTGGAGAGACTGCTCAGTGGTTAAAGGTGCTTGCTTATAAAGCCTGACAATCTGGGTTAAATTCCCCAGTGCGCACATAAAGCCAGATGCATTTGGAATTCATCTGTTTGCAGTGTCAGGAGGGCCTGGCACACCCAGAGCTTATCTCTCCCTCTCTTTCACAAATAAATAAAAATATTAAAAAAAAATTAACTTATTACTAGTCATGGGTTTTAGGAGCAACTCATTTCATAATTACATTATCATGAAGAATAGTTCTGTTTATCTGTGGAAATAAGGGAAGCTTTAACTCAACATGTTCATTAAGCAGATAACCACTTGTTTAATAGTAATAGCGATAGTTATGTCTTTCTGATAAGCAGTGGGATTTTTAAAATGTAGAGACTGAGCTCTTCAAATAGGGATAATGCATATTTTCCCACCTGAATTTCTACAAATCTATTCACAGAGGCTTAAAGGGCCTATGTTCTTTTTTATAATTTTGGTATAATTTTATCTATTTGGACAGCCAGTATAAAATCTTAAGCTAAATTTTTGTTTATATGTCAGATCAGTGGAAATTTGCCATCAGAACCAATTTTGGCACGGCATGTCAACAAAAACAAAAAATAGTTGTATTTTTCTCTACAACAGCATAGCATTAAAAGCTTTAAAATGTAGGAAGCTATTAAATACTAAATTTTAAAGATTCACTGTTCATTTTTCTTAACTTTCTTTTTTTCCCCCCAAGATAGGTAGGGTCTTACTCTAGCCCAGGCTGACCTAGAATTTACTATGTAGTCTCAAAGTGACCTCCAACTCACAGTGATCCTCCTACCTCTGCCTCCCAAATGCTGGGATTAAAGGCATGCAGGCTTAAAAAAAAAAAAAAAGAACTTTTAAAATTAAAAGTGGGACATTCTACAATCTAATATATTTTTTTAACTCAAATTCTACAACTTGGGAATTTGTAGCAATTTTTTAATTACCGAATTAAATTTACAAAGATTTCAATTTTTAAATAACAGGACTAATAGTTGCCCTGAATGTTTCAAATAAAACCAGAGAAACAAACACAGAAACTCAAATTTATTTTACACTCTTCGTGTTGAGCTTCAATTGTTTGTATTTTCAAGGTACAGTCTCTCTCTAGCTCAGGCTGACCTGAAACTCACTCTGTAGTCCCAGGCTGGCCTTGAATTCACAGTGTTGAGCTTCAATTTTTATTGCTTACCGCTTTCTCTTTTCGTTTTTGCTTAATCATGTTGGAAAGTACTTTTGCTCTGGACTGTCCTTCTCTGTCCAGCAGATAGGCAGGGACTGCTCCCTGTGGAGTCTTCTCATCATTCTTTTGTTTGGTGTTTCTCTTTTCATGCATTTTGATACTATCAAGAAGGAAAGAGATTCAGGATTGTTTAGTAACTGTGACCTGATTGATGGGTGCTGTCTTGTTAAGAGAATTAAATGGGATTACTTACGTCTTCTTCATTTGTATTTTCTCAGCATGGCGCTGTTTATGGTAGAGCTTAGCCTTCAGACCAATCATTTTTTTCGCCTTCTTTGAACGTTCATGAGCCTCACGACTTTCTTTTTTTCTCTTTTTCTCATGGTAATCCAAACGATATCCATAGCGTTTACGGTGTAATTCAATATATTCATTTTGTGGCTATAATGATGGCAAGAAATGTTACTTTTTTTTTCCTTACAAATAATGACAAGATTATTCTAAGATTCTACACAACACACAAAGTAGGTAAGGCCCCCAAAGTGTCTAAATGCTTTTATGACTAGCACAATTGTCTCTTTATAGATGTTGAAAACCTATGAAGCTGTTTATATTGGTAATAATTTCAGTGAATATTACTGTTCATTGAAAGGACTTCAAAGTCTACTAAAAAGACAGGATCCCTTACTCTTTTCTCTTACACAATGTAACCTTATGTCAGTTTTACCACAGCTTATTTTACATACTACAAATTTTACTTTTTTAGATGTAGTGTACAGTTTTAAGTTTTGACCAGTTTGCTTGTGTCCCTATGAAATCACTCTCCTTTCCTCATCCTCAGTCTTATGCATCTACCCTTGGATGCGTTCCACACAATGAAATGGTGAACGGAACCTACAGTATATACACTTGGAACCTGACTTCTTTCAACTGGGATTCATTCATCTTGTGTATATCACCAGTTCCACCTTTTGTTGCTGAGTACTATTCAACTGTGTGGATATAAAATCTATTATAAAGGGACCAAATGATAGATTTTGGATTGTTTGACTTTTTTTTTTTTTTTTTGGTGATGAAAAGTAAAGCTGCAATAAATACAGTAGCATGCAGATTTATTTTGCATTTCATGGATAATGTAACTAAGAGATGCCTTTTGCATTCTGAAAATTATTTTAAATAGTGTGCGTTTGCATTTTTAAAAATAATTTATTTGAGAGACAGAGAATGGGCACAGCAGCGCCTGTAGCCATGGCAAACGAACTCCAGACGCATGCACCACCCTGGGCATCTGGCTTAGGGTACTGGGGAATCGAACCTGGGTCCTTAGACTTAGGCTTCGAAGGCAAGTGCCTTAACTGCTAAGCCATCTCTCCAGCCCACATCTGTATTTTTTCGAAGATTTTATTTTATTTATTTGAGACAGAAGGTGGGGGGAGAGAGAGAGAACAAATGGGAACGCCAGGGCCTCTAGTCACTGCAAACGAACTCCAGATGCAAGTGTCACCATGTGCATCTGGCTTAAGTGGGACCTGGAGAATCGAACCTGGGTCCTTAGGCTTCACAGGCATCAGCCTTAACCGTTAAACCGTCTCTCCAGCCCTGCATTTGTATTTCAAAACTACAAAAATCATACTAAGTCCATCTCAGAGAACGCTAAGAATTAGTAAAGCACTGGGGGTTATGTTTTCAACTGTCCCATAAACTTTGCAACAACCACAAAATATGTATGATCAATCCCACTTTGCAGAGAAACAGAGTAAGAGGTTTAGTATGAAGAGGAACTGGAAATCAGTCCGGGCCGTTCGGTCTGGTTCTGCAATTCATCCACTGTGGGCTTGAGTTCTTCACGCCTCAGAGCCCACTGGGTCTCCCTTCTCCAGCATCACGCATCCGCCTCCCCGGCACCCTCGGATCCCAGGCCCCACGCGCTCGTGCGCCCTACGTCACCGGGCTCCGAGGCAGGCTCCTTACCATGGTGACTGCCGCCGAGCCGCGGGGGGCAGCCTCCGCGGTGCGAAGGGATTTCGGGTCTGCAGGGCCCCACGAGCTGACTTCGCGCAGCCCGAAACAGGAAAGGGCAAGACTCTCAGCTCGCCGGAGAGAAGAGCGAGCGCGACGCTGCCGTTCCGAGCCCGCACTCCGCCTTAAAGCCAGGAGGGCGGAAGTTGCTGGTCGGCCGTATTTGGCTGGTGTACCACCGGAAGTGGGGAAGTGCGGCAGCCCGAGGAGGCTGGCGGCTCTCGGTTCCTTCGTACAGGTATGAAGGTGGCGCGTTGAAACGCGAGGCCGTGGCAGACTCTGGTGCTTGTTGCTCTTTCAGTCTGGCCGGAAGAAGCGCGACCGAGTGCCGGTGTTTGCGTCGCGGCGCTCCGCGTGCCCATGACCCTGGGCTGGGCACTGACAGCCGGACACACAGGATGGCCATGGGCCCTCCTGACCCGTACCTCTTGGCCTTTTCTCAACTATGGACCTTTTTTTTTTTTTTTTTTTTTATGTCACTGATATAGTTAAGGAGACAGAAGAATTAAAATGTGTTATATGGGAAGTAAAACCACTGGGCTGACTGCCAGACAAAAAAACAAAACCTTTATTTATTTATTTATTTTTTGGTGGAGGCTCACCGTTTTAATGCCCCAAATTCCTTAGGCCGCTTAGTGCACTGGGAGCAGTGAATTTAAATGTAGTGGTCCCCTTGTGCGGGGAAGGAGGTATTACCCAAGAAAGCAGATCTAATTAAGAACACTGTCAGGTTTAGCTGGTTTTTTGTTGTTGTTGTTGTTATTATTTGTTTGTTTTTTAACTGCAAGTTTCAGACGTTCCCTAATTACTCCACGGATTTGGAACTTCCTTCATTTATGATGAGAGCAAAAGTAACCACCAGAACAAAAGTATTCATCTCTGGAGATGTTAGTGCTTGAATTTCAGGCAGCCTTTTGAGGCTCTCTATGCCAAAGTGATCTTTTCTTTAAAACTAAGTTCTAATTCTAACTAATATTTGCATATTTTCAGGTAGAGAATTTCTCTGGCTGGAATATTCTCTCTCCTTCCTGTTGCCTTTCTCATGCACTTTAGTTCTTTGCTTGAATGTCACCGTTACAGGGAGGCCTTCCTTAGCCTCTTCACAGTTACAACTAAACTTTCACCTGCCCTGGTTGCACTGCCTTGCTCACTATCACCGTAGGAGATGTCTGTTTTATTTACTCTTTGAATACCTTCGAGTAGAACAAAGGCAGCATAAGGGTGGTAATTGTCCTTCCTTCACTGCTTTAACTCCAGTGACCTAGAAGGTGATTGTGGTAGTTTGAATTTATGCCCCCAATAGATTTAGGAGTTTATTAAAGCTTGTAACTTGGATTTCCAGCCACCTGGCTGGAGGAGGCGTCACTGTGGACAGATCCTGGGGTCCATCTTAAGGCATTACTGAATTCCAGCCTAAGGTATGCAGAGTGCTTAAACTCTGCCTGGGGTTCCTGGGAGTGTGCTTGCTTGGTTGCTGGTGGTAGTTTTTCTCTCTGTGTGAATTTGGTAAAGTGAGCCAGCTTCTTCCATTATTATGCACCCCCCCCCCACACACACACACCAGTAAGCCTGAAATACATGCCATTCTTCCCATAAACTGTGTCTGGTTTGGAGCTTCATGCCAGCAGTGTGAAGCTGACCTTGACAGTGATGGAAGACAAAACTCTTATTGAATATGAATTTAATTAATTCTTATGCCAGTCCTCTGATGTGATAAAGGAAAGACTTACACTCAGAGATTCCCAGTTATTTATCCAAGATCTAGAAAGACTTGAGATTGTAGCAAGTCTTCTGATACTAAAGCCTAGTTTTTTTTTTTTGTTTGTTTGTTTTTTAAAAAAGACTATTGGAATGGGACAGACATGCAGATAAAGGCTGTACCATCGATGTGTTGTAAGTAAAAAGTGTAAGAGAAAAGTAAAAGAGGACACCAGACTTGATCTCTACACACAGACTGTTTATTGAGAGAAACAGCGAGGGGCAGCAGCCTTCCTGCAGGATGAAGGCTGAAGTACTAGGACAGGCTGGAGTGCAAGTTTATAAGGAGGATCCTTAAAAAAAAGCACACTATACCAGCTGCAGGTCCAAGGGAAGTAGATAAGGAACTGTAGTTTTTTGTGTCCTTGCTCAGAATAAGCTTTTTTAGCCAAATTGTCCAGAGAGAATATCCCACCAGATGGCTTCTGTTCCCTCAAGGTTTTTTGAGTTAAGGAAAGTTTATCTCACTTGGGAGTAGACAGAACTTTCAAGGCCACATGCCTCTGTAACTTCTTTATTGCCTGCTAGTTTTAGGGAGTTATTAACTCTTTAGTTCTCTCTAGTCCTCAGGGAAGGCTATTAATCCTTCATGTATGTATCAGGGAGTTTTCAAACCCTAAACACATCTATTTAATCAGCACCTAAGTCAAGAAATGACTTTAGGGCTATGGAGATGGCTCAGCAGTTAAGGTGCTTGCCTGCAAAGCCTAACAACCTGAGTTTGATTCTCCAGAACCCATATAAAGCCAGAGATGTACAAAGTGGTGCATGCACCTGTAATTTGTAGTGGCTGGATGTCTTGGCACACCCATTCTCGCTATCTCTTTCTTCTCTGTATCTCTCTGCTTGAAAATATATAAAAATATTTTTAAAAAGAAAAAAATGACTTTAATCTGTACCCTAGAATCCTTCCTCTTGGTTCTTTCTAGCCATTATTATTAAAGACTGTCCTAACTTCCAAGACAGTGGGTTAATTTTGCTTGTTTACATGTGACATAATTGAAATCAGATGGGGTGAGTGTTTTCATTTTCTTTGGCTTAACATTTGGGGTTTATTTTAATTGTTTCCAGTTGCAGCTCTTTCCAATTATGTATTTGTTTTTGTCAAGGTAGGGTCTCACTCTAGCCCAGACTGACCTGGAACTCACTCTGTAGTGCCAGACAAGCCTCAAACTCACTTCAATCCTCCTCCTGCTGCCTCTTGAGTGCTGGGATTAAAGGTGTGTGCCACCATACCTGGCCTTGTTTTTTCATTGTTTGAGACATTATCTCACTCTGTATGTAGCCCAGGCTGGCCTTGAACTCAAAATAGTCCTCTTTCCTGCTGAGATTAGAGGCATGAGCTATCATAATAGGCTAGATCATGGAATTTTTGCTATATTTTTTTTAAAAGATTTATTTTCAGAGAGAGAGAGAGAGAGAGAGAATGAATTGGTGTGCCAGGGCCTCTAGCCACTGCAAACAAATTCCAGGTGCATGTGCAATGTTGTGCATCTGGCCTTATTTGTGTACTGGGGAATCAAACTGTGGTTATTAGGCTTTGCAAGCAAGAGCCTTAACTGCTGAGTGATCTCTCCAGCGCCTACTATAAATTTTTATAGGTTGGTTTAAGTTGTGAATTTGTGGTGCTGGGGAGTGATTCCAGGGCCTTGCTCCAAGCACTCTACCACTGAGCTTCACCATTAGATCCTTAACCAATATATATTTTATTTATAATGCCATCACTAATTCCCTTTTGAATTAAAAGAAAATAAATGAAATTTCAAAGGCTAACCATACTTTGTATAAAATAGATTAAGTGAAGTGGTTAACTATGTTGCGTATTACTTATTTTTACCTTAACCTGTTGTTGTGGTGTAAAAATGGGCCAGACAGGTCAAGTCCAGCAAAACTGTTTTAAAAACTTACTTCTACCAGGCATGGTGGCTCAAGCCTTTAATCCCAGCACTCAGAAGGCAGAGGTAGGTGATCACCATGAGTTCGAGGCCACCCTGAGACTACATAGTGAACTCCATGTCAGCATGGGCTACAGTAAGACCCTACCTCACCAAAAAAAAAAAAAAAAAAAAAAAGCATAAAAACGGCTTCCTCTAGTAGCCAATTAGGTATCATCACTCTTTTTGGGGTCTACAAATGTATAAAGTAGGTGCCTACTCTTTGCATTTTGGTGAAAAGAAGCATAAAATAATATTTCTTTGATATGGATGAAACTATATGGCTTTTTGGTATAGATCATATTAAAAGTGATAAATCGGAAGACTGTGGAAGCTACTTGTCAGTTGATTGTGTATGATTAACGAGTAAATCTTACTACACTGTACGCCTATAATCCTAGCCTGAGGATTGCTATGAGTTTGAGATCAGCCTGAACTAGAGTGAGAGAGTGAGACCCTGCCTCAAAAAAAACCCAAAACAAAAACAAATCATATTTTGATAAAGGGAAAGAACAGGTCCAGTAGTAAGACCTTTGCAGAAAATTTGATGAAATGTTTGTCATATGAAATATTCAGGAGATGGACTAAAAATTTTAAAGCTCATATTTTTCTAACATGTTTATATTTCTAATAGCCAAGCTCTTGTGTTTCAGTAAATGTTGCAAGAACAATGAATGGGAAGGTGCTTTATTTTTATGATTATAATAAGAAAATTAGAATATGCCAGGCATGGTGGTGCACACCTTTAATCCCAGCACTTGGGAGGCAGAGGGAGGAGGATCACCATGAGTTCAAGGCCACCCTGAGACTACATAGTGAAATCCAGGTTAACTTGAGCTACAGTGAGACCTTACCTCGAGGAAAAAAAAAAAAGTTAAAGAAAATCAGAATTATATAGATAGGTTTTACTGCCAGTGAGAAACTACCAAGTTTGCATGAAACCATTTACCTTTCTATACTTAATTCTGTATATTTACATAAAAATGTATTTTAGTTGGTATGATGTATTTGTAATTTCAGTAGACGTATTTTAGTAATGTCTTCAGGTTTTATGTTACTTTATTATTATTATTATTTGGGGGGTGTTCAAGGTAGGGTCTCACTCTAGTCCAGGCTGACCTGGAATTCACTATGTAGTCTCAGGGTGGCTTCGAACTCACGGCGATCCACCTACCTCTGCCTCCCAAGTGCTGGGATTAAAGGTGTGTGCCATCATGCCTGGCTTATGGTTTTATTTTTTGAGATGAACATCTTGCTGCATAGCCCAGGCTGACCTCAAACTTACTATCCTTTCCCCTCCACCTGCCAAGTGCTAGAGTTACAAGTGTGCACCACAACTCCTGGTTTAACATATTCTATAAGAATTAAAATGTGTGTTTTGAAAAGGGACATTTTAAGCTTAAGAACCATGTATATCATATGTAGCATAAATTTTTATTTTCTGAATGGTGAATTGAGATTTTAGTAGATAAAAAGTCCTTTCAAAAGTACGATAGTCTTTTTGTATATATATATATATATATATATATATATATATAAAATGTCTTAGTTTTATAATTTTGCTTATTTTTTTCTCAGAAAATAGAAGTTTAAAGTATCGCTATGTTGACCAAGTGGAGGATATTTGCCATGAATCATCAGAAAATATCCAATATTCACCTCAATGTAAGTGTTTCTTCTTGTAAAATTAAACATACTTTCAGCATCAATTATTTTACTCCCAAAGTCTCATAATTGCAAATTTGGTTTGGTTATAACCTTTGGCAGTCCTTCAGGCAAACTGATTTAAAAGAAACCTCCTTGGGCTGGGAGATGGCACAGTGGTTAAGGGTGCTTGCTCTGCAAGCCTGCTCACCAGAATTTAGATCCCCCGCAGCCACATAAACCCAGACACAAAGCGGCACATACATCTGTGATTCCTACACAGTGTGGCAATGGAAGGTTCAACCAGGAGAAGTCCAAAGCTTGAGGGTGAGTTAGTGCTTCCCATGGTGGGGAGAGGACTAACGCTCTGGGGTTGTCCTTTGACCTCCTTACTTGTGTCATACCATGTGTGTGTGTGCATGCACACACAAAAGATACACACACAAAAACACCTACCTTAATTGAGTAAGAAATGCAGTAAATGCTGTTTTCATGCAGTGGTAAACTGCCAGGTATTTTCGGGATGGGTGGTGGTTTCTCTCTTCTAAGAATGGCAACAATTGGGCTGGAAAGATACCTTAGCAGTTAGGGCTCTTACCTGCAAAACAAAAGAAACCAGGTTCGATTCCCCAGGACCCACGTAAGCCACATGCACAAGGTGACCCATGCATGTGGAGTTCATTTGCAGCAGCTGGAGGCCCTGGCATGCCCATTCGTTCTCTGTCTACCCCCCTTCTCTCACTCTCTCTCAAATAAATAAATTAAAATAATTTTAAAAAAAAGAATGGTCAGGCGTGGTGGTGCATGCCTTTAATCCCAGCACTTTGGAGGCAGAGGTAGGAGGATCACTGAGTTCGAGGACACCCTGAGACTACATAGTGAATTCCAGGTCAGCCTGGGTTAGAGTGAGTCTCTACCTTGAAAAACTTAAAAAAAAAAAAAAAAAAAGATTGGCCCATTGCAGAAGAGATGGTGGAAAGAATCTGTGTCATGTTCTGTGACAATGACTGTCTATCACAATGAACTGTAACCTCAAAGTGTGAGCTAAAATAATCCCTCTTTTTCTTAAGTCAGGTATTTTATTATAGCAATGAGAAATGTAACTAATTAGAAAAAGGGGCATAGCTGGAGAAATGGCTTAGCAGTTAAGGTGTTTGCCTGTGAAGCCTAAGGACCCAGTTTCAATTCCCCAGACCTTACGTAAGCCAGATGCACATGACACATGTGTCTGGAGTTCGTTTGCAGTGGGTATAGGCCCTGGCACACCCATTCTCTCTCTCACATTCATAAATAAAAATCATAAAATATTTTTTAAAAGAATGACAACAATTAATGTTCATCTTATTGTACCATAGATACAGGTACATTAAGTATCTATAGGCTAAAGCTCTTAGGTTAAGGTCAAGGTATAATAAATATATCAGCCAGGCGAATCCCAGCACTCAGGAGGCAGAGGTAGGAGGATCACTGTGAGTTCGAGGCCACCCTGAGACTACAGAGTGAATTCCAGGTCAGCCTGAGCTAGAGTGAGACCCTACCTTGAAAAACCAAATATATATATATATATATATATCATTATATGATAGTTGAAGTTTCCTACAGAGCAGTAGGAAGCCAATTTCTTAGGTAGTTTGACATTTGCCTCATATTTCAGGGATATTGTTTTAGTCTTTAAACTGATCTAACTCTAGAAGCATTATCATTTTATAACTGTCACATCATTAGTGTGCATTGCCAATCTTAACACTTAAAAAAAACTGTATCAGTTACTTTTTCATTGCTGTGAACAAGTACCTGACTAAGTTAAGGACGGAAAGGGTTTCTTTTTGACTAACAGTTTCAAGGGGAAGTTTTCATGGTGGGAAGACATGGTGGCAAGAAGCCAGCTTATCACATTTGCAGGCAGGAAGAAGAAGGTGAACAGAAAGTGGGGCCAGGCTGTAAAGCCTCAAGGTTCTACCCCCAGCAAAGCTTCAGCTCCTAGATTTTTCACAACCTTCCCAAACAGTGCCAGCAACCTGGGACAAAGTGTTCAAACACGTGGCCCTATGTAGGACATTTTACATTTAAACCACAACAGAAACCATGCCATTCATTGTTTTTCTAAGTAAGAAACATTTATGGTTTTCCTAGATCATTTCTCCTTCAGTACTAAATCAACAGGAAATCTTGCAGAGCCTATAGTCTAGAAGAGGCATACCTTATCATTAGCTTATAAATTCATTTGTGTGTGTGTGTGTATGTTTCTTGTGTGAGGGTGTGTGTGTACAGGTGTGTGTGCATGCATGTGCCTACATATGGAGGCCAGAGGACAACCTTGGCTATAGTGTCGCAGGTCTCTTGTTCCAGGGGCAGAGGTGGGGCTGGAAGATGACTCAGCAGTTGAAGGTACTTCTTGATTGTTCCCATGTCTTCCATCAGTCTGGAGTTTACCAGTTAGGCAAAATTAGCTGGCCAGTGGGCTCCAAGGATGTGCCTGTCTGCCTCCCACAGCACTGGGATACAGGTGTGTACCACTTCACCTCGCTTGCTTTTTTTTTTTTTTTTTTTTTTTTAAGGCAGGGTCCCACTCTAACTCATGCTAGCCTCAAACTTTGCATGGAGGTAGAACTCAGGTTCTCATGATTGCAGGGCAAGTGCCTTTCTGGCTGAGCTAGCTCTCCAGGTCCCTAAACATTCATTTATACTATTTTAAAATCACCCTTGCAGCATTTTGAAAAATATATATTTCTTTTGGGGACAATGAATTTTCTGTATTTTACATTTTGTCATTAAGTGGTCAAAAGAGTTAATAGTTTTTCTTCAGTGTTGTTATTGCCGTACTCTTAGACCTTGCACTCTACACACGTGGTTGACTCTTGGATCTTCTTATCCTATAGTGATGTAGTAGGAATTTAAATAGCATTGAATCTTGGCTTTGCAATGTTTTCTTGGGATACAAGTATATTATGCCAAAAACTTGATATCAAATATAATTATAATGTAGATGGCACAAGTATACTTTTCCTAATATTGTGAAAATAAACAAATTGTGATAATCCAGAATCATCACACAGGCTAACAGCTCTAAATATATTGGTAGCTGTTAAATATGTGTTTAGTAATCTTGAAGTAAGCTGTGGTGGAGAATATCCTGCCTCTGC
The DNA here is from genome assembly GCA_036346955.1 of Dipus sagitta. NCBI lineage: Eukaryota > Metazoa > Chordata > Mammalia > Rodentia > Dipodidae > Dipus > Dipus sagitta. The sequence continues at coordinate 30,346,418 of CM070787.1, read as the reverse complement.
GTGGGAACATGAGAAGGTGAGGAAGGGAAATAGCTGCCCTGGAGAATAGACAGGATGAAGGAGGCCTGCTTGAACTCAGTGATGCGCCATTGGAGATAACTGGTTAACACTTGAAATGCCACTGCCCGGTTCCCCCAGCTCTTCTTTCCTTCCTCCAGTCATGGTGTCATATGTGTGCAAATGCTTATACTCTGTGCTCATGCATACAAAGGCCAGAGGAGAACATCACATGTACTTTCTTGATTGCTCATACATGTGTGTCCTTGAGGTAGTCTCTCACTGATTCTGGGGCTTTCTGTTTTCATGAGCCCCAGCAATTCTATGTTTGCTCCCCATGGGAATGGAGGCATGGACATACACAGTCCATGTTCGTGCTGTTTTTTAGGTGCTAGTTATCAAACTCAGGCAGTCTCAGGGCCCTCTGTCTGTGAGGTTGCTCATGAAGCACCCTTATCCATTGAGCAATCTCTCCATTCTCTTCAGTCATGCTTTTTTGTTGTTGTTTGTTTTTGTTTTGTTTTTCAAGGTAGGGTCTCACTCTAGTCCAGGCTGACCTGGAATTCACTGTGTAATCTCAGGGTGACTTCAAACTCATGGCAGTCCTCCTGCCTCTGCCTCCCAAGGGCTGGATTAAAGGTGTGCGCCACCACCTCTGGCTTTCACTCATGCTTTTTTTGTTTAATATTTTTACTTACATATTTGCAAGCAGAGAGAGAGAGATTGATTGAAAGAGAGAAGGGCCATGACAGGGGCTCCTGCCACTGCAGATGAACTCCAGATGCATGCACCACTCTGCATCTGGCTTTACATGGGTACTGAGGAGTCAAACCTATGACTTTAGGCTTTGCAAGCAAGTGCGTTAACCACTGAGCAATTTCTCCAGCTCTGCCCCACCCAGTTGAGTCTTTAAGAACCTTTCCAAGTAGCTGCGGTGTGTAATTACTGTCATAAATCTGAAAACAGTTCATAGTTTTCAAGTTCATAACTTCTACCCTCAAGCCTCTAGTAGCTAGAGAGGAGGGCCGAGGTGTTTCCAGGGTATGATAACTTGTTTAACTTTTCTGACTGTTATCCAACTGTTAGGGTCTTACTTTTCAAACTGGACCTATCAGAATCACCTGGAATGCTTAATTTTTATTTTTTTTATAGAGTGGGACCTGGTAACTTGCATTTCATGCAAGCCCCAGCTCTATGCTAATGATGTAGGTTAAGAGAACCACTGTTTTAGGAGCAGCCCAAAATAGCCACTTAGTATTAATTTCATCCTTATTCTCTTTTTTTAGATTTTACTTACTTGCTTATTTATTTGAGAGAGAAAATGGGCATGCCAGGGGCTCTAGCCACTGCAAATGAATTCCAGATGCATGTGTCATCTTGTGCATCTGACTTTATGTGGGTACTAGGAAATCGAGTCTGAGTCCTTAGGGTTCACAGGCAAGCACCTTAACTACTAAGCCATCTTTATAGCCTCTTATTCTTTTTTATAGTAAAATTTGGGTGGTTCCTTTTTTTTTTTTTTTTTTTTTTTTTTTTTTTTTTTTTTTTTTTTTGTCAAAGGACGGTCTCACTCCATCCCAGGCTGACCTGGAATTCACTATGTATTCTCAGGGTGGCCTTGAACTCATGGCGATCCTCCTACCTCTGCCTCCCGGGTGCTGGAATTAAAGGCATGTGCCACTGCACCCAGCTGGGTTGTCGCTGTTTAAAAGATTGAAGTTAATAAATTAGGGCTACAGTAAGGCAATACAAAGTATTTTCTTCTGGCAAGGTATAGTTTCAATGTTAGAACTACTATGATGAATGTCTGTAGTGCTAAACTAAAATTAATGTTTTTACTTTTTCTCCCTCCTAGATTATATGCTGCTGTAAAATAAGGGCCAGTTTAAAAAGATCAAAGATATATGTACCTCTTGCAAGAAATTACAGTTCCCTACCAGGTACAGTTGGGATTCTAATTTTACCTAAACTGTTGTTTTTTCCTCTCTCATTCTCTTTTGCTTTCTTTTGTTTATAAGAATTTTCCTTTATAGATGTCCAAGCATCATTTTTTTGTGGCTTCCTCATTCTTTATTGGATATTTTGTAGATGTCAGACATTGTTTTTTAATATAATTTTTTAAAATTTATTTGGGAGAGGGAGAGAGAGACAGGGAGATAGAAAGAATAGTCATGTCAGGACCTCCAGCCACTGCAAACAAACTCCAAATGCATGTGCCACCTTGGGCATCTGGCTTATGTGGGTGCTGGGGAAATTGAACCTGTGTCTTTTGGCTTTGCAGGCAAGTGCCTTAACTGCTTAGCCAACCCTCCAGCCCTCAAATATCTTTTTTTTTTTTTTTTTTTTTTCTTTTTTTGGTTTTTCGAGGTAGGGTTTCACTCTAGCTCAGGCTGACCTGGAATTCACTATGTAGTCTCAGGGTGGCCTCGAACTCACGGCGATCCTCCTACCTCTGCCTCCCGAGTGCTGGGATTAAAGGCATGTACCACCATGCCCAGCTTCAAATATCATTTTTTAATTGTGACTATTTCCTTGAGCTTAAGGATGACAGCATTCTAGTATGTGCGAGGAGGGAATGGGCGCCAATGGGGTTGTGCTCCTTGTCTTGGATGTCTGATAAACTAAGCAAAGGGAGGGTTAGTGATACTTGCATGTGGAGGCTAGAAGACATCTTTTTTTTTCTTTAATTTTTTAATTTATTTTTATTTATTTATTTGAGAGCGACAGATAGAGAAAGAGGAAGAGAGAGAGAGAGAATGGTTGCGCTAGGGCCTCCAGCCACTGCAAACAAACTCCAGATGTGTATGCTCCTTTGTGCATCTGGCTAACATGGGTCCTGGGGAATCGAGCTTCGATCTGGGGTCCTTAGGCTTCACAAGCAAGCACTTAACCACTAAGCCATGTGTCCAGCCCAGGAGACATCTTTGTGTCATCTTTTGTTACACACACCGTCTTCCTCTTTTGAGACAGGGTCTCTCATTGGCCTAGAGTTCACCAATTTGGCTAGACTGGCTGGTCAGCAAGCTCCAGGGATCCATCTTCCTGTCTCCTTGGTGCTGGAATCATAGGTACATGTCAACGTCCCGGCATTTTACATGGGCACTGGGGATCAAGTTGAGGTCCATGTGCTTGTAAGGCAAGCACTTCATGGACTGAGCTAACTTTCATAATGGACATTTTTCATGTAAAAAAATAATTACATGGTTGCATATGGTGACACACTGTAATCTCACACTACGGAGGAGGCTAAGGCAGGAAGCTTGAGAGTTGAACTTCAGCCTGGGCTGCATCGTGACACTAGGCCTCAATATAAGGAAGGCAGGTAAGAGGGCTGGTTACTTGTTCGTTTAGAAGTATTAGATTCTTAGAGCTCCTGTTCAATGGTACCTCCCTCCTAGGCCATCTATAAAGCTGTTGTGTCCTGGCACTGCTGAGGGGTAGGTTCTAAATTGTGCAGCAATTCATTACCAGGTGATAGGGGTCATTCTGAAATCTGCAAGACTTGGGAAACACAGGTTTTCAGGAATGTGCATTTAATTTTTTTTTCCATGTGTTAGAAAGATGGCTTAGCAGTTAAGGTGCTTGCCTGTGAAAGACCCAGGTTCGATTCCCCAGGACTCACATAAGTCAGATAGATGCACAAGGTGGCACATGAGTCTATTTCATGTACAGTGGCTGAAGGCCCTGGCATGCCCATTCTCTCTCTCTCTCTCTCTGCTCTCTGCCTCATTCTCTCTGTCTGTCTGCCTCTCTCTCTCTCTCTCTCTTTCAAGTAAATTTAAATAAATTTTAAAAGTAAAAAAGAAAATAATATTTTTTCTTTGATTTGGGATCTACTGGTACCTTAATGTTAACATTAGATCATTAGTTCTAAGTCTACAATTCTGTATGTAGTAGAGATGTAGTTAGTAACAGGGACCATAGCAAATCTGTATTTTCCTAAAAATATGATTTAGAAATTAATATTTATACATGTTGACCTTGTTGTCTCATTAACCATAACTTTTTCTTTATAAATTGCAGGAAAGTATAATTTGGATAAGTGAGTTTTATTTAGCTTAAATTGTACTTTATTTGGAATTATAGTATTTATATCATTTTAAATGTTTTTATTTGTTAAAGGAAAATTTCATAAGTTTAGCAGTTTAATTTTAATCTTTTTTCCATTAGGCTTAATAGGAAATGATATCAAATCCCTTCATTCCATCATTAATCCTCCTATAGCTAAGTAAGTACTGTCATTATATACTTAAATTTTTTTTGTTTATTTTTATTTATTTGAGAGCAACAGACAGAATGGGCGCACTAGGGCCTCCAGCAACTGCAAATGAACTCCAGCTGTGTGCGCCCCCTTGTGCATCTGGTTTACGTGGGTCCTGGGGAATCGAGCCTCGAACCAGGGTCCTTAGGCTTCACAGGCAAGCGTTTAACCGCTAAGCCATCTCTCCAGCCCTCATTATATATATATTTTTAAATCTTTTTATTTGTGTGTGTGTGTGTGTGTGTGTGTGTGAGAGAGAGAGAGAGAGAGAGAGAGAGAATGAGAATGAGAATAAGAGAGAGTGGACATGCCAGGACCTTTTGACTCTGCAAACAAACTCTAGACACATGTGCCACTTTGCACATCTAGCTTTACGTGGGGACTGGGGAATCTACCCAGAGCTGACAGATTTTGCAAGCAAGTGTCTTTAACCAATGAGCCATCTTCCCTACCCTATACTTTTTTTTTTCTATCAGCTGTGGAGAAAAGTTTTCTCTGATGGGGGTTATTACTGATGATCTATGTAATTTCTGTGACTTTCTATCCTAGATAATTTTAAATAGGTGTTAGTATTTTAAAAGTAATTTTAACTGGGCATAGTGGTGCACACCTTTAATTACAGCACTTATGAGGCTGAGGTAGTAGGATTACTGTGAGTTCAAGACCAGCCCAAGACTACATAGTGAATTCCGGGTCAGCTTGGACTAGAGTGACACCCTACCTCAAAAAAAATAATAATAATTTTCTTTCTCAATTTAATTTTAAAAGTTTTTATTTATTTTATTGATATTATTATTTATTTTTTAGTTTTTTTGAGATAGGGTCTCATTCTAGCCCAGGCTGACTTAGAACTCACTCTTTAGTCCCAGACTGGCCTCAAACTCACAATTATCTCCTACCTCTGCCTCCCAAGTGCTGGGATTAAAAGTATACACCACCATGCCCAGAACTAAGAGTTTTTAATACAACAGCATACTTTTTAGAGAAATGAATATAAAATATTATTTAGATTGTAGTTAACTTTTTTACTTAACTATTATGTCATATGTTAGGATATATTCTAAATATGGTTTTCACTTCTTACACAATTATATAAATGTGGGAATATTAATCAGCTTTGAAATTTGCACAACATAGATATTTTGGTTTTCTAATTTTAGTACACCTCATAATGCACGTCTTGTTTTCAAACAGGATCCGTAATATTGGGATTATGGCTCATATTGATGCTGGCAAAACTACGACCACAGAAAGAATCTTGTACTATTCTGGATACACACGATCACTAGGAGGTTAGAATGGATCCCTCCTTTCCCCAACCCCATTAGCAAAAGCATCACTGGGAAATACTTCGGTTAAGAAGTCATCCTAGCCAGGCATGGTTGTGCATGCCTTTGATCCCAGCAGAGGTGGGAGGATCACTGTGAGTTCAAGGCCAGCCTGAGACTACATAGTGAATTCCAGGTCAGCCTGGGCTAGAGTGAAATCCTACCTTGAAAAAAAAGAAGTCAACCTAAGCCAGGTGTGGTGGTGCATGCCTTTAATTCCAGCAATCAGGAGGCACAGGTAGGAGGATCACCGTGAGTTTGAAGCCACTCTGAGGATTCCAAGTCAGCCTGAGCTAGAGTAAGGCCCTACCTAGAAAAACCAAAAACAAACAAACGAACAACAACAACAAAATGAAGTCAACCTAGAGACCCTTGAGTATGACATGGAGTCACTGATGTCTAAACCACAACATAAAGTTAAAGTCATTGCAGTACCTGGGGGTCTTCTAAGGGTACACTGTGCATTCAGACCCGCATGGCCGTCATGAGCCTTGTCTGACACCCGGCTACTCAGGAGGTGTAGGACAAGTGCCATAGATACTAGATTTCTAGGAATCTGTGTTAGGTAATTCCTTCTACAAGAGCCATGCTAAATTAGTAGACTCAGTTTCCAGGTTCTATGTAAGGAACATACCATACACTGCACAGGGCAGCCCAGGTTGTGTTCTAATTCTTCCCAATTCTGATTTAGTTTAACAATCAAAGTTTAATTTTTCTGTGTTGTGTAGTTGACTTCTACTATCTGATTCCTAGAAAAGAACTAGAAAGTTAACCAGAGGCCAGATTCTTATGTAAAATATTTTTGGTCTTTATCTCACATTAGTATTTGCCTAAATGTCAAATTTATTGTTTAATTTTGATTGTGAAAATTGTGGTTCTTGCCTAAGCATGCATATATGGATCCCCAGGTAGTTTTTTTTTTTTTTTTTGTCTGTATTTTTGTTGTGTTTTTAAAGCAATTTGAAAATTTTTTATTTATTTATTAGAGACGGGGGGTGGGGAGAGAATGGGCACACCAGGGACTCTAGCCACTGCAAACTCCAGATACATGTGCCACCTTGTGCATCTGGCTTATGTAGGACCTGGAGAATTGAACCTGGGTCCTTAGGCTTCATAGGCAAGCTCCTTAACCGCTAAACTACCTTTCCAGCCCTGTTTTGTTTTTAAATAATGATGTCCTAGCCCCATGGTAGATTCAGGAGGTCTAGATTATTATGATGTGTACCCTGTTTAGAACAATTTCTCTAGATACTTGGAAGTGTATGAGACTTAAAACTTGAAGAGGAGCCAGGCATGGTGATGCATGCCTTTAATCCCAGCACTCGGAAGGCAGAGGTAGGAGGATCTCCATGAATTCGAGGCCACCCTGAGACTACATAGTGAGTTCTAGGTCAGGCTGGGCTAGAGTGGAACCCCACCAAGGAAAAACCAAAACAAAACAAAAAAGAAAAAAAAAAACTTGCAGAGGAAAAGACCACCAGGATCATAGTCTTCATGATGATGTGTTCCTAAATGCATAGCACCTGAGCTTTTCATAGAAGTATTCTTTGATAACAGGTGTGTGACATGCAGCAAAATGGGGGATGTTGTGAGGCTTTCACCATTGTTTCACAGGTCTGATGATCTTTTTCTTGCTTCCCCAGTTTGTATTCCTGAAATGCGGATCTGATTTCCAACTCACTATTTTTTTTAAATTATTATAAAATTTTAACACTTTTAAGGGTACAGTTAATAAATTTTAACAAAAATGTTTATGTAGTTCAATATAGGTTAAGTATCCCTTTTCCAACATGTTTGAGGTATCAGAAGCATTTGGGATTTTAGAGCTCTTGATTTCAAAATATTTGCATGGACTTTATTGATTGTACATTGCTAACCTGAAAATTCAAAGTCAGCAATCAGAAATACTCTACTATTGAAACATACAAAAGCCAAGTTTAGATTTCTAACCAAATTGTGGTTACAGCTTGCTGACCCAAGGTTGATTTTGTTAATTGTATGAATAATCATAAAGAGATAGCCTGAAATAAGGAACTTTATAATTGTAAAATTCTTTTTATTATTTTTTGAGACAAGCCCAACAGACGGGCTTTTTTAGTGCATGCGAGAGAGAATTGGTATGCCAGGGTCTCAGCCACTACGACTGAACTCCAGATGTGTGTGCACATGCAGCCTTGCACACTTGCATCACTGTGCATTTGGCTTACGTGGGACCTGGAGAGCAGGCAAGCACCTTAACTGCTAAGCCATCTCTCCAGCCCTATAATTGTAAGGTTCTTATGTATTTTTTGTTGTTGTTGTTGTTTATTTTTATTTATTTATTTGAGAGTGACTGACAAAGAAAGAGGCAGAGTCAGAGAGAATGGGTACACCAAGGCCTCCAGCCACTGCAAACGAACTCCAGATACATGTGCCCCCTTGTGCATCTGGCTAATGTGGGTCCTGGAGAATCAAGCCTCAAACTGGGGTCCTTAGGCTTCACGGGCAAGCCCTTAACTGCTAAGCCATCTCTCCAGCCCTCTTATGTGTTTTAAAAACTTACTGCTTTACTTCTCACTTAGGACTTATAGTTATTTTATGGTTTTTAGGTAGTGCCTTTTTTTTTTTTTTTTTTTTTTTTTTGGTTTTTTGAGGTAAGGTCTCACTCTAGCTCAGGCTGATTCTCAGGGTGGCCTCGAACTCTCTCCAGTCCCCCTACCTCTGCCTCCTTAGTGCTGGGATTAAGGGTGTGCACCACCAAGCCCAGCTGGTGGTGACTTCTTTGAGACAAAGACTTACTAGGTAGTTCAGACTGGCCTCAAACTCACAGTCCTCCTTAGTGTGGGTATTGCAGGTGTACACACTACTCCTAGATATTTTCTTTGTAGTTACATTGTGAATAGCTGCTAGAGCCAGTACAAATTATAGATGTCAGCACAGTTATTTGAAGTTCCTGACAAATAACATCCCTTTTTCTACGTCCCCTGCTTTTGATGCTTACATTAATATGTGTATACATACTTACAAATGCATAAGGAAGCTAGTTGTTATTTAAGGGATTTTATACTGACATAAGTGGTAGTGTAAGGGGTAATAGCATATGTTCTGAATTGGAGTGGTAAGAATAGCTTTTCCTTGTATTTACTGCCTACAGATTTAATCACAATAAAAGGCAAAATTCAAGTAGTTAATTGCACAGTAATTTGCCCTTATAGGATAAAATTTATTCTAAGATTCATACTGAAATTTTTTTTCCTACTTCTCTTTGGAAAAGTTAATAACACAAGACTTTGTAAAGGATAATTTAACTTTGGAAGAATTCCTCATTCCATGTAGCTACTAATTATCACTACTCAGCTAGACCAGGTTCTTTATTTTTTCTTTTTTGGTTTTTGAGGCAATCTCTCTGTAGCCCAGGGTGACCTGGAATTTACTCTGTAGTGTCAGGCTGGCCTTGAACTCACATGAGTGCTGTGATTAAAGGCACACCTGGCCCAACAAGGATCTTATTAGCTTTATTGTCCATACTAGGTTAACTAACTTGCTGGAGATCATGGTGAATTAAGAGATAAAGTTATGCCGGGCGTGGTGGCGCACGCCTTTAATCCCAGCACTGGGGAGGCAGAGGTAGGAGGATCGCTGTGAGTTCAAGGCTACCCTGAGACTCCATAGTGAATTCCAGGTCAGCTTAGACCAGAGTGAGACCCTACCTTGAAAAACCAAAAGAAAAGAAAAAAAAAAAAAAAAAGAGATAAAGTTATGAGTTTAATCTGTGTCCTATCATTACATTACTATGATGGGATCCTATCAAGGGATCAGAACAGAGGCAATCATAAAAGTTAAACTAGGAAAAAAAAAGAAAAGAGTGCATGGCTTAGTAAAATTCAAGAACATGAAATTTTCTTGGCAAAATTACTAATCTTCCTGAAAAAGCTTGTTATTTGATGAGGATTTTCTTAGGGAATCATTAAGGACTCTAAGTATGAGACCAGCTATTGTGGGAAAGATTTTAGATCAAACTAAGCTATGTTAGGAAGCTTTTAAGAACCAATAAAATACATTTGCTGGGCTAGAGGGATGGCTTAGCAGTTAAGGCACTTGCCTGCAAAGCCAAAGGACCTAGTTTTGATTCCCCAGGACACACGTAAGCCAGATGCACAAAGTAGCACATGTGTCTGGAGTTTGTTTGCAGTGGCTGAAGGCCCCAGTGCACCCATTCTCTCTGTCTCTCAAATAAATAAAAACATTTTTTAAGAAATACATTTGCTATTAAAACTAAACTGTGACTTCTTTCCAATTAGATGTAGATGATGGAGACACAGTGACAGATTTCATGGCCCAGGAGCGGGAAAGAGGCATTACTATTCAGTCAGCTGCTGTCACATTTGATTGGAATGGCTACAGAGTCAATCTTATTGACACCCCAGGTAAGACGCTGTCTCACCCATGCAGACCCTGTATCATTTGGGTTGTTTGTGTGGGTTTTTTTTTTAATTGTAGTCAAAAACATATAAAAAATTTACCATCTTAACCATTTTTAAGTGTACAGTTCAATAATTATTAGTATTTTACATTGCTATGAAGTATATCTCTAGAATCTTTTCATCTTCTAGAGCTGAAACTACTCTCCTTTGTCCCCTCTCACCTTTGATGACCATTATTCTGCTTTCCACATCTGAGAAGATGATGGGTTGAGATACATACTATAAAGTGAATCGTATAGTGTTTTATCATTTTGTGATTGGCTTATTTCAATTCACATAAAGTTCTCAAGGTTCATCCATGTTGTAGCGTGTGCGAGGACATGCTTGTAATGCTGTACAATAGTCTTGTATGGATGTGCTCTTGTCTCTCTGTATCCATGAGGGATGGTATCCAGGACTCCCTTCAAATACCAAAATCTGGAGATGTTCAAATCACTTATGTAAAATGGCAAAATATTTGCATTTAGCTTGTGTATATGCTTTCATATGCTTACAATAGCTAATATTTTGTAAATACTATATAAATAGTTGTTATGCTGTGTTGTTTAGAGAATAGTAACAAGGGGAAAGTCTGTACATGTTCAGAACCAGTGTAACTTTTTTTCTGGATATTTTCAATCCATAATTGAGTTTCCAGAGGTAGAACCTGTGGGTGTTGGGGTGGGGTTGACTATGTGTACCACATTGTGATCATCTCCTGAGAGACACTGGGGCTCTTTCTCCATTTCCTGTTATGAGTCAGGCTGCTGTGCAGTAGCTCTTTTAGATCCTTCTTTCAGGAATATATCTTCTTTGGGGTACATACTCAGAAGTAGCATTGCTGGAGCATGTGATTATTTTGTTTCTAACAGACTTTAAGAGCTTCTCATCCTTTTCTTAGGTCATGTGGACTTTACCATGGAGGTTGAGCGCTGTTTAAGAGTGTTGGATGGTGCAGTGGCTGTGTTTGATGCCTCTGCAGGTGTAGAGGTAAAAAAAACATTGCTAATGAGAAGATAGAATAAGTAGCACTTTTATTATTATTATTATTATTTTTTTTACTGTACAAGGTGGGGTCTCGCTCTAGCCCAGGATGACCTAGAATTCACTATGTAGTCTCAGGGTGGCCTCGAACTCATGGCAGTCCTCCTACTTCTGCCTCCTGAGTGCTGGCATTAAAGGTGTGTGCTACCACGCCCGGCTAGAAGCATTTTCTTGTACAGCTTCCCCACCTTATAGTTTCTATAGTTGACATGAAAGGAGTCAGGTGATAGCTGGTCATAGGATAGGCTAAGAAGAATCCTATGCTTTGAGAATAGATTTGTATGTATTTGAGAATGGAAGTGTTGGAGAAGAATAATTATACTGGTTACATAGGAGACTATCATCATTCTTGAGAAATACATACTAAAATTTTTGTAGTATATGTGTGTGACCAAGGACTTGTGTCCAGAATTTATAAAGAACTAAACATTATTAATGAAAACAACAGTTTGAAATGGGCAAAAGACAAGCATTTCACAAGACATTAGCATGGCCAGCAACACATGAAAAGATGCACAATCTTTTTTTTTTTTTTTTTTTTTCGAGGTAGGGTGTCACTGTAGCCCAGGCTGACCTGGAATTCACTATGGAGTCTCAGTGTGGCCCCGAACTCACAGCATTCCTCCTACACCTGCCTCCCGAGTGCTGGGATTAAAGGCGTGCGCCACCACTCCTGGCTCTTTTTTCTTTTCTTTTCTTTTTTTTTTTTTTTTTTTAAGGTTAGGGTCTTGCTAAAGCCCAGGCTGACCTGGAATTCACTATATAGTCCCAGGCTGCCCTTGAACCCACAGTGATTAAAGGCTTATGCCACCCCACCCAGTAGATGCACAATCTTCATCATCAGGACAATGCATATTAAAATCACATGGAGATGCCATTTTACACCCTTCAAAGCATGTCATCAAATAATGATGTGGGTGTGGAGCAACTGGAACTCACAGTATTTTTTTAATTAGCATACAAAGTACTGGGTTTTGTTATGGAATTTTCAAGTATTTGTTTTTATAAATTCTGTCCTCCATCCCTCTGTCCCCGGTACCTTCTCCCTCAACCTCCTTTCTACTGTCATGTCACCTGAGTCCTATTATCCTTGCCCCATTCCTCATCACCTCTTTTCTCCCTCTCATGCTCTCCTTTTTAGCTTCATAGCCTATACCTACCCGCATGCCCATTTATATACATATAATAAGGCATAAAAAACTAGGATCCATGTGTGGTGGTTTGACCATAAACTTATATGTTCTGAATGCTAGGTCCCCAGCTGGTAGCAGTTTGGGAATTGACGCCTCCTGGAGGTAGTGTGCTGTTGGAAATAGGCTTATGGGTGTTGTTGCACTCAGGTTCGCAATACTGGTAGAAATCACCCAACCAAGAGCAGCTTGAGGGAAAAAGAGGTTTATTTGGGCTTACAGGCTCAATGGGGAAGCTCCATGATGGCAGGGGAAAATGATGGCATGAGCAGAGGGTGGACATCATCTCCTGGTCAACATAAGGTGGACCATAGCAACAGGAGATTGTGCCAAACACTGGCATGGGGAAACTGGCTATAGTACCCATAAGCCCACCCACAACAATACACTGCCTCCAGGAGGCTTTAATTTCCAATTGCCATCAGCTGGGGAACCTAGCATCCAGAACACCTAAGTTTATGGGGGACACCTGAATCAAACCACCACAGGTGTTATAGCCAGGTTCCCCTTGTTCCCCCTTGCCAGTGTTTGGCACAGTCTTTTGTTTGTGTTGTCCATCTTATGTTGTCCAAGAGGTGATGTCCACTCTCTGCTCATGCCATTGTTTGACCCTGCCATCATGGAGCTTCCCCTTGAGTCTGTAAGACAAACTAAAACCCCTTTTTTCCTCACAAGCTGCTCTTGGTTGGGTGTTCTCTGCCAGCAATGTGAAGCTGACTATAACACCATATATGAGAAATACTATGCAATTCTTATCTTTCTCAGCCCAGGTTACTTCATTTCATATAATACTTTCCACCTCCATCCAGTTTCCTGCAAATTTCATTTTTATTTATAGCTGAATAAAATTCCAGTGATATATGTATCACATTTTCACTGTCCATTCTTCTGTTGATGTGCGTCTAGGCTGTTTTCATTTCCTTGCTGTTGTGAATAATGCAGCAGTTAACATATATGTGCAAGTATCTCCAATATAGAGTTCTGTGGCTATGTACTTGGCAGTTGCATAGCTTGACCATGTGGTAGTTCTATTTTTAATTTTTTAAATTAATTTATTTATCTGAAAGAGGGAGACAGAGAGAGAGAGAGAGAAAATGGGTACGCCAGGGACTCCAGCCACTACAAACAAACTCCAAAGACATGCACCACCTTCTGCATCTGACTTACGTGGGTACTGGGGAATTGAACCTGGGTCTTTAGGCTTTGTAGGCTTTGCAAGCAAGTGCCTGAACAACTGCACCATTTCTCCAGCCCTCAAAGTAGCTTAAAATTTTTTTTTTCTTCTGTTTTTTCAAGATAAGGTCTCACTCTAGCCCAGGCTGTCAAGTGCTGGGATTAAAGGCATGTGTGTCATCATGTCCGGCTAATTTTTAAATTAAAAAAAAAATTGTTTTGTTTTGAGGTAGGGTCTCACTCTAGCCCAGGCTGACCTGGCACCCACTCTGTAGTCCCAGGCTGGCCTTGAACTCAGTGATCCTCCTACATCTGTCTTCCTACTGCTGAGATTAAAGATGTACACCACCACATCTGACTTATATTTTTGAGAATACTATTTATGTTTCTTCTTTTGAGAACAACAGTCCACTTATTGATTGGCATTATTTTTGGTGTTTAAATTTTGAAGGTCTTTGTATATTGTAGATATTATCCCCCTGTGTGAAACAGAGCTGGAAAATTTCTTGTTGAATGAACTTTTTTTCTGGTGAGAAGTTGATGAGTGCTTGTTTCCCCAAAGAGAGGGCCCCCCCCAACACACTAAAAGCTGATTTCACCAGAGTTTACATTGGTGAACCAATAAGTTTTATTTGGCTTGCTGACAGAGCACAGGCAAGGGGTTACTTATAAGAATGTGGAAACCTCAAAGCAACCTCAGTGAAAGTTCTCATCCTTACATGGATAACAGTCTCCCCGTGGCTGGGTAGGTTGCTTCTGTCCCCTGGTCTTCCACTCTCTATATACTCTGTCTCTCCCTGAGGCCACAGGACCTCGTTGCATCATTGCATATAGCTGGCACAGAGTGGCTGAGCTCTCAGGTGTGAGTCTGATGAAGAATTTCCTAGTCGAGCCATAGAAGCCATGCTGTTTACATGAGGGTCAAGAATTGAATGTGTGTCTGTGATGACAGGTATCAGAATAGATTTATAATGGAGGGAGAGAAGCATGGGAACTTTTTCTGGAGTAATAGCATGTTCTATATCTTATTCGAGTAGTAGTCTATACACTTAAAATCTGTAGTTTTATTATATGTAAATTTTAGCTAAATAAACAAGCTGTCTTCTGTTGTAACTGGTGTCAGCACATTGGACTTCTCTTGCTTTGTTTCAAGGCCATATGGACTGTATGAGGCATAGCTGTTTTAATACATCCAGACTATATTTGTTTAATATGTGCAAAAATTAAATCATAGAAGAAAAGGCATATGTGAATTATATCTGTTGGTTTCTTTTCTTCCAGTCTTGCTTCCTCTGTAGTTTATATGAACATTCAAATATTGCAGTGGAATATGATTTTGTCATAATATCATTTTCATTATACACTGTTACTTATTCCTTAAGATAAAAGTTCCTGTTACACACATCAAAAACTGGCATTGCAAGGTATAGTGGCACATGCCTTTAACCCAGCACTTGGAAAGTAGAGGAAGGAGGTCAAGGTTATCCTCCCTACATAGCAAGTTACAGGCCAACTGGGGGGCTGGAGAAATGGTTTAGCAGTTAAGGCGTTTGCCTGCGAAGCCAAAAGACCCAGGTTCGATTCCCTAGGACCCACATGAGCCAGATGCACAAGGGGCACATGCATCTGGAGTTCATTTGCAGTGGCTGGAGGCCCTGGCATGTCCATTCTCTCTCTGTCTGTCTCTCTTTTCTCTTCTCTCTCTCTCTGCTTGCAAAAAAATAAATTAATTAAAAAAATTTTAAGGCCAACTGGGTTTCATGAGGTCTTGTCTAAAATAATAATAATCATGAACACAAACACTGACATGAAATTAGTTCACAGTTGTGTGATATGTACTAGGAATAATGAAGCCAAACAAAAAACTAGGTCTTCTAAATCTCACTAAGTCCTTTCTGCTTTGTAATGCCTCCCAGGTGTTAGATCTCCTAGTATGGAACTCAATTCTCACAAACACTTTTCAAACAGTCTGAAGCCCACTTCATCTCACTTCATCACATTCCCAGTGAGGTTAGCCTGATGGCAAGGGCAACTTTGAAATATAATTGCATTGATACTGATTCTGTGCCAGAATCAGTTCTAATTCCATGTTACCATAGATTCTTGGATCTGTTCACCCCATATCTAATACGATTAATGTATTTAGTTTTTTTCCTCATCTTTGCTTTAGGCCCAGACTCTCACAGTGTGGAGGCAAGCTGATAAACACAAGATACCTCGAATCTGCTTTTTAAACAAGATGGACAAAACTGGAGCAAGGTATATAAAGTGTGGGTTTTTTTTTTTTTTTCTTCTTTTGGCTCGAAGTAAAAGAAGAAATTAAGCTTTGCATAGATTACAACTTAAATTTAGAAATTTGTGATCTTCCTTATGAAGTCTAAATATTTCGAAGCAATGCATCCATAGTTTGGGATTAATAGAGCTACTAAGTGGTGAACCTAAGGCATCTAATATACAGGGGCTGGAGCCTAGTTTTTAGGATGTTGACTGAATCGTATCTTGCTGGTTATGTTGGCTTTTTTTTTTTTCCTCCTCTAGTAAAGTGCCTGTATTGCCAAAGGCTACTGTGCTCCTCATGATTGCTTGAGTTAGAGTAGAGTCATTTTCTGCAGTTGCCTCAGAGAATGTTTTTCTGTGATTTTTTATTTTCTTAACTAGTGGATAACGAAGGGCTTTGGGAGCTGGGAGGGAGAATGCCCTTACTGTAAGACCTATGTGTCAGGCAGAAGACAGTTAATGCTGACATGTGACAATCTTGCTTAAAGACTTACATAGAGAGGTGACGCAAATAGATCCAAATAGAAATATGTTGTTCTGACACCATAGAGAATCAAAAATATACAAAAGACTTGGAGAAAATGTGAAAGGGAATGAAGAGAATGTCAAGAGATTCTGGCAGAAATATACTAGGAGGTGGCACATGCCTTTAATCTCAGCACTCAGGAGGCTGAGGTAGGAGGATCTCCGTGAGTTCAAGACCAGCTTGAGACTACATAGTGAACTCCAGGTCAGCCTGGGCTAGAGCAAGACCCTACCTCAAAAAGCAAAATAAATAAATAGAAAACAGAAAGAAATGGACTAGGAAAGAACAGTTAAAATGAAATGTAAACTTACTTCCTAAGACTATATAGGTGTGTACTTTGTGGTAATGTAACCCCCCTGCAGTTCTATTTGTTTAGAATAAACTTGATTAGTAATGACATAGCAACCTTTAAAATGTGAAAGGCTCAAATGTGGACTCTTCCTATACGGAGTCCTTATGTGATGGAAGTCCTTGTTCACTGACTGGCTATCAGGCTGTTTCTCCAAAACCTTGGGACCACAGGGATCTACAGCATGTCTAAATTAGCCTCTGCCAATGGTGCATGTGCTACAGGTAGCCAACTATAGTGCTAGCATCGAAATGAACAGCATAGCATATTAAGAATGCCTAATGGGCTCGAGGGAAGACTTAGCAGTTAATGCACTTGCCTGCCAAGCCAAATAACCCAGATTCACTTTCTGCCAGTATCCCCTTCAGCCAGATACACAAGGTGACACATGCTTCTAGAGTTCATTTGCAGTGGCTGAAGGCCCTGATCCATCCATTCTCTCTATCTGCCTTTTTCTCTCTCAAATAAAAAAGAATGCCTTAGATTTAAAAAAAAAAAAAAAAGAATGCCTATGATAAAAATATAGAAAAAAATCAGGCTGCTGATTGGAGGTGGCTAAGTGGATAATGTGCTTATTAAATGTGATACCGTAGGTTGAGGTCCTCAGAACCCATGTAAAAGCCAGACATGGTAGTGCATACCTGTAATCCCAGTGTTCTTACAGTGAGATGAGAGGCAAGGACCAGAGAGTCAGTAGAAGATTGTAAGCCAGCTAGCCTGGTGTATGCAGCAGCACAAAAGAGCCTATCTCAAAACAAGGTACAAGGTGAAGACTGATACCAGAGATTTCCTCAGACCTCCATGCAAATGCCATGGCACATGTGTGCCCACACTCACACATGTGAACATGCAGACACACAAACCCACATTATACACACAAGAAAAGAAAAAAAAAAATAATCGCTGCACTCGGGAGGCAGAGGTAAGAGGATCGCTGTGAGTTTGAGGCCACCCTGAGAATACAGAGTGAATTCCAGGTCAACCTGGGCTAGAGTGAGACCCTACCTTGAAAAATAAAAAAAAAAAAAAAAAAAAGGAAAGAAAGAAAGAAAAAGAAAAACAAAAAAAAATTAGTCTAGCTTTTGGAAGAAAACTATTAGCATACACAAGTATAAAAGAAAGATTCTGGGCTGGAGAGATGGCTCAGCCATTAAGGCACGTGCTTGCAAAGTCTAACAGCCTGGGTTTGATTCCCTAGTACCTACATAAAGCCAGATATGCAAAGGGGCACATGCATCTGCAGTTTTTAGTAGCAGGAGGCCCTGATGTGCTCATCCATCCTCCCTCTCTCTGGATCTTCAAAAAAAATCTTACATTTGAATTTCAAGTGTATTAATCTTGTGATCTTAATTTATTTAGCCTTAATCTCAAATTTTAGTTCTGTGAAGCTCACAATAGTAATCCCATAAACTTCTGCGTGGTAGAATTATGGCAAATATTCAGTCACTGTTACCAGGTTTATCCAAGATATCATCCTAAAGAAAACTGTTAAATGGTAAGCATTAAGGGAAATTTAAGGAAATAATTATTTTAGAGAACATTGTTAAGCCTGATTTGAGAGGTTTTAAACCATACCCAGCTTTATTGTATTTTTAACTGATTATTTTGCTTTCTGTAGCTTTGAATATGCAGTTGAAAGCATCAGAGAGAAGTTAAAAGCAAAGCCTTTGCTTTTACAGGTAAATTGGTTAATTAATAACATTAAATTTGTAAATTTCATTATCAATTTATTGTGGCACGCACTTTTTTTTTCTCTTTTGTGACATGCACTTTTGAAGCAATGTCAAATCTTTTAACTTGGAAAGTAAGATAAAATATAAGTAACTATAGATTTTGCTTTGAGTAATAAAAGAAAATTTGGAAAAGTGGTATAATTAGGTAAGTTTTATCAACAATATAGTTCTAAGTAAGTGAGTGCTCATTTTAATAATGCTAATATCACTTTGACTTATAGTTACCAATTGGTGAAGCCAAAACTTTCAGAGGAGTGGTAGATATAGTAAGAAAAGAAAAGCTTCTTTGGAATTCTAATTCAGAAGATGGAAAGGACTTTGAGAGAAAACCTCTCTTGGAAATGAGTGATCCTGAATTGCTGAAGGAGACAACTGAAGCAAGGAATGCCTTAATTGAGCAAGTAAAATAAATATTTTGAATTTAAAATTGTGTAAGTCTTGAACATATGCATCATGAAATGTTATATAAAATTGTATATGTAGAGTATGGTAGATGAATAAATGAACACCAATGTGTCTGTTACTCACAACATATGTAGAGTATTGAGCACTTGTATCTTTCTTTTGGTGTTTTATTATCATTATTGCTCAGGGTTGCACTTAGGACCTGGTAGATGCTAAGCGTATGCTTTACCACTGAGCTATACCCCTAGTTCCCTAACATGTTATTTTAGTATTTAGTTCATTTTATTTATATTTCATATAATAATGGAGATTGATCACTATGTACATACAGTTTATTTTCAGTTTAATGGTTGTGGTGGTTTGATTCAGGTGTCCCCCATAAACTTAGGTGTTCTGAATGCTAGGTTCCCAGCTCCTGGAGATTTGGGAATTAATGCCTCCTGGAAGCAATATATTGTTGGGGGCAGGCTTATGGATAATATAGCTATCTCCCCCTTGCAAATGTTTGGCACACTCTCCTGCTACTGTTGTCCATCTGATGTTGGCCAGAAGGTGATGTTCACCTTCTGCTCATGCCATCGTTTTCCCCTGCCATCATGGAGCTTCCCCTCAAGTCTGTAAGCCAAAATAAATCTTTTTCCCACAAGGTGCTCTTGGTCAGGTGATTTCTGACAGCAATGGGAACCTGACTGCAACAATGGTATTGTGATATATGCTTTCAAGACAATTCATTCTCCCGTATGGATGCACTTGGAGGTGGTTTCTTTTGTGCTATTAGAAAAGTAATGTTGCTGAGCTGGATATGGTAGTACACACTTCCTACCACTTAGAAAGCAGAGGCAGGAGGATTCTTACGAGTTTGGGGCTAGTCCGAGCTAAATAGTGAACTCCAGGCCAGCTTGGGCTATAGTGAGAGGCCTTGTCTCAAAAGACAAACAAAAAAGCCAACTTAACAAAGGAAAAAAATAATGTTGCTAAGAATATCCTGTATCTTCTGTACATAGATACTAGAAGTTCTTGAGGTTTAAGTTAATAGAATTACTGCATCAAAAAGAGTCTGCCGTTTTTTATTTTGTCATTGTCAAATTATTTAGAAAAATTTAAAATCATCAATTTATTATAGCTAGTGTATAGCTCTGGAATGCATCTGTTCGCAAAATTTAATAGAACACAACAGGATTGTTAATATCTGTAACATTTGTGTTATGTAAGTATATAGGACAATAAATAATATATATCTTAGACTCCCTGAATCTTAGAGTAGAACAAAATGTTGGAATCTGAGCAGTTGAATTCTTTTCACTTTGAAATTGAATTGGCTCAGTTTCTTTTTTAAATATTTTATTTATTTTCAAGGTGAGAGAGAATGAATGAAAAGGAGAATGGGAGCACCAGGGCCTGTAGCCACTGCAAATAAGCTCCAAATACATGTGTCATTTTGTGCATCTGGCTTTACATGGGTAATGGGGAATTGAACCTGGGTCCTAAGGCTTTGCAGGCAAACGCTTTAACTGCTAAGCCATCTCTCCAGCCCCTCAAATTTTTTTTTCTAAAATTTTATTTATTTATTTGGGGGTGGGGAATGGGCACGCCAGGGCCTCCAGCCACTGCAGATGAACTCCAGATGCATGCGCTCCCTTGTGCATCTGGCTTATGTGGGTCTTGAAGAGTTGATCTGGATCCTTTGGCTTTGCAGTCAGATGCCTTAACTGCTAAGCCATCTCTCCAGAGCCCCCCTCAAATTTTTTGACAAAGTTTTTCTTGAGATACTTTCCCAGGCTTGTATGGAACTCAGTACCCTCTTCCTTCAACCTCCTGAGTCCTGGGATTATCAGTGTGCACCATAATACCTGGCTCACTCCTAGTAAATTCTATCAGCATTTATTTTCTTTCATCTGTCTTTTGTAGGTAGGTATTTTTGGAGAAGTTATTTGCCATTATAATCTATAGTAAGCATCGACTTAACCATTAACATAATTGCTATTTTATTATTGATAATGGTCCCTGAGGGCATATTATTTGCTAGGTGAAAAACCAGAGGTTTAGGGTACTTACATAAGTTGTACAACTGGCAAAGTGGAAGAGCTGGAGTCTGAATTCAGGGCAGTGTCAGAGCAGGGATAGGGCTGCCACCCATTATGCTAGACTGCTGTAGATCAGCAAGGCACAAAAAGAACAAAAGTGAAATTAATATTAATTGAGACTTGTAATTTAACTGAACAGCCAAAACACAAACACAAACACTTTTCTAGGACACAATTTATGGTGGAAATAAAGAAAATTTGAGATTATCAGTAGCTAAAAATAGGTACTAATTATGATGAATACATGTGTATGTATATAATTTAGAGAACAAGACGAACCACCTTACATGCATCAGGATGCCAACAATAAAAGAAAAAAATACACATAAATACATGCTGTTGATGGTGTAAAGCAGATGTAACCTGTGTTTGCTATTACTGGTAATGTAGTGGTGTAGTTGCTCTCAAAAACCATACTGGAAATAGAGTTATGATATGGTCCAAAAATTTCATTTGGGGAATGTACCCCCAAAGAATTGAGAACAGTGTCTTAAAAAAAAAAATTTGTATACACATATTCCTACCAGCAGTATTCACTATAACCCCAAGGTGGAAGGAAATGAAACATTCATCAACAGGTGAATGAATAGATAAACCGAATGTAGTCTGTACACACATTGAGTATCACTCAATTTTAAGAGGGAAGGAAATTCTGACACATGGTACGATGTGGGTAATTCTTGAGGACTCTGTGCCTAGGGAAATAAGCTAGTGACAGAGATGAATGTATGTACTTCTGTAAGGTAACTGGAGGACGTGCTGACACAGAAAGTAAAAGGTTTGTTCCCACAGGCTCAGGGAAGGGATGATGAGGAGTTGTTTAATGCATATAGGGTTCAGTTTTGCAAATTGAAAGGTTTAGGAGATTGCACCAAAATATGAATGTGCCTAACACTACTGAGCTATACTTAAAACTGATTATGATGGTAAACCACATAAAGGTGGGTGGTAAATTTGTTTTATGTATATGCTCACACTTAATTAATGTTTATTCATTTATTTGATTTATTTGTAATTTTTTATGAGAGAGAGAGAGAGAATATTGGCATGCCAGGGCCTCCAGCCACTGCAGTTGACCTCTAGACATGTATACCATCTTGTACATGTGTGCAACCTTACTTGCTTGCATCACCTTGTGCGTCTGACTTACGTGGGACCTGGAGAGTCAAACATGGGTCCATAGGTTTCATAGACAAGTACCTTAACCGCTAAGCCATCTCTCCAGCCCTGACTCTTTTTTCTTTGAGGGAGGGTCTCACTGTAGCTCGGGCTGAACTGGAATTCACTGTGTAGTCCCAGGGAGGCCTTAAACTCATGGCAATCCTCTTACCTTTGCTTCCTAAGTGCCAGGGTTAAAGGCGTGCACCACTGTGTTCAGCTAAATTTATTTTTAACTGAAAAATATTAGTGTAGACTAAAATCATCTTTCTGTGACCTAAAGGTAAAGAGAATACTACTAACAGTAACAACTAATACTTACACATGTTCTGAAGACACAATTATAATTGGTTCTTTAATCTTCACTAAACCTGGGTGGTAGGTACATTATTAGCTCCATGAGTAACAAAAGCAGAGGCAGGTGATATACTTTGACTGAAGTTTAAGCAGGTCAGTCAGTCATGATCATGTCCAGGCATCTGATTCCAGAAATAAGGATTAACCTCACATGTATTGTGAAGAAGATGGTTAGGTGCATTTCTGCTGTAGTTAACTCTGTTGTGAGTTTGTTTTTCCCATCCAGTTTCAATGGTTTATTCTCTTGTACTTTTACCTAGTTCTAAACTGTTTTGAGATTATGATCATGGTAAGTTTTTTATTTTTATTTATATATTTGAAAGAGAGAGAGAGATAGGCAAATAGAGAATGGGTGTGCCAGGTCCTCTAGCCACTGCAGATGAACTCTATATGCATGCATCACCTTGTGCATCTGGATTACATGGGTCCTGGGGAATCAAACCTAGGTCCTTTGAATTTTCAGGCAAGTGCCTTAACCGCTAAGCCATCTCTCCAGCCCCATGATAATTTTTTTCTTTTTTGAATTATAATTTAATTTTTTATTGACAACTTCCATAATTATAAACAATATCCCATGCTAATTCTCTCTCTCTCCCCACTTTCCCCTTTGATTTTCCACTCTCCATCATATCCCCTACCCCTCTCAAGTCAGTTTCTCTTATTTTGATGTGATAATTTTAAAAAATATTTTATGTATTTATTTGAGACAGAATGAGAAAGAGGCAGGGAGAGAGAATGGGTGCTTGAGAGCCTCCAGCCACTGCAAATGAACTCCAGATGCAAGTGCCACCTTGTGCATCTGGCTTACTTGGGTCCTGGGGAATTGAACCTGAGTCCGTTGGCCTTACAGGCAAGTGCTTAACCACTAAGCCATCTCTGCAGCCAGATTTTTTTTTTGTTTTTCAAGGTAGGGCTTCACTCTAGTCTAGATTGACCTGGAATTCACTCTGTATTTTCAGGGTGGCCTCCAACTCATGGCGATCCTCCTACCTCTGCCTCCCGAGTGCTGGGATTAAAGGCGTGCACCACCACACCTGGCTGATTTTTTTTTTTTTTTTTTTTGAGACAGTTTTACTCTAGCCCAGTCTGGTCTGGAACTTATAGTTCTTCTTCCTCAGCAAGTGCTGGGGTTTCAGGTGTGTGCACCATGCCCAGACTGTTTTATTAATTTTTCAGCTCACTGTCCTATGTAATATAAAGAGATGATTGTGAAAATAATACATACCAACTAGAAAATTACAATTGATATATTGAGTAAGTGCTAATCCCCATCAATGGAATGATTTGCCTTCAGTGCACGACTATAATGAGCTCAGTTCTTTAACTGTTTTAGAAAAGCTGGTAATCATTCAGAATGTTAGAGGGACATGAAATGAAACTAAGTCTCTTCCTGTTTATCTAAAAACTAGCAATCATTTGTATGCAGTATTAATCACTATAAAGTTGGACATTTTCTCTCATTTGTGAGTACTTAGAGGAGATAGTACTCTTCTGAGATTCTTTTCTTTATCAGACTCTAACTTTCCATGAATTTAGGAAACACAATTTTAATTTCCCGTTCTATTTTCTTTGATAGAAAAGCTATGTCTTTCAAAGATGTAGTTGCTTGGCCTGCATAAGGCAAATCAAGTAACTGTCTCATTGTATTTCCATGGTGAATATTGCTGGTATGTAGATAAGTTAATATTAGCTGGTGAAATCAAATGAAAGTTATGCAATTAATGCCTTTCTTTATAGATTGCAGATCTGGATGATGAATTTGCTGACCTGGTTTTACGAGAATTTAGTGAGAATTTTGATTTGCTACCAGCCGAAAAGGTAATTGTATTGTTCAATTGCTTTGACAAAATTTTTCTAATTAAATACAGTTTGGTTTTTCTGCCTCAGCATGTGGAGTATATTTTAACTTTGAACACTATGAGAAAATGCTGGCTTAAAGGTACTTAAACAGAGCCGGGTATGGTGGCACACACCTTTAAACCCAGCACTCAAAAGGCAGAGGTAGGAGGATTACTATGAATTTGAGGCCGGCCTGAGACTACATAGTAAATTCCAGGTCAGCCTGGACTAGAGTGAGACCCTACCTCAAAAAACAAAACAAGCCAGGTGTGATGGCGCATACCTTTAATCCCAGCACTCGGGAGGCAGGGGTAGGAGGATTGTGAGTTCGAGGCCACCCTGAGACTCATTCCAGGTCAGCCTGGGCCAGAGTGAGACCCTACCTCGAAAAACCACAAAACAAAACAAAACAAAAGCACCTAAACAGGCTGGAGGGATGGCTTGGCAGTTAAGGCACTTGCCTGCAAAGCCGAAGGACCCAGGTTTGATTCCCCTGGACCCACATAAGCCAGATGCTCAAGGTGGTGCATGCATCTGGAGTTGGTTTGCAGTGGCTGGAGGCCCTGGCACACCCATTCATATTCTCTCTAAGTTGGTTTGCAGTAGCTGGAGGCCCTGGAACACCCATTCATATTTTCTCTCTCTCTTTCTCTCTGTGACTGTCTCTCAAATAAATAAATAAACATATATATATTTTTAAAGTACCTAAATAATGCCAGCAATTTACTATAGCCATATATACTTTACAAAATTAGAAAGTGAATTTTTTTACATACATAAAATCAGCTAATGTCTCCTTACTCTGTAGCTATTTTTTTTTCTTTCTCTCTCTCTCAAGGTAGGGTCTTGCTGCAGCCCGGGCTGACCTGGAATTCACTGTGTAGTCTCAGGGTGACCTCAAGCTCATGAGGATTCTCCTACCTCTGCCTCCCAAGTGCTGGGATTAAAAACATGCACCACCATGCCTGGCCCAACTTAATTATTTAATTTTAAAAAATATTATATTTATTTATTTATTTGAGAGAGAGAGAGAGAGAAAGAGGTGGGGGGTAGGGGAGCAAGGGGAATGGGTGCACCAGGGCCTTCAACTACTGCAAATGAACTCCAGATGCATGGGCTACCTTGTGCATCTGGCTTACACAAGTCCTGGGGAATCAAACCTGGGTCCTTTGGCTTTGTAGGCAAGTTCCTTAACCACTAAGCCATCTCTCCAGCCTTTTAATTTTTAATGGCTAATCAGTAAGATAGTAGTCACTTCAACATGTTTGCTAGGGACCTTCACTAACGAATTAGACAAATTTATGTCATAAAACCTAAGAGTTGCTAGGTAAAATGTTTCTGAGTTTTAACCTGTAAAATAAGAACCAAGATCAACCCAACAAATTTTACTGAGTTGTTATTCACAAAAAGAATTAAAATCACCAAGCCAGTTTGTAATGACACACAGACCCGTAACCTTAGTAATTCAAGAGGTTGAGGCAGGAAGGTCAAAAATTTGAGGCCAGTCTGGGCTACATAGTGAGGCCTTGTCTCAAAACAAACGAGGAAACAAAAAGGATTAAAAGCACAACAGCTAAAATTTTAAAAAAAATTAAAAAACCACATTTTTTAGCTGCTTGAAGTTAGTAGAAAAGATGTGATTTTGTTTTTTAATGAAATGCCATCATTTATTCAAGGTTTTTGCTTAGCATTTGAATGTTTAAACATTATGTTTATTATGCCCAATGGTCTTGTACCATGAGTTTCAGTTTCAAAGAATTTCACTTTCAAAGATCTCACAATCTAAGCCCAGCATGTTGGTGTACACCTTTAATTCCAGCCCTCAGGAGGCAAATGTAGGAGGATCACCGTGAGTTTGAGGCCACACTGAGATGACATAGTGAATTCCAGGTCAGCTTGGGCTAGAGTAAAGTAAGACCCTACCTCAAAAAAAAAAAAAAAAAAAAAAAAAAAATCTCGCAATCTAAAGTGGAATTGACCTACCAATTCTTTAATAGCTTACAAATACAGCCACTCTTTTTTTAGATTTTGAGATATGTGAAAAAAGTGCTCACTTTGATTTCTCATTTTTTTTGCATTCTGTTTCATATAAATCTAATTCACTTCTAGAATAATAACTCAGACTTATATATATATTTTTCTGACCAGTCCTCCCATTCTTTTTTTTTGAGACAATGTTTCAGTATAGCTCTGGCTGGCCTCGAATACATGAGCAATCTTCTTTGCTCTGCCTCTCAAGTGTTGGAATTATAGACATGTATAACAACATTTGGCTTAATTCAGTTTTTTTTTAATGCTTTTTATTTTTATTTATTTATTTGAGAGCAACAGACAGAGAGAGAGAGAGAGAAAATGGGCATGCCAGGGCTTCCAGCCACTGCAAACGAACTCCAGATGTGTGCACCCCCTTGTGCATCTGGCTAACGTGGGTCCCGGGGAATCAAGCCTCGAACCTGGGTCTTTAGGCTTCACAGACAAGCACTTAACCACTAAGCTATCTCTCCAGCCCTTTTTTTAATTTTTGTCATGATTTAAAAAAAAAATTTGCAAACAGAGATATAGAGAAGACAGATAGACAGAATGGGCATGCCAGCTCCAGCTGCTGCAAACAAACTGCAGATGCATGTGCCACCTGGCTTTAAATGAGCACTGGGGAATTGAACTTGGGTTGTTAGGCTTTGCAGGCAAGTGCCTTAACTGCTAAGTTATCTCTCCAGCCTTTAATTCAGTTTTTGTTGTTTGTTTTGTTTTTGTTTTTTGAGGTAGGGTCTCACTGTAGCCCAGGCTGACCTGGAATGCACTGTGTAGTCTCAGGGTGGCCTTGACCTCACGATGATCCTCCTACCTCTGCCTCCCAAGTGGGATTAAAGGTGTGTACCACCATGCAGGGCAAATTAAGTTTTTTAAGAAATATTTTTGAGCCAAGTATGGTGGCACATGCCTTTCCAGCACTCTAGAGGCAGAGGTAGGAGGATCACCATGAGTTCAAGGCCACCCTTCTGCTACATAGTGAATTCCAGGTCTGCTTGGGCTAGAGTAAAACCCTACCTCAATAAAACAAAAAAGAAAGAGAGAAAGAGAAAGGAAAGAAAGAAAAATATTTTTGAGCACCTGTTATATCATAAACTTCTGACTTCTGAAGGCTTGGCAGTATGTTCATACACTGTACTGCAATGCTTAGGAACTTATCTTTCCAGTGAACCAGAGTCAGGCAGTAAATAAACATCTAACATGGTGGGTAGTATTTGATGTTATAATGAAAATAAAGCCATAAAGAATGATAGAGGGGGCTGGGAAGATAGCTCAGCAATTAAAGATGCTTGCTTGCAAAGTCTGCTAGCCTTGGTTTAACTCCTAAGCCACCTATGTAAGCCAGATACAAAAATAATGATAATAATAATAATAATAATAATGTATAAAAATGTCTGGTGTTAATTTGCAACAGCTTTGGTGCCCCTGCACCCCCTGCATTGTGTGTTTGTGTGCAAGTAAATTAAATTTTTGTAAAAAAGAATGATAGAAATGTGGAGAGGAGTTCTGTTTTACCAAAGTGGGTTGGAAAGACCTCCCATTCTGAGAGATTCTGTCAGAGCCTTACACACACAAAAAAGCATTCACTTTTTAAAATTTTATTTATTTGTGAGAAAGAGGCAAATAGAGAGGGAGAGAATGGGCTCGCCAGGGCCTCCAGCCACTGCAAATGAATTCTGAATGCATGTGCTACCTTGTACATCTGGCTTATGTGGTCCTGGGAAATCGAACCTGGATCCTTTGGCTTTGTAGGCAAGCCCTTTAACTGCTAAGCTATTTCTCCAGCCCCAAATGTTCACATTTTATCTCTGCTTTTAGCTACAGACTGCGATACACAGAGTAACACTGGCTCAGGCGGCGGTGCCTGTGCTTTGTGGAAGCGCCCTGAAGAACAAAGGTGTGCAGCCCTTGTTAGATGCTATCACAGCGTACCTGCCTTCACCTGAGGAGCGCAACTATGAATTTCTGTAAGTATGCAACCACACAGAGTAAACCTCAACAGCCTTGACAAAACAGAAAGAACTTATTTTATGAAATGTAGTTTTAAAGTCTCCATTTTTAAACAGCAGTGGTGAAGAATGTCTGTATAAGTAAAATAATATAGAGCCACAGTAATTTTGACTTGAGGGGTGCATTTTTCATCTTTTTAAAAAAAACTTCTATTTTCTTTTTGTTTTATTTATTTATCTATTTTATTTGAGAGAAGAAGAGACAGATAGAGAGAATGGGTGTACCAAGGCCTCTAGCCACTGCAAACAAACTCCAGACACGTGTACCACCTTGTGCATCTGGATTGCATGGGTATTGGGGAATTGAACCTGGGTCATTAGGTTTTGTAGGCAAATGCCTTAACTGCCAAGCCTTCTTTCCAGCCCCATTTTTTCATCTTTTGTAACCTGGCTTACTTACAATAATACTAAAGATGGAGCTTTTCACTGTGTCAAGTGTGTAAGTGTTGGTTCTACTACCTCAGTTAAAAAAAAAAAAAAAGTTTGGGGCTGGAGAGATGGCTGAGCGGCACTTGCCTGCAAAGCCAAAGGACCCATGTAAACCAGATGCACAAGGTGGCTCATGTATCTGGAGTTCGTTTGCAGTAGCTGGACACCCTGGCGCGCTCATCTTCTCTCCCTCTCTCCCTCTCTCTATCTGCCTCTCTCTCTTTCTCTCAAATAAATAAATAAAAATAAAAATAAATTGTGTTACCTCACAAAGATATTCCTACTCATAAAATTTGGCAATTTCAGGAAAATTCAAACTTTCTAAAACTTTATCAATGAATATCACTTTGAGAACATTTCTATAATACTCCAGATACACGACACTTTGTGCATACAGCTTTCCGTGGGTACTAGGGAATTGACCTTGGGCTTTCAGGCTTTGCAAATAAGCACCTTTAGCCACTGAGCCATCCCCCCAGTCCATATGATTTTTGTTCTTATTTGGATGCATAGAAAGTGGAGGGAGAGCATGAACACAGAAACTGCAAAGTACTGTCATGGCCTGTTTGTCGTGCCCTTTGCAGATAATGTGTTTTGAGGTAAGAGCTCTTGCAACAAAGTTATTTGCAAATAAAATAATAGGTTCTCTCTCAAACAGGATCTTTAGTTTTGAAGAATTAGTGATATGACCTCCATTAAGTCATTGAAGGAAGAGAGGCACATAGTCACATTACTTACTCAGCCTGTATAGCTTTACTAAAAGATATGAAGAATCTTGGGAAGATGTTAAGTTACATTTCTGCAATGACTTTGACCTGATCTATACAGATATATGAGAAGTATATTGTATCGTCCTTTCTGTAATGTTCCTTATCTTAACAGGCAGTGGTATAAGGGTGACTTATGTGCACTAGCATTTAAAGTTCTCCATGACAAGCAGAGAGGACCTCTGGTTCTTTTGCGCATTTACTCAGGAACACTAAAGCCCCAGTTGGCCATCCATAATGTGAATAGAAACTGCACGTAAGTACAAATTTAGCGTATTTTCTAAAACTGCACTCATTTGTTAAAAGTACTTTACCAATATAAATCATGGTTTTATAGGGAGAGAATGAGTCGTCTGCTTTTGCCATTTGCTGACCAACATGTAGAAATCCCTTCACTGACTGCTGGTAACATTGCTTTGACTGTTGGGCTTAAACATGTAAGTGACTACATGATTTCTGTAGGAAATAATGCATATGTTCGTTGCAAGTAGCTATTAGTAATAGCAAAAAGTCCACAACATAGAGGCTGGAGAGATGGCTTAGCAGTTAAGGCACTTTCCTGCAAAGCCAAAGGCTCCAGGTTCAATTTCCCAGGACCCACATAAGCCAGATGCAAAAGGTAGCACATGCATCTGGAGTTCGTTTGCAGTGGCTGGAGGTCTGGGTGCACCCATTCTCTCTCTCAAATAAATAAAAATAAAATATTAAAATCTATCACCTAAGTCGGGCATGGTGGCACATGTCTTGAATCCCAGCACTCAGGAGGCAGAGGTAGGAGGATTGCTGTGAGTTCAAGGCCACCCTGAGACTATGTAGTGAATTCCAGGTCAGCCTGGGCTAAAGTGAGACCCTACCTCAAAAACAAAACAAAACAAAACAAAATCTACAACCTAAATGTCCATCATTGGTAGAATGATGAATATGGTGACATATTCAGTAACATGATTTTATGTCATACATTTGATAGAAAACTAGATTACAGAAGACCACAGATAGGATGGATTTTGTTCATATAAATTTCAAACCCAAGTAAACATTTATTGATATGTGTGTAACTTAAATTTACTTGAAATACTTTATTCCCATTGAGTTTTGCCTATTTTGTGTGTATGTAAGTGTAAGATGAAGTCTCACCAAATTCCACAGGCTTTTTTGAACTCATATATATATATATATATATATATCCCTGCTGGCCTTGAACTTTCAATGCTCTTCCTGCCTCAGCTTCCCGAATGCTGGAATTATAGGCATCTACTGTGGGTATTTTATTTATTTGATCATTGCAGAAACTTTTATCTAAACTTTTAACAGATCAGGTAATAACTGAAGGTGTTTTGCTAATAAAGGCTTCTTAAAGGCAAGGATCTTTGTTTCTTTGTTTGCCACTGTACCCTCAGTCCACAGATCAGTGCTTGCATGAAGCAGGGAATGTCTAGACAGTTATAGGATGAATACATGAAAGTACTTGATGCTGTGTCTATTTTGGATATGTTAAAGCTCACAATATTCCTCTTATATGGAATATTGTGGTTTTCTCATTAAATTATAGTATGTCACATATTTGGATAAAAATGATCTCTTTTAGTAGTTTAAACTCTTGATAGTTAATTGCAGGTTTCAGGATCCTTTAGTAGAGTATTCTTACAGTCTGAATATTAGACTTTGGGTATTGAAATGTCCCCTCTGTCTACATTAAGGCAGGATTGCTCTTTGTACATATTTGAAGGAGCTCTACAAATGTTTGGACTATTTCTTCAATAGAACTGTCTTTACAAAGAGGAAAACTGGCACAGAATTTGATCATATAGTAGATTAAAATTACAGGTTATATACCGAGCATGGTGGTGCACGCCTTTAATCCCAGCACTAGGAAGGCAGAGCTAGGAGGATTGCCATGAGTTCAAGGCCACCCTGAGACTGCCTAGTCAATTCCAGGTCAGCCTGAGCTAGAATGAGACCCTACCTCCAAACCCAATAATAGTAATAATTAATAAAAATAAAATTATAGGTTATAAAAATTGAAATTATAGTAGCTAGGGAGATGGCTCAGTCAGTGAAGCACTTGCCATGTAAGCAAGAGGACTTGAGCTCAGACCTCCAGCACCCGTGTAGAAGCTGGGCGCAGCAACATGCGTCAGTAATCTCAGGGATGGAGAGGCGGGACAGGAGGATCTTAGGGCTTGTGGCCTAGCTGGTATAGCTGCATTGGTGAGCTCCTGGTTCACTGGGAAACCTCATCTCAAAAACTAAGGTAGAGGGCTGGAGAGATGGCTTAGTGGTTAAGGCGTTTGCCTGCAAAACCTAAGGACCCAAGTTTGATTCCCCAGTACCCACGTAAGCCAAATACACAAGGTGACACATGTGTCTGGAGTTTGTTTGCAGTGTTTAGAAGCCCTAGCACACCCGTTCTCTCTCTCTCTCTCTGTGTCAAATAAATAAACAAATAAATATAAATAAAATTAAAAACAATAAGGTAGAGAGCAGTTGAAGAAAACGTACAATGTCAACCTCTGGTCTCCTCACATATGTACACACACATGCATGGCACCTGTACAGGTAATGAAATGAAATTTTTGTTTTAAAGAACAGTTAGAATTTGGACTGAACAGCCGGGTTTGGTGGCACATGCCTTAAATCCCAGCACTTGGGAGGCAAAGGTAGGAGGATTACTGTGAGTTTGAGGCCAGTTTGAGACTAAATAGTTAATTCCAGGTCAGCCTGGGCTAGAGCGAGACACTACCTCAAAAGAAAGGAAAAGAAAAGAAAAGAGCACCTAGTTGGGCATGGTGGTGCACGCCTTTAATCCCAGCACTCAGAAGGCAGAGGTAGGAGGATCACTGTTAGTTCAAGGCCACTCTGAGTCTACATAGTGAATTCCAGATCAGCCTGGATAAGAGTGAGACCCTACCTTGTAAAAAAAACAAAAACAAAAACACCTGCAGTTTATATATTGATATATTGTCCATACTATATGTAGATATAGGTATGTCTTGTTTATTTAAATATTATTTTATTTCCAAGGAGTTTTTGCCTCTGTGAGAGTGTGTGTGTTTTCTGCTTAATTTGATATTTTAGTTAAAAGAGAATTTTCTGTTAAAATATTATTAAGTTCCTACTGGTGTTCAAGCACTTTTTTAATGGGCTCATATGTCTTGCTGTGACTAAAAATCTAGGCAGATATATTTGTTTTGCCAAATTTGATGTGTATTATGTGTATACTTTATTATTTTGTTAGGTTGTTTTTTTTTTTTTTAAGTTTTTTGAGGTCTCACTGTAGCCCACACTGACCTGGAATTCACTCTGTATTCTCGGCGCTCCTCCTACCTCTACCTCCCGAGTGCTGGGTTTAAAGTTGTGCTCTACCACGCCCAGCTTGTTAGAATTTATTATAGTATTTTAGATGATAAAACATTAAGCTCAAGGACCATTTTATTAGAGTTGGAGAGAAAAAACAATAGACAAACTGCTACTCTCAGCAGTTGCTGAGACTATAATTCCCATACAGGTTAAACTTCACTTATGCAAAGTTACAAGAGTTATGAATTTATTTCCTTTCAGTTCTGATGAGAAGAAGATGTCACCTTAAAATCCTGTTTAATGGTTCTTGGTAAAAGATAAGTGCTAGTCAAGAGCCTTTTTTGGTGCTGGAAGGTGGCTCGGAAGTTAAAGGGGCTTGCTTGCAAAGGCTATGCCTGCCTATATTTGATTCCCCAGTACCCGTGTAAAACCAGATGTGCAAAGTGGCACATGTATCAGGAATTCATTAGCAGTGGCAAGAGACACTGGTACATTCACATTCTCTCAAAGTAAATAAATAGAAATGTTTTTGTGAAAAAGAGCCTGCTTTGTTCCAAGTTGTCTTGTTTGCTTCCAGACTACCACTGGAGACACCATTGTCTCTTCCAAGTCCAGTGCGCTTGCTGCAGCCCGGAGAGCAGAAAGGGAGGGAGGAACGCAGAACAGACAAAGCAGTGAAGCAGAGAGACTTCTGCTGGCCGGGGTGGAAGTTCCAGAACCTGTGTTCTTCTGTACCATAGAACCCCCGTCAGTGGCTAAGCAGCCAGGTACAAATTATCTTGGTGTGTCAATTACCTAGTGCTCTGATAGCATATGTAAAATAGTTACAATATACCTTCAAAAGATTTTTTATGTGATTGAGTTAGTATGGAAGATCAAGAGCAATATTATTTGCTTCCTAAAACCCAGTAGTAAGAAAAGAGAAGCCCTAACCAAGTAGGGTTCCAGCTCCTCATCTCTCCAGGTGGAGTTCACATGAAAGAAATCTAAGTGGAGATATAAAACAGCCCCAGATAATGGAGGAAACTGGGTCTTGTTGAGTCCAGTTGGTGAAGGTACAACACTGGAGTTAAGATGACAGGTAAATGTAGTCTTGAAGCTGGTAGAGAAGATTAGGTGATGATGATGAAGATGATGTCTGCCCAGTTATATTGAATCGAGCCATTCTATCCAGACACTGAAGAAAGGGTTGGGGTGACCCAAAGAAAGTAACCAATAAGTTACTTTAAGTATATTTGAAAGCCATATAGTATAAGCACCCAAATTCAAATTTCAAGATTATAATTAAGTTGTACTGGCCAATTCAAGAACTCTACTACTTTAGGAGGAAAGGTTTGGTGTCCAGAGAAAGTCTCACCAGCGAGCATTAGGCTCTGGGTATCCTTACTTGAGCTTTGTTTAATAGATCTATGGGGGCTGGAGAGATGGCTTAGCGGTTAAGGTACTTGCCTGCAAAGCCACAGAACCAAGATTCTATTCCCCAGATCTCTGGGTCTTTTTTTCTGTAATACCGTTGTATTTTCTTCATAGTCCTATCAGCATTTGGCATCCTTTGTTATAATGCTGGGGTGGTTTGTTGTTTTGTTTTTACCACAGAACCTCTTGAAAAAAAATTATTTATGGCCGGGCGTGGTGGCACATGACTTTAATCCCAGCACTTGGGAGGCAGAGGTAGGTGAATCGTCACAAGTTCAAGGCCACCCTGAGACTGCATAGTGAATTCCAGGTCAGCCTGGGCTACAGTGAGACCCTACCTCAAAAAAAACCAACAAAAAAAATTTCTGAATGAATTTCTTTCCTTTAAAATTCTTCCTTTTAAAAAGAGTCATATACACAG
This sequence comes from Dipus sagitta, assembly GCA_036346955.1. Lineage (NCBI taxonomy): Eukaryota > Metazoa > Chordata > Mammalia > Rodentia > Dipodidae > Dipus > Dipus sagitta. Next base: position 30,311,885 of record CM070787.1, on the reverse strand, counting down.
TTACTTTCAAGTATCTGTAAATGCTTAAAAATAGTCTCTAAAATAATGCCTCTTAACCCTTTGATGTACATGATCATCTCTTGAGATTTTTATTGAAAATGTGGGCTGTGGTTCTAGGGAGATGGCTCAGCAGATAAAGGTGCTTACAAAGCTTACTGGTCTGGGTTCAGTCCCTCAGCACCCACATAAAACCAGCTGCAAAGTGGCACATGTGTCTGTGATTCCTGGGCACCTATGACAATGAGAGGTGGAGCCAGGCAAATCAAGCACATTGACCAGCTAGTCTTGCAGTTTGTTTGCAGCAGCAAGAGTCCCTGTCTTTTTTTTTTTTTTTTTTTTTTGGTTTTTCAAGGTAGGGTCTCACTCTAGCCCAGGCTGACCTGGGATTCACTACGGAGTCTCAGGGTGGCCTCGAACTCACGGCGATCCTCCTACCTCTGCCTCCCAAGTGCTGGGATTAAAGGCATGCACCACCAGAGTCCCTGTCTTAAAGAAGGTGGAACACAGACACCTCAGTTATCCTCTGACCTCCACATGTACCATATGGCACATGTGCCAATACACACACAAAAATGCATACATTAAGCTGGGCATGGTAGTGTATGCTTTTGTTCCCAGCACTAGGGAGGCAGAAGTAGGAGGATTGCTTTGAGTTCAAGGCCAACTTGAGAAGACCCTACCTTGAGAAACCAATAAATAAATAATAGTCATAATAATACATACATACACACACACACATACATGACTTTGGCTTATAGATCTGGAACCTCACAGTCTGCATTGCTACCAGGCTGCAGTTGATGCCAGTGCTGCTGGCCCTTAGATTCCACTTTGGGCATTCAAGGGTCTAGAACAGCATTGTCCAGTAGAAATTAACATGATCCACATATGTACTTTAGAATTTCTTACATTCACAACACAATACACATACATACTTTAGAATTTCTGATGGTCACATAAATTAAGCTGGTCAAATTAATTTTTTTAATTTAATTTATTAGAAAGAGCGAGAAAGAGACAGAAAAAGAATGGGCACACCAGAGCCTCTAGCCCTTATAAACAAACTCCAGACACATGTGCCACCTTATGCATCTGGCTTACATGGGTCATGAGGAATCAAATCTGGGTCCTTTGGCTTTACAGGCAAACACCTTAACTGCTAAGCCATCTCTCCAGCCCTTTTCTCAAAATTTTATTTTATTTATTCAAGAGAGAGTAAATTAATTTTAATATGATCCACTGAACTTAGTATGTCAAAATACAGATTCAAGTCATTAGTCCAAAATCTGAAATACACTGAAATATGAACACTTATTGTCCTAAGCATTTCAGATTCAGTTTAAATTGGAAAGATGGCTCAGTGGTTAAGGCACTTGTCTACAGAGCCTAATGACTCAAGTTCAATCTTCTAGTACTTACATAAAGCCGGATGCACAAAGTGGTACATGCATCTGTACTTCATTTGCAGTGCCTGGAGACCCTGACATGCCATTCTCTCTGTCTCTCTTCTATCTCTCCCTGCTTGCAAATAAATAAATAAATAAATATATATATATATATATATATATATATATATATATTTATTTATTATTATTTTTTTTTTTTTTTTTTGGTTTTCAAGGTAGGGTCTCATTCTAGCCCAGGCTGACCTGGAATTCATTATGTACTCTCAGGGTAGCCTTGAACTCAAGGTGATCCTCCTACCTCTGCCTCCCGAGTGCTGGGATTAAAGGCGTGCGCCACCACACCCGGCTCGAAAAAAAAAACTTTAAATGATACTGAAGCCAGGTGTGGTGGCACACGGCTTTAATCCCAGCACTTGGGAGGCAGAGGTAGGAGGACTGCTGTGAGTTTGAGGCCACTCTGAGGCTACATAGTGAATTCCAGGTCAGCCTGGACTAGAGTGAGACCCTACCTTCTAAAAATAAAAAATAACAAACAAAAAAACTTGTATTATCATTTTAACATGAAGTAATATAAAAAGTGTTAATGAGATATTTTATATTCTTTCTTCAATATTGTCTTTGTAAAAGAAATATTTTACATACATCTGTAGTACCTACTAATTCAGACTGGCAATAACTGGAAATGGCTAATGGCTACTCTCTGGACAAAGCTGGCCTAGAAAGCCTTGTGTATATATCTAACAACTTTTTTTTGTTTGTTTGTTTGGTTGGTTGGGTTTTTTTTTGTTTGTTTGTTTGTTTGTTTTTTCAAAGTAGGGTCTCACTCTGGCCCAGGCTGACCTGGAATTCACTATGTAGTCTCAGGGTAGCCTCAAACTCATGACGATCCTCCTACCTCTGCCTTCCAAGTGCTGGGATTAAAGGTGTGAGCCACCACACCTGGTTTAAGAGCATTTTTAAAAAATACTTTTATTTATGTATTTATTTACTTGGGGTAAGGTAGAGTGATGGGGAAGAGACAGATAGAGAGAATAGGTGAGCCAGGGCCTTCAGCCACTGCAAACAAACTCCAGACACATTCGCCACCTTGTGCATCTGGCTTATATGGGTCCTGGGGAATTGAGCCTGGGTCTTTAGGCTTCACAGGCAAGCACCTTGACCATTAAGCCATCTCTCCAGCACCCTGAGAACATTTTGAATGTGTGGCTGATAAGCTTTGTCTCTTTAATCTGTAACTCAGCTCTTTTCTTCACTGTTAAGTCTGTGGAACTTCCAGCATCTTTCTTTTGTATAAAAGAAAAGCAGGGGCTAGACGGATGGCTTAGCAGTTAAGGCATTTTCCCCAGGACCCACATTAGCCAGATGCACAAGGGGGCACACACATCTGGAGTTCATTTGTAGTGGCTGGAGACCCTGGCATGCCCGTTCTCTCTCTCTCTCTCTCTCTCTCTTTCTCTGTCAAATAAATAAGTAAATAAAAACAAAATATTTTAACAGAAAAGCATACTTACCAATTAATTTTAGTAAATATTACCTTACTCCACATGGCATATTTAATACAAATTATACATTCTTATTTCTTTTGCAATTATGATAATTCTCTATAATGTGATTATATTATTACCTGGCTATTCACAATGTAATTTTTTCTCCTTTTGCCAGCTTTTCTTTATTTTATTTTTTTAAAATTGTTTATTTACTTATTTGAGAGCGACAGAGCGAGAAAGAGGCAGAGAGAGAGACACAGAGAGAATGGGCGCCAGGGCCTCCATCCACTGCAAACGAACTCCAGACACGTGCGCCCCCTTGTGCATCTGGCTAACGTGGGTCCTGGGGAGTTGAGCCTCGAACCGGGGTCCTTCGGCTTCACAGGCAAGCGCTTAACCACTAAGCCATCTCTCTAGCCCGCCAGCTTTTCTTTATTGCCAATGTTTCCGGGGGCATTTTTCATGCATTTATTTATTTATCTCTTTATTTATGTATGTATTGCCAGCTCCTAGCCTGGCCATTAAATGTAATCAGATGAAGTTTCTACTAATTTTGAAGCCCTTCAGTGGCTTCCTAGTACAAACCCAAACTTCTCATGACAGCCTGCTAGACCTTACATGATATCCCTGCCACACATCTCCCACCTCATCTGATGCTGCTCATAATCAGCTGATCTGTGGCTACTGGCCTCTTTGCCCTTTACCTAAGTTATGCTGGGGATGCCTTCCCACACCACTCAGTCTTCAGTGGTCTCTCATCACTATTGTCTCACTGTTAGTTTCTAAAAAACATCTGTATCTACTTACTCGTATATTTTTCCCATTTGGGATATATAGTAAGTTACCTAGAAAATGAAAAGTAAAGTGATGGTTGTTGTTTATTACTCAGATTTGGATCATGCATTGAAATGCCTTCAGCGTGAAGATCCCAGTTTGAAAGTGAGGACAGATCCTGACTCTGGACAAGTATGCATAATTACCCTTCAAAGGGGGAGAGAGTATATGTATGTGTGTGGGGGGGTGTGCATTGCACATGTATATGTCTAAAACATTGATTGGGCCATGCTCCTGAAAGAAGAAAGGCTTTCATTTATAATACAAATTTCTGATTATGCATGTTGACTGTCAACCTAGATAAATTTCAGTTCCCTAAAGAATTATACTTCACCTATATAGACTACCCATCAACTTTTTTTTTTTTTTTTTTTTTTTTTTTTTTTTTTTTTTTTGGTTTTCGAGGTAGAGTCTCACTCTAGCTCAGGCTCACCTGGAATTCACTATATAGTCTCAGAATGGCCTCAAACTCACAGCAATCCTACCTCTGCCTCCCAACCCATTGACATTTTTGATCTTTCATAAGCTAGAAAGGCTTTTGTGAAATTCAGAAATAAGGCTAAGTGTAAAAGACTCAAAGCATATTAGAAGGAGGTCAGGAAGGTGCTTTTGCTTATTTATTATTTATTGATTCATTTATCAGAGAGAGAGAATGAGAGTGGGCACACCAGGGTCTCTAATCACATCAAACCAACTCCAGACGTGTTTGCCACCATGTGCATCTGGATAACATGGGTTCTGGGGAGTCAAACCTGGGCTCTTAGGCTTTGCAGGCAGACACCTCAACCACTAAGACATCTCTCCAGCCCAGGGAGGTGCTTTCAATTTCACCAGCACACCTATAATGTTTGGGTGATAGATGAATATCTAACAGTGCGGGAAAAAATCTGGTGCAAAGGTAGGCACAGCACAGTACAAAAGCACTTGAGGCTGGGGAGATGGCTCAGTAGTGTCACATGTTTACCATACAAGTATAAGAACGTGAGATGGAGCCCCATTCCACATAAAATCTGGGCATGCTATTGTGCTCCTGTAATCCCAGTGCTAGAGAGGCATAGCAGGGGGAGTCCTGGGACTTGCTGACCAGCCAGTCTAGCTTAATTGGTGAGCTCCAAGTTCAGTGACAGACACTGTTTCAAAAAATAAAGATGAAGGGCTAAAGAAATGGCTTAGTGGTTAAGGTGTTTGCCTGCAAAGCCAAAGGACCCAGGTTCGATTCCCCAGAACCCACGTAAACCAGATGCACTAGGGGCACATGCATCTGGAGTTCGTTTGCAGTGGCTAGAGGCCCTGGCATGTCCATTCTCTCTCTGTTTCTCCTATCTCTGTCTGTCTCTCTCTGATTGCAAATAAATAAATAAAATAAGTAAATAAAGATGAGCCAGGCATGGTAGCACATGTCTTTGTTCCAAGCACTCAGGAGGCAGAGGTAGGATCATTGTGATTTGAGGCCAGCCTGAGACTACATAGTGAATTCCAAGTCAGCCTTTGGCGTATGCCACCCAGGCTGGCCACACACACTGTAAAAAAAAATATATTTTTGTTTATTTATTTGTAACACAGAGAGATAGAAGAGAGACAGACAAAAAGAATTGGCATGCTAGGGCTTCCAGCAACTGCAAACAAACACCAGATGCATGTGCCACGTTATGCATCTGCCTTTATATGGGTACTGGGGAATCAAATTCAGGTTGTTAAGTCTTGAAGGCAAGTACCCTAACCCCTGGGCAATCTCTCCAGTCCTACATTTTTCTTTAAAAAGTATATGTTCTTGGGCTGCATAGATAGCCCAGAAGTTAAAGGCACTTGCTTGCAAAGTCTGATGGACTGGATTTGAGTCCCCAGTACCAATATAAAGCCAGTGTTGCACTCAGGTTCACATCGCTGGTAGAAATCACTCAACTAAGAGCAGCTTCTGGGGAAAAAAGAGGTTTATTTTGGCTTAAAGGCTCAAGAAGAAGCTCCATATCACCCCTAGCCAACATAAGGTGGACAATAGCAACAGGAGAGTGTGCCAAACACTGACTTGGGGAAACTGGCTATAACACCCATAAGCCTGCCCCCAACAATACACTCCCTACAGGAGGCATTAATTCCCAAATCTCCATCAGCTGAGAACCTAGCATTCAGAACACCTAAGTTTATGGTGGACACCTGAATCAAACCACCACATTCCACCCCTGGCCCCCATAAACTGATATCCATACATGATATAAAATACAATGCATTCAAGCCAACTTTAAAAGTCCCCATAGTTTTTATAAATCCCAATGATGTTCAAACATCCCATAGCCCAATTCTTTTAACTGAGCCATAATACCACAAAATCCCCCCCCCAAAAAAAACCCATAATGACACAGAATAAACATTCACACTGCAAAAGATGGCATTGGACATAGCAAAGAAATATTCAACCAACACGAGATTTGAAACAACCAGGGAAAACATCAAACTCTGTAGCTCCAAGTGCAACAATTCTAGTTAGTGACAAATCTCTAAGTCTACTAATTCTAACCAGCAACAAGTCTCTGGCATTCCAATTCTGCCCCTCCGGCTAGGCTACTCACAGTCCTAGAAAACTTCATCAGGGCCGACAGCTTTCCTTAGCAGCCATCTCCTGGTTCTGGCATCTCCACTGGGTCTCCACTACAGTCCACAGTTCATCCTCATGGCCCCATGGAGTCTCCATGCAGGCAACCAGCAAACCTGCTTCACACTGCCCATGGCCATTTCCAAAACACAAGACTGTGTTGCAAACTCAATGACCCTCTCTTTCCTGTATTTCTTACACTCCACCATTCCAGGTAAGATGCCAATTTGTTAATCCGGGGGGAATAAAGCAGACTTTAAAGAACAGGACACTTCTTGAGCATTCAGGCCCCTTCAAAAGAGTCTACATTCTTCCTGTTGCCCCAGTGCAGGTCACCTAGCCCAATCTGAAAGGTTGTAATCTCTCAAACAATTTGCAGGTGAAGGGGCAGCAATTTAGGCCCAAAGATTTCATCTTTTCTGTGCTATATCCCTCTATTCATACCAGTCCATTGTACGCAAAGCAACCCTGCACAGCTTCTCAGGACACGGGCATAAGAGCAAGCTTCTCACACAAACTGCTAGCCCAGTCCAAGCAAAGCTCTTTTCTCACCTTCATAAGCCAAACCTCTCAGTCCATGGTTCTTACTGTATTCAGCTCTTGCAGCTCAGACCAGAGTAGTCCATGAAGCTGTACTTACAGCACTGCAAGGCATCTCTTAGGCCAAGGTTTCAAGTCCTTCCACATTCCTCTTGAAAATCAGCTCCAAGGGGCCAAAGCCACACAGTCAGGTGTCTAGCAGTAACCCCATTCCTGGTACCACTTTACTGCTGCAGTCAGGTTCACATTGCTGGTAGAAATCACCCAACCAAGAGCAGCTTCTGGGGAAAAGAGGTTTATTTTGGCTTAAAGGCTCAAGGGGAAGCTCCAATATGGCAGGGAAAATGATGGCATGAGCAGAGGGTGGACATCACCCCCTGGCCAACATAAGTTGGGCAATAGCAACAGAAGAATGTGCCAAACATTGGCTTGGGTAAACTGGCTATAACACCCATAAGCTTGCCCCCAAAAATACACTCCCTCCAGGAGGCATTAATTCCCAAATCTCTATCAGCTAGGAACCTAGCATTCAGCACACCTAAGTTTATGAGGGACACCTGAATCAAACCACCACAAAGTGGGTCATGTATCTGGAATTTGTATGTATGCCTATTCATTTCTCCCTCCCCCTTCCTTCCCTTCCTCCCTCTGTCCTTCTCACCTTCCCTTCTCCCACTCTCTGTTTGCAAATAAATAAAAAATATTTTTAAAATAGTAGGGCTGGAGAGATGGCTTACTGGTTGAGGCACTTGCCTGCAAAACCAAAGGACAGAGTTTCTATTCCCCAGGACCCACATAAGCCAGATGCACAAGGTGGCACATGTGTCTAGAGTTCACTTGCAATGGCAGGAGGCCCTGGTGTGTCCATTCTCTCTCCCCCCTCCTCCTCTTTCTGTCTTAAATATTTTTTTAAATTTTTTTTGTTCATTTTTATTTATTTATTTGAGAGTGACAGGACAGAAAGAGGCAGATAGAGAGGGAGAGAGAGAGAATGGGCGCGCCAGGGCTTCTAACCACTGCACATGAACTCCAGATGCGTGCACCCCCTTGTGCATCTGGCTAACATGGGTCCTGGAGAATCGAGCCTCGAACCGGGGTCCTTAGTCTTCACAGGCAAGTGCTTAACTGCTAAGCCATCTCTCCAGCCTGCTTTCTGTCTTAAATATTTTTTAAAAAGTACATGCTCTTGATATTTTAAGAAAAAGATTAAGGCTGGAGAGATGGCTTAGCCATTAAGGCGTTTGTCTGCAAAGCCAAAGGACACAGTTTCAATTTCCCAGGACCCACATAAGCCAAACGTACAAGGGGCACATGCATCTGGAGTTCATTTGCAGTGGTTGGAGGACCTAAGTGCCATTCTGTATCTGCCTCTTTCTCCTCCTGTCTCTCTCTCTCTCAAATAAATAAATAATTAAAAATAATTTTTAAAAAAGAAAACAAATAACATTCTGCATTTTTAAAAAAAAATTTTGTTTGTTTATTTATTTATTTATTTATTTGAGAGCGACAGACAGAGAAAGAGGCGGAGAGAGAGAGAGAATGGGCATGCCAGGGCTTCCAGCCACTGCAAACGAACTCCAGACGTGTGCGCCCCCTTGTACAGCTGGCTAACATGGGTCCTGGGGAATCAAGCCTCTAACCGGGGTCCTTAGGCTTCACAGGCAAGCGCTTAACCGCTAAGCCATCTCTCCAGCCCACATTCTGCATTTTTTAAGTAGGCAGTATAAAGGTCATATAAGATCTTAGACTTTAAAACATTATAGATTACTCTTACAAAGAAGGTAAACCAATTTGATCCAGAAAATATGTGATTCTTTATTGTTCCCAAATCCTAGCCATATGAAGTAGTAATTTAGTTTAATTTATTCCACAGGCTACAGTAATTAAAGTTGAAACATTTTTAAAATCCTTTTATTCAAAACAAGGTAATACATTTGGCACACTCCTTTAATCCCAGCACTCGGGAGGTAGAGGTAGGAGGACAGCTGTGAGTTTGAGGCCACCCTGAGACTACACAATGAATTCCAAGTCAGCCTAGGCTAGAGTGAAACCCTACCTCACAAAAAAGAAAAAAAAAGAAAAGAAAGGACAAAGGATGGTAATACACTTGAATAGCAAAATGATATGCAAGTATACAAAGTAAAGAATCCCTTTCTGTCCATCCCATTCTACACAAGTAATCACTGTAAAAACTTGGCAAATATCCTTCTATATTTTCCCCAAAACATCTGTTCTTTTACTGTGCTTTGTTGCTGTATAGTTTTTACAAATATATTCATATGTATGGATACATATTAGTAAGTCATTGTATTTGTATTGATTCACAACTTGCTTTATTACCAAGTAATTTATTTTTTACTTTATGTTGAAGAATAGCAGTCCAGTGTTGGGGAGATGATTCAGTGGGTAAGGGTGCTTGCTGTGCAAGCACCAGGGCCTGAGAGGACCTGATGCACCCTGAGTTCAATTCCCCAACATTCACATGAACAGCTAAGCATGGCCATGCACACCTATAATCCCAGCCCTGTGGGAACACAGAGTGGAGAATTGGTGGGACTCACAGGTTAGCCAGTATGACTAAAAATGGCAACTTTGGGTTAGTGAGTGAGCGCATTTCAGAGAAACACGCAGAGGAGTGATAGAGGAAGACACCTGACGTTCTTCTCTGACCCCAACATGTGCACAGATGAGGCATGTACATTTGCACACCTTGTGCATAAACCACACACACAATAGTGGTTTTTTTTTTTTTTTTTTTGTCTTATTGTTTTTTTGAGGGTGGCCTCAAACTCATGGCCATCCTCCTACCTCTGCCTCCCTAGTGCTAGGATTAAAGGCATGTGCCACCACACCTACTTCTAAATATTTTTCTTTTTATTTATTTATTTGAGAGAGAGAGAAATAGGCAGAGAGAGGGAGAGAGAGAATGGGCACACCAGGGCATCCAACCACTGCAATTGAACTCCAGACACATGCACCCACCACCTGTGCATCTGGCTTACATCAGTCCTTGGGAGTCTAATCTGGGTCCTTTGGCTCTGCAGACAAGTGCCTTAACCGCTAAGCTATTTCTCCAGCCCTAAAAATGTTATTTCTAAGAACATAAAAGTCAGTTTCTTTCTTACATACAGGTTCAAATTAGTCTAGAGGTTGTGACTATAAAACTGCAAGTGTTTGAGAATGTTCTGGAAATACCCATGAGTTTGGGTCATGTTTTATGTGAAAGTTATCTTCACCATTCATAGGGTATTGTTCTCAGCCACAGTTTCAAGACCACTGTGTACCTGTTCATGAAGAAAGGGGCTTTAATTAGCCATGGTGTCTCATGCCTGCAATTATAGCACTTGGGAAGCTGGGGCAGTAGGATTGCCAATGTTAGCCTGGGTTATTCTGTCTCAAGAACAAACTAGAAAAACAAAAAAGAAAAGGGCTTTACCCTCCTGTCCAGAACTTGTACATATAAATTATATTCCTGTTGCATTGTCTAGAACATGGTTTGGGGGTTGGGAAGTATATGGAGTCCTAGCTTCCTAGCTAGTTGCTACTTCTCATCTGATAAACTATCATGGAAGGAGAAAATGGCCAAGTAGTTCTAATCATAAAAGTAAAACTGTGTGTTTTTGTATGAGTCCACCCCCAAAAAAGTGTAAAAGAAACTCAGCTGCAATTAATGAGAATCACTGAAATATATGTTAACATCATACCTTCATATTATTTTGCAATAAATTCTCCCCCCTCCTTGACCTTTGTTTCATTTTTTTTTTCTTTTACACTCAGACCATTCTCTGTGGTATGGGGGAGTTACATATTGACATTATTCATGATCGGATCAAAAGGGAATACGGCTTGGAGACCTATCTAGGACCTCTACAGGTGGCATACCGAGAAACGATTCTGAACTCAGTTCGTGCCACAGGTAAAAAATAAAACCTTTTACACTTCTCATTTTTGTTTTCTGTTTAGTGTTCACAGTCACTAGTGTTGTCCACCATGTAAATGTGTGTGGGTCTTTTTTGTTTGCTTGTTTTAAACACAAAGCCCTGTGTCATTACCACCCATAACACCACTGGATGAGCCACTTATCAAACACCTGTGCTTCTCAGTAGCCATGGGACAGGATAAGCCAGTGAAGTAGATGGTTTGTCCCAGTCCTCACCTCCAGAACAAGTATAAGAATTTGGAATCAGTTTGTTACTTTAGGATATAAAGTGAACACTCACTTCCATAGTATAAATGCTACTCCTATGCCGGTAGCATTCTTGAGAAAGTTGTTCTGTTATGATATGTAAGTGCTCGTGGCTTCTCTACCTTTGAGTCCCTTAAGCAAAATAACAACAATGATCAGTACTCATCCTAAAGGAAAAGAAAGAAGGATGGGTTTGTGGAATAATGTAGGAAAGGGATGTTTAGGATAACTAGTTACTCTTAAGCACCTCAGTAATTTATGGAGTCCAGAAGTTTACATAAAAACAAGTAGAGGGGAAGGGAGCATGGTGGGCTCCGTGGGACCCAGGGAGCAGACATGCTGCTGTATGTGCAGCTGGTCATGGACCCCATGGGCAGTGGGAAGAGGACCCACTGTTCTACCATGTCCACCACTGTGAAGCCCTCAGCCAGTCTGTCCAAGTGGTCAGCTTGGATCCAGCAGCAGAGCACTTCAACTACCCTGTAATGGCTGACATCCGGGAACTGATTGAGGTGGACGACATGATAGAAAAGTCTGGGCGTTTTGGTCCCAATGGAGAGTTGGTCTTCTGCATGGAGTACTTTGGCAATAATTTTGACTGGCTAGTGAACTGTCTTGGCCATGTAGAAGATGACTGCATCCTTTTCGACTGTCCAGTTTATTTCTGGCATCTTGGCAGTCCTGAGCACCATGATCTCTAGAAATTCAACAAGTTAGCCTGACGAAAATGGATCCGCTAAGTAAGAAAGCCAAGAAGGAGACTGAGAAGTTTCTACATGTATTCTTTGTTAGAAGATTTAACAAGGGATTTAACAAGCAGAAAATTCAAGAGATTGACTAAAGCTGTATGTGGACTGATTGATGACTGCAGCATGGTTCTGATGAAGAAAGCATGAACATTGTACTACAGCACATTGATTTTGCCATTCAGTAAGGAGAAGACTTGGAATTTAAGGAGCCAAAGGAACATGAAGAGGAGTCTTCCTCTCTGTTGGATGAATATTTTAAGAATGGCAGAACGAGTGAAGCGCTTACTAAGGTATCTGTGGCCACACTGGCAGAACATTCCTCTCGCTCAGAAGGAGGCAATAGTACAAGCTACTTGTTTGCATGAAAAAGAAGAGAACGTGGCTCTTTTCCAGGAGTATGCCTGATTAAGTTCTGTGGTATTTGAAACTACTGCTCTGAGAAGTGGGATCTTTTATTCTAACATCGTTGGTTTCGATTTTAAAAAACCAAACTTGCAATAAATGCATGAAGACTTGTATGTGATATGAACTAGCACCCTGAGCTATACAGTTAAGGCAGGCCTAACTTTATTTATTTATTTATTTTATTATTTTATTATTTTTTTAATTTATTTATTTATTTATTTTGGTTTTTCAAGGTAGGGTCTCACTCTAGTCCAGGCTGATCTGGAATTCACTATGTAGTCTCAGGGTGGCCTCAAACTCATGACAATCCTCCTACTTCTGCCTCCCAAGTGCTGGGATTGATTTTTGTTGTTTTTGAGGCTTTACTCTTTTTTTTTTTTTGAGAGCTACACATTATTGTAACAAAATGTATTTGTACATTCAAGACAAATCTGGAAAGGTGTATCTAAAACCATTGCTCATCTTCCTAATTTCCTACACCAAACATATATTATTTGTATAATTAAAACTGTTTGGGTAAGACGGGTGTGGTGGCGCATGCCTTTAATCCCAGCACTTGGGAGGCAGAGGTCGGAGGATCACTGTGAGTTCGAGGCCACCCTGAGACTACATACTTAATTCCAGGTCAGCTTGAGCTAGAGTGAGACCCTACCTCAAAAAACCAAAAAAAAAAAAAATGTTTGGGGACTGGAGAGATGGCTTAGAGGTTAAAAGGCACTTGCTGGCAAAGCCAAAGGACCCAGGTTTGATTCCCTAGTACTCACATAAAGCTAGATGCACACACATCCAGTGTTCATTTGTAGTGGCTAGAGGCCCTGGTGTGCCCATTCTCTCTCTTTCTCTCTTTCTCCAAAATAAATAAAATATTTTTTAAAAAAACATTAATGTCTGAGCTAGTTAAAAATGAAACAGCAGGGCTGGAGAGATGGCTTAGTGGTTAAGCGCTTGCCTGTGAAGCCTAAGGACCCCAGTTCGTGGCTCAACTCCCCAGGACCCACGTTAGCCAGATGCACAAGGAGGCGCACGCGTCTGGAGTTCGTTTGCAGTGGCTGGAGGCCCTGGCGCGCCCATTCTCTCTATGTCTCTCTCTCTGCCTCTTTCTCGCTCTGTCTGTCGCTCTCAAATAAATAAATAAATAATTTAAAAAAAATGAAACAGCAGGGCTGGAGAGATGGCTTAGCGGTTAAGCGCTTGCCTGTGAAGCCTAAGGACCTTGGTTCGAGGCTCAATTCCCCAGGAACCATGTTAGCCAGATGCACAAGGGGGCGCACACGTATGGAGTTCGTTTTCAGTGGCTGAAGGCCCTGGCGTGCCCATTCTCTCTCCCTCTCCTCTCTCTCTCTCTCTCTCTCTCTCTGCCTCTTTCTCTGTCTTTCGCTCTCAAATAAATAAATGAAAAAAAATGAAACAGCAATTACCAGAGATTGCAAAGGAAGAGTGAGCAGGAATCTAGAAAAGTAAGTGAGCCCTTTAGCCTGTCCTCATCTCTGTCACAGCCTTGGAAGGTTACATCCTCATAGAAAGAGTGGACTTAGAAAACTTTTTCCACACGAGCAAAAGGTAAGGAAACATGTTGGGGTGTGGAACATGGGAAAATATCAGAATTGGTAGTTTCTGATACAGGTTCATAGCCTCAATTCATAGAATCAGGATGATCTGAGAAACAGTTTATCAAGGAACCTGGAAAAATCACAAGGCCTTTCCTGAGAAATGTGTCTCAACCCAAGCCTCAAATAAATATGAAGGATATGAACTCAAAAAAGTATTTAAGTCATAAATAAGCAGGCAATGAACCATCGTGCCACGTAAGAAAGAAAAAAAAATACTTTAAAAAATAATGAGATAATAATGATTATAGACAGTCCATGAATCTAAACTGATATAAACAAATAGCAAGAAGAAGGAGGGATCTTCCTCACAGTGGAACGCCAAGTGCCTGCTGATAGGCATCGAGATGCAAGGCAGAAGTTGGAAGATAGCCGGGATGTCCCACATACATGGAACAAAGAAGAAACTTGCAGACTATAGATGGTATAATAAACATAAATTGAAATGCTGTAAACATTTTATTTAGGGATATGTCTGGATATAATATAATTTTTTAAAATACTGTGGTGGGGCTGAAGAGATGGCTTAGCAGTTAAAGCGCTTGCCTGCAAAGCTTAGGGACCCAGGTTCGATTCCCCAGTACCCACGTAAGCCGGGTGCACACATCTGAGATTAGTTTGTAGCATATTTAATGTAACTGTTAAACTCTTATACTTAATTTTTCTTACAAGAGCATGAGCTTAGTGAATGTCATTTTGCAAATTGTAACATCTTGACACCTTTTCAGAACCTTGAATTTCTTTTCTTTCAGATACCTTAGATAGAACTTTAGGAGACAAGCGGCACCTTGTAACCATAGAACTGGAAACACAGCCAGCTGAAGCGCCGTCTGTCATACCACTAATTGAGTATGCTGAAAGTGTCAATGAAGACCTGTTGAAGGCCTCCCAAGAGGCCATTGAAAACGGGGTTCACAGTGCATGCCTCCAAGGTACAATATACTCAGATAAGAGTAAGTGTAGTACCCTCATTGACCATTTACTCCCTCCCCTCACCTTGAAGGCACCCATGTCAGCCGCACTAAGCTGTCCCCTCAGCCTCCTGATCATTCCATATTTTACAGATCATTTCAGGCTTTTCCTAAGTTTACTGTTTTCTCTGTATTTGCCCTCCTTTTTTACTCTTTACATTGAGTCTGAACAGATGATTTTTCCCTTTACCTAGGGCCATTGCTTGGATCCCCAGTTCAAGATGTGGCAATTACTTTACACTCACTGATAATTCATCCTGGTACCTCCCCAACTATGGTTTCTGCCTGTGTCTCAAGATGTGTACAAAAGGTACAGAACAAATCTTAATCTTTTTGCTTTAAGGAAACTGTGCTGAGTGTAGCACCACTGATTTCACAGGCAGCTGTGCTTGCAGAGCCTGGCCTATGTCCTCGCCTCCTGAGTCTTTTAGTGAGCAAGAGTCCTTATCATGGAGAATCTTTCATTTCTCAAACATAAGGTTTCCATTTGAAAGAGGATTTTAAAAATTACTCTTGCCCAGCATGGTGGTGCACACCTTTAATCCCAGCACTCAGGTAGCAGAGGTAGAAGGATCATTGTGAGTTTGAGGCCAGCGTAGAACTACAGAGTAAGTTCCAGGTCAGCTTGGGCTAGAGTGGGACCCTGGCTCAAAAACAACAACAACAACAACACACACACACACACACACACACAGAGAGAGAGAGAGAGAGAGAGAGAGAGAACACAAAAAGTCATAAAGGGCTGGAGAGATGACTCGGTGGTTAATGTGCTTGACTACAAAGCCTAATGACCCAAGTTCAATTCCTCAATACCCACATAAAGCCAGATGCATAAAGTGGTGCATGCATCTAGAGTTTGCAGCAGCTATAAGCCCTGGTGCAGCCATTCTCTCTCCCTCTCTCTTCTGGGTGTGGTGGCACACACTTTAATCCCAGCACTACAGAGGCTGAGGTAGGAGGATCACTGAGTTCAAGGCCAACCTGAGAATACATAGTGAAATCTAGATTACCCTAGGCTAAAGTGAGACCCTACCTCAAAAAAAGTCATAAGTCTATATTGCTAAGAGCTTTTACCTTCAAGAATTTTTTTGTTGTTGTTGTTTGTTTTTTTGTTTTTCAAGGTAGGGTCTCACTCTAGCTCAGGCTGACCTGGAATTCACTATGTAGTCTCAGGGTAGCCTCAAACTCACAGTGATCCTCCTACCTCTGCCTCCCAAGTGCTGGGATTAAAGGCGTGCGCTACCATGCCCAGCTCAAGAATTTTTAACATTTTTCCTGCAATTGTTCTTTTTTAATATTTTAAAAATTTGCTGGGCGTGGTGGCACACACCTTTAATCCAAGTACTTGGGACCCACACAAAGCCAGATGCATAGGGTGGGACATGCATCTGGAGTTTGTTTGCAGTGGCAGGAGGCCCTGGCACACCCATATTCATTCTCTCTCTCCCTCTCCTTGCAAATAAATAATAAAATATTTTAAAGAAAAAAGTTAATGGTGCTTTGTAGCTATAGAGACATGTTTGTTGTGTTTACGTGCACTGGACATGAGGACGGGTTTGTATTTCTCAGCTTAAAGGAACTTGCATTTAGTAAGGGAATTAAATATACCCAGATGTTTGATAGAATAAGTGGAATGTCATAAAAGCAGAAGGCAGGGAATTAGGAAGGATTCTTGGGCAGGAATTAACACGTGAGGTATAGTGATTTGTGAAGATTTGGGCATGGTAGGGGACATTCCAGGCAGGAAGGTGAAGGAATCATCCCTTGAATTGGAGTTATCAAGAGAATAGTGAAAAGGTGTTAGAAAAGTAAAATGGGATCACTGTAGAAAAACCTTTAGACACTATATTACGTAGTTTGAAATTAGTTCTGAGAGAACAGTGGAGAATAAAATTCTTAGCCAGGCGTGGTGGCACACGCCTTTAACCCCAGCACTCAGGAGGCAGAGGTAGGAGCATCACCATAAGTTCAAAGGCACCCTGAGACTACATAGTGAATTTCAGGTCAGCCTGGACTAGAGTGAGACCCTACCTCCAAAAAGAAAAGAAACGAAAAGCGAGAGAGAGAGAGAGAATAAAAGTTCTTAAAGACTAACAGCCAGTAGTACCAAAGAGATTAGCTAGGGAATATAGTGTAGGACAGGAAGTAGAATAGGCCTGAATCAAGACACCAGCAATAGGAACTGAAACCATAAAAGTTTACTGGAAAAAAAGGAAGCCAAAGACAAATGTACAAGTGAACTGAGGACCACTGAGGCCATCAGCAGAAGTAGAGACGAGCAGAGAATGTTTGGAAAAGAAAATCATGGGTTCAGTTTGGGGCACATTAGGGAGCCCTAGAATGTTCACACACTATCCCAAAGTAGGCCAAAGAGATGCTTGACAGGCCCTCGGAAACTGGGTTGGGCTGGGGGCCGCTGCTGAGGAAGCCATGTAAAAGCTTTGGAAGGCCAGGTGTGGTGGCACACACCTTTAATCCCAGCACTTGGAGGCAGAGGTAGGATCACTGAGTTCAAGTCCAGCTTGGGACTAGATTGAGTTCCAGGCCATCCTGGGCTAGAGTGAGACCCTACCTCGAAAAAAAAAAAAAATTTTTTTTAAGAAAGCTGAGCTGGACATCCATGACCTCACAGTGCCTGACACTACCTACACAAGACCATCATAAGAGGAGGAAAAGATCATGACATCAAAATAAAAGAGAGACTCAATGAGATGGGGAGGGGATATGATGAAGATTACCATGGGATATTTTTTATAATCATGGAAGTTGTTAATAAAAATTTTAAAAAATAAAATAATTTTTTTAAAAAGCTAAGGATAGTTCTTTTGAGCACATTGTCCATTTACTTACTGAATTTTGTCCTTAGCTGTAGCATTTTTTCTTTTTACTTTTTCCCACCCCATTACTTTGTATCTTGCTAAAGACTTTTCAACTTCCAAGATTATAAACAATGATACACAAGAAAAGGTTTGTTTTAAATAGAGAGTATGTTTCCACTGTCTTTTATTATTTTGAACGTTTTTACGTGCTGCCCTTTGGCTACTAGTATATATAAGCAAATGTTGCCGTTCTTGACTTCCTGTAACCCGTGCTCTCTGAGCAGAATTGGAGCAAGCAGTATTGCTGGAGTGCTAGGCTCAAGGCTATGGGGAGGATTTCCGTTTTTATGCACCTTCATTTTCCTTTAATAGAAATTTGATTTGTAGCTTAAGAAAGAGGGATAAACATTCCTTAATCTCTTTAGGCTCTGAAGAAAGCTGAAAAGCAACTATTAGAGCCCCTGATGAATCTTGAAATAACAGTGACTGGAGATTACCTCAGCCCTGTTTTGGCAGATCTGGCACAAAGAAGAGGGAACATTCAGGAAATCCAGTCTCGTCAGGACAACAAAGTTGTTATTGGATTTGTTCCTTTAGCAGAAATGATGGTAGGTACTTTGCAGCTGAAATGTACATGTGTTAATATAGGAGGTATACACCAAGTAAAACTCAGTGGCCACGAATACCTGAAGCATCAGGGCTTAGAGGACGCATGTTAGGTTTCAGCACCGGGAAAGGACTTCGGATTTCAGTCGTTGGGGACAGCCAGGGAGTACAGCACTTCGGGAAGGTTATTTCTAGTCCTAGGGTCTCAAAGTTTAAGACATCCATACCAAAATGTGGTCAGTTTGAATGACTGTTTTTACCCTCCATGAATTCTTCCCTTTCTATCAGAGTTTTAAAAAATATTTTATTTTTATTTATTTATTAGAGAGAGGTGGGGGCACCAGGGCCTCTAGGCACTACAAATGAACTGCAGATGTGTGCACCACCATGTGCATCTGGCTAACGTGGATCCTTGGTACTAGGGTACCAGCACAGTAGGAAGAAAGGCAGAGTCATCCTGCCAGATTCCAGGGCTACAGAATGTCTACAGCAGACCTACCATAGGCTAGGTTTCTCTGTTCACAGTATTTCCTTATCCAGCTTTTCCTGACATGGTGGTGAAATGCTTTATCTGAAGGAAGTGATAAGGCTGTCCCATCACCATCTCCTGTGTATGTAATGGTGCAGAGATAATTAGCAGGTAAGAAAGTTAAGGTTTAAATTAGATGCAATAACAAATTGAAATTGCTTTGACCAGGGTTATTCGACTGTTCTTCGAACACTAACATCAGGCTCAGCTACTTTTGCCTTAGAATTATCTGCTTATCAAGCCATGAGTCCTCAAGACCAAAGTATGCTGCTGAGCCAGAGAAGGGGTTCGACCTAAGATCCGTGGAAATGAAAAGATATTTAGGAGCACCTGTCTACTTCATTTGCAGTTCTTTATTTATTGGACCAATAAATTGCTTCTGTATATGGAAAGAATTCTCTGAAAAATGGAACATCAGATGACACTGGAGCTGCGTGCTATAATAATAAAAAATGTGTTTTGTTTACAGTAAATGTACTGAACCACAGTCCCCTATGATGTGAGAATTTTGAATAGTTTTTTTCAAGCTTCTCATAAGAAAGATGCCAGTATTCTGTATGTAATACAGGTAGAGATTCAATCAATAAAAAGGTAGTTTATTCAAAAAACAGTCTAACAAATCTTAATTTACATGATTCCAAAATCAAGATGACTGTAGTTCAGGTTGCTGTGGCCTTTTTTCCCTCCTATTTTTCTCTTTTCCACTCACTTTTCCATTTTGTTCTCATAGTTACAATGTCCAGTAAAAAGGGGTTGTGCAGCTATGCCACGTCTGTAGAAAGATTGCATGAATAAAAAGTATTTTAGATTGTTGACAGAACTCCATCTGGAATCGCTTTAGCAGTCATGAGTTTTTGGTGATTAATGCTATGATTTAGTAATTATTTAATCTACTAAGTTCTTTATGATGGCAGATACACTAAAACATCTACAAAGCATTCACAAGACGTAAGTTTAAATATGTCATAGGTATTATTATCTCACTTCTAATAACTAATTCCAAATTTCTACAAATTAATTCACTCCAAGTGACATTCTATTTATAGCAAAACACAACTGAAGAAGCTGGTTAATGCTGACAATGGACTGGAGATGTCCTTTGAAATACAAGTATCTACCTCACCTGACCATCCTGCATCGGTGTATTACCAGTCTGTTGTATGCATCCATTATATCAGTGACATTTTGGGGACTCCAGAGTCTCTCACCAACAGCACTTGCCCGGGGCCTGGAATTTAAACCATGTGTCTCTCAAAAGAGTTTTAATTCATGCTATCTTGGGTATATAGTATATGCATGAGGAAGAAAATCCTTAGTACTTTTCTACTTGAACATGGAATAAAAGCAAGGCATCTTTTTATTTTATTTGTTTCTTTTCAAGGTAGGGTCTCACTCTAGCTCAGGCTGACCTGGAATTCACTATGTAGTCTCAGAGTGACCTTGAACTCATGATGATCCTCCTACCTCTGCCTCCAAGTGCTGGGATTAAAGGCATGTGCCACCACGCCTGGCTAAAAGCAAGGCATCTTTTAAATCAAATGTCATCACTTCAAATATCCCCATAGGCTTTGAACACTTGGTCCCCAGCTGGTGCCATGGGAGGATTGTGGAACCTTTAGAAGGTAGAACCTCTATAAAGAAAGTGAGTCAGGGGAGCAGGTCTTGGGTCTTGTAGCTCATCCCCACTTCCTGTTCTTTCTGTCCTTCCTTGACCATGGTTGCAGTGTGACCAGGCTGCCTCCTCCTGCTCCTGCCACCATGCCATCCCTGTACCCATGATGGGTTATTTCACTCCTTAAACTGGAAGCCAAAATAAACCTTTTCTTCTTTAAAGCCACTTGTCAGATACTTGGTCCCAGAAACAAGAAAAGGAACACAAAGACCTTACCACAGTCTTGGAGTAAGGTTAGTTGCATCCACATATTCTCCCCATAGGCAAGCTTCTCCACCAATGACAAGCTCTTTCTGCTGCTCAGGACCTACATTTAAATCATTGACAGGATGTAACTTAAGTAGTGCATAACCTTTTATCAGAGGCAGCACAAATTTCCCTTTCTGCATTCATCTCAAGGCCATGTTCCTCTCCTGTAGACAACAGACTTTATTCCCACCCCTGATCCTTGCTTGTCAACATACACAGATTAATGTGGTGGACCAGGATTGAAGATCCCTCTTTTTTTTTGATGTAGGGCTCAGGCTGACCTGGAATTTACTATGTAGTACCAGGCTGGTCTCGAACTCAAAGTGATCCTCCTACCTCTGCCTCCTGAGTGCAGTGCAGTGGTTCTGTACAAACTTACTTGGACACCAGTCAGTTTTCCCCCAATCCCTATGTATGCCAAGAAATGAAAGTTGGGAGTCTTAAATTTTGTTTTAATGGGCTATGACCAGTATGCTTATCTTCAGTTTATATCCTTTGGTATTTTTTAATTTTAATTTTTATATTTAAATTTTTTTATTTTTAAAATTTAAATTTTTAATTTTTTAGTATGGACAAATCATGTGTTGGTCCCATTCCCCTCCTCCCTGCACACATTCTACCAACGGCCGTCCTCAGTGGGGTTACTGGTATTTACTATGGGGTTATGGCTTCTGAGAGTAGCAGTCAGCTATTGGGGGGAGCACTGCCTCTGGATACTCCTTCACCCCTTGGTATTTAAAAGAAAAAAAAAAAAAGACTGAGTAACCTGATAACTTTTTTTTACAGTAACTGACTTCTCATCCTCATAAAATACTTTCTAGAGAAAATCCTATCGGTTCTTAAATGTACATTTTTGAAGCTTTGACAAGGAAATTTCATAAAGACTGATATTCAGATATGCATAAAGTAAAACCACCAATGAAAGAGACCCTGGAGTCTGAAGCTGCCCTGCTTAGACTGCACACCCCCTTCTGTGGATGCCTACTCCCAGAACTTGAGACTCATGGAACTAGACTGTATGTAAATTTACTTAAGTAGCTTCCAAGGTTAATACTCAGACATCTTTTTAATCGTCTGAAAGTAAATCTGCAAAAATGGAGGTAAAAATCTGAGATGTACATTTGGATTTCTTTTCTTTAGTACATGGTGTATTTTTCTTTTCAAAATTTAAAATATTGAGATTTTCTTTTTGTTGAGATTTTTCTTAAGGTTAAGGTTCAGATATAAAAGGAACAACAGTTAGTGGGTAATATAGGTAATATACTGGTTAAATTTGGGGGAGTGGGAGGTTCTGGAAGAAAGCTAACAGGCCAAGATAATGATAGTGGCTTTGCTTACCTGAAAAATCAAGAGGGTCCACCACATAGTATTTTTTCCAGTCTTGCCCATAGCTAATCCAGTCCAGGTACCAAGGGGAGGAAAGGATTGCAGGGAAGCCAGATCTTGTGACTTCATTTAATTCTTTAAGATACCCGTTGCCTTTCCATACTTGAACTACTGTGCCTGGTCGAAGCTATTAAAGGTACAAATTGCAGTACATATTACAAGGTATAACAAATACAACTGAATTGACAGTCTTTAAGAGTTACTGCCATCTGCTATTCACTGTATGTTTTCATTCCTGTTCAAGTTTCATCAACATGAAGACAGAATATTTAACTTTTGTCTATAGATATTTCCCCGGAGGTGCAATGAATGTGGGGTTAGATTTACACTGTCATTGCATTTTTTTAAATATATTTTTTATTTATTTGAGAGGCAAAGAGAAAGAGGTAGAGAGAGAGAGGGAGAGAAAGGGCACACCAGGGCCTCTAGCCACTGCAAACGAACTCCAGACACATGCATCTCCTTGTGCATTTGGCTTATGTGGGTGCTGGGGAATCAAACTGGGATCCTTTGGCTTTGCAAGAAAGCACCTTAACCTCTGAGCCGTCTCTCCAGCCCTGTCATTGCATTTTTACCATACTAGTGTTTACCTTACTTTGGAGCCATGACAAATTCAAATGTAAAATGCAAATCTGTGAAAATGGAAGTAAAGGCTGGAGAGATGGCTCAGCGGTTAAGGCACTTGCTTGCAAAGCCTAATGACCAGAGTTTGATTCCCCAGTACCCACGTAAGCCAGATGCACAAAGTGGTACATACATCTGGAGTTTGTTTGAAGTGGCAGAAAGGCCCTGGTGTACCCATATATTCTCTCCCTCCCTGCAAATAAATAAAGTTATATTTTTTAAAATGGAGGTAAAGGCCCCCTAGTAGCTGGACTTGCAAATTCCACTGCTCTGACTGTGTCAGAGAGTCACAGACACATTTCATAGATGTGCTCATCTGTTTCTATCTGTTCTGCCCATTACAAAACAACAACAACAAAAAAATGAACCTAATTCAAAATACTTCAACCTATTACTGATTACACGGAAGTATGGGGAGAATAAGGAGGAAATATTAGCTTGCTCACATTACCAGAAAGACATGTTTTACTCTTGTGCTCGTGAGTGGATGCCCAGGCATACTGATGGCCAGAGGATAGGCTCAAGTTTTTTTGAGACAGGTCTCTCATTGTTTTGGAGTTTACCACTTAGGCTAGGCTGTCTGCCAGTGAGCCCTGGGGATCTTCCTGTCCCACCACCCCTGCTCATCACTGCAAGCACAAGTACAGGCAATCACACTCAGCTTGGCATGTTTATCTTGGGTTCTGCGGATTGTACTCAGGTTCTTAAGTTTATCAAGAAAGCAATTGGCTGACTAAGCTATTTTCCCATCCTGACTCTTCACAAGTCCTACCTGTGTGGTATCATCAAAAACTTCTTGCCAGACGATGGAGCTCTTGTTCAGGGATGCAATGATATTCAAAAGCCTAGCATTAAAAAGAAATTACAGTTATTTCAAGTCACAAGATCAACCTATTTAAAGTATTACTTAAAAGGATAGGCAACTGAGGTTCTGGTCCTTTGGGGGAAAGCTTGCTGATTTCTAGTACAAAGCAGCACTGTCCTGGGGGACATGTTGTGTGTGCGCACTTTCTAATAAGGTAGCTACCAGCCTCACTGTTGGAACTCTTAAAATGTGGTTTCAGTATGTTTAACCATCTGTAATTTGAGTTCACTACAAACAGCTCCAAGTGGCTTTGGCCACTGTGATGCATAGCACAGATAAGAAGCAAGAGAGATTCTCCGGGAATTGTCAAAGGGGGATGAATTCCAGCAGCTGGACGGCCTGATAGCTAGGACTCTGAGCTGAGTCCAAGCAAGTGATGTCATTCCTGTATTCAAGAGTTATTCCAAAATGCTCAGAGTCACCATGGAGGTGGCTTCAAGAAAGCAGTGCATGTCACCTCCTTCAGTGGATTGTCACATCCAACTTTCTCAAGAGGTGTCGGAGGGTGGGTTAGAAAATGAGAAAAAGACAGTACAACACTAAATCATAACTTAAACTTTTACAAAAAAAAAAGTATTGAAAAACAGGTTTGCAAAAAAACTTACCTTTTAATATACATAGATTCTAGTTTTCTAAAATCCTCACCAAAGCCCCTTTTCTCCATATAAGTCTGTATGCTTGGATTTGATGCCCTTAAACAAAAACAATGATTAAAATGTCGTGAAGTTTCTTTGCCCATTCTATTATTTAAAGCAGCATAAATCCCTAACCTCAGTTATGCTGTTATACTATTGAGTTGGGCCAGGTGTTATGGCACAATACCTAAATCCCAGCACCTGGGAGGCAGAGGTAGGAGGATTGCCATGAGTTTGAGGCCACCATGAGAGTACATAGTGAATACCAGGTCAACCTGGGCTAAAGTGAGACCCTACCTCAAAAAAAAAAAAATATTGAGTTGGTAGGGTATAAAAGAAGCCTAAGGACTGAGGAAATGACTTAGCAGTTAAGGCGCTTGCCTGCGAAGCCTAAGGACTCATGTTCAACACCCCAGGTCCCATTAAGCCCAACACACAGTGACACAAGTGTGCAATGTCTCACATGCGCACAAGGAGGCACACACATCTGGAGTTCGATTGCAGAAGCTGGAGGCACTGGCACACCAATTCTCTTCCTCTCCCTCTCCCTCTCCTCTTTCTCTCTCTCTCTCCCACACACACACCAAAAAAAAAAAAAAAAAAAAAAAAAAGAATGAATGAAAAAAAAAAAAAAAAAGGCCAGGAGTGGTGGCACACACCTTTAATCCCAGCACTTGAGTGGCAGAGGTAGAAGAATCAATGAGAGTTCAAGGCCACCTTGAGACTGCATAATGAATTCCAGGCCAACCTAGGCTAGAGTGAAACCCTACCTACCTGGAAAAAATAAAAATAAAAAAAAAAGAAAAAGCCTAAGAGCTGGACATGGTGGCACACACCTTTAATCCCAGCATTTGGGAGGCAGAGAGGTAGGAGGATTGCTTTGAGTTAGAGAGGTAGGAGGATTGCTGTGAGTTGAGGCCAGCCTGAGGCAAATTCCAGGTCAGCCTGGGCTACAGTGAGATCCTACCTCGAAAAACAACAACAAACAAAAGAAGCCTAAGATCTTAATTATGAATTACCTTAATTTTCTTTTGCGAAGCATTTTTTCCCCAGAAACTGATTTCCCATTAAAAAAAAATGGCTTTCCATATTCTACCTTCCATTTCCCTATAAGTCTAAGAATCCTTACTTGGAAAATCTGATCCATT
This sequence comes from Dipus sagitta, assembly GCA_036346955.1. Taxonomy (NCBI): domain Eukaryota; kingdom Metazoa; phylum Chordata; class Mammalia; order Rodentia; family Dipodidae; genus Dipus; species Dipus sagitta. Next base: position 30,286,577 of record CM070787.1, on the reverse strand, counting down.
TAATCGTTCCCTATTCCACTAAAGTGAGATTAGTTGTGATAATCTTCTTCATTTTTTGAGATGAGCTCTTGCTATATAGACCAGATTGGCTCAAACTCACAACCCTCCTAACTCAGCCTCCCAAATACTGGGATTATAAATGTGTACCACAAAGCTTGGTCTTGTTTACTTTTTTCTTGAGACAGAGACTTACCCGGTAGCCCAAGCTGGCCTTGAACTCCTGACAGTCTTCCTACTCAGTCTCCCAAATGCTAGGATTCTAGGTGTACCTAAGCCATCACACCCAGATCTGTAGTGTTTGTTTTTATTTTGGGCTTTTAAAAAATTTATTTATTTATTTGGAAGCAGAGAGAGAGAATGGGAGGGAATGGGTGCACCAGGGCCTCTTGCCATTGCAAATGAACTCCTGATGTATGTGCCACTTTGTGCATCTGGCTTTGCATGGGTACTGAACTTTGGACACCAGGCTTTTGAAAGCAAATGCCTTTAACTACTGAGCCATTTCTCTAGACCCCTGGGCTTTCTTTTAAGTCAGAGTCTCACACTGCTATGACCCTGGCTGGCCTCAATGCAATCCTCTTGCCTCAGCCTCAAATTCTGGGATTACTGACATGAACTACCATATCCACTTTCTACCTTTCAACTTTCCTATCTAAGTTTTTACTTGAAGTACGTAACTGTACATTTTCCAGAAATCAACCACCTCAGGAGTTGTATTGCCCTTACCCTTCCAAGCAGACAGGTTACCCCAAATCTTCCCTTTTCAGGTAATGTCCCCTAAATCTACATTTCAAAGATGACAATATTTTTTAAATAGGGATGTTAGAGTCATCATACCAACATAAGAAGTCTACTTCATCTCCTCCCAAATGAATGAACTGATCCGGAAACACGTGGCTAATTTCTTTGAAAAATGTGGTAAGGAATGTGTAAGTTGAATTTACAATAGGGTTTATTGGCCCCATACTTTGAACCTGGTTTCTTTCATTGTAACATGGAGTCAGGAGGCCTTTCTGACCTGGAAGAAAAGACAAAGATTGATTTTTTTTAAAGGGAATTGGTCACAAAGACCTGGCTTTGATATCATTATATGATAGATGCTTCTCTACTTATGATGGTGTTATATCCTGGTAACGTCCATAATTGAGCTAAAATACCATAAGTCTAAAGTGCATTTGACACACCTAATGTATCAGATATCACAACTCAATACAGTTGTTTACTGTTATGGTCATGTGTATAACCAGAGGCTGGGGTTCCTTAAGGACCATTTCTATTGAATATATATTACCATCATGTATCATTAGCCTGAGAAAAGATCCAAATTCAAAGTATAGTTCTACTGAAATGTGAACTACTCTAATACCATCCTAGAATCAAAAAGTCTTAAAGGAAACCATTGAAAATCCAGACCAGCTGAACTTTACAGTGTTTAAGCCGTAAGAAATTTTATAAGAGAACTATATTTACCCAGAGTTGCTTGCCATTTTCTTCCCAGAAAGACAAACGAGAATTATTACCTGAACATTTCTCTTTCCATCCATCCTTTGAGATTTTTTTCTCTACTTCAGATGTCAATGATTCTCAGATCTCTGATTTACCTCAATCCTTTTCCTTGAGCTTCAGTTCATGTTTCAGATTCCCTACTCACTGCCACCAGAAATCCTAGCTACACTTCAAACAGGACGAACAAAACCCATACTCTCTGTTCCCTAAGCTCCCTTCTCTAGCTGCTGGCTGTCACAGTCCAGTCCCCAGTCTAGCACTTCCTTCTGCAGTTGGTCAGCCTCCACGTTGGGGAACATTTCAGGAATGTCTGTGGGTTCTGCTCATTCTTTTCCATTCTCATGATTCCCTTCCTTGTCTACAAGTCTTTGATCTCTTTCCTCTTCCAATCTGTCACTTTCACAAATGTTTTCACAAATAACTCCCATCGCGTTACTCCTCTGCTCAAAAGTTGCCGTGCTAACAAAGCCCTCTCCTCATTCAAGGCCTTCCAGAATGTGCTTTTCCAGATGCACCCCCCACTGTCTCCCTGACTGGGATTAATATGCACTGCACAATTATAAATGCTCAGTACTATGTTGCATGCTTTATGGACCTAGTCCTCAAAAAATTACACGGCTTCTGTTTACTAGTCACCCCATCTTAGAAAAGGGGGCACTGTTGGTGACATGTTATAAAACTAGAGGTTCTATAAAGTTCTATAACTTAACATATATAACAAAAGCAGGGTGCAAAACCAAGCAGTCTGGCACCAGACCCCCAAGTTTTTTTTTATCAGTTCACTATAGTGTCTCCTGGTATTTGTTTCACTCGATTGCCACTAAATACACAAACTTACATGCCTTTCCTCATGCACTCCCGGTACCACAAACATGAATATGCTTCTGGATCTCTCGAAAGGATGTTAAATGTTACTTCATCCGTTAGGTTATCATGTTCTACTTCTCACTTATGTTTTCGTCTTCCCTTGGTTTTCATACTTTAGGCAGAATCTAGACACTATGCAGACTCTCTAGACACTGGACTTAGAAAACACGAACCCGGTACTGAGTTACATCTCTCGGTTGTGCTGTTATCATACAAACCACAATTAAGAACAAAAACAAACTACAAGAGACACAGAACTTCAAATGTTCACTTCTTGCAACTTACAGAACAAACTCCTTACCTTTTCCCCAAGACAGAGTATGTCCAGGGGTATCAAATTCTGGTATGACTCGAATCCCTCGTAATCGGGCATGTTCAAGCACCTTGCGGACATCATTTGGTGTATAAACATGTGACAGTGAATAGCTTCCCTGTAATATTCAAGTTAAAATGTGCAAGATGGATTTGGTCCTGGAAATTAATGATTCTGTTTGCACTTTGCTAGCCAAGTTTTCTTATACCATGTGATGTTGAATGACTCATTAAAAATGATATAATATCATACTTTCATGAGCAGGAAATCTATACAAAACAATGTAAAATTTCTACTCAAATCACATAATTTTTTAACAAATTCTAGGGTAACTGATGGAACTCAAAGCCTCCTGCTTCATGAATATCCATTATCATATTTTTTTTCTTTCCTTTCCTTTCCTTTTTTTTATTTTTTATTTTATTTTTTTGAGAGGAGGAGGTAGGTTTCAAGGGAGGTAGGGTCTCGCTCCAGCCCAGGCTGACCTGGATTCATTATGTAGCCTCAGGTTGGCCTCGAACTCACAGTGATCCTCCTACCTCTGCCTCCCAAGTGCTGGGATTAAAGGTGTGCACTACCATGCCCGGCTCACTATAATGTTATTTTCAACTGCATGGAAATATACAACAAAACAAGCAAAGCATTTTCCAACCCCCTCCCAAGTGAAACCTCTAAAAACACTGCCTTTGACAATTTTAGAATCAAAATTTGCCTGTGGTTACAAAACACAGCTTCTTTCGTTCAGTATCTTTAATTGCTATCACCTTATAAATTCCCCCATAGACTTTAAGTAACCTGACTGTATTTAAAAGTTAACTCAGTCCCTTTGTGCCCATTTAAGAATTAGAGTGTAAAGCCGGGCATGGTGGCACATGCCTTTAATCCCAGCACTCGGAAGGCAGAAGTAGGAGGATCGCCGTGAGTTTGAGGCCACCCTGAGACTACATAATGAATTCCAGGGCAGCCTGGGCTAGAATGAGACCCTGCCTCAAAAATCCAAAAAAAAAAAAAAAAAAAAAAAAAGAGTGTAGCTGGGCATGGTGGCACACACCTTTAATCCCAGAACTCAAGGGCAGAAGTAGGATTGCTGTGAATTTGAGGTCACCATGAGTGTACATAATGAATTCCAGATCAGCCTGAGCTATAGAGAAACCCTACCTTAAAAACAAAAAGAAGATTAGAGCACAATGCTGGTTGTAACTAAAGGTAAAAGTCTATTGAAGGATACTGCTTAGTACCTTTCTCAAAGCATAGGTTATAAATGCTCAAATTGTGGAAAACCATCTTGACTCATAGCCTCATAGATCAAAATACAGGGATTAAACTGACAGTGTGGAAAGCAATCAACAAAATAAAGCAGATATTAACTGGCCACAATGCATAGACCTTATTTGTGTCCCCAAACTCACAAGTAAAGTGGTTTTTAAAAAGAGGAAAAGACTGATTGGCTATCTAGATTGTTGTTTGTTTTCAGTTGTATGATTGCATTTCTTTAAAGACCAGGCCTGGGGGTGGGGGGTCCTGGAGGGATGGCTTAGCAGTTAAGGCATTTGCCTGCAAAGCCAAAGGACCCAGGTTCGATTCCCTAGGACCCACTTAAGCCAGATGCACAAGGTGGCACATGCATCTGGAGTTTGTTTGCAGCTGCTGGAGGCCCTGGCGTGTCCATTCTCCATTTTTTTTCTCTCTCAGCCTCTTTCTGACAAATAAATAAATAAAAATAAAATATGTATTTAAAAAAAAAAAACAGACCTGAGGCCAGAGTAATGGCTTAATGGTTAAGGTGCTTGCCTGCAAAGCCCAAGGGCCCTAGTTCCCTGGTACCCATGTAAGCTAGATGCACAAAGTGGCACATGTGTTTGGATTTCATTTGCAGTGGCTGGAGGCCCTGGCACACCCATTCTCTCTCTCTCTCTCTCTCTCTCTCTCTCTCTCTCTGCCTCTCTTTCTCTCTTTCTCTGCCTCTCTTTCTCTCTCTCTCTGCCTCTCTTTCTCTGCCTCTCTTTCTCAAATAAATAAAAATGTTTTAGAAATAAAATAATAAATTAACAGCCAGGCCTTTTCACAGTGAGGTATGATGTCTGGAGTTTGATTCAAACTAATGCAGTTGGTGAGGAAAGGGTGGAGTCTACAGCAGAACAAGTGGTACAAAACCGGTCAGGTATTGATCATGGGGCTATTTTGTATCTAAGAAGCTTGCATGCCACTAAGCATTTCAGCCTATAGTACGATATAACACTAGACAAAGTTTTGGAATTCTAGCCAGGGAACAGAGTGCAGACAAGGCAGGTAACTTCTCCTGATACAGTTGCTACTCAGTATTATAGAGGGATAAAACTGAGTGACCCTGAGGCTCTCTCCAGCTCCACTATTCTAGAATTGTCCACTCAAACACTTCCAATGGATACATACATGTATCAAAGATAGAGGAAACAGCTGGATGTGGTGGCACACGCCTTTAATCCCAGCACTCGGGAAGCAGAGGCAGGAGGATTTGCTATGACTTCAAGGCCACCCTGAGACTCCATAGTGAATTCCAGGTCAGCCTGGGCTAGAGCGAGACCCTACCTCGAAAATCCAATAAATAAATAATAAAAGATAGGAACATCCCTAAAATGTTGTACTTCATATAAGTTTTTAGAAAAACTTTAGAAAAAGAAACAGTCATTTATACATTTCCAAACTTGTTCAAAACAAATGTGCTGTTGAACAACTAATAGCTGAACTGTTAGTCATGAATTATTCAGGTCTTTTCTATCTGTCTTTTAACTTGTATACTGCTATAGACTGTTTACATTTTTAGTAACATAATTATAGTAGTAACATTTACAACAACCATAACAAAATTCTATGGCTCTAAAATGCTAAGCCACAACCTAAAAAAAAAAAAAAAAAAATTAACCCACAAATATAACTTTTACACTTTGATTTTATTTACAAGGAAAGGCATTTAAGCTGCAGACTTCTAGCGCAGCATGTCATTTTTTACAGACAGAAGTGTAATGACGTGAATTACTCACCTTATTGCTTAGTTGAGGAAAAGCGATGCTCTGATAAGGGAAAGACTGGTCATCAACGATGTGCCAGTGGAGAACATTAAATTTATTGAAAGCCATGGCGTCCTGCAAGCAAGAGTATTGAAAATTATACAGTACAGAAAGAATACACAGACATACCGTGTCGCTCCATTTGAGACTGCTTCCAGCAAGTCTGCTTTCCTTTGAAAACTTTTTCCACACAGAATGAATGCAGGACAAGCAAAGAATCTTCATGGCCATATAGTTTATATGGCATGTCTTTATTAAAAACCCCGTACGTGGGGCTGGAAAGATGGCTTAGCAGTTAAGACACTTGCCTGCAAAGCCTAAGGACACCCATGTTTGACTCTCCAGATCCCACATAAGCCAGATGCACAAAAGTGAGGCAAGCACAAGGTCGCACATGCCCACTAGGTGGCGCAAGCATGTGGAGTTCAATTGCAGTGGCTGACGCCCTGGTGGGCCAATTCTCTCTCTCCAAAAAATAATGTGTTCTACATAGTAAGCCATGATGTTGCTCTATGGAAGGAGAGCAAGCTTATGAATTTCCTGGTATTGTGGGGGGTGCCAAGTATGGAAAATAGTTCTTGGTTAATACTGTCTTTGGGAATGGGACAGAGGAAAGGTGAGGCATTCACTGAGGTATCAAGGCTTAGAATTCCCACAGATATAAAAGATGAGGGATAAACCTGAGAGGTAACTAACATTCATGACAAACTGGCCAATGAGAGTCAAAAGCCCCAGCTGAGGAAGTACATGTCCCTGGGGAGGAAGGGATGGGGGAAGGAAGCCCAGTGCTTAAGCATACTACAAAAAAAAATTGTCTGGAGTTCGTTTGCAGTGGCAAGAGGCCCTGGTGTGCCCATTCATTCTCTCTCTCCCTCTCCCTCACCCTCTCCCTCTCTCTCTCTCTCTCTTGCTCTGAATGCACGTTTGTGGGTCTCTGTCTCTCACTCACTATGCTTACAAGTAAATAAATATATTTTTTAAAAGTCTTGTTCCAGCCTCCATGACAACAGGAGTAACCGGCATATAAAACCATCACCAGGGGGCACACCTTCAGAATGGGAAACAAATCAGGACCCAGTGATTACCTACCAGAGTTTTTAGAATGTGCTTTAATGGCAGGTAGTGTCTGGATGTATCAATTAAAATTCCTCTATGAGCAAACCTTGGAGAATCAACAATGTTGGATTCATTGATGGTGACCTGGAAAACAAAACTTTGATTAGTTTTAGAATTTTCTTTCCACTTGGGTTTAATAAAAACTACTGCCATCTCTACAAGTATTGGATAAAAGATTGATTTAGAATAACAAAAAAGCATGGAATTCACATCTGACAACCAAGACAAATGTTTGGAGAAAAGAAACTTTCAGGAAACCACGACAGGTAAGCAAAAGACTTTTTTCTTTCTTTCTCTGTTTTTGTTTTTGTTTGTTTGTTTTTTGCTGCTTTTGAGGTGCGGTTTTACTCCAGCCCAGGCTGACCTGAAATTCACTCTGTAGTCTCAGGGTGGCCACGAACTCACAGCCATCCTCCTACCTCTGCCTCCTGAGTGCTGGGACTAAAGGCGTGCGCCACCACAACCAGCTCTTGTTCTGTTTCTACAGGCATGGTCTCATGTAGCCCAGGCCAACAGAGGATGACCCTATAATTCTGATCCTTTTGCCTCCACCTCCTAAGTGCACCACCAGCCTGGTTTATGCACTGCTGGGAATCAAACCCAGGGCTTTGTACATGCTAGGCAAGCACTCAACCAATTGAACTACATCTCCAGCCCCATGATTATATCTTTCTAATAGCAATATGTGTATCGAACAATCCTCAGTAATACACAGCAGTAATACTTACAGTTCCATAAGAATCTTCGTAAACTAACTGGCTAAAGGTCTCCAAACCTGAGGAAAGAAAAGTTATTACATTAATGTATAAAATAATATATTGGAGCCGGGTGTGGTGGCACACACCTTTAATCCCAGTGCTCAGGAGGCGGAGGTAGGAGGATTGCTGTGAGTTCGAAGTCACCTTGAGAATACAGAGTGAATTCCAGGTCAGCCTGGAATAGACTGAGACCCTACCTCAAAAAACCAAAAATAATAATAATTATAATGGGACAATAGAAGTTGAACTATCTAAACAGACCCATAACCATATGGCAAATAAAAATTAGTACTGTACCCATACTTTAAATACATGACTAAATCTATATTCTGTAATACTTTTGTTTTGTATGGGCACTTGCTTGCCAAGTCTGCAGGCACAGGTTTAATTCCTTAGTACCCACATAGAGCCAGATGTACAGATGGTGAATGCATCTGGAATTTGTTTGCAGTGGCAGGAGGCCCTGGTGTACCCATCTCTGTCTTTCTTACTCTTTCTTTCTCTCTCAAATATATATATATATATACATGTATATATATTTTTGAGGGGGGCCAGGTTTCAAGGTAGGGTCTCACTCTAGCCCAGGCTGAACTGGAATTCACTCTGTAGTCTCAGGGTGGCCTCGAACTCACGGCGATCCTCCTACCTCTGCTTCCTGAGTGCTAGGATTAAAGGCATGCACCACCAAGCCCTGCTACAAATATATAAATATTTTTAAATTTATTTATTTATTTATTGAGAGAATGGGTGTGTCAGGGCCGCTAGAATGCACCTACTCTCAAATATGTTTAAAGACATCAAATGCGGGGGGTGGGGGTCTAGAGAGATAGCTTAGCAGTTAAGGAGCTTGCCTGCAAAGCCAAAGGACCCAGGTTCGATTCCCTAGTACCTACCATAAAGCCTGATGCACCAGGTGGCACAGGCATCTGGAGTTAGTTTACAGTGGCTGGAGGCCCTGGCCCGCCTATTCTTTCTCTATCTGCCTCTTGCTCTCTCTCCTCTCTCCCACAAGTAAATTAACTATATATATAAATTAAAGGTCAAATGGGGTTTCTCCTGTGCTTTGTCTAGGACAGGTTTTGTGGTAACCATTTTGGAAGGAAATCAAGCATGCTGCAGAGAGCCCAAGAAGGGCACCATTTTGCTTGGCTTGATTTCACAAAACACCACATGAAATCATTCCTCTACTACAAACAATGAAACTGCAGGAAACTTACCTCGCAGTGCTCCCCAAACTCTGTTGGCCTTGAGGAAAGCCACTGGCTCCTGCACAACTAGAGAATCTGTGGGGGAAGGGGACTTTTGTTACTCCTTCAGTAACACACAACCTCTTTTCTAAACGTATCATCGGGATTCTTGCATCATTGTTTTCTCTTTCCCCCAGCACGCTCCACTTAGCTGTTGCGTAGCTTCCTTAAACTCAGTGTCCCAACATGAGCTCCTCCCTCCCCGTACTTTAACCGGCCATTTCCTGTGTGCCTCAGGTCTCTGAGTTTCAGCGTCACTAGCCAGCCAGGTGAGCTGCTCAAGCCAGTAGTCACATCCATGACTCATTTTTCCCTCCAGGAGAGCTATGTACTCCAACTGGCCTCACAGAGGAGAGTCCTGGCTACGCCTAGACTTTAGGAAACAGTCCTCAGTGCCCACAGTCCTTGGTCACCCAAACCTCCTACTCCTCACAGAGTTCACCCCACTCGTTTTTGTTTTTTCTTCTCCTTTTTGTTGTTGTTGTTGTTGTTGTTTGGTTTTCCAAGGTAGGGTCTCACTCTGGTCTAGGCTGACCTGGAACTCACTATGCAGTCTCAGGGTGGCCTTGAACTCATGGCGATCTTCCTACCTCTGCTTCCTGACTGCTGGGATTAAAGGCGTGCGCCACCACACCTGGCTTATCTTTCTTTTTTCCATTTGCCTGCCTTTCCCCAACATCACCTGAAATCTGCCCTAACGCATGCTCTCTAGCTCCACTAAGCTTAATTTAGCTTGGCCCTGCTCAATGCAAAATTCATATCCATCAAGAATGAGGCTTTATGTGCTGGAGAGATGGCTTAGCGATTAAGCGCTTGCCTGTGAAGCCTAAGGACCCCGGTTTGAAGCTCAATTCCCCAGGACCCACGTTAGCCAGATGCACAAGGGGGCGCACGCGTCTGGAGTTCGTTTGCAGTGGCTGGAGGCCCTGGCACGCCCATTCTCTCTCTCTCTATCTTCCTCTTTCTCTCTCTGTCTGTCGCTTTTGAATAAATAAATAAAATAAATAATTAAAAAAAATAATGAGGATTTAGGACTGGAGAGATGGCTTAGCAGTTAAGGTGCTTGCCTGCAAAGCCAAAGGTCCCAGGTTAGATTCCCCAGGACCCATGTAAGCCAGATACACATCTGGAGTTTGTTTGCAGTGGCTGGAGGCCCAGGTGCGCCCATTCTCTCTTCCTCTCTTCTAAATATATGTAAGCCAGGCATGCTAGCACACACCTTTAATCCCAACACTTGGGAGGCAGAGGTAGAAGGATCACCATGTGTTCCAGGACACCCTGAGACTACATAATGAACTCCAAGTCATCCTGGAGTAGTGAATCCCTACTTCGAAAAAAAAAAAAGAATGAGGCTTTAGACAAGACATGGGTGCACATGTGCATAATCCCAACACTTGTGAGGTACAGGAAGAAGGACTGCAGGTTCAAGACCAGTCTGGAATACATAGTGGGACATCCCAGCACTTGGGAGGCAGAGGGAGGAAGATCATCAGGAGTTTGAGGCCACCCTGAGAGTATATAGTGAATTCCAGGTCAGCCTGGGCTAGAGTGAAACCCTACCTAAAAAAAAGGACTAGGGCTGAAGAGATGGCTTAGTGGTTAAGGTGTTTGCCTGCAAAGCCTAACAACCTGAGTTCGATTCCCCAATACCCATGTAAAGCCATATGCACAAAGTGGTGCATGCACTCATTCTCTTCTCATTCTCTCTCTCTCTCTCTCTCTCTCTCTCTCTCTCTCTCTCTCTCTCTGCTTGTAAAGAGGTGCTCATCCTTCACCTCTGGAATCATGCCCTGCCCAAAGTTAGCTCATAGCCATTTTAGTTTTAGAGTAGCCTGGGCAGGTTGACCAGAAGATACAGAGGTTACAGAAACAGAAAGCTGAAGATGTGTGTGATGTAGGCTTTGCCACCGAGAAAACACTGGCAGCTTGGAAGTTAATGATTTAATACAGTCTCCTCTGGACAGCTTATTACCCTCTAATGTTCACAGACTTCTGTCACAGGACAACTGGCTACCGGAGGGGAAAAGATGTGTATCATTCATGTGACACTCTTCAGCTGACAGTCTTCTGACACAACAGCCTTCTCTGTCAGAAGACCACAGTGCTGAGCTAGGTAAATGCCAGCCCCAGAGATGCATTGACACTAAATAGGCATGTCTCCTCTCCATCCGTATGGAAATCTGAATCAGCTACGCAGAACTCACTGTGAACCATTGATGCATAAAAAACATTTTCCCCACATTGTGATTTTGTGCGGAGGGGGGATTTTGGAGGTAGGGTCTCACTCTAGCCCAGGCTGACCTGGAATTCATTATGTAGTTTCAGAGTGGTCTGAAACTCACGGTGGTCCTCCCATCTCTGCCTCCCAAGTGCTGGGATTAAAGGCGTGCGCCACCATGCCTGGCTTCCATATTGTAACTCTGAGGTCTCCTGGGAAGGAAACCCAAAAACATGAACTTGATGGCATACTTGATGCAAATTATTTCCCAACAGCTGAGGACTGGCTCGTAGTAAAAGATTCTAACTCAGCTCATTAAATCATATAGCAACTAGATTTGGCTGCGAAATATGCACACTCATCGCGATAGAATTTTAATTTCAAAACCAAATTTTTAGTGCTAACAGTGACCACCTCCCTCGTGGGAGACAGGAGTGGCATCTTTGACTTTCATCTATCCCCTTCTATACCTTTTTTGCACCATAAACATTTTTCTTTTGGAGGGTGTATGTACAAATAACAGCAATATAGTGTTCTCTAAAAATAATATTACACCCAAGGGTAAATTCCCCATTGAGACAGAAACCCACATAGTCCCCTCTACCTTCCTCAGAAGAAACACATAGTAGTCCTTTTTCTGGCATTTACACACATGGTTAAGTAATGAAAAAATATAGTATTCGGGCTGGAGAGATGGCTTAGCAGTTAAGCGCTTGCCTGTGAAGCCTAAGGACCCCGGTTCGAGGCCCGACTCCCCAGGACCCACGTTAGCCAGATGCACAAAGGGGCGCATGCGTCTGGAGTTCGTCTGCAGTGGCTGGAGGCCTTGGTGTGCCCACTCTCCTCTCTCTCTCTCTCTCTCTCTGTCGCTCTCAAATAAATAAATAAAAATAAACAACAAAAATTATATATATATATATATATATATATAGTATTAAAAAAATATAGTACTGCTGCTGTGTAAGTCCCTGTGGGTGTTGATATATAAATGGCATCTTCCTGGACGCATGACACAACTTCCTATGTCCGACTCAGCAGTTTATTTTGGCGACTCTCCGTGTCGGCCCACTCTTTATGACACTGTATTCTAAGCTGTTGAGTAGAATTCTTTAGTGTGGATTAACTTTATACATTTAGTCATTCCTCTACCAATGGACTTGAATGCTGTGTGTAAACTCTTCGTGATTATGAGGAACCACCCCAGACTCATGTAACTGCGTCTTTAAAGGAGAAACTGGCTCATGCCTAGCTCTCAGGGTGTGCCTGCTTTGGGTTTTGATTATAGCAGGATTTTAGGGCTTTTTTGTTTGTTTTTTTGTTGTTCATTTCTTTGTTTTGGCTTGGTTTGGTTTTTCGTAGGGTCTCACTCTAGCCCAGGCTGACCTGGAATTCACTATATAGTCTCAAGGTGGCCTCAAACTCACTGTGATCCTTCTACCTTGGCCTTCCAAGTGCTTCTATTAAAGGTGTGAGCCACCACACCCGGCTTGGGTTTTTATTACAGCAGAGTTTCACTGCTGTTTCTGTAGTGCTGGAGACTGAACCCAGGGCCTTGTGCGAGCTAAGCTACACCCCTAGCCCCAAAGAGTATTTGACACTTGTCAATTCCTCCAGCATTTTCCGGACATGTGATGTCTTTGTTATTTGGACTCATATATGCTAACTTTTGAACATCATCATCAACTGATATAAAGACTTCGAATTAGGGACTAGAGAGATGGCTTAGCAGTTAAGGCATTTGCCTGCAAAGCCAAAGGACCTTGGTTCGATTCCCCAGGACCCACAAAAGCCAGATGCACAAGGAGGCACATGCATCTGGAGTTCGTTTGCAGTGGCCGGAGGGCCTGGCGCACCCATTCTCTCTCTCCCTCTCTCTGCTTCTTTCTCTCTCTCTCTCTCAAGTAAATAAATTAATTAAAAAGAATAAAGAAAAAAAGACTTAGAATCAGAGCTGGAGAAATGGCTTAGTTAAGGCACTTGCCTGCACAGCCAAAGGACCCAGGTTTGATTCCTCAGGATCCAGATGTTCAAAGTGGCACACACATCTGGAGTTCATTTGCAGTGGCTTAAGGCTCTGGCACGCCCATTCTATCTGCCTCTTTCTCTCTCCTTCCCTCTCTCTATTACTCAAATAAATAAATAAATAAGGTTTTAAAAATATTTTTATTTACCTATTTGAGAGAGGAGAGAGAGAGAATGGGCACGCCAGGGCCTCCAGCTGCTGCAAAATAACTGTAGACACATGCACCACGTTATGCATCTGGCTTACGTGGGTCCTAGGGAATCGAACCTAGACCCTTAGGCTTCACAGGCAAGTGCCTTAACCACTAAGTCACTTCTCCAGCCCTAAATAAGTAAGTTTTTTTTTTTTTTTTAAGACTTAAAATTAGTTTATCCTTCACCAGGTAAATTTCCCAATCACTTATCTTTTTTCTCTCAGAATAGAGGGTTTTCAGAGCTGACTGGATGATAGGTGATGACTCTGCAGTCTTGATGCGTTCCATCTTTCAGAATGTATAAAGCATCTATATTGTCAGTGATAACAGATGGCAGTTTCCTTGACAACACAATGGCCATTTCTATCCTATCCAGATTGGACAGCCTACCTCATATGGCATCCAGTATACTGCTGAGTATCCACTGAGAGCAGGTACATTACCCTATTTCTCCTCCAAGGACAACCACAGAACTAAAACGAAATGAAGCCATTCTCCAAAGATGGATTAAGAAATCTCACTTATAACAAGAAGACAATGCTCTGAACTTAACTGTCTGTACAGGCAGTGTGAGGACAAAGGTGTCACTCTTTCTCTAAATGTGTGACATTCCTTCTATTTTTATGCCCAATTCCCCAGTGCCTCTTCCTCTAACCCTATTATACACGTTCACACACTGTTCGGCTTAGAGTTCTTGTAATCCCACGCTATTCCCAGCTAGCAAACACTGTAGAGAAGGCATGCTCCCATCTGGAGATGCAGTTTGGTGGAAAGTGTTTGTCTAAGGTGCAAGAAGCTGTGGGCATGAGCCCCAGGAGTAGCACAAAGGGGGAAGAAAGAAGAAAGAAAGGAAGGGAGGGAGGGAGAAAGGGAGTGAGGAAGGGAGGGGAGGGAAGGGAAAAGGTATACTCTGTTGTTATTCCTTCTGAACAGTTTGGAGAAAGTCCCAAGGAATAATGCTTTAGCAACAACAACCAAAACTTCCATGACTAAACACTGATTATCAAATAAAACAGCTCTAATCACTCTAAATCTCCAGTTCTACATTACCTTTGTATAAAATTGGCTTATTGACAGGCGTGGTGGTGCACCTATCTTTTCTTTTTTTTTTTCTTCAAGGTAGGGTCTCGCTCTAGCCCAGGCTGACCTGGAATTCACTATGTAGTCTCAGGGTGGCCCCGAATTAAGGGCGATCCTCCTACCTCTGCCTCCCGAGTGCTGGGGTTAAAGGCCTGCACCACCACGCACTGCTGGTACACCTACCATTAATCCCAGCACTAGGGAGGCAGAGGTAGAAGGACTTCTGCAAGTTCGAGGTCAGCCTGGGACTAGAGAGTGAGTTCCAGTTCAGCCTGTGCTAGAGTGAGACCCCCACCTCAAAAAAAAAAAAAAAAGTTATAGAAACTATGGCCATACATACAAATCTGTCTTCAAAGACAGAAGAAATTGCCTGGCCTCAAAAAATAAGAGATTAGGCCAGGCGTGGTGGCGCACACCTTTAATCCCAGCACTCGGGAGGCAGAGGTCACCCTGAGACTACATAGTAAATTCCAGGTCAGCCTGGGTTAGAGTGAAACTCTACCTCGAAAAACCAAAAAGAAAAAAAGTAAGAGATTAGGGCTGGAAAGCTCTTGCCTGTGAAGACTAGGGACCCAGGTTCAATTCCCCAGGACCCACGTAAGCCACGTGCGCAAGGTAGCACATGTGTCTGGAGTTCGTTTGCAGTGGCTGGAGGCCCTGGCACATCCATTCTTTCTCTATCTGCCTCTTTCTTTCTCTGTCTCACAAATAAATGAATATTTTTTTCTTGAAAAAGAGAGATTAGGGTTGGAGAGATGGCTTAGTAATTAAGGTGCCTGCCTGCGAATCCTAAGGACCCAGGTTTGACTCCCCAGAACCCACATAAGCCAGACGCACAAGGTGACACATGTGCACAAAGTCACATGTGTGCACAAAGTGACACACATATCTGGAGTGCGACTGCAGTGGCTAGAGGCCCTGATGCTCCAATTATCTCTCCCTTTCTCTCTCATAAAAAATAAATAAATAAAACAGGGCTGGAGAGATGGCTTAGCAGTTAAGGCACTTGCCTGTGAAGCCAAAGTTCCCAGGTTCGATTCCCCAGGACCCACATAAGCCAGATACACAAGGTGACACATGCATCTGCATTCGTTTGCAGTCGCTGGAGGCCCTGGCATGCCCATTCTCATTCTCTCTCTCTCTCTCTCCCTCTCCCTATCTTTCTCTCTGTGTTTACAAATAAATAAATAAATATT
Organism: Dipus sagitta; assembly: GCA_036346955.1. Lineage (NCBI taxonomy): Eukaryota > Metazoa > Chordata > Mammalia > Rodentia > Dipodidae > Dipus > Dipus sagitta. Next base: position 30,271,013 of record CM070787.1, on the reverse strand, counting down.
TATAAAAATAAAATAAAAATAAGAGATTAGTTAAGCAAATTCTACCATACAGTGGTAGGTTGTAAAGCCATTATAAATTATGTTACAAAAAATATTTACTGTGGCCAGGCATGGTGGCACACGCCTTTAATCCCAGAACTCGGGAGGCAGAGGTAGGAGTATCGCTCTGAGTTCAAGGCCACCCTGAGACTCCATAGTGAATTCCAGGTCAGCCTGGAACAGAGTGAGACCCTACCTCAAAAAAAAAAAATACTGAAACATAACTTTTTATTATACAAAACTGCCAAAATCAAAATATCAAAACCCATATATACAGAATTATTTTCATTTCCTCTCCCTTGTCTTTCCCTTCCCCTCTTTTTTGAGACAAGATCTCACTCTAGGCCAGGCTGGCCTTAACGTCATTGCAATCTTCCTGCCTCAACCTCTCTAGTGCCACACTCAGCTAATTTCCATTTTTGTGTCAATGTTTATATCTTCATAAAACATTTAAATGTCCCATGCTCTAAGACATATACATATACTTGAAATAACAGTGGTTAATTTTGTCTTCATGCTGGGGTTGTAAGTGATTTACTTCTTCTGTACTAACTGTACTTACTGACAAATTTTCTACAATGATGATCCATATTATTTTTATAATATGTACTTACAGGACTCATCTGAAGACAAACTGGGGAAGGAATCACACTGTGACTCAAGGGTAATTAACACCTGAAGTTGCTGTAACTGTGGTCCAGCCCGAAATTTAGCAAAGCCATGATGCCGCGTATGAAAACCAAAGATATACTCATAGTATCTGTGGGAGAAAACAATTTAAACAAGTTTAACGTAATGAATATTGAGTGCATACATGCTAGTAAACACTGCAGTCGACTCCTCAGATCCATTCCACCATGCAGTGCAACCAGAGACTCTTAACCCAAGCTTAACCCAAGTACCTTAGAGCTGCTTGAGGAAATTTTTATTTTTAGTGCTTTTAAGCTTTTTGAAGTAGGGTCTCACTCTAGCCCAGGCTGACATGGAATTCACTATGTAGTCTCAGGGTGGCCTTGAACTCATGGCAATCCTCCTACCTCTGCCTCCCGAGTGCTGGAATTAAACGCGTGCGCCACCACACCTGGCTCAAGATCAAAATTTCTGAGAATAGGACCCATAAACAGGAATTTTAAAAGTTCCTCCACACTCCCAAGTGATTCAAATAAAACCCCTGTTAAGGAGGGAGGGTATTACCATGGGATATTTTTTATAATCATGGAAGATGTCAATAAAAATTGAGAAAAAAAAAAAAAAACCTGTTAAGAACCAGCAACCAGAGACTGGCATGCCAGTAATCTCAGCACTTAGGATGTAACGGGAGGAGGCTCAGGAGTTCAAGGTCATTTTAGCTTAGGTTCAATACCAGCCTGTCTATATGAGCCCTCGTCTAGAAACAAAAACAAAACAAAACAAGGACAACCAGCCATCAAACCCATTACTGTAACCCACCCTCATGCTGACTGTGATGAGGTATGTCTGTTTGGAAGCCCACAGAGAAAAGGGACATTTTTTTTTTTCTGTGACACTGGGATCTACCGTAGCTGTCTTGAAGATGGAAGAATATGGATCCCTGATCTTAAGAGTCTACCTCGGCGCCTGCCTCCAGCTACCTTCCCCAGTGGGTAGATTTCCTAATGTGTGTTAAGTTTTCTTATTGCTTAAGCCAGGTTGACCAGAGGTCCTGTGGCCCTCCAACTGAAGTAACCTAGCTGAAACAGAAAGCCAAAATCAAGGTTACCGGAGACTTTAAAATGTTGGCACCCAAATGTCAAAGAAAGGTTAGGATATGAAAATTTAAAGGAGTGAACGAAGATAAATAGTCTTCAAAGCAATAGTTTAAATACTTTATAGATTCTGGGTAAGCCAGAGGTTATACAGGAAACATGCAGAATGACATCGCATCATGCTTTTCGTGGAGAGTAAAAGGGAAGGGGTAGGAACATTCCATAAATTTGGATGTGCGTGGAAGCAAGCCAGTAAGACCATAGAATGGAAGAGGAAGGTCCCGAGAGCCCTTCTCACAGGAAAAGCTTGCAAGATTTAAATGAAATTAATAAATTAAGATGGCAAATTTCATATTATATATTTTCACTTTCGCTGTTGTGTTTGTGTGTGTGTGGGGGGGGGGATGGATGCCTAGCCTGCAGCGAGGGTCACTTGCCTACAATGGCTGGAGTGGAACACTGGGTGTCCCACCCCACGGCTCTTCCACATGGTCTGATTTTCGATTCTCCAGTCTCTGCTTCCCAGCATGACTAGGGTTCCAGGTGTGTGTGGCCATACCCAACTGTCTTGAAATTTTTTTTTTAATTTTTTTTGTTCGTTTTTATTTATTTATTTGAGAGTGACAAGAGAGAGGAAGAGGCAGATAGAGAGGAAGAGAGAGAATGGGCGCGCCAGGGTCTCCAGCCACTGCAAACGAACTCCAGATGTGTGCGCCCCCTTGTGCATCTGGCTAACGTGGGTCCTGGGGAATCGAGCCTCGAACCGGGGTCCTTAGGCTTCACAGGCAAGCGCTTAACCGCTAAGCCATCTCTCCAGCCCTGTCTTGAAATTTTTTAAGAAAATTAAAGGCCCAGAGGATGTAGCTCAGTGGTATAGTCTTTCTAGTTTAGCATGTGTACAACTGTGTGTTATCTCCAATACTTAAAAAACAAAAGGTGGTGGGGGAGGGGTGCTGCTGGCCAGCTTTTAAGAACTGAAAGATCGAAGCTTAGTGGTTGAGGTGCTTGCCTGCAAAGCCAAGGGACTGGATTCCCCAGTGCCCACATAAAACCAGATGTACTAGGTGGCACATGCATCTGGAGTCTGTTTGCAGTAGCTGGAGACCCGGGCACACCTACTCATTCTCTATCTGCCCTTTTCTTTTTCTCTTAATATTTATTTATTTGACAGAGGAAGAGGGAGAGAGAGAGAGAGAGAGAGAGAGAGAGAGAGAGAGAATGGGCACACTAGGGCCTCCAATGACTGCAAACAAACTCCAGACGCGTGTATCTGGCTAATGTGGGTCCTGGGGAATTGAACTGGGGTCCTTTGGCTTTGCAGGCAAATGCCTTAACCGCTAAGCCATCCCTCCAGCCCTATCTGCCCTTTTCTCTCTCTCTCTCTCAAATACCTAAGTAAAATATTTAAAAAATTAAAAAAATTTTAAAAATAATAAAAAATAAATAAAACCTGCGAGTCAGGCATGGTGACGTATGTCTTTAATCCCAGCACTAAGGGCACATGGATAGGAGGATTGCTATGAATTAGAGATCAGCCTGAGACTGCATAGTGAATTCCAGGTCAGCCTGGGCTACAGCTAGAAGACCCTACCTCGAAAAACCAAAAACAGAAAAAAGAAAAAGAAAGGAAAAAAAAAAAAAACATGACTGTTTCCCATGCAGTAAACCCTTGTCTGGAAGCTGAGAAACAGCTACACACCTAAAAGCCGGATTCTCCCAACAAAAATTATTATTTCAAAGCAGGAGCATAGCGTGGGCTTTTCTAAGGCAGGAGCCGTAGGGCTGGCAAGGAGGTTCCGTGACTTAAGTGCTTGTGACTCAAACCTGAATACCTGAGTTCGAACCACCAGAGCCACGTAAGAAAGCTAGAAGCCATCGCTGGGCTCCCATAATCCCAGCACACTGACGGCAAGTCGGGAGGTGGGGACAGAATTTCCCTGAAGCTCTAGGGGGTCCCAGCAAAGAACAGCAGTGAGACCCAGAAAGATACCCTGCCTCAAACAGGGTAAAAAGGAGACGACCAGCCGGAAGGTGGTCCTCTGACCTCCACCCACATGTGAGCCAGGTCCACACTCTGATATACACAAGCAAACATACACGCAAAGATGGGAGCCATAGATTTCTGAACAGCCTGGGGCCTGGGTGTGTGTGCCCCACCAGTTGGAGTTTTCCGGAGCATACCTTCCAAACCACTGCGCTGCCCCTGAGCTCCCAGGACGCTCAGCCTGCGTACTTCCAAACAATGCCAAGCGCACTCACTAGCTGCCAGGAGTTGGCAAACCCTTCGGGCAATTATCTGCACCTGTCTTATTAGAATGTCAGACCTGTTTTCAAACCATCCCATAGCTGATTCAAGTCCTGGCTATCCACCTATTGACTTAGGTCACGTATCATCAGGTTTACGATCAATCTGAGCCCCAAGACACCCGGAATAAGGGTGTCTATCTTTAAAGATTTCCAATCCTGAGCCAGGCGTGGTGGCGCACAACTTTAATCCCAGCAGAGCTAGGAGGATCACCGTGAGTTCGAGGCCACCCTGAGAGACTACATAGTGACTTCCAGGTCAGCCTGGGCTAGAGTGAGACCCTACCCTGAAAAACCAAAAAAAAAAAAAAGATTTCCAATCCTAACCAAGATCCCTTTAGATAACCTTCAAGTAACTTTCCATACAATCATGGAACATTCCTCCACACAACTTCGGTTTGACATCTCTCCACCCTGGTTGTCACATTCCTATCAACGGGGACAATATCCACTTAGTTGTACAAAACTGACGGCAAGCGTAATCCACTTGTGGCACGTGGTTCAGAAGTCTGGGTGGCTGCAATCTTTGATTGGCAACATCCTGGGCCTCTTCAGCAGGGGCCACCAGAGCCTAAAGTGTCACATGACCTTGCATGTCTCCACCAGCTGTTTGGGAAAAAGTTAAGCTACAACTTTTGATCACCAGACACAGATAAAATCTAGGGATTCAGAGGTAGGAGGATCGCTGTGAGTTCAAGGCCACCCTGAGACTCCATAGTGAATTCCAGGTCAGCCTGGGCTAGAGTGAGACCCTACCTCAGAAAACCCAAAAAATAAAAAAATAAATAAAAATAAATAAATAAAATCTAGGGGTTCAGGGAGGCAGGGTGGCACCATGACTAGCACCAAATTGGTCCTTCAGGGCAGTCCCACCATGCAAGTTTCACACTGAGGGGGGCGGAAGGGGCAAATACAACCCCCCTCTTTAACACAAAGCCAGCTCTGTGAGGGCCGCTCCGCGGTGATGCCATTGGCTGTGTGCCCCCAAAGGGTGGGGAAAGTTCGAGAAGGCTGCAAAACTGTGAGGTGCTGGACACCTCAGCGGTTCACAGTGCTTTTATCAAAGAGGAAGCAGGCAGAGTAAGCACATGGCTGGTATTGGGAAAAGAGAAGAGCAGACATTGACTAAGCACCGGCCATTTGAGGGCACTCAGAATAGATAACATAGTGAAAGGAAGAAAGAACTGGGAAGGACCTTTAACTTCGGGTCTGCTGTCATCAGAGAAGGAGGGCACGGAGAGACGGGGCTGTAAATGACAGTCAACCCTGGGGGGGAGGCGGGGAATCCCTGACCTTATTTATTTATTTTGAGGTAGGGTCTCGCTCTAGCCCAGGCCGACCTGGAATTCACTCTGTAGTCTCAAGGCTGGCCTCGAAATCACAGCAATCCTCCTACCTCTGCCTCCTGAGTGCTGGCATTTAAGGCGTTGCGCCCTCACGCCGGGACAATCCCTGACCTTTAAAAGGAACTTGTCCATGTCCTACCAGATGCACTTGTCCCTTCACAGAAGAGGGGACGGTCACGTCCCTCCCGGTCTCTGGAGTCTCCCTTATCCATCTCATTGGCAAACCTACACCTTCCACTCGGGTACCCTGCCCCGAGAGCTAGATCCCTGCGCACTCAACACATCCTTCCGGGAGGAAGGAGTCAAGGTTGGGGTTTCAATCGTTGTGGGATTGGAACCTGCCACACAGTCAAGTCCTCGTGAAACCAGATGACGAGAGAGTGTGTGTGCAAGGGCCTCGGGCCGCCCCGGGTCCCCGTGCGCTCCCGGGCCGGCGGCGGTAGTGGTGGGGATGGATACGGGGTGCTCACCGCCGAAACGCCTCCTCCAGCAGCGAGCAGGAGGGGCCCGCCGTGGAATTGGGGCCGTGGACGATGGAGAAGTCGCTGGCGGCGAGGTGGAGCAGCCGCGGGCTCATGTGCACCGAGAGCGGCAGGGGCCACAGCGCCGGCCTCAGCTCGGCCGCGGTGCCCGGGGTCTGCGCCAGCAGCGCCAGCGCCAGCAGCAGCCCGGGGCCGCGAGCGCCGCTCCACCGCCGCTCCATGGCTGCTCCGCTGCCCTCCGCGGCTCTAGCGAGCCCGAGCCCCGGGGACCTGCCTGGGAGCCCCGGCCAGGGCGGAGTCGCCGAGTCATATGACCGCGGGGCTCCGCCTCCACGCCGGGGGACGGGGGAGGGAGCGCCCCGGGTCGCTGCGCTGCGCGGCGCGGGCGGGTGAGCCGGGCCTGTGCTCCCCCTGGCGCCCTGCAACCGGCGGCCCAGCTCCCAGGTCACCCGGTACCCCGAACCCCGCCCGGGTCGCCAGCCTCGGGCTGTGTTCCGCGCCTTTGTCACAGGCCACCGAGAAACGGGAGATCTCGCCTGTTTCTTCCTCCCACAACAGATACCTTGAGGGGACCGTTTCCCAGAAGGTCTGGACTTTTCTATTATGGTCACTCAGCACTAAAAGATTAAAGCCTCCGGGTGAAACTCAGGGGTAGGGGTGGCTTCTTTTGATTAGACTGGAGGTTAAAGTTTATACAGAAAAAACAACCTTGTAAGAGCCTACCTTGGATGGGACAGAGAGGCCTTCTTAAAACTTCAGGACTATCATAGATCTAGTTAATATAAAACTAATATAGAAAATACAAAATGGAGCTGGAGAGATGGCTTAGTGGTTAAGGCGCTTGACTACAAAGCTAAAAGGAGCTAGGTTCGATTCCCCAGAACCCACGTAATCCAGATACACAATGTGGTGCATGCATCTAGAGTTCATTTGCAGCGGGGCTGGAGTTCCTGGCATGCCCATTCTCTCTCTCTCTCCTCCCTCCCTTCCTCTCTCTCTCTCTCTCTCTCTGTGTGTGTGTGTGTGTGTGTGTGTATCTGTCTGTCTCTCTCAAATAAATAACTAAAAATAAATAAATAGAAAAAAAAAAGACCAGCACCACCACACCAATCAGAGGGAGAGAATGGGTGCGCCAGGGTCTCTAGCCCCTGCAAATGAACTCCAGAGCTTGTGCCACTTCGTGCGTCTGGCTTTATGTGGACTGGGGAATCAAACTGGCAAGATGGCTGAGCGGTCTCTCCAGCTCCATTTTATACTTTGTGTATTAGTGGCGCATGTGTCCGGAGTTCATTTGCATCAGCCAAAGGTCCTGGTGTGCCCATTCTCTATGTGTCTGCCTCTTTCTCTGTCTCAAATTAACAAATAAAAATAAATAGTATAAAATGATGCAAGGGAAATATATTTATAATAGGGGTTAATGTAGTTAAAATATAATTTTCCTTAAAAGTTTAAAACATGATTGTTAACAATATAATGAAAGTGCACCAAGGATTACAGCAATTTTAGCTACAATACGGGAAGACAGTGTACTAAAGGAATGTTAGCAGATTGTAACGCCCTGTTGCTGAAGACACTACATGCTTTGATTGCAGTTGAGCTGCAAGCACCTCTCTGCTGGCTAGCTGCCACAGTGCTGGAAACTGCTAAGCAGGATACTGGGAAGAAAAGTCATTAAAAGCCAGACACAGTGGCACAGGCCTTTAGTCCTGGCACTTAAGAGGCAAAGGTGGGAGGGTCATTGTGAGTTCAAGGCCAGCCTGGGACTATGGAGTGAGTCCCAGGTTAGCCTGTGCTAGAGTGAGACCCTACCTTGAAAAATCAAAATAAATAAATAAGTCATTAAAAAAATCTTGTAGAGCTGGGCATGGGGAGGCAGAGGTAGGAGGATGGCTGTGAGTTTGAAGGCCACCCTGAGAATCCATAGTGAATTCCAGGTCAGCCTGAGCTAGAGACCCTGCCTCGAAAAACCAGACCAAAACAAACAAACAAACAAAAAAAATCTGCCAGGAGTGGCGGTACACAACTTTAATCCCAGCACTCAGGAGGCTGAGGTAGGAGGATCACTGAGTTCGAGACCAACCTGAGAGTAATTCCAGGTCAGCCTGTACTAGAGCAAGACCCTACCTCAAAAAAAAAAAAAAAAAAAAAAAAAAAAAATCTTACCCAGCAGTGGAGCCTGAAATCTACATAACCTACCAGCCATGCAAGAGGTGCCCAGTGGTGAAATAATGGGATTAACGGGATGGCTGTTGGGGGGTAACCAACTGCTCTCTGATTGGATTTGAGACCCTGTTCACTGAGGGAGTTCACACCTGGTATTGAAAACAGTCAAAAGCCTATGGCTGGGAGCCAGACGTGGTGGCGGACACCTTTAATCCCAACACTCAGGAGGCAGAGGTAGGTGGATCGCAGTAAGTTCAAAGCCATCCTGAGACTACATAGCAAGTTCCAGGTCAGCCTGGGCTAGAGCGAGACCCTACCTCAAAAAACCAAGAACAAGCCGGGCGTGGTGGCGCACGCCTTTAATCCCAGCACTCGGGAGGCAGAGGTAGGAGGATCGCCGTGAGTTCGAGGCCACCCTGAGACTCCATAGTGAATTCCAGGTCAGCCTGGGCTAGAGCGAGACCCTACCTCGAAAAACCAAAAAAAAAAAAAAAAAAACAAGAACAACAAAAAAGCCTATGGCTTGGAAGGTCCTAGACTTAGGAGGAAAGCTGCAGTTTGGCTAGGTGACTATGCTTTGCCATCACACTGCCCTCTAAATATTCATGTTCATACCGATAGATTAGTGCCACTCTCACCTCACCTTAGGTCAGAGAAGCTTCTTTTTGTAGTTAGTAGGGACTGAAAACTTGTCAAAATGCTGAGAATAAGTGACTGTTGAGTTCTCAGTGTTAACTGAGACATCTATACCACTCCCTCCAAGACTCAGGGAACATTGCCGAAGAGAGGTCAGAAGGAATGTAAGAGGCAGAGGGTGGGAAAGAGTATTTTGGAATGCTGTCTTCTGGGCGTGGCCTTACAGTCCTGATCTCATAGCCACTGTTGTTACCTATATAAGACTGGCACTATATCGGCACATCAACGTTCTGTCGTGGATGGTGGACGAGGGCAAAAAAAAAAAAAAAAAGACATCAAAGTTGAAGAGGGAATATTTGGAAAGAAGAAAGGAATCCGCTGGGCGTGGTGGCGCATGCCTTTAATTCCAGCACACGGGAGGCAGAAGTAGGAAGATTGCCATGAGTTCGAGATCACCCTGAAACTACATAGTGAATTCCAGGTCAGCCTGGGCCAGAGTGAAACTCTACATCGAAAAAAAATAAAGCAAAAACAAAAACAAAAACAAAACAAAACAGAAGGCTGGAGAAACGGCTTAGTAGCACCTGCGAAGCCTAACGACCCAGGTTTGAATCCCTGTACCCAAGTCAGCCAGATATACAAGGTGGCTGATGCATCTGGAGTTCTGTGTGTGCATTCTCTCTTTTTCTCTGTCTGCCTCCTTTCCCTCCCTCTCTCTCTCTCTCTGCCACTTTCTCTCAAACAAAAAATAATAATAAAAATATTTTTCTTAGCCAGGTGTGGTGGTGCATGCTTTTAATCCCAGCACTTGAGAGTTAGAGGTAGGTGGATCACCATCAATTTGAAGCCACCCTGAGACTACATAGTGAATTCAAGGTCAGCCTGGGCTAGAGAGTGAGACCCTACCTTGAAAAACAAAAACAAAAAATGGATGGGGAGAAGAGAAAGTAACAGGAGGGAATTGTGATTGAAGTACATATATGAAAAATGTCAATAAAAAGCTTAAAGGGGGGCCTGGCTGGAGAGATGGCTCAGCAGTTAAGGCACTTACCTGCAAAGCCTAACAATCCAGGTTCAATTCTTGTGGGTATGTAAAGCCAGATGCAAAGTGGTGCATGCATCTGGAATTTGTTTGCAATAGCTAGAGGCTCTGGTGCTCTCTCTCTCTCTCTCTCTCTCTCTCTCTCTCTCTCTCTCTCTGCTTAAAAAGTAAGAGAACATTAGAAGATTGCTCAACAGTTTAACATTGAAGTTGTGCTACAGGACAATAGCCCTGTGAATCTGAACACCAATATAACCACCCTTAGGTCAGAAAGGCTCAAGAGTCCAGTTAGCAACTTAAATAGGAATTTATGACTGCCTCTACCTGTGGTATTTGGAGATAAAATACATCTAGATATAAGAAAGTGATGTGGCCAGATAGAATGTCTTTATACAACTTCCAAGTCAGGTCTTCTCTACCTTTGCTCCATTTTCAGGAAGGTTCTTTTCCTAATTATGATACCCTCGCAGCCCCAGAGTACAAGATCAACTCCTCAAGAAGGCACATGTCCCCCATTAGTACATTAGGATCCTAATCAAGAAACCCACTCAGCCGGGCGTGATGGCACACGCCTTTAATCCAGCACTCAGGAGGCAGAGGCAGGAGGATTGCTGTGACTTGGAGGCCAGCCTGGGACTCTACAGAGTGAGTTCTGGGTCAGCCTGGGCTAGAGTGAGACTCTACCTTGGAAAACAAACAAAAGAATGCCACCCAACCTATTTGATTTCATAACCATCCTGAAGATCTATGACCCAGCAAATCAGAATCACAGATACACAGGAAATGTTTTTAAAATGTTGATGAAGAGCTTTGCAAGGAGAGATTCAGAGAAATGTGAAGGAAGCCAGGCGTGGTGGTCCACACCTTTAATCCCAGCACTCAGCAGCTCCTAGGTAGGAGGATATCTGTGAGTTTGAGCCCAGCCTGAGAGAACAGTGAATTCCAAATCAAACAAACAGAAAAAAAAAGAAAGAAAGAAAAGAAATGTGATGGTTCATGCTGGAAGTCAAATCTCAGGATCATACAAATCATACTATTTTCCCCCTTTTTGTGACAAACTGAACTTTAAGTATCCATTTCAGTCCCCACTTTTATTTTTTAATTTATTTATTAGAGAGGGAGAGAGAAAGAGAGAGAGGGAGAGAATGGGTGCACTAGGGCCTCTAGCCACTGCAACTGAACTCCAGATGCATGTACCATTATGTGCATCTGGCTTACGTGGGATCTGGAGATTCAAACTCGGGTCCTTAGGCTTCCCAGGCAAGTACCTTAACCACTAAGCCATCCCTCCAGTCCCTCAGTCCCCACTTTTATTGTCAGTTGAAGGGCAACAAAACAAAATGTTTCCAAAATTCCGCCTCCAGTTCTTGTTACTATATGCATAATGATGACTTCAACAACTCCAAAACTCAAGAGCTTGAGACAAGAACAAATAGTAAGACAATAAGTATAGTTTTTATGGTTCTTCCAGCCTATCAATTTTCTTTTCTCCATACTTATGTGACTTTTTAATCTTATGTGATTTGAACTTTCTTTCAATTTTCTTCATATGATATTGGGATTTGTTCTGATCCGAATTTTAAAAGGATTACAATTCAATGTCTTCTCTGATGTTTTACAGTTATGTTTTTCTGTTTTGTTTTGTTTGTTTTTTTAAATTATTTTTATTGTTTATTTGAGAGAGAGAAAGAGGCAGAGAATGAAAGAGAGGATGGGCATGTACCACCTTGTGCATCTGGCTTATATGGGTCCTGGGGACTCAAACCTGGGTCGTTTGGCATTGCAGGCAAGTGCCTTGACCATTAAGCCATCTCTCCAGTCTTTTTTTTTTTTCCGGGAGGCAGGGCCTCAGTCTAGCCCAGGCTGACCTGGAACTCATTCTGTAGCCCCATGCCTTGAACTCATGGGGATCCTCCTACCTCTGTCTCCCAAACACTAGGATTAAAGGCGAGAGTTACCATGCGAGAAAGGTTTTGTTTTGTTTTGTTTTGTTTTGAGGTAGGGCTTTGCTCTAGCCTAGGCTGACCTGGACTTCACTATGTAATCTCAGGGAGGCCTCGAATTCACAAGGATCCTCCTACCTCTGCCTCTCAAGTCCTGGGATTAAAAGCATGCCTGTTCCACCATGCAGGGCTCAGTTTTGTTTTTGAATTGAATACTTTACTCAGCTGATTCTTACCTTAGGTTATAATTGAGTAGCATTCTATTTTTATGTGTGCTTAACTAAGATAAGGCTTTATCTTTTCACAGATGGTTAGATCACCAAAATGCCATATAACAAACAGACCATTCTTTGTCCACTGATATAAAACATTTTCTGGGCTGGGGACATGGCTCATTTAGTAAATTATTTGCCACATAAGCATGAGTACCTGAGTGTTGATCCCAAGCAATCACATAAAAACCAGGCATACTAAGGATCTGGGTTCCCAGGTTCAATTCCCCAGTAACCACATAAGCCAGATGCACAAGGTGGCACATGCATCTTGAGTTTGTTTGCAGTGGCTAGAGGCCCTGGCATATCCATTTTTTTTTCTCTCTCTCTCTCTCCTTCTTTCTCTTTCTCTCTTCTCTCTCTTAAATAAATAAATAAACCATTTTTTTTTAACCCACACATGATGTTATGTGCCTATAATCCCAGCACTGGGGAGGCAGAGATAGGGACTACATGAGACTCAATGACTATCCAGTCTAGATGAGTTGGTAAACTGTAGGTTCAGAGAGAAATCTTATCAAAAATAAGGTGCAGCCAGGCATGGTGGCGCACACCTTTAATCCCAGCACTCGGGAGGCAGAGGTAGGATGGCCATGAGTTTGAGGACATCTTGAGACTACATAGTGAATTCTAGGTCAGCCTGGGCTAGAGTGAGACCCTGCCTCAAAAAAATAATAATAAAATAACAAATAAGGTGCAGCTGGGTGTGGTAGCACACACCTTTAATCCCAGCGCTTGGGGAGGCAGAGGTGAGAGGATTGCTGTGAGTTCGGGGATTGTAGAGTGAGTCCAGTTCAACCTGGACTAGAGTGAGACTCTACCTCGAGAGAAAGAAAGAAAAGAAAGAAAGAAGAAAGAGAGAGAGGACAATGAGGTACAGACAAAGGGAAGGTATAGGTTGGTGGTGACAAGTCTTGAGTTATATTGTCAGAAGCTAAGGAATTCCAGAAACTAGCAGAGGCTGCCAGAGAAAAGAAAAGATGCCCTCTTGTGGCTCCCAGATGATGGGCCTTTCTATACCTGAGACTATTACTGCAGAACAGTAAATTCTGTATTCTTAAGCCAAATAACTAATAATAATAATGTGCAGAGTGATTGAAGAAGACACCCTCTGGACTCCAAACACACACGCACATTTGTGCATGTGCACCTGAACACACACATGCCCCTTCATACACAAAATACTTCCCATACTTTAAAAAAAATATTTTATTTATTTAATTGAGAGAGAGAGAGGAAGAGGAAGAGAGAAAGAGAAAATGGGTACTCCAGGGCTTCCAGCCACTGTAAACGAACTCCACACATATGCGCCCCCCTTGTGCATCTGACTTACGTGGGTCTTGGGGAATCGAACCTGGGACCTTTGGCTTTGCAGGCAAGTGCCTTAACCGCTAAGTCATCTCTCCAGCCAGCCCTCATTAATCTTTTCTTTCAGCTCAGCAAACTTGCAAGCAGTGTGAACTGTAAGACACTGCCCTACAGAGCTATACCCAGCACTAATTTGGCCTGGTATAGTTCCGGATAGTTACCTGAGGAATGAAATTAGCATCCATTGATTGGTCATTTTTCCTGTCACCAGTAACATCGTTGACATGCTCTTGACGTTTAAGTCTTAATTATCACTAGGAAGCGCTCCATTCGATGGTTTATTTCAAGACTTGACTACATGTGTCAGACACATGTCTTCACCCCAGATAGGGTACAGACAACAGACCAAAGCACGATTACATCAAACCAATGAGTGTATTGGGGTTTCTTATAGAGCAGGGGGAGGGCTTTGCTCAGAGGAGTAATGGATTAACTCCAAGGCAGCTGCCTGACGGAGAAGCCCACCCCAGCCCAGGCGTTGACTCATGGAAGCTGCCTGCAGCTTGGCTGGATGGAAAGCCTCTTCCTCAAGTAGTTGTTTTCCCCTCTATATAGCCTTAGGGAGGAGTCTTTTCCTTTTCCCAGACGCGTGGACTTCCTGAGTCTCCCTCCCCAGGAGGAAATGTTTCATTCCCAAGGAAATAGCTGCACAGCACTGTGACATTGTGTGTGGCGCAGCACCGGCGTCTAAGCAGAAGGGCATGCGCATGGGGCTGCCCATTCTCGAAGCTGCCAGCCTCAAATTCTCCAACACCAGCAGCAACAACCAGGACAGCACAGTCAGCCTGAGATGGGCCTAAAATCATGTTTCTGATGAAATCTCTGTGTCCTGTGGTCAGAATCCCACAATACTCACTGGTCTCAAATTTCACACAGGGAGCCCGGTGTGGTGGTGCACACGCCTTTAATCCCAGCACCCGGGAGGCAGAGGTAGGAGGATCACTGTGAGTTCAAGGCCACCCTGAGACTACATAGTGAATTCCGGGTCAGCCTGGGCTAGAGTGAGACCCTACCTCGGAAAAAACAAAAACAAAACAAAACAAGAAAATTCCACAGGGAGGTATCAACAGCTGTGATGGTTAAAACGCCATTGTCAACTTGATTAGATGTAGAGTCGCCTTGAGAAAACAAATCTCTGTTCGTGTCTGTGAGGGAGTTTCAAGATTGGGTTAAATGAGGCGAAAAGACCTGCCTTAATTGTGGGCAACCGCAGAGGCTGGGATTCTGGACTTAATAAAACAGAGGAAGCTAGCCGAGCATCACATTTCATCTGTCTCTGTGTGACAGATGCGTCCAGCCAGTTCCTGCTCCTGCAGCCACGCCGCCTTTCCCACCATGAAGGACTCCAGTCCCTCAACTGTAAGCCAAAGCAAGCCCTTGTCCCCTTCCATTGCTTCTTGTCAGGCATCTTGTCACAACAATGGGAAAAGAAACGAATGTAACAATGTTACCACTGTCACACCCAGGCATTCCTTTCCCATTTCAGCCTCCTTCTCAAAGTTTTCAGTGGTTTCTTCCTTCCTTTCTCTCTCTCTCTGTCTCTCTCTCCCTTTCTTTCTTTGTTTCTTTCTTCCTTCCTTCCTTCCTTCCTTCCTTCCTTCCTTCCTTCCTTCCTTCCTTCCTTTCTTTCTTTCTTTCTTTCTTTCTTTCTTTCTTTCTTTCTTTCGGAAAGGCGGTGTGGCGGCCGGAGCAGGAAGTGGCTGGACGCATCTGTCATACAGAGACAGATGAAATGTGATGCTCGGCTAGCTTCCTCTGTTTTATTAAGTTTTGTATTGTTTTATTTTATTTTATTTTTTTTACATTAGACGAACCTTCTGTTTTTGAAGGAATGTTGTAAGAGATGTCAAAAAACAAGTTTTGCTGAATTTGAAATGCTGAAAACATAAATGAAATGCTTAACTATATTGGTACAGATTTTACTATTATGGATCAAGGAAAGATAGCAAGCACTCTTTTTCTGTAATTGATCATCTAGCTTTTCTGGAAAATAGTGTTAGCAAATAATACTGAAAGACAAACCCTAACTCTTCCCTGCTTGTTGTGCGTGGGTGCCGGCAACAGCACTTGTGCAGTACCTGTGAGTGTAGAATGTGGAAGTCACGTGCAGATACCTGGTGCTGGAGTGAACTGAAGGCATGTGCAGTGTTTAAGGACGTGTGAATTCTAACTAGTTCACTCATAAGGCCATTTACACTGTGTGTGTTTTTATTCTCAAGTGAGACGTTCCAGACATTTTACAAAGTGGGTTTTAACTTAAAATAATGCAGTGTGCCAAAAATACTCCTAATTTTCACAGTGCTTTGCTGTGGAGCTGGGCATGGTGGCGCACTGCCTTTAATCCCAGCACTCGGGAGGCAGAGGTAGGAGGATCGCCCTGAGTTCAAGACCACCCTGAGACTACAGAGTGAATTCCAGGTCAGCCTGGGCTAAAGCGAGAACCTACCTAGAAAACCAAAATAAATAAATAAATAAGTAAGGTAATGGGCGGGAGAGTTTATACTGTTTGTAGTACATTTTGAAGCCGTTTTCCTCTGACACGGTAGGTGAAAGAAGAAATGCCAGAGCATCTCCCTGCTGAGAGTTCTCCCATAATCTTTGCGTGGCCACGACAAGCATGGTAAATTCATGCTGTCAAAAGGTTGGCTGTGGACTGGAGAGATGGCTTAGTGGCTAAGCGCTTGCCTGTGAAGCCTAAGGACCCCGGTTCGAGGCTCAATTCCCCAGGACCCACGTTAGCCAGATGCACAAGGGGGCGCACGTGTCTGGAGTTCGTTTGCAGTGGCTGGAGGCCCTGGTGCGCCCATTCTCTCTCTATATCTGCCTCTTTATCTCTCTGTCTGTCACTCTCAAATAAATAAATAAAAATAAACAAAATTAAAAAAAAAAAAAAGAAAAAGGTTGGCCGTGTCCCAGGAAAGTCCTCATGAACCCTGGGCAGCAAGTCTGCACATCTGGTACCTCAGGCTGCTGGCCGAGAGACCAACTTTGAACTTTTAACACTATGATCACTAGTTTTTAAAATGGTTAAAAGATGGTCTTTGGTCCTAGTTCATTATAGATTTTATAATGCCTCGCAACTATATTGCATCCTTCTGTTTACACATTTTTGTATAGTATTTTAAGAGTATTGCTTTAAAAATATCTCTGGCCTTTGATTTGCAGCCACTTTCTCAAGAGTTCTGTTAGCACCACATATAAAGTATTTTTTAAAGAAATTACTTAATATATAATTGTGGGCATAAATTTTATGACTCAGAACATATCCTCCCAAAGAGATAATTTCACAAACTCTGTTAAAATGATTATAATTCATCAATTATTTTCAAAGTATAAATAATCCCTTTTTTTTGGTTTCTCGAGGTAGGGTCTCACTCTGGTCCAGGCTGACCTGGAATTAACTATGTAGTTTCAGGGTGGCCTCGAACTCATGGTAATCCTCCTACCTCTGCCTCCGTAGTGCTGGTATTAAAGGCGTGTGCCACCACGCCCGGCAAAATAATTCCCTTTCAATATACCTGGTTTTCACAGGACAGGACTTCAAAATATGCACCAATAAGTTTTCTTGAAAAATGTATTAAATTTTTGTCATTTGTATTAAACTGCATAAATGTCATGTTTATCTCTTGTACTTAAAAAAAATTCCTTCCAGACCACCCTCATCTTTGCACAGATTAATGTTGAGAACATAATAGAATTTTCTGAGTATATCTTTAAGTGTCCAAGAGGAAGTCTTTGCTTTCTATAATGTTGAAATCATTTGGGATTATTGGTCTGAAAGTAATATGTTTGTCTTTATGTAACCAGTTGTTAGCACTCCCCATTGCTGGCAGTGGGATCAGAGTTGGGGGAAAAACCTAACCAAGGGTTCCTAGTGATGGATACATACCTGCTGGTGATTTGTCTTTTTGACTTGCTTGAGATCTGGTCTCTTTATTTTTGCACAATATATGTTTTGTGGCAAATAATGTTCATCAGCAGAAGAGTTACTCATGCACCGTATGTTGTGGTTCTGTTTCATACGCACTTAATGAGACACCTTGCTACATAAGGTATGTAATTTCTGATAGTTGTGATTTTTCCTAATGTTTGTAATCAAACTTTATGAACTTGGTTTCATCCTTTTCTTGTTATACAAATCCTGAAGAGGTATTTGTTACTTATTTGAACTTTGACTTGGCATAACTGTATTTTACACCTAACTCTAAATATAAGGAGGTCTGGGGCTGGACAGATGGTTTAGCGGTTAAGCGCTTGCCTGTGAAGCCTAAGGACCCGGGCTCAAGGCTCGATTCCCCAGGACCCACATTAGCCAGATGCACAAGGGGGCGCACGCGTCTGGAGTTCGTTTGCAGTGGCTGGAGGCCCTGGCATGCCCATTCTCTCTCTTTCTCTCTCTCTCTCCCTTTCTCTCTCTCTCTCTCTCTGTCACTCTTAAATAAATAAAAATAAACAGAAAATTAAAAAATATATAAGGAGGTCTGAAAGTCAGCCACAATTAATGTTAAATAATTTACCGATTTAACCAATTTTAAATTCTTCAAAGTTCCCATTATTTTTTCTTTGTGGCCCTTAATTCTTTAAAATAACTTGTTCATGGGCTGGAGAAATGGCTTAGCAGTTAGGCGCTTGCCTGTGAAGCCTAATGACCCCGGTTCAAGGCTCGATTCTCCAGGACCCATGTTAGCCAGATGCACAAGGGGGCGCATGCGTCTGGAGTTCATTTGCAGTGCTGGAAGCCCTGGCACGCCCATTCTCTCTCTCTCTCTCTCTCTCTCTCTCTCTATCTGCCTCTTTCTGTCTCTGTCATTCTCAAATAAATAAATAAAAATGAACAAAAAAGATTAAAAACAATAACTTGTTCATTAATTTCTTTTGAAACCATGGATGCTGAAGAAAACATCGCCCGAGATTCCAGATTAATGTGCATTTGTGGTCTGATTTGCGTTACCCCTGATGTTCATTAATTTCTTTTGAAACCATGGATGCTGAAGAAAACCTCGCCCGAGATTCCAGGTTAATGTGCATTTGTGGTCCGATTTGGGTTACCCCTGACTTAGCCGACAGACATCGACGTGGAATAATTGCCACACTTCAGAGAACCTCAGGATTCCAGTCCCCTTTTCAGTCTCTGCCTGTGAATTCAGTAATATAAAATAGTCCATAATAAGGCAGGATAAATAATCAGGTTAAGTGGTTTCCTTTTTATCTGTCCAAAGTTGATAGTGCGCATGTGGTTTTTCAAATTAAAGCTAACACTACCAAAAAGAGAATGAGTGATGGCTTCTTTCAAAGCTGTCATGGCTGCACTTAGGAGGAACTCAGTAACATGTGCCCCGTGGTGCCTGTGACTTTTAGGGACTGGTGCCATTTTGAAGATCTGAGAGTGAAGACTTGGCCCTACCTAGTACCTGATGTCCCAATATAAAGTGTAGAACTCTTTTAATATAAGATGATGCTAATTATAAGCACCTTTTTCAGAACCCTTGAAAGTTATTGGTAGCTTGCTGAAATGCTTCCAGAAATGTCTTAGCATATCTCTGTCTCTGGAAATACATGAGCGGATTGGCTAAAGCTTATTTTGAACTGTAGGTATTTAGTGAACGTGTGGGTTTATTTAGTTTAAAGTTATTATGAACACGTCACTCTGAAGGTTTCATGTAGAAACCGTGTACGTCTATCACGCACATGAATTATTTACAAACAAACTATTGAAAGCCACAGTGTACTCTGAAATGTGTGGCCCCCGAGCTCCCAGGTAACTGGAGGGTTCGGCTGCACAGCTTTCATGAGCCAGTGCTCCTTTCTGTCGTCTCTTGAAATATCTATAGTAAGATGTTGACAGATGTTCTTTGAAAAGTGAAAACTCTGGATTAAATGGAAAACTGATTCCCTGCTATATTTTTTGTTACTAATAAATGATGCTTTTGTAAGTTTCGATGGAAAACTTCTTTGTATTTACACTGAGTGGTACTTATGCCCTTGAGTCTAATTTGAAACATACACTACTTTAAAATTTCCACAAAGATGAATTTCAGTAATCAAAAAATAAAGATATTCCAAAGCTAAAAAAAAAAAAGAGAGAGAGAGAAGAAAGAAAGAAACATATAAAAATAAAGTAACAACACATCATCCTTTCCCTTTCTAGTAGCTGTTGTGCCCAGTTCTCGGCACCCCCAGTGACCACCAAGGAGAACCAAACACGTATGCGAGGGCAAGGAGCTTTACTTCGGGCTTAAGCTCGGTCTCTTGACTTCACCAACGCAGTGGATCTGTACAAGAGCCCCGAGTAGTGGGAGGGTAGGGTTTTTATAGGGATTTGAACATAGAAGAAGGGGATGGGTACGTGATTGGTTGATTAAAACAGTGTACTCTTCTGATTGGCTTAGGATTTTGGCGGGCAAAGTGGGCGGGCTGGGGCTAGGGGAATTGAACTTATCTATGACTACAGGAATGTATGGCGGAAGCAGTTTCCAGTAACTGTTAAGCCCACCCTTACCAGAAAATAAAAACTTAGATGTTGCCGGGAAACAGAAACTTAGGCCTACTGAGGACTCTGAAGCCTGTCATGGCGTCCGTCTGGTTCCTGAGTCCTTCAGTAGCAACAGGCAAACTGCCAGGGTGGGAAGGACAAAAACTCCTCAGTGGTGAAAACCACATGAAGAACTCAGGAAGCCATAATAAGCCTCAGAATCATCAATAGGCCTAAGTTTCTGCTTCCCGGCCAGGTCAGTTTCCTGATAAGGGGGAATAGACTGTCTGCGCCATGCGTTCCTGTGGTCATGGATACGCTTGTTTAAAGTTCCTCAAACACACATAGCCAATTACAATAAAGGTTGCTTAATCTGCTTGGAATCCCCCTAGCCCCCTGCCCACCAGCTTTGCCCACCAGTGTCCTAAGCCTATCAGAAAAATACAAGTGCAGTTACTGCTTAAATCAACCAATCATGTAACCATTCCCCTACTTCTCCCTACTTCTTTGTTCAAATCCCTATTTAAAAAAAACCTGCAGCCGGGCGTGGTGGCTCACGCCTTTAATCCCAGCACTCGGGAGGCAGAGGTAGAAGGATCACCATGAGTTCGAGGCCACCCTGAGACTACATAGAGAATTTCAGGTCAGCCTGAGCTAAAGTAGGACCCTACCTCGAAAAACCAAAATAAATAAATAAATAAATAAAAATAAAAATAAAAAAACCTGCCCCCCTGCTGCTCAGGGCTCTTGTATGGATCCACTGAGCTGGTGAAGTTAAGAGTCTGAGCTTAAGGCCGAAATAAAGCTCTTTGCTGTTGCATACGTGCCTGACTCTCTTGGTGGTCTTTGGGGATTTCTTGATCTGGGCATAACATTCAAGGCTAGGAGCCTTAGAGAGAGAGAGGGAGGAGGGAGGGAGGGAGGCAGGGAGAGAGAAAAGCTCATCAAAAGCCTCCGGGGAGCCAGGCTTTTATTCTTGGTCCCTGTGCTGAATCCAGAAATCACACCTGGGTGCAGTGGAGGGGCCGGAAAGTGAGTAATGGCAGCTCTGTGGCAGCTGCTGCAGACATCAGGGTAAATGTGTGATGTGGTACAGAAAGTGAATCTTCCCCGTTTCTTCCGCTTCCTGACGTAACCCGAAGCATACCGAAATATTTTTGTTTTGTTTTTCGAAGTAGGGCCTTGCTCTAGCCCAGGCTGACCTGAATTCACTCCGTACTCTCGGGCTGGTGTCGAACTCATGGCAATCCCCCTGTCTCTGCCTCCAGAGTTGCTGGGATTAAAGGCTGCACGCCTGGCCCTGAAATATCTGTGAATTCTTTGCTGCAATTGTGAAGCACGAGATCGGCTCCAACTGGACTCCGACCCAGGCAAGCAACCGGTTTGAAGCTAAAATTACTCCTGCAACTGGCTGACTTTCTTCCCGGCTGTGCCCAGACTGGCCCGGGGAATCACTGCCACTTCCTCGTCTGCTCAGCAGTGCCACCCGGTGGAAGTCCGCGCTCTTGTTTGCCAATACTTCCGCTCTTCTCTCTACTTGAAGACATGTAACTCTTCCGTAACTTGGAACTGTAAGCTCATTCCAAATAAGAAAACGCTAAAAGCAAAACAAAACTGTGTCTGTCTGGAATATTTTTGGTGACCAAAGGTCGTTCATATGCCTCAAAATGCAAACATTCAGAAGTTAAACTTTTAACTTCTAAAACCGAAGTTTCTTCTTTTAAAATATTTTTATTTATTATTTATTAATTTATTTATTATTTATGAGAGAGAAGAGAGATAGGAGGAGGCAGAGTAGCGAGAGAGAATGGGTGCGCCAGGGCCTCCAGCCACTGCAGACAAACTCCAGACGCGTACACCCCCTGTGCATCTGGCTTACGTGGGGCCTGGGGCATTGGACGTGGGTTCTTAGGCTTGGCAGGCAAATGCCTTAACCTCTAAGCCATTTCCCCAGCCCTAAAACCGAAGTTTCTAAAGGCTTCTAAGGCAAAATTCTGCAGTTTTGGGGCAGAGGTCATGGTGGTGCGTGTCAGCAGCGGAGAGCCAGCACCACAATCAGGACAATGGACACATTCATGCCCCCACTTTATCTACGCCTCCTTCCCTGTCCCCACCACTCCCACTTCTCCTCCTACCCAGACAGCCGTTATCTGCTTCCCGTCACCATAAGTTAGGCTGTGTTTTCTAGAAAGTTGTATAGAAACGAAATCGTACAGTACATTCTGTTTGGCATAGATTCAACCATGTTGTAGTGTCTGTCAGTGATGTTTTCCTTGTTTTTGCTGAGCAGTGATTCATTATATGAAATTTATTTATTCCTTTACAACTGATGGGTATTTTTTTTCACCATTTCTAGCACTTCAGGGGTTCAGCAGGTGTGGGTCACAGCTGGGTTAGATGAATGGGAGACACTGATTGTTCCTGCTAACCTTGGATCACTCTGTGGTGGTGGTGCTGTTTTGGCAGTCAGGGCCCCACTACAGTTGTTATTTTACCATAAATATTTCTTTTTTCTTGTTTCGGTTTGTCGAGGTAGGGTCTCACTCTAGCTCACCATGTAGTCTCAGGGTGGCCTCGAACTCATGGCAGTCCTCCTACCGCTGCCTCTCATGTGCTGGGATTAAAGGTGTGTGCCGCCACAGCTAGCTACCATAGGCATTTCTGGGTGGGTCTTCCCGATCTATGGGGAAAGCATTCAAGATACCCAGACAATGTTAGAAACCTCAGATATATAGGCTGCTAAACTGAACCCCGTATACACTCTGACTTTTCCTATACATACTTACCTACAAGAAAGTGTGATTTGGCTGGGCGCAGTGGCACATGCCATTAATCCCAGCATTTAGGAGGCTGAAGCAGGAGGATCGCTATTAGTTCTAGGCCAGCTTGAGACCAATTCCAGGTCAGCGTGGGCTTGAGGAAGAACCTACCTCTAAAGACCAATAAATAAATAAATAAAATAAAATAAAATTTAAAAAGAAAGAAAGTGTGATTTATAAATCAAACACAATAAGAAGTAACAATCACAAGAAAAATGAATAATTAGAATGATATATTAAAATTTATGAGTTGCTTATTTCTGGAATATTCCATTTAATATTTTCAGACAGCAGCTGATCACAGGTGTTGTAGTCAGCTCCATGTCAGTGGGGATGAACTTCCAAACGAGACACAGTTTATGGGAGGAATAGGTTTAATTTCTGGTTTATAGATCCAGGGGAATTCCATAATGGCTAAAGAAGCTGGATCCCTTTCGCAGACCTGAGTAGGGACACCACCAAACACCCAGCAGCAGGGATCCAGACAGAACTCACTCTGATACCTGACTAGAATTCAGATCTTTGCTGTGCCCAGTGACCCACCTCTCACCCCCACTCCCAGCAGGAGTCTGCCTGCCAGGGGCAGAAGATGCAAACTCAATTTTAACAACACATGAGTCTATTGGGAGACATAGATTCAAACTACCACAACAGGCAACTGAAATGACAAAAAGTGAAATTGTGGATAAATGGGAACTACTTCATAGCTCCTGCCTTGAAGACAGCACTCATATGTCTTTTTTTTAATTTTATTTTTATTTAGAGATGCAGGTATAAAGGACTGAGTTTGCTCCAGGGTCTCTAGTCACTGCAAATGAACTCCAGATGCACATGCCACCTAGTGTAGCTGCCTTACATGGGTACTGGGGAATTGAACCTGGGTCCTTAGGCTTCACAGACAAGCACCTTAACTGCTAAGCCATCTCTCCAGCCCTCCTATATCTTATAAAGGGTCACTTAAGGCAATCGTGCATGAGCTCTTGTTAAGGTGGGGGTCCAGTCCTGTCTCATTCTGCATCGTCTACCACCTTCTCATTCTTCTTTTCCTCTGCCCCCTGACTCCATTTCCTCCAGTGTCCACACAAGCTGAGATACCCACTTTTTATCATGGTGTGAGCTGTAAAGCTCCCCTTGGTTTTGCTTGTGCTCAGGCATGTGACTAGCCTGGCCCTCTGTGTCTCCCCGAAGGCTCCTTGACACCCCCATCCCCACCTGCTAAAGAGCATCACAGTAACATGGCACTAGCATGACAAAACCCAAAGAGATGACACAGAATTGACAGCGTCAGTACAAACCTGTTAGACCCAAGATTTTAATATATGTTAGAGGACACATCACACATCAGGAGAGAAGGATTGTCAATAACGGGCATAGGAACAACTTATGAACTCCTTGGAAAAGAATCTTTTTTTTTTTTGGTTTTTCAAGGTAGGGTCTCACTCTAGTTCAGGCTGACCTGGAATGCACTATGTAGTCTCAGGATAGCCTTGAACTCTTGGCGATCCTCGTACCTCTGCCTCCCGAGTGCGGGGATTGAAGGCGTGTTCCACCACGCCCGGCTAAGAATCTTTAGATAACTTTCTTGGTCCCACAAATTAATGCCAGACTTATTGATGAAGTAAGTTAAAAAAAAAGTGGGGGGGGGGAGAGGGGGGCTGGAGAGATGGCTTAGTGGTTAAGATGCTTGCCTGCAAAGCCAAAGGTCCCAGGTACAATTTGCCAGTACCCATGTAAGCCAGATGTACTAGGTGTGACAGACTGTACGGTAGGAAAAGCTCATCTTGTTTTACAGGTGAGGAAAGCTAGGCTGTGGGAGGAACTGCTAGCAGTGCGAGTCAGGCTCTGAACTACCCTCGGCCTGACTGCAGCCCTGTCTTCTCCCCACCTCACCAGGCTGCACCTCAAAGTCCTGAGATGGCAAGAGACAGGCAGCGTCTGCTGTTTCAGCTGCAGGCCTGTCACCCCCTGCTGAACCCTGAGTCCTGAAGACATCTGAGTAGTTAAAACTCAGTGGGGACTGAAAAGACAGGAACACATCAAAATCAAAGGACAAAGGCGACCACCGAGACCACAAACAAAAAGCCAGTCCTCAGAAGAGGCATGTGGCTGTGGCTCTCCTAGGACCATGTGCGTATTCCCAGTCCCCCCCTTCAGGTAATCCAGTCACCACGTGGATCACAGTGAAGGAAGGCATCCTGCCACTGCATACCCAGAAGCTAGGCTCCCTCTCTTCGTGGCACAAGAGGACAGGCTGGCTGTCGCCTGGAAGTCTTTTGTCCCTTCCCGGTCTCTCCCCTATGGATGGAAGGCTGCAGGTATAATTCAAAGACAGCTTATGTTAATGTAATCCATTGTCAAGTGTGCTGAGCGGAGGCAGTCAGCATTTCAGCACCTCTAATCAGGACTCTGTGCCACACTTCAGGATGATTAGTGAGCCTCTGAAGTGCCCTAATCAAGAACATACACGCTAGAAGTACAATTTGAATCTTGGTTTTGAATTGGAGCATCAGAGAGGATTGGTTAACTAGCAGAAGGAATGACTGGAGTGGCTGGGGAAATAAGATTACGGGAGCTACATGAGAACCCCGGGCAACCCAGCCCTGCCCAGCTTTTGGAATAGCCTTGTCCCCTAGACACACACTTGATCCAGTTTCCTCCTACTTCATGAACACCTTCTGCATCCTTGTCTCAA
Organism: Dipus sagitta; assembly: GCA_036346955.1. Lineage (NCBI taxonomy): Eukaryota > Metazoa > Chordata > Mammalia > Rodentia > Dipodidae > Dipus > Dipus sagitta. Next base: position 30,245,711 of record CM070787.1, on the reverse strand, counting down.
CTAGAAAGTTGTTGAGGGATGGAGAGATGGCTTAGCAGTTAAGGCGCTTGCCTGCAAAGCCAAAGGACCTCGGTTCAATTCCCCAGGACCCATGTAAGCCAGATACACAAGGTGGCGCATTCATCTGGAGTTCGTTTGCAGTGGCTGGACGCCCTGGCATGTCCATTCTCTTTCTCTCTCTGTCTCTCTCTGCCTCTTTTTCTCTCATAAATAAATAAATAAGTAAATAAAAGTGGTTGATCCTGCATCAGAATATCATCCCTCTGAGGAGTGAACCTCTCAGACAGAAAGCTGTTGGAATGCCTGAGAGATGGAGCCTTTCCCACACTCACAAGAGCAGACTGTATTGTTTTTATGTCTGCTTTTTACTAAATGCTGTCACTCAGGAGTGGGACCCTAGTGAGTTGTTGATCAGCCTCCTAAGACAATACTGGCTATTGCCAGTGCTCTTGTTACCCACCAGAACTAAATGGCAAGACTCTGATGCTGAAGATACCACATGCTTTGGTTGCAGGACACTGGGAAATCAAACAGGAGCTGAGATGGAGGTCTCCTCCTTGCTGACGAGCTGTCATAGTGCTGGAAAGAGCTATTCAGGCTGCTGGGAGAGAAAAATGACTGTAGTGGTTTGAAGTAGGTGTCCCCCATATACTCATGTATTGTGAATGCTTGGTTCCCAGCTGATAGCAATTTGGGAGATGGAGCTTCAATGGAGGTGTTTTTTGGGGGTGGGCTTCTGGGTATTATAGCCAGTTCCCCTTTGCTAGAATTCAGCTCACTCTCTTGTTGTTTTCAGTCACTGTAGCACAGAGGTGAGGTTCAGCCTCTGCTTATGACATCCTTTTCCTGGCCATCATGGAGCTTCCTCTTGAGACTGTAAGCCAAAATAAACCCTTTCCTCCTATAAACTGCTTTTTGTTGGGTGTGTTACTCCAGCGATGAGGAAGTGACTGCAACAGTTATCAACAGTCTTAACCAGTAGCAGACCCCGTGAGCTATATAACTAGGCAGCCAGACAATATGTGCTTGCCAATATAATAGTGGCACAACTGTTATGGGGGCAATTAACTGCTCTCTGAACTTGAGGCCTGCTGCATGACAGGCAATTCATACCGAAAACCTAGTCAAGAGCCTGTGGCTAGGAAGGTCCTAGGGGGAGAAGCTACTGTTGTTTGGTCAAATAGATAGGTTATACCCATCAAATTGCTCCCTAAATATTTACGTTTATGCCCGTGGATTAGTACTGCTCTCTCCTTTGTGCAGAGAACCTTCTTTTTGTAGAAGGCGATGATTACTAGGGAAGTTCAAACCTTGTTAAAGCGCTGAGCGTGACTGCTGAGTGTTCAGAACCAAATGTGACATCTTGGTCACACCCTCAGAGGCGTGGGGTTTTTAGAAAAGGAGGTGGAAAAAAGTTAAGAGCCAGAGGATGGTATAGCAGTTACCTTTTGTTGCCGGGACAGAACACCCAAGCGGAAGCAGCTTATGGGAAGAAACGGTTTATTTCAGCTTACGGTTTCAAGGGGAATTTTCGTCATGGCTAGCACGAGCAGGAGTCTGGCTCACGTATCACATAACAGCAGGCAGGTAGTCGAGAGAGGGAGCTGAGCTAGCTGGCAAGGAAGGCTGGACTATAAAATCCCACGTTCTTCCCCCAGTGACACACCTTCTTCAGCAAGGCTCTGCCTGTCAAAGGCTCCACCAGCTGGGGATCAAGTCTGAGGCTTAATCACAAACATTTGAGGCTATAGGGGACAGTTCACATTAGAAGTACCACAGGGGCTGGAGAGATGGCTTAGCAGTTAAGGGGCATGCCTGCAAAGCCTAAGGACCCAGGTTCCATTCTCCAGGTCCCATGTAAGCCAGATGCACATGGTGGCACATGCACCTGGAATTCGTTTGCAGTGGCTATAGAGGCCTTGGCACACCCATCCTCTCTTTCTCTAATAAATAAATAAATAAATAAAAATAAAATCTTTAAAATTAGCATAGATGGGGAGGAATGCTTTGCTATCATCTGGACATGAGGTGGCCGTTGCTTCATGATCTCAAAGTGGCTGTCATGACCTACACAATACTGGGCCCATCAATATTCTGTCATGGATGGTAGAGAAGGGCAAAAAAAAAAAAAAAAAAAAAAAAAAAAAAAAAAGACAACAAAGTAAAAGAAAGACTAGTTAGAAAGAAGGGGTTCAGTGAAAGGGGTATAGAAAGGGGGCAAGAGAAGATAATGGAAGGAATTATGATCAAAATACATTATATACATGTATGAAAATTGCGCAAAAGTTGCAAAAAAAATAAACTGGCACATTTGGCAGCACGTGGTCTCAGACTTCCTACTGTTTTAATAGCTGGTGGCAAGGTTGTAGGGGAGAGTGTGACAGAGGCCACCAGCATTTACAATAGCAAAACGGGGGGAGGGGGAGGTTGCATTGCCCGACACTTGTTGGCAGACTTATTATTGGCTTATCCAGTGGCAACGTGGTTCTTGTTGGTCTGAGATCACATCCACATTGTGCCCTGAGAGCCCTTTTTCCACGCTTCAGAGAAGTGAATCTAGAAAAGACTCCATTGCCTCTCTCAAATCTATACTTCTGGCTGCTCGGGAGATGGCTTCGCTGCTAAAAGCATGGAAACCAGAGTTCGATCCCCGGTACCCATGTAGACGGCCAGGCATATACTGTCTGGAATCCATGGAGACAGGGGCAATCCCTGGAGTTCTTAGTCTAGCCAAATCGAAGAGCTTCACATTCAGTGAAAGACCATGTGTCAAGATATAAGGCGGACAGTGAATGAAGACCTTCGCTGTTAACCTCGGACCGCCATACGCATTTTAAATGTAATAAAAACGCGCATGCTCACTTGAGCACATAAGCACACACAATTCCTACTTCTGCCCTGAGGAGAAGAGAATTGCCCACGGCGTGGCGCCTTGTCCTCTAATTAGCAGCAAGGGCTGTGGCTGCCTGGGCTAGCTCTCCTAATGTCCCAAGACTGCCACTCCGCAGGGCTAGCAGGGTCCATTAGGGCTCTGATGGCTGGGGTGGGCGGAAGGAGGAGTTGGGGGCACCATGTTGGGGCAGGGAGAGGCATCTGATCCTGTTGTCTTTATGAGGGCAAGACTTAGCTAAGGGAGAATTTTTTTTTTTTTTTTTTTTTCCAGTTTGCAGACAATGAGAATCAGGTTCCCAATCACAGCCCGATGGGCCATTTTCAATGTCACTGCTAACTTGACCCACTATTATGAAAATTGCTCCAATTACATGTATATACATTTGCATGTAAAATGGCAGCTAAGCGCTTGCCTAAGAGGCAATTTTATTTTATTTTTTTTTTTTTGCAAATGAATCTGCGAGTTACTAAAATAGGGTGTTTCGTCCTTTGTTGGAATTGTGACCCAACTAGATGACAGCCCTTCTCAAGCATTGCCTTGTGGCCTGTTGTAAATTACTTGTCCCCCAAATGCTTCCCATGGCTTGCAGAGGAGCGCCCCCCCCCCCCGCCCTGAAATAAATGGGCTTCAAACACTGGTTTCAACAATTCTGCTGTCTCCAAGTAATAAAACATCTGGAAAATTGGGCTAAATGGATAAAACAGTTCTCTGTAATAAGTATCTGGCATCCATACAAGTCTGTATAATGCATTTTTTTAATGACCAGATGTGGTACTTCTGTGTTATGAAGAACAGAGGCATGTTTAGCTGTGCTTTTTTTTTTATTACATTTAAAATGCAAGGTATATTTTAATAGCTCTCAGGAGAGATGCTCTCCCATTGATTGAGAATTGTTGATGTGGAGGTTTACAAACTTGAAAAGTAAGCGAGCCACTCAGAAAATTGTAGATATAATTTAAACCGTCGTTAAACTGGACACTTTAAGGAAACTGGCCTCAGAAAAAGAGTTTGGTCTATAAATTTTCCTTCTCTCCTAGTGAATTTGTCCCACAAAGTCTTTGATCTTATAGTCGTTTACGTTCTTATCTGTCTTCTGTGATATTTACAGCTGTAGGAAGAAATGATTCCATCAAACTTGCTATTTAGTTCTTCACAATTTCTCATTAAGAAAGCTTAGCTGGTAACCCACCTGTGAAGTCTCCAATTTTATAGTCCTTTGTGGGGTTCCAACAAGATGTTTTTAACACGTGTGTGTGTGTGTGTGTGTGTGTGTGTGTGTGTGTGTGTGTCGGGGGGGAATGGGAGATATTTTAGATGCTGTCCACTGGGATACTATTTCACAAATCCACACACACACAACTGTGAATATGCATATAATTTTAATTTTTTGCACATATATGAACATATGGTTAGAAAATCTCAGAAACATAGTTAAGTATAAAAAGAAAATTAGGAGAGGGGGAGGAGATATGCTGAAGAGTGGATTTGTGAAGGGCAAAGTAGGGGAGAGAATTATCATGGTTTATTGTCTATAATTATGGAAGTTGTCAATTGAAAAAAAAAAGAAGAAAATTAGGGATCAGCAGTTAAGACAGTTGCCTGCAAAGCCTAAGAACCCGGGTTCGATTTCCCAGTACCCACATTAAACCAGATTCACAACGTGGCATATGCACTTGGAGTTTGCTTGCAATGGCTAGAGGCCTTGGCGTGCCCATTCTCTCTCTCGGTTTCTCCATTCTCTCTCTCTCTCTCTCTGTATGTGTAAATAAATAAATAAATAAGTTTTTTTTTTTTTTTTTTAAAAAAAGAAAGTCAAATAGTCATCATCTGTAGCTTGGGCATGGTGGTAGATGCCAGCCTGCCTGTTTGCCTGTCTCAAAGCACGCAAGGATGAAAACAGTGCCTATTGTTAGAGGGATAGGTCTTGTTAGTTGATACCTGCTTTTCCCTTTATGAAACTGTGCCCACTGTCTCCTAGACAGCACCTGTACCACTTGCTCTCATCAGTTCTGATCCCATAAACATTTTTCCTTTTATGAAATAGTTCAAACTATAAGTCAGGATGGATTCACATTTATTGATCACTTTTCTCAGTTTGGGATGTTTAAAGCTTTCAGAAATTTTTACTACTATAGCCTAGGATAAATATCTTGGTGTGAGCATCTTTTTGTAGATCTCTGGCCCTCGAAGTTGAGGTCCTACATCAAAGGCTATAAGCTCTTACCATGGGGACTTTATGCTCATGCACCACTGTCCAGAATGTTCTTCACAGAGAGTGTAATGGTATATGTCCTGTGCTCCCACAGCGAGAGGACGGGCGGCTGGCTTTCCCGCACACCCTCCAGGTCCTCTCTGTCATTAGTAACCATTCCATGGAAAGACACTCATCCTTTGGTTGATAAATTGCCAAACAAATTTCCTAGTTTGATATTTGCCTCTTAATTTGGATGATGAACTGGAATGTTTTATTTCTTTCGTCAAAGTTTCTTTCCTTCCTTTCTTCCTCCCTCTATCCTTGTTTAGAAATTTTATTTTTTTTTAACTTATTTTGTTTGCAAACAGAAAGATTGAAAGCAAGAGAGAGAGAGAGGAGTAATGGATGCGCCAGGGCCTGTAGCCACCACAAACAAACTCCAGACTCACGTGCCACTTTGTGCATCTAGCTTTACATGGGAACTAGGGAATTGAACCCAGGTCATTAGGCTTTGCAAACAACCGCCTTAACCACTGAGCCATCTCTCCATCCCCTTTGTTTAGAAATTTTGAACTTCTTTTCTTTCAGTGTCTTACTTTATGGAGTCCCCAGTTTGAAACCACATTATTGATGCAGGCTTTTCTCGCATCTTCTTTTCTTTTCTTTCTTTTTTTTTTTTTACTTATTTTTACATTTAACACAAATCTTGGTAGAATCGATTTCTGCATCTTGCAGGCAGTGGGAGGATCTAAGTCAATCTTTTCCAAATGGTTAACAGATCATCTTGCACCATTTTCAAATAACCCATTCCTCAAAAACAAAAGGCGGGATGGTGCTATTTCTCTATCTAAGTCCCTTATTTGAACTTACTCTCACCCACAAGTTACTGATAGCATTTCAGATTTTACTTTGGTCAACTTCTTTTGCCTCCAAACTGGATATATCTGCTTTCACTGATTTCAGACCAGAACTCTGCTTAACTTTGAAGCCCTTGACTCCCAACAGTTTCATGTACACACCTTTGTGTTCTTCTAGCTCACCCATTATGTCTCAGCAAAATTAGCATCTCAAGTCTTAAGTGACACCTAGAAACAGGTCATCTTCTAGTTAGGTAATTGGTTCTCACTCTGTGACAGATACTTATGTGAGTCCCTGGGCCTTATGCTACTCAATTGGGAACCAGCAGGGAAGCTATGCCCTTGAATTATGTATTTTATCTTATTTTGCTTTACTTTATTTTATTTTATTTTTGAGACAGTGTCTCACTCTGTAGGCCCTTGTAACCCTTGAACTCCTTATGATCCTCCTACTTCAGCCTCCCAAGAACAGGGTAAGTATGTACTTCAAAATGCACTTATTTCAGCCTGGCGCCATGAGGCAAGCCTGTAGTCCCAGCTGCTTGGAATGATGCTGAAGTGGGAGGATTACTTGAACTAGGAGTTCAAGGACAGTCTCAGAACACACGGAGAAATTGTCTCTTGGAAAGGGGGGAGGGGTCGTACTAATTTAGGTAACTATTACAGATCACTGTAAGGATATATAGTGGTGGTGGGGACAGGAGATGACTTAGATAGATTTCAACTACCCGCTGCTCACTTTGCCCTCTTAAGAATTGCACAGTCGGACTGGAGAGATGATTTAACAGTTAAGGTGCTTGCCTGTGAAGCCTAAGGACCCAGGTTCGAATCCCAGAACCCATGTAAGCCAGATGCACATGGTAGCACATGCATCTGGAGATTGTTTGCAGTGGCTGGAGGCCCTGGCATGCCCAGTCTCTCTCTCTCCAATAAATAAATAAATAAATAAATAAATAAATAAATAAAAGTAAAAAATAAACAAAAAAGAACTGCACAGTCTTGGAGTGGTGTGGTGGCACACACCATTAATCTCAGCACTGGGAAGGCAGAGGTAAGAGGATTGCCATGAGTTCGAGGACACCCTGAGACTGCATAGTGAATTCCAGGTCAGCCTGGGCTAGAGTGAGACCCTACCTTGAAAGACAAGAAACAAAAAACAACAACAACAAAACCTCCCAAAACAAAAAGCAAAAACCAAAGAATTGCACAGTCCTGGGGAAATGGGTGAGTTCTATCAGCGCCTGTTTCCTCAGCAGGGCAGTAAGGATTGTTTCTGTTCTAGGACCAGAAACTTCTCTCCCAATGAAACTTAGCCATTTAATAAATTCCTGTAAAACATTTGACCTCTGGGATAATGAGATGTGTTAAGTAACCCGATGATGGACTCTAGTGTTTTATCTAGAAATAAAGCCAATGTTTTGACAATACTGTGAGGGTGTGGTCAAATGGAGGATATAGATGGTACCTTTTTTTTGTGTGTGAAGCACTTTTGCCATCAAGTGACTTAAGACATGCATTGCTTTTGGACCCAGTAGTTCTAATCTTATCTCCTAGAAAGAAAAAAAAAATCGCCTTGGATTTAGAAAAAGACAAATGAAGAGGCTCATCCGAGAAGAGAGTGAGTGGTAGGAAAACCTCAATAAGAGGTGGGCTGATTAGCCTGGTTGACTTTATAATGATATAGTTCATTTACATTTTGGTTTAGATGACATTGACAGGGAAATCAAAACAAAATTGATGAAGAAGTATTTCAATTATCAGAAATAATTAAGCAAATTATACCACACTTCTACTTTTGGTAAAAGTAGCTTATTATTCATAAATTATATTCATGTAATAATCTTAAGAGACAAAAAGCAGAAAAAAAATGGCTAATTGTATTATCATGCCTTTGTACAAATAACATGTGCCACACAAAGACTAAAAGCTTAAAATCGTGGTTTTGTTTTTGAGGGGGTGTTCTGTTTTTTCTTTTCTAAATTTTTATTTATTCATTTGCAAGCAGAAAGAGATAGAAAAGACAGACAGATAGAGACAGAGAGAGAGAGAGGGAGAGGGAAGAAGAGAGAGAGAATGGGCATACCAAGAGCTCCAACAGCAGCAAACAAACTCCAGATGTTTTCACCACTTTGTACATATGGCTTTACATGGGTACTGGGGAATTGAACCCAGGTCACTAGGCTTTGCAGGCAAGTGCCTTAACCATTGAGCAATCTCTCCAGCCCCTGGGGTAGTCTTTTCTATTTATCTGCATTTTTCAATTTTCTTCAATGAGCAAATGTAAAATTTATCCTCAACTGAAAGGAAATCTATTTTTTTAACTTTTAAAAACTTTAAAGCCGGGTGTGGTGGCACATGCCTTTAATCCCAGCACTCAGGAGGCAGAGGTAGGAGGATTGCTGTAAGTTCGAGGCCACCCTGAGACTACATAGTGAATTCTAGGTTAGCCTGGGTTACAGTGAAACCCTACCTACCTTGCAAAACAAAAAACAAAACAAAACAAAACAAAACAAAACAAAACAAAACAAAACAAAACAAAACCTTTTAAAACATATATATATATATATTTGGTGTAGAAGGTGGGGGTGGGTAAAAAATACTTTTACTTATTATGTATTTGCAAGGAGAGAGAGAGACAGAGAGAGAGAGAGAGAGAGCACACCAGGGCCTCTTGCTACTGCAAACCAAATCCAGATGCATGTATTGTCTTGTGCATCTGCCTTTATTTGGGTACTGGGGAATTGAACCTGGGTCCATTGGCTTTGTAAGCAAGTACCTTAACCACCACGAGCCCCTCAACCACTAAGCCATCTCTTCAACCGAGGCCTGGCTTTTTGCATGGGCACTGGGGATCAAATTCAGGTCCTTGTGTTTCCACAGCATGTGCTCTTACTTGCTGAGACACTCCCCCTACCCCAGCCTTTGCTTTTTTATTTTTTATTTTTTGATTTTTAAAACTTTATTTTTAGGTAGGGTCTCATTCTAGGTCAGGCTGTTCTAGAGCTCTGTAGTTCCAGGCTGGTCTCAAACTCACAGTGATCCTCTTACCTCTGCCTCCTAAGTGCTAGGATTAAAGGCTGCTTTTGCTTTTTGAGACAGGGCTTCCCTATGTGGCTCAGGCTATTCTCTGCCTCTGAGTGGTAGAACTGCAGACATGTGCCACCACACGTGGCCCTTTTCTTGAATTTCTTCCCCACCCAACTGCTCCTGCTGATTTTTCCCATTCTCACTTTCACTCAGAGAATAACTTAAAACAATTTTTTTTGTTCATTTTTATTTATTTATTTGAGAGCAACAGACAGAGATAGAAAGAGGCAGATAGAGAGAATGGGCACGCTAGGGCCTCCAGCCACTGCAAACGAACTCCAGACACATGCGCCCCCTGGTGCATCTGGCTAACGTGGGTCCTGGGGAATCGAGCCTTGAACCGGGATCCTTAGGCTTCACAGGCAAGCGCTTAACTGCTAAGCCGTCTCTCCAGCCCCAGAGAATAACTTTAAAAAAAATTATTTATTGATTCATTTATTTGTGTGTTTGTGTGAGTGTGTGTGTGTCTGTGTGTGTATACCCCATGGTCTCTTGCTGCACCAAACACCAGGTGCTTGTGATACTTTTTTTGTGTGTGGGCAAAAGGGTTTATTTTGGCTTACAGACTCGAGGGGAAGCTCCATGATGGCAGGGGAAACAATAGCATCAGCAGAGGGTAGACATCACTTCCTCTCCAACATCAGGTGGACAACAGCAACAGGAGAGTGTGCCAAACACTGGCAAGAGGAAGCTGGCTATAACACTCATAAGCCTGCCCCCGACAATACACTGCCTCCAGGAGGCTTTAATTCCCAAATTGCCATCAGCTGGGAACCTAGCATTCAGAACACCTAAATTTATGGGAGCCTGAATCAAATCACCACATTCCGCCCCTGGCTCCCATAAACTGATAACCATACATGATGTAAAATGCAATGCATTCATCCAACTTTGAGAGTCTCCATAGTTTTTAATCAACCTCAGTGATATTCAAACATTCTCATAGTCCGAGATCTTTTAACTGAGCCATAATACAAAAAAACAAAAAACAAAAAACAAAAACAAAAAAAACCATAGTGGCACAGAATAAACATTAACAATGCAAAAGATGGCATTGGGCATAGCAAAGAAATGTTCAACTGGCATAAAAGTTAAAACAACCAGGGCAAACATCAAACTGTAGTTTCAAGTCCAACAACTCTAGCTAGTGACAAGTCTCCAAGTCCAAGAATTCTAACCAGCAACAAGTTTCTAGAGTTCCAATTCCGTTCCTCCAACGAGGCTATTCATACTTCTGGAAAACTTCATGTGGTGCAGGCATCTCTCCTTGGCAGACATCCCATGGTCTTGGCATCTCCATTGGGTCTCCACTGCAACCTACAGTTTATCCTTATGGCTCCATCAGGTCTCCATTCAGATAATCCAACAAAGCTGCTTCGCACTGTCCATGGTCATTTCCAAGATATAAGCCCATGTTGCAAACTCAATGACCCTCTCTTTCCTGTATTTCTTATGCTCCATAATACCAGGTTGGCTGCCAATTTGTTAATTCCGGGGGGGGGGGGGGCGGGGGCGAATAAAGCAGACTTTGAAGAATGGGACACTCCTCCAGCATACAGGCCCCTTCCAAAGAGTCTGTATGTTTCCTGCTGTCCCAATGCAGGTCAGATGGCCCAAATCTCAATGGTTGTAATCTCTCCAACAATTGCAGTTGAATGGGCAGCAGTTTCAGCCCAAAGATTTCATTTCTATGCCCTATCCCTCTGCTCACAATAGTATTTTCTACACAATGGACACGTTCTCAGAACACAGGCATAATAGCAAGCCTCTCACACAAACTGCTTCTAGCCCTCTCCAGGCAAAGCTCTTCCTCATCCTCATAAGCCAGATCTCACAGTCCACAGTTCTTACTGCATTCAGTTCTTTCAACTCTGACCAGAGTGGTCCATCAAGCTATACTTACAGCACTGCAAGGTGTCCCTTATTTTTTCTTTTTCTTTTCTTTTTCTTTTTTTTTTAGGCCAAGGTTTCAAATCCTTCCACATTCCTCTTGAAAATCAGCTCCCAAAGGCCAAAAGCCATGCAGTCAGCTTTCTAGTAGCAGTAATGATCCTACTTCTCAGTATCAACGTTACCATTGCAGTCAGGTTCACATTGCAGGCAGAAAACACCCAACCAAGAGCAGCTTGTGGGAAAAAGGGTTTATTTTGGCTTACAGGCTTGAGGGGAAGCTCCATGATGGCAGGAGAAAACAATGGTATAAGCAGAGGGTGGACATCACCCCCTGGCCCACATAAGGTGGACAGCAGCAACAGGAGAGTGTACCCTTGTGCTACTTTTTGTGTATGGCTTACATGGGTGGCTTAGGAAATGAGCCTGTGCTAACAGGCTTTGCAAGCAAGTGCCTTTAACTGATGAGCCCTCTCTCTAGCCCCATTGGTCAAGAATTTTTCCCTTCTTCTTCCTCCTCCTCCTCCTCTTCTTCTTTAGATATAGCAAGAGTGAGAGAGAGAAAGCCAGGAACTCAGCCAGTGCAATAAACTCCAGACGCTTGTGCCACCTACTGGGCATGTGCAACCTTGCATTTGCCTCACCTTTGTGTGTCTGGCTTATGTGGGATCTGGAGAGAAATCGAACCTGGGTCCTTAGGCTTTGCAGGCAAGAGCCTTAACCGCTAAGCCATCTCTCCAGCCCAAGGATTTTTATTTCAGTTTGTATTTAGTTTACAGTATCAACTGTAACCCATGCTTACCACGCATGCACCTCTGCTACAGCTCTGGCTTTGTCATCATGGGAACCAGGGAAGGGGCTTCTCAGCGACCTTCAGTCCACACCAACAGTGACTAGTGGCTGAGTGGGCTGCTGTCTTGTATGAGGGATAGAGATTGTGCACATAGGATTTCTTGCTGCCATTTTCCCTCTACCAGGGCATGCTGGCTGTGCCCAGCTGCTTTCTTGAGTTGACCTTTGTCCTCCCAAGTATGCATTATCTTTATTTTAAAAAATATTTTATTTTGTTTATTAATTTGAAAGAGAGAAAGAGGGAGAGAGAGAAAGAGAGAGAATGGGTGCACTAGGGCCTCTAATCACTGCAAACGAACTCCAGACATATGTACCCCCTTGTGCACCTGGCTTACGTAGGTCCTGAGGAATCAAACCTGGGACCTTTGGCTTTGCAGTTAAGTGCCTTAATTGCTAATCCATCTCTCCAGCCCCCTTGCCTTTCTTAGTATGGATATAATGGCTTCTTTGGCCTGCTTTCTGGGAAAATGAGTTCTGTCTCAGGGTTGTCTTAGTTGCTGCCAGGAACAGGAAAATAAACAAACAGACACCCAATTTTACCTCCTACCCAGTCTAGAGGTGGGCAGCTGCTGGCTTGATTGAGGGGCCTAAAGGTGTCATGGCTGCTGTCTCTGATTCTCTTGTCTTACCCTCCGTAGTTACAGCCGGGTGCTGTGGCTCTGGGCACCATGTTATTTATGCAAAGTGGGAAGAAGGGTGGAGAAGGATGGCATCCGTCACGTGAGTCCCTTTTAACAAAAGAGCCAAACATCTAAATACCTAGCAGCCTTCCTTTAACGCTGCTGGGGCACAAGGCCGAGTCCCTCAGCTGCTCCCAGTTGAAGACGAGGCTGGCAACTAACAGCTTGTATCTGTGATTGGTTTAGACCAATCACTGTTCCTCCAATCAGAATCAATCGTGGAGGAAGCTGCTGGGCCTCTGGGCTTCCCTTGCTTCCTCCGCCTTCCTCTTCCGTTTCCTTCTACAAAGATTGGGGTCTCTCTCCCGTCTTTGCCTTATGCTGAGGAAATGTGTGATTTCCTTTGTCCTTTGGGCTCCTACCTGTCTCCATTCCATCAGTTCTAGATAGAATATGGCCCTCATTCTCCACCCCGCCTCCCCCCCCCCACACACACTAGGGTGGAAAAGAGCAATATTAAACAGCTTTCCTTTGGCATCTGAGACATGGTATCAAATGCCAGGCACATATCAACATTTGAAAGTTTAACTTCATTTAGTCTCACCAAAATTCAATTTCCTGAGTTGAAGAAGCTTTCATACTCAGCTGATAATAGAGCGCTGCCAGTTTTTGCTGAAGGCTCCTGGGATCTCGTGTTGGCTGATTGAGGAGATAAAGAAAAAGAACTCAGGAAAATACTTAGCTTATCCCTGAGCAGGAACAAGCTTGGCTGACTCCCCAGCTCCAGTGGAACACACTACTTTTCTCTCCACATTCACATTTGTTACCAGTTTTTGACCCAAAATTGAGGTCCCTTTTCTCTCTTGGAACTATGGAGCTAATAACAAAAGCAAACACAAATTTAACCATAAAGGAGACTATTCTTTTTTTTTTTTTTTTTTTTTTTTTTGTGGAGGTAGGGTTTCACTCTAGTTTAGACTGACCTGCAATTTAGTATGTAGTCTCAGGGTGGCTTCGAACTTGTGGTGATCCTCCTACATCTGCCTCCCAAGTGCTGGGATTAAAGGCATGCGCCACGACGCCCAGCCCAAGACTATTCTTTTTTTAATTTTTTTTTATTTTAGAGAGAGCAAACGGGGGGGGGGGGGGAGAGAATTGGTGCTCTAGGGCCTCAGCCATTGCAATCGAACTCCAGATGTTTGTGCCACCTAGTGGGCATGTGCAACCTTGCGCTTGCCTCACCTTTGTGTGTCTGGCTTATGTGGGATCTAGAGAGTTGAACGTGTGTCGTTAGGCTTTGCAGGCAAGTGCCTTAACCACTAAGCCATCTCTCCAGCCCTTAAATTTTATTTGTAAGCAGAGAGAGACAGAGAGAAGAGAGGTGGGAAGGAGGGAGAGAGAGAATGAGAATGGGCACCCTAAGACCTCTAGCCACTTCAAAGGAACTCCAGATACATGCATCATTTTGTGCATCTGCCTTTACCTGGCTAGTTTACTGGGGGATTAAACCTGGGTCATTAGGCTTTGTAGGCAAGTGCCGTAACCTCTGAGCCATCTCTCCAGACCAAAGGGACTATTCTTGATCAAGAGTAGAAGTGAGGGGCGGGAGAGATTGCTTAGTGGTTAAAGCACTTCCCTGTGAAGCCTAAGGACTGAGGTTCAATTCCCCAGGACCCATGTAAGCTGGAAGGCAGGTGGCGCATACACCTGGAGTTCGTTTGTAGTGGCTAGAGGCCCTGGAGCACTCATTCAGTCTCTCTTTGTGTCTGCCTCTTCCTCTGTATGTCTCTCAAATAATAAATAAGCTTTGTTTTTTTCTTTTTCTAAGAGTAGAAGCAGGGATAACCCTGCCAATCTAGAGCTCCTGGAGGTTGGGAGGTTAGAGATTCAGAGTAAAGGAGATGGGGTGGGGTGGGACTGGGAAGATGGCTTTTAGTGGTTAACAGACCTTGCTATGCAAACATAAAGACCTGAGTTCAATTGCAGGTACCTATGTGCAAAGCCAGGTATGGCCGTATATGCTTGTAATGCCAGTGCTGAGGAGGGTGGAGACAGGATGATCACTGGAGCTCCTTAGTCAGCCAGTGTAGCAGTAAAAACCAGGAGCGTACCTGCACTGGGTCCGTCAATATGTTGTCATGGATGATGGAGGAAGGAGAAAAAAAAATGACATCAAGCCGAGTGTAGTGTCCCACGCCTTTAATCCCAGCACTCAGGAGGCAGAGGTTGGAGGATCGCTGTGAGTTCGAGACCACCCTGAGAATACAGAGTGAATTCCAGGTCAGCCTGGGCTAGAGTGAGACCCTACCTTGAAAAAAAAAAAATCAAAATAGGACAATTGGTCCAATGGAAGGGAGATGAGGAGGGGAAACAAAAGTAATGAGAAAGGATTATGATCAAAATACATTATGCAGCTGGGCGTGGTGGCGCACGCCTTTAATCCCAGCACTCAGGAGCCTGAGATAGGTGGATGGCTGTGAGTTTGAGGCCACCCTGAGACTACATAGTGAATTCCAGGTTAGCCTGGGCTGTAGAGTGAGCCCCTACTTCAAAAAACCTATATATATATATATATACATATATATATATATATATATATATATGTATATATATATATATATGGAAACACACACACACACACACTATGCACAAGTGTGAAAAATTGTCAATAAAAAGTTAAAAATAAAATAAAAATATATGTATAGACACACACACACGCACTACATATAAAAGAAAAAACAGGGACCCCCAAGTTCAGTGGGACATTCCGTCTCAGGGAAATAAGGCAGCAGAGTGACAGAGGAAGACACCTACCATCTTCCTCTGGCCTTGGCACATGTGGGCATCGGTGCACACATCTTCATGGGCATGTGCATACACTACATTCAAACATACCATGCGCACTACACACGCACACAAGAGAAAGAAATGATGAGGAGAGACAGGCGAATCAAGGAGAGGAACATTCATATCTTCTCTGGAAATGCACAGGGACCTTCCTGAAACTCTTGTATGGGTCTGTCCAGTCATCACCATGGCAACTGTCAATTGTCATAGCCCTGAAGGGTGTGGCATTTAGCATGCAGGTGGGATTGTACTAGAGTTAGTTAGAGTTATCTGGGGTCACTCTGGCAGCCATCTTAGCCATTGTACCCAAAAGTGGGTCTTCTGACCTCCAGGAATCTTGTCATAAAAATAAACAAGTGGGTCTGGGGAAATGGCTTATCAGTTAAGGCATTTGCCTGGGAAGCCTAAAGACCCCAGTTCTATTCCTCAGGACCCACGTAAGCCAGATGCATAAGGGGACACATGTGTCTGGAGTTTGTTTGCTATGTCGGAGGCCCTGGCATGCCCATTCTCTCTTTCTCCTTATCTGCCTCTTTCTTTCTCAAATAAATAAAATAAAATAAAATAAAGGTAAAACCATTATTTAAAAAAATATAAACAAGGGGCTGGAGAGATGGCTTAGCAGTTAAGGCACTTGTCTGCAAAGCCTAGGGATCTAGGTTCAATTCTCCAGGTCCCACATAAGCCAAGGTGATGCAAGCATCTGGAGTTCAATTACAGTGGCTGGAGACCCTGGTGCTCCAATTCTCTCTCTCTCTTGCATTAAAAAAAAATAAAAGCCAGTCTGTTGGGCTTGCCTCAAAAAAAAAAAAAAAAAAAAAAAAAAGATAAAGAAGATTAGGGTGGAATAGGAATTCAGCTTGTCACCCTTTATACTTGCCCCCTTTATACTTTCAAGTGTCCTGCCCACCAGAACCTCACTTCACGTGATCCCTTGAGCTCAGAATTGCCTACCACTTCCCCTTCATTGTTTCTGTAAGTTTCTTTTTCTTTTTAAAAGAATATCCATTTCTGTTTTTTTTTAATATTTTATTTTTATTTTTTTGGTTTTTCGAGGTAGGGTCTCACTCTAGCCCAGGCTGACCTGGAATTCACTATGGAGTCTCAGGGTGGCCTCGAACTCACGGCAATCCTCCTACCTCTGCCTCCCAAGTGCTGGGATTAAAGGCGTGCGCCACCACGCCCAGCAATATTTTATTTTTATTTATATATTTATTTGAGAGAGAGAGAGGGGGGAGGGAAAGAAAGAGTGAATGGGTACTCCAGGGCCTCCAGCCACTGTGAACAAACTCCAGACGCATGTGCCACCTGTGCACCTGGCTTACGTGGGTCCTGGGGAATCGAACCAAGGTCCTCTGGCTTTGCAGGCAAGCACCTTAACCGCTAAGCCATCTCTCCAGCCCCTCCATTTCTGTTTTATTATGGCATTGGGATCCTTTTCAAAGTCACTATGTAAAATGAGTTACATAAAAGAACTTTTACATTTAAGAATTTATTGTTCTTTTCTTTTATAAAACATGGTTAGTTCTTCAAGATAGGTTTGACTCAAACTCCTGGAGGCAAGCGACACTTCCACCTCAGTCTTCCTGGTAGCTCGGCTTACAGGCATGCACCATTGTGCCCACCTGTTGTCCAGTTCTTCCCTTGCTTGTCGCATACCGGAGTTGTTACTTCAGAAAGCAAATGCCTTAGTCAACTCTTCAGGGGGCAGGGGGCACCATTGAAGTGATCCAAGTGGGCCTTCAGAACGTGACAGTTCTGATTTGCTCCATACATATGAATCATCCTCCCCTGGGTACAACTCAGGGTCCACATCAGTCTCCAGGTCAGAACCACGAGGCTCACATCCTGAGCTCATGTCACACAGAGTTCCTTTTTCAAATCTGGATGGCAGACCATCCGGCTGGGCCCCGGTCGATTTCATCTGGTATGTGCCACACGTTCCTGCACAGTCCTCCTTCCCCTTCACTCTGGAGGCCACAGGGTGTCGCTGCCCTTCCCGTCCAGCGGAATAAGGCAACGGCAATCGGAACCCTTCTCGAAGCAGTTTATTCAGGAATCCTTTACATCTGGGTGTGGGGCCCCGATACCAAACCCTCCTCCCTATAAATAGCCAGCCTAACCTAATCAGCAGCTGCCACATGGGCGTAGGCAACAGGGCGCAGCCAACCACCTGATGGTGATCAGATCTTAAGTAGCGCTGTACATGCGCACTTTGCAGTGTGTACGTGTTTACTCAGAAGGGGAAGCAGGAAGTGATGCTTAGTCATGATACTTGGCAGCCAGCCCAGGCGCCATCTTGTAATGGCCGCCATACCCGCGGAGACTTGGCAGGAAGCCCGGGCGGCGACCTTGGGATGGCTGCCACACCCGCTCTCCACATTGCCACACCTGCTCTCCACAACAGGGGTGCCCCACAAGCACTTCTATGCCCCTATAGGAATGGGACTGGGGACTCCATCTCCATTCTGCGGGAGCACACCCTGCATGGAAGACTGAGTAGTGTTGTTTCCAGTGACGCACGGGTTCATTTCTGCAGATGTTTTATTTTCCAGGCTGGTATCTGCTCAGAGACGGGAAGATGCTCAGTGGCTTGTGGCAAAGACCTGGGAACTCTGAGCCAGAAGCTGCTCTAGCCTTCTGTAAGTTTCTTGAGGTGCAGGTTCTCCTGTCTTCTCCAGGATGCGCCCTCTACCCACCCTGCATTGGGGATCCTGTCCTTTCCAGCATATTCCAAGGTAATATGTCCCAAGACCTGACTACGTGGGCAGATAAGAGATCAGGCTTTGTGTGATGAACCATGTAAGGCCTTAGATAAGTGACTTCATTTTGCTCAAAAACAAATATTACACTGAGAAATCATTTTGAAATTCAATATTCTTTTGTTTGTTTGTTTGTTTTTGTTTTGTCTTTCAAAGTAGGGTCTCACTCTAGCTCAGGCTGACCTGGAATTCATTATGTAGGCTCAGGGTGGCCTCGAACTCATGGCAATCCTTCTACCTCTGCCTCCTGAGTGCTGGGATTAAAGGTATGTGCCACCACGCCCTGCTCAATATTCTTAATGTATTTGAGAATTACTGAGGCAAATATCACATAAGTTCCAAAGACATGTTTCTCAGCTGCTTCAAAAGCCTCTCTGCTCCACAAAAATGTTTTAAATGTGATATTATGACTCTTGAATAAAAACTGAACTGGGCCGGGCATGGTGGCACACCCTTTAATCCTAGCACTTGAGAGGCTGAGGTAGGAGGATCACTGTGAGTTTGAGGCCACCCTGAGACTACAGAGTGAGTTCCAGGTTCCAGGTCAGCCAGGGCTGGAATGACCCTACCTCAGGAACAATAACTGTAAGGGTCTGAGAATCGCTGAAGAAAGACCCCAGACTTAAATAGTATGTAAAAGCAAAGTGTGTTTATCCTGCAGAGTCAGCCAGCATGCAGGGATCGACCATTCATATAAAAATGGTGACCCCGAGAGGAGCTCACAGGCTCCTTTAAGCATAACTAAGGAAGGCTCTGACGGGCAATTAGTTCTACAGTTTGACTGGCTAATTTGAACAAGGGTTGCATTTGATTAGTCTATAATTATATCTATATATTCTTGATTGGTTGGGGCCGAGCGACCTTGAATTTCCAGGAAGTGACTCAACTTTTCTCAGGCCAGGACAGTCACTGACTAATGGCCCTTTGTTCTAATTTTAGGCCTAGCCTGGGAGGTGTTTAGCTGAAGCCTATCATGGTGTCAATTTAGTTCTTTCATAACAACAACAAAAAGATTGCACCAGAAAAAAGCTACGCCTTGCACTGAATGCAAATACCTTGTAGCAGAAGCTCTAGTCTTCCCCTGCTGTGTGTGTGTGTGTTGGCGGGGGGGGGGGTCTCCCTAGAATTATCCAGAGTGCAAGCTGGGAGGACCCAAGATTTCTCTCACTTCTGACATCAGCTCCAAGCTTAGAAAGCATATTCACCACACTATCTACCACGATGGACTGTATCCCTTGTCATTGTGAACCACAATACGCGTCACCTCCTTTAAGCTGCTTCTGTCAGGCACTTGGTCACAGTGACAAGAAAACTACTAGTACATTAGGACCCACTTGTGGAGGAGCATTTACAGAGCCGTGCATGCAGTGCAACATTCTAACGTGAAGGATTCTTCAGGGAACAAAGCTCCTATGCTCTCTTGTGGAGCTGACTTCCCAACTGAGTTATAGATACAGACTCACACGGTGGTGCTCTGGAGAAAAATAAAGCACGGTGAAGGAATGGAGGTGGGGAGGGCAGTGGTCATCTTAGATCAGCTCACCAACCAGGAGATGTCTGGGGAGAGATCTGCAAAGCACAAGGGCATGATCATATGGTGCCTTTGGAAAAGCATTATAGGCAGAAGCATAGGCAGGTCTTAAGGCTAGAGGACATTTAACATTTTGAGACCAACAAGGCTGCCAGTGTGGCCAGAATGGAGATGAAGGCACTTAAGTTGGACCTTATGGGTGGTAGGAAGGAGATAGATAGACACACACACACACACACACACACACACACACACACACCCCTCCTTTCCTGTCTTGCCTCCTTCTGTTGCCATGTAGACAGATGTTAACTGTAGAAGAGACTTAACGGCAGCTGAGAGAGTGAAAGATTCTTCTTCTTCTTCTTTTTTAATGCAAAAACAAAGAGCATTTATTCTGCAGAATCAGCCAGCATGCGGGGGTCAACCATTCATACAAAATGGCGACCCTGAGAGGAGCTCGCAGGCTCCTTTTAAGCACAGCTAAAGGAATTTTGGCAGGCTTAGTTTTTTTCTAACATGATTGGCTAATTTGAACAGTAACTGTATTCATATTCTTTTGATTGGTCCTAAGGTTTTGGCCAGCTAGGTCTAGGGGATTTCTAGGCGGGTTACGTAATCTTTAAAATGATTGGCTGGGCAAGCAGCAGTTACAGTTGTGCATCTCTGATTGGTTGGGGCAGAAGGCACCAAAGGGATATGTCTGGGCATGTCTGGGCATGTCCAGGAACTGACTCAGCCTCGGGGCAGCTATCTTCCCAGCTACATGTCAGGGCAGGCCCTTTCCAGAGGTCCTACCTGCCTCTCTGGGAAACTGAAACTTAGGCCTAGTTAGAGTGGCGCCTTACTGAAGCCTGTCATGGCATCGGTTTGGTTCCTTCATTCCCTCTTGAGTATGACCTCATCTCGAATCCTTGAGATGTATCTAAAGGCGCCAAAGGTTGGTACTGTTGTCTCAGAACCATTAATTGTACTGTGGCTAAGCGATTCTTAGCAAATTTGACCAAAGCATTGATGATACAAGCTCCGCAGGTGAGGGCAAGCAGTAAAAGAATAAGGGGACCAGTTAGGGCAGAAATTAAAGTCGCTAACCCAGGGGACCAATTGAACATGGACTCATACCATCCTTGAGATTTTTCTCTTTCCATTTTCTTTCATGTAGTCTTTTCCTAAGTATGGCCATGGATTCTTTTATAACACCAGAGTGATTAACATAGAAACAACATTCTTCCTTTAAGGCGGCGCAGAGACCACCTTGTTGGAGGAATAGTAGGCCTAGTCCCTGTCTTGAACTAATTCTTATGAGGTAGCCTTGGAGTGGCCTGTGGGAAGAAATGCAAGCTGGAAGGCACTAGGGTTAGAGCTGGCCAGCAGGGCAGCCTGAGCAGCCGTGAGGGCGGAGGCCCTGAGCTGAGGGAGACTTGGGGGACGTACAGTGTTCCACTGAGGGCTGTACCTGGCTCCTTGCCCCTGCTGTCCCAGGAGGCTGCTTATGTTAAGTTGGGGAGCTTTTATAGAGCTGGACTCGTGTTTCTTTTGGATCCTGCTGAGACTAGCCCCAAGGTGGCCCCACTTGATTCAGGTTTCATTTCTGTTTAGTGTCCTTGACTTGATTGATGAACTCGCTATTGAACAGCCTTTTCTTGACAACTCTAAATGTTTTCTTTGCCTTGAAGAAATTTTCAAAATGTGCTGTTTTACTTTTTTACTTTAGAATATTTATGTAACAGGTAACTTCATCTGGACTCTCAGATTTACTGTTGACAACTGTATGAGCTCAGGCGCTGGGTTCTTCATGAGCACTGACATTCTTAACTATAAATGGAGATGATTTCAAAAAGAATTCCGCACAGAGTTTTTGAGGATAAGTTAAATGATAGTGTACATATGGAAAATAATGTAAATGACAGTAATTATTTAACTGACTAGTTTTATCAGTTTGAATGATAACATTTCACTGTAGAAGTTTAGGAAATTATTAAATAAATAATTCTGTATACTGTCACTTAAGCTAGGTTCAAATGTGATTGGCATTCCATTTAACCAGAAAAGATGAAGAAGTGTGAGCATCAGAGAAAAGTACATTAAATTCAATTGCTAGAATCTTTCTCCCATTCTTGGAATCAAGAAAGAAAGCCAGAAAATAGTATTTCTCTTTCAAATTTCAGAGTATGCAGCCCTGAAAGCAATTTCCCTTATTAATAATCAAAATAAATTCTTCTGAATTATATATTTAACATATATATCAAGTTATCTAATGTTTATTAATATCATAACTTAAAAATAAATACCAGTAAGGTATGTAAGCCTATTTCTATTATGTATAAAGTTTTAGAAAATGACATATAAAGTACTAAAAATGATCATTGTTAAAATATTATCTTTGCTGTAGAAAGAGGACTTGGTTCCTATAATAAACACTTTGAGGTTTTCTTTTTTTTAAAATTTTTTTTGTTAATTTTTATTTATTTATTTGAGAGTGACAGACAGAGAGAGAAAGAGGCAGATATATATAGAGAGACAATGGGTGCGCCAGGGCCTCCAGCCACTGCAATGAACTCCAGATGCGTGCGCCCCCTTGTGCATCTGGCTAACGTGGGTCCTGGGGGATGGAGCCTTGAACCCGGGTCCTTAGGCTTAACAGGCAAGCGCTTAACCACTAAGCCATCTCCCCAGCCCCACTTTGAGGTTTTCGTTGCTTTAAAGTCTTTTGCATTTAGTAATAGTGCAGTACCTAATTGTGTGACTGAGCATGAAGACTGATTGATGACTAGTTCTGATTTTGCTACACAATAAATGCCTGCAATTTTTTATAAGTTCTGAGAGACCAGTGATCAATAATCTCAACACCCTTTAAGTTAAACAGAAAAGAGAAGCGTAACACTTTAAAGGTGATCTCCATGATTATCCTAAGAAAATTCTTCGAAGCTGGATTTTTTCTTAGCACAGCATTACTAGTGCCTACCATAAACAACCACGCCATTTTGTGTTCTTACTTTAACAGACACTGAGCACTGTTGCTGATGGGAAAGGCCACCCTGACCCAGAGGCACTGGTGCTGCTTCTCCAGTGCTCTGCTCAGCCTCACCCTGCCCAGGAAGCTTCACTGGCCTTCAGGCCCCAACCACCACTCCTGGGTGTATGTGATCTAGGTCCATGCTGCAGGACCCTGCTCTTAGTCGCAGGTCCCCAGAGTTGTCCTCCTGCACATTTAACCCACCCAGACTCAGTGTCACTGAGCTAATTCTTCACTTATCCAACTGTCCCCATTAACGGCTCCTGCAGGCTGCTGGGGACCCTCCTTCTCAGCTCCCCCTCGCTACAGCTCCTCATCATTCTTATAGTGGATCCTGTGTGGGATGGACCCCCTGGCCCTGACCAAACCACCCTCTATCTTACTCCCCACAGTTTTTTGTTGTTGTTGTTTTGTTTTTGTTTTTTGGTTTTTAGAGGTAGGGTCTCACTCTGGCCCAGCCTGACCTGTTCACTGTGTAGTCTCAGGGTGGCCTTGAACTCACAGCCATCCTCCTACCTCTGCCTCCCCAGTGCTGGGATTAAAGGCGTGTGCTACCACACCCGGCTACCTTACTCCCCACATTTATCTGTGCCTTTGCCTCTTCTCCACTGATTCAACTTTCTTTTACACCCAGCTCACAAATGCCCTTCTCCTGGAAACTTTCCTGGACTCCCTCCTCTCAGAGAATATGCCATTCTCTTACAAAGTATACCATTATTTTCAAGAAGGCACAGTCCCAGGGCTTTGAAGGGTTGGGGAATGCCTCTTTGTAATTCTGTGGTAATAGCTGGTTTTTATGATACTGAATTTTGCCAAACCTCTATGCTCAGGAGTGGCCTGCATCCCAGCAGTCCCAGGGAACTTGTTAGAAATGAGAATTTCTTTTCCCACGTTGGACTTCCTGCATCAAAATCTGCAGCTAAGGGGCTGGAGGGATGGCTTAGTGGTTAAGGTGCTTGCCAAAGGACCTAGGTTTGATTGCCCAGGACCCATGTAAGCCAGATGCACAAGGGGGTGCATGCATCTGGAGTTCGTTTGCAGTGGCTGGAGGCCCTGGAGCACCCATTCTCTCTCTCTCTCTCTCTTCTCTCTCTCTCTCTGCCTGCCTCTTTCCCTCTCTTGCTCTCTCAAATAAATACATAATAAATAAAATTTAAAAAAATCTGCAGCTAAGCAAGCTCCCCAGGTGACTTGTACGTAGTGAAAGTTCGAGAATCACTGGTGTAAGGAAATGCCTGCTCATTCTTCAAGATAGATGTTTTCAGTAAACCACATTCTAGAGATGTGCTGCTCTCCACACTCGGGTCTGAGCACCTCATTTGAACTGTCTACTGCTGAGTCCATAGCATGTGTCTGGGTGGGGCAAAGGGATTGAGGGCAACTACAGCAGGCAGGACTGAGAGGACTTAACTGTCTGTAACTCAGAGTCACCAAACTTTTGTGTCAGTAGGATCAAAAACATGGTGATCTTTTTCTGCGTTTGCATAAGAATGTTCTTATCACTGGTTTAGCACATGTCCCATACTAGATTTCAGCTCTGAACTGCAGTTGATATTCCAAACCAGATACACAATAGGTATTCAGTGAGTATAAGGTTGAGTTTTGGCTAAGGTGGCATTCATTATTTCTTCCCTTAGTTCTCAGGTCAGCATTATGTATAATCCCATCATGTTTAATGGAAGTGATTCACTTATGACCCATTTACAATTCCAGTAACTTTGTCAGAACTTGAAGGAATCACTTTATCCAAAATAACTTACACCATGAGCATCTCAACTGTTCCTATAGAAGTTTTACCTAGAAAACAAACCATAAATAAATCCTTATCTGTACATTTAAGCACAGAGAAGTCTGTATTCACTATGTCAATGTTATGGACTTGTGAGATAAGATCCTGGGAGGTCCTGAGTGCTTGGCCCTTTGATGCCTGGCGGCTGGTTCTTTGGTATACTCTGCCTGTACCTGTCTCACATGGTTGGACAGTCTCCCTATTATGTAATAGCTTGGGCCAGAATGGAAAGCTATTCATTCTACTTAGCCTTTTTTTTTTACATAGTATTTTTGTAGTTTTATAATATTTACTAAGTTATCTCAGGTGTAAATTACACATGGGATAAATGGAGGGACAACCTTTTGTTTTCTGTTTGACGTTTTGCAGAATGTCAACAAAAATGATTGCTGCTCCATTTTAAAAAATATATTTTATTTATTCATGAGAGAGAGAGAGAGAGAGAATGGGCATGTCAGAGCCTCTAGCCACTGCAAACGAACTCCAGATGTATGCACTCCCTTGTGCATCTGGCTTACATGGGTCTTGGGGAATTGAACCTGGGTCCTTTGGTTTTGCAGGCAAGTGCCTTAACTGCTAAGCCATCTCTCCAGCCCTGCTGCTCCATTTTTAATATATATATATATATATATATATATATATATATATATATATTATTTATTTATGAGAGAAAGAGGGAGGGAGAGAGAGAGAGAGAGAGAGAGAGAATAGGCACAACAGGGCCTCCAGTCACTGCAAACGTACTCCAGACGCATGTGCCCCCTTGTGAATCTGGCTTATGTAGGTCCTGGAGAATTGAACCGGGGTCCTTTGGCTTTGCAGGCAAATGCCTTAGCCACTAAGCCGCCTCTCCAGCCTGCTGCTCCATTTTTAAAACACTATTTGTTGATTGAGAAAATACGTGAGGCAAAATTCACTGCGTATCCAAGAGCTACATGTTCATGGCACACAAGTGGACCAGAGACCCATGAACTAGGAGAACACAGCTTCTGAAATCAGAAAGCGTGACGAGGTTACTCACACCTGTAACTCCAGCACTTAAGAGTCTGCAGTAAGAGGACTGCAATGAGCATGAGGCCAGCCTGGGCTCTACAGAGACCCTATCTCCACAAACAAAACAAGGTCTGGAAAGATGGCCTAGTGGTTAAGGCACTGGCCTGCAAAGCCAAAGAACCCAGGTTTGATTCCCGGGGACCCATGTAAGCCAGATGCACAAAGTGGTGCATGCATCTGGATTACGTTTGCAGTGGATGGAGGCCCTGGTGTGCCATTTTTTTTTCTCTCTCTCTCTCTACCTCTTTCTCTCTCTCACATACACAAATAAATAAATAGAAATTTAAAACAAAATCAATCAATCTTTAAAAAAACAAACAAATACAAAAAACAAACCCTTAAACCAGGGCTGGAGAGATGGCTTAGTGTTTAAGGCACTTGGCTGTGAAGCCTACAGGCCCTGTGTTCGACTCTCCAGGTCCCATGTAGCCAGACATACAAAGTGACCTAAGCATGCAAGGTCGCACATGCCCAGAAGGTGGCACACACGTCTGGAGTTCAATTGCAGTGGTTGGAGGCCCTGGCGTGTCAATTTTCTCTCTCTCTCTCTCTCTTGCTCTTACTCTCTACATTTAAAAAAAGTCAGACTGTTGGGCTTGCCTCAAAAACAAACAAACAAAAGAAACCCTTAAGCCAACCAAACAAAAACATAACAACACACTAGAAAGCCTGGGGTTTGGAATCTGTCTTTTACTCAGTGTGGGTTCTTGGGCAAGTTCATTGCATCCCTGTCTTCTTATTGCCAGAACAGAAACAATGGTACTATTTACTTCACATGATTTGGGAAGATTGAGCACACTGTATAAGTAAGCCATGGTGGGACTCTAATGAACTCTAGATGAACCAGATGTGTATGTCTATGAATGTACTAACAGAAGGGTTCATCAATTTAACTTTTCTTGTTTTCTCTCTCTCTCTTTTTTCAAGGTAGGTCCTCGCTCCAGCCAAGGCTGACCTGGAATTCTCTATATAGTTTTCGGCTGGCCTCAAACTCACAGTGATCCTCCTACATCAGCCTCCCAAGGCTGTGATTAAAGACATGAACCATCACACCTGGCAGAGGGAGAGAGAATGGGCACACCAGGGCCTCCAACCATTGCAAATGAATTCCAGATGCACGTGCCATTTTGTGCATCTGGCTTTATATGGGCACTGGGGAATCGAACTTTGGTCGTTAGGCTTTGCAGGCGAGTGCCTTAACTGCTGAGCCATCTTTCCATCCCTGTTTTTATTTATTTATTTATTTTTGAAGCAAGGTCTTCCTATGTAGTCTAGGTTAGCTTTGAATTCAATCCTGTTCCCTGAGTGTGGGGATTACAGACAGATGCCCCCAAGTCTGGCTATTTAATTTCTGTGTAGACACTTCGCCACACTCCGGTATTAGATCAAGCAGAAACATTTAGGGTAGCACTTTTAAAGTATATCCTAGCTTGTCGGGCCTAAGGATAACTTCAGGAAGAACTGTGAATAGACCTGACCACAGGCTGGGAGGATTTGGGCTGGCATGTTAGGGTTAATAAGCTGCTGCTTGGCGTGCACCCTTTCCACCTGGGACATATGCTGTTTTCCATTACCTAAGTCTTATCATTTCTAGCACCAAGGAATACAACCAATTAATCACCATGAAGCAGAAATAAATGACCTCCCTCTTGGGGTGACTCGTTCCTTGGGTGACTCCCACTTCTTATCTCGGGAGGCCAAGCACAGAGCTGCTGGTTAGCTCACGTTTGGAATGGTTCATGCTTCAAAGGCAAGCGAGGCTATTTACACAGGTTCATTCATTATACACTAACAACTGATCTCCTTTGGAGATCTGGGGGGAATTTTCGTTTGAATGATTTCAACAAATGTGATTCTATTTCTTGAGGCATTCCGTGAAACTCCCGTCAAGCAAAGTACTCTGGAAATGAGGTTTTCCAGATAACTGAAGGCAAATCATTTGCCTTTAGTCCAAGATGAAAATCTATGCAAAATGTTTCGTCAGACTTTCTTGCCGTAGCAAGTAAGAGCAATGAGCATAGTTGTGATGTGTCGCTGCAAGAGCACAGAAGAACCATTCATTCATTTGCCAAATTCATTCACATATTCTATGCATACTTCAATTTCTTTCTTTCTTTCTTTCTTTGAAAGAGAGAGGCAGAGAGAGAGAGAGAGAGAAAAAAAAAGTAGGCATGCCAGCACCTCCAGCCCCTGCAAACAAAGCCCAGACACATGTGCCCCCTTGTGCATCTGGCTTATGTGGGTACTGGGGAATTGAACCTGGGTCCTTAGGCTTCACAGGCAAATGCCTTAACCACTAAGCAATCTCTCCAGTCCTCTATGAATATATATATATATTTTAAAAATATTTTATTTATTTGAGAGAGAGGGAGAGAGGCAGATAGAGAGTGAACGGGTGCACCAGGGCCTCTAGCCATTGCAAATGAACTCCAGACACATGCGCCACCTTGTGCCTCTGGCTTACATGGGTCCTGGGGAATGGAGCCTGGGTCCTTTGGCTTTATAGGCAAATACCTTAACTGCTAAACCATCTCTCTAGTCCTGTAGGAATACTTTTTGTTTTACCACTGGGTGTTGGTCTAGACACAGTAGTAGAAAGACAGATCATTCAATGCTGGCAAAACAGAACAATGAACAAACAAACAAAAAAACCTTAACAAAACCTGTGTACCATCTAAAACAAAACTACTTGACAAATACATGAGCCTAGATAAGATATTCACGTCCTGAAATTCAGTTTCTTGTCAGAAAAATGGAGTCTAATAATGGCAATATTTACCTTTCTAAAGATATTTGACAATCACAGAGAGCAAAAGCGCTGTAAAGACTGAATTTTTTAAATACTTATTTATTTATTTGCAAGCAGAGAGAGATAAGAGGGAAGAAAGACAGAACAAGAGAATGGGCATGCCAGGGCCTCCAGCTGCTGCAAACAAACTCCAGACACATGTGTCACTGCATCTGGCTTTACGTG
Organism: Dipus sagitta; assembly: GCA_036346955.1. NCBI lineage: Eukaryota > Metazoa > Chordata > Mammalia > Rodentia > Dipodidae > Dipus > Dipus sagitta. The sequence goes on along the minus strand of CM070787.1, from coordinate 30,217,349 downwards.
GGCACTGGGGAAATCAAACTTTGGTCGTTCGGTTTTGCAGGCAAGCACCTTAGCTGCTAAGCCATCTCTGCATCCCCAAGACTGAACTTTTCTACAAATTACTACATCATTCAGTGCCTGAGAAACATGCATTGCTTCTTGAAAATGAGCCTGAATTATCCACATATTTGGCCATCGTCAAAGACCATTTTGAGGCTGGCACCATTTTATTAAAAAACATTTATTTTGGGGCTGGAGAGATGGCTTAGCAGTTAAGGCGCTTGCTTGCAAAGCCAAAGGATCCAGCTTTGACTCCCCAGTACCCACGTAAAGCCGGATGCATAAAGTGGCTCATGTGTCTGGAGTTCATTTGCAGTGGCTAGAGGCCCCATTCTGTCCATTCTCCCTTACCTCTTTCTGTCTCTTTCTCTCAAATAAATAAATAAATAAAATAAATGTTATTTTAAACTTTTAAAAATACTTTATTTATTTAGTTATTTTGTTTTATCGAGGTAGGGTCTCACTCTAGCCCAGCCTGACCTGGAATTCACTATGGAGTCTCCGGGTGGCCTCGAATTCACAGCGATCCTCCTACCTCTGCCTCCCAGTGCTGGGATTAAAGGCGTGCGCCACCACGCCCTGGCAACGTTTATTTTTGTAATTGACTTTTAAGATTTCTCAACATCAGTTGAAACAGTCAATACATGTGGATACACAGATCTAATAGAACAGAAGAACTAGAGAAAAGGCCACAGTTCCCTGGCCCTACCCCCCTCCAGCCACTCTGCAGAGGCCCCTGGGAGCCATATCCCGCTCTCTACTCCTCATCTTCCTCCTGTATCAACATCACCTTTCTACTCCTAGTTATCTGTGCATGTTTATTCTGACAGGTGCACGTATGTGCCGATGCGTGGGTACTTGTGTGTGTATGTGCATGAAGAGGCCAAAGGACAGCCTGAGGTGTCATGTCTCAGGAATATTGAATATTTTTTTTTTTTTGGTTTTTCAAGATAGGGTCTTACTGTAGCTCAGGCTGACCTGGAATTCACTATGGAGTCTCAGGGTGGCCTCGAACTCACAGTGATCCTCCTACCTCTGCCTCCCGAGTGCTGGGATTAAAGGCGTGCGCCACCACGCCCAGGTTGTCCACCTTTTATTTTTTATTTTGATGGAGTTCCTCTTTGGTCTAGAGTTTACCAGTTGGCTAGACTGGCTGACCAGCAAGTCCCAGAGATTTGTCTGTCTCTGCATCTATAGTGCTGGGATTACAAGTATGCCACCACACCCACTTTATTATTATTATTATTATATTCGCAAGTTCCATAATTATAGACAATAAACCATGATAATTCCCTGGCCCCCTCACTTTCCCCTTCACAGCGCCACTCTCCATCATATCCCCTCCACCCTCAATCAGCCTCTCTTTTGTTTTTTTTTTAATTTTTTTGTTTATGATTTATTTAAGAGTGACAGACAGAGAAAGAGGCAGATAGAGAGAGACAGAGAATGGGTGCGCCAGGGCCTCCAGCCACTGCAAACGAATTCTAGATGCGTGCACCCCCTTGTGCATCTGGCTAACATGGGTCCTGGGGAATCAAGCCTCGAACCGGGGTCCTTAGGCTTCACAGGCAAGCTCTTAACCACTAAGCCATCTCTCCAGCCCCCTCTCTTTTGTTTTGATGTCATCATCTTTTCCTTCTATTATGATGGTCTTGTGTAGGTAGCAACAGGCACTGTGAGGTCATGAATATCCAGGCTATTTTGTGTCTGGAAGAGTGTATTGTAAGGAGTCCTATCCTTACTTTGGCTCTTACATTCTTTGACTACCTCTTCTGTAGTGGACCCTGAGCCTTGGAAGGTGTGATAGAGATGTTTCAGTGTGGAGCACTCCTCTGTCACTTCTGCTCAGCACTATGATGACTTTTGAGTCATCCCTGAGGTCACTGCCATCTGAAAAGAGAAGCTTTTCTAAGCAACAGTGAGAGTAGCATATGGGTACAAACATTAAGAGAAGTGCTTACCAGGCAATTTGGTGAACATAATATACGCATTTAGCCAGACACCAGAAGTCATTACACCCGTAGGGCTCATGACTTCCCCTGTCATAGGTTTTAGTATTAGGCACATATTCCGTCCTGTGGAGCAGGCCTCCAGTCCAATTAGAGATCAGTTGGTTTCCCCCATAACAGACATGTCACCGCACCCACAATTTTTAAAATTTTTTTGTTATTTTTATTTATTTATTTCAGAGCAACAGACACAGAGAGAAAGAGGCAGATAGAAAGAGGGAGAGAGAATGAGCGCGCCAGGGCCTCCAGCCACTGCAAACGAACTCCAGACGCATGCGCCCCCTTGTGCATCTGGCTAACGTGGGTCCTGGGGAATCGAGCCTCGAACCGGGGTCCTTAGGCTTCACAGGCAAGCACTTCACTGCTAAGCCATCTCTCCAACCCCCACAATTTTTTTAATTGACTTCTGGGGATGGAACTTAGGTCCTTCATGCTTGCAAGGCCAATGCTTTACTGACTGAGTGACCTTCCCAGGCCGAGAAATTGCTTATTGTCTAGGTAGACATTGTTTGCTTTAAAAAGAAAGCCCCAATAGGTACACAGTCTCTTGTGTTCAGCATCTGTCCTCCAAACATTCAGCATAGGAGCCAGGTTTGGTTAATCCCTCTAGTGAGCTGGCTTGTAGACAACTGAAGTTTGACAGTGTTTGGCATCTTCAAGAAGTGTGTTTGGCATCTTCAAGGAGTGTGCAGCACCTCTCCATGCTCCGTGCTTACCTACTCTCAGCGTCTCTCGCATCTGTAAACCATTGTCGAATAGAAAGATTTCAAATTTTAGCATAATCCGTGTATGTTGAGACTTTAAACATAATGTCACCGTTGCTGGATGCAGCCAAGAAGTTAAAAGCTTCCTTTGTTTTCCGCTGCCTTTTCTCTCTAGGTTCTTCCAGGAGGCCACACGGTCCCCTGGGCCTTCGGAATGCAGACACTACAGCCCGGAAGCCGTTCCTCTCACTATTTGGAGCTTGATCACAGCAAGGAAAGAGCTTTTCATTCCAGGGCTAAGAAACTATGCCTGAACCAATCTGAAGAAGCAACCTGATTAGGACATCCTTTTGCTTGTGAGTTCACGTACCGATGTCTAGTGGGTGCAGTGGGTCAGAATGAAAGAATGATCTGGTAAGACACTTAATCAACTATGGAGAAAGACTAAAGTGGATTAAACAAAAAAAAAGACAACAGCATAATTTTAGTCAATTGATTCCAGCTTCTCATTTGTCACACTGTTAGCAGACCTGTCAACACGAAACAAAGTAAACCGAGCAATTTGTGTCTTCTCTTCTAGAAAGACCGTGTGTGTCTGTGTGTGTGTGTGTGTGTACCTGTCAGGTGTACAGAGCTGGCATTCCAGAGGACAGGAAAGCAGGTACGGTAGCTAGGTTGGAAAATAGAGGAGGCAGTATAGTTTTACGATTACGAACTTGACCCTGGTGTGATGAAAGCCACTGTGGTCTCTGAGTCACCCAGTGGGTCTTCATCTTAAGAGTTGGGTGGCCATTCAATGAGACAGGTGTAGAAAATGCTTAGCACATAATAAGACTGTAAAAGAAGGGATTCTAGCTATTATTTCTTAAAATATTTTTATATTTATTTATTTATTTAACAGAGAAAGAGGGAGGGAGGGAGGGAGGGAGAGAGAGAGAATGGGTGCGCCAGGGCCTCCAGCCACTGCAAACGAACTCCAGATGCATGCGCCCCCTTGTGCAGCTGGCTAACGTGGGTCCTGGGGAATCAAACCAGGGCCCTTTGGCTTTGCAGGCAAATGCCTTAACCACTAAACCATCCTTCCAGCCCTAGCTATTATTTATTTTATTTTATTTTATTTTTTTTGGTTTTTCGAGGTAGGGTCTCACTCTAGTTCAGGCTGACCTGGAATTCACTATGTCGTCTCAGGGTGGCCTCGAACTCATGGCAATCCTCTTACCTCTGCCTCCCAAGTGCTGGGATTAAAGGCGTGCGCCACCACGCCCGGCTTCTAGCTATTATTTTAAACTCCAATACCATCGCCATGGACAAATAAGTCTGTATCCTGAGCCTCTGGGCCACTTGGATTAGCCCTGTATACAGAAGCCACAGCGGCAGTAAGCTGGCTGGCTGGGAATTGCTTAGTCTTGGTTTGGACATTGTCAGATCTTCTATAGTTGGTTCTTATCGTGGCCGGAAGAGGGCACTGTTGCTTCACCCAAATCCCAGTGCTGGTTTCTCAGCAGCCCTGCATTTCGGTTCCATCCCTGGCTCTGCTGGGGTGGCAATTTCATTTTTTAGGTGGTGTGTGTGTGTGTGTGTGTGTGTGTGTGTGTGTGTGTGTGTGTGTTAGGGGGTAAAACTTTTGTTTGTAATAAGACATCTGCAAAAAAAAAAATTGGAACGTGACAAATTGTTTAGATTCTATGAAGTCATGGAAAAATTGCATAGGAAAATTTAAAAATAGACTGGACAAAGAAAATGCATTCAGATGAACTTGATGAAGGTTCTACATGGAAAAGCATTGCCTGAAAAATCAGAGTGAACTTTGGTATTTCTGCAAATGTTTCTGCATCATAAGTGTCCTGGAAAAGATGTAGTAGAAAGAACTGGTGAGGGGCTGGAGAGATGGCTTAGCGGTTAAGGCACTTGCCTGCAAAGCTAAAGGACCCAGCTTCTATTCCCCAGGGCCCACGTAAGCCAGATGCACAGGGTGGCACATGTGTCTGGAGTTCCCTTACAGTGGCCGATGACCCTGGCATGCCCATTCTCTCTCTCCCCCCCCCCTCTTTCTCTCTCTCTCTCAAATAAGTAAAAATATTAAAAGAATTGGTGAGTTCTGGGGCATGCCAGGGCTGTTCCCTCCTACTGTGGCCAACCTCAGAGCCTGTTGAAAACAGAAGCTTTTGTTAAGAACAAGGAGAAAGCAATGTCGCCTCTCACTGGCTCCTTCTGCCCATTCGTTCTGTCCTGCCCTTCTTGGTCAGTGGGTTATAAGGAGGCAATAATGGGTTTATTTATAAACCTTGCATGAAAAAAAAAAAAACCAGTCCTCAACCCAGGCGGTCGGCCTCTGCATCGCGCTGCTCTTCCAGTCTAATGGCCTAATCGGGGTGATGGAAATTGAGCTCCTATGTCTGTGTTCTTTTCCCTTCGCCCCTCTCAAATTTCCCGACCTAAGACTTCTTTCCAGGGCCTCAGAGTTATGAGGAAACATGCTCAAGTCTGCTGATGGTGAGCCAAACCTGCACACTGTAAACTCATACTGGGAGACATTGTGGAGCTGAGGAGTCATTCCAGGTACATTGTTCCAAGTGTTGATAGGATGTGTAGATAATCGTTATCAGATGAGCGAGGGATCAATAGGCTGAATGATCGAAACCGCAACATCTCATATGCTTGTGGATATGGAAGACGTCATAAGTATTTGAGTATACGTAGGTTTTCAAAACTACCATTTCCTCTGGATAGCTCAATATTTTCAAATATCACCAGAGAAGAAAATAGGCAAATCTTCTTTCTTCTAGCCTTTAGGGGTAGCTTATTAAAAAAAAAAAAGCTTGGGCTGGAGAGATGGTTTAGCGGTTAAGCGCTTGCCTGTGAAGCCTAAGGACCTTGGTTTGAAGCTCAGTTCCCCAGGACCCACGTTAGTCAGGTGCACAAGGGGGCGCACACGTCTGGAGTTTGTTTGCGGTGGCTGGAGGCTCTGGTGGGCCCATTCTCTCTCTCTCTCTCTCTCTCTCTCTCTCTCGGTGTCTCTTTCTCTCTGTCTCTCTGTCACTCTCAAATAAATAAATAAAAATGAACAAAAATTTTTTCTAAAACAGCTTTAAAATTTCTCCTGAGGCTAAAGGGAATTTATAAATGCATATATATATCTTCTTGTTTATCTTGTATCTTCAATACAAATACAAAGTGAGGAGAAACACTTATGGGAATGCAACACAGTTGTCAGTGTCTCTGCCTTTTCATTTCCTGCATCCAAGCAAGTACTTTAACCACTGAGCCATCTTTCCAGCCCCTCATTTCCTTTTTTTTTTTACTTTATTTTTATTTATTTATTTGAGAGAGAGAGAGAGAGAGAGAGAGAGAGAAAGAATGGGCATGCCAGTGCCTCCAGCCACTGCAAATGAGCTCCAGACGCATGTGTCCCTTGTGCATCTGGCTTATGTGGGTCCTGGAGAATCAAACCAAGGTCCTTAGGCTTTGCAGACAAACTCCTTAACCTCTAAGCCATCTCTCCAGCCCCAGACCCTCATTTTCTATATTCAGTGAATGCTAAGTTGCAACCTCAGGTTTCACAACTGCCCGAGGCTGAGCTGTGTGCACTGAGTAAGTCTGTCTCACAGACTGCCATAAAAATCCTTTAAATATTCATTCAAAGGTGCAAACTCTTGGACCACAAAGGTCCCTTCTTCTGGTCCCTTCTTCGTGCCCAGACCTGCTCAGAGGTCTTGGCATCTTGCCCTAGAAGCACAGTACACAGGCCAAACAAAACCTTTACTTTTCATTGCTTGAAACAACGGTCAATTCTTGAAAGTAATTGCTTAGAACAAATTAAAAGTTGAGATCCAGGAGCCTTGGGGCACTGAAAAGATTATGGAAACCAGGAGGGGAAATGGTTCAAGACTTCCCTTGGCTGTGTGAGACCACATCTCAGAGGCCTGGTGCGATTCAGATAGGTGTGAGAGAGTGATCTCATCATGCTCACTCTGCAAGCGCTTCAGGGCAGGCAAGCCCAAGGACCATATCTGCCTTGTCTGGGTGGGGCTACCTTCTTGTGAAAATGCTTCTCTTAAAAGGGTGCTTTTCTTGTTTTCCGAGGTAGGGTCTTGCTGTAGTCTAGCCTGACCCAGAATTCCTATGTTGTCTCAGGGTGGCCTTGAACTCACAGCAATCCTCCTACCTCTGCCTCCAGAGTGCTGGGATTTAAGGTATGCGCCACCACGCCCGGCTGGTGCATTTTAAAATTTTATTATTTATCTGAGAGAGAGAAAGAGAGAGAGAGAGCCAGATAGAGAACGGGTACTCTAGGGCCTTCAGCCACTGCAAAAGAACTCCAGACACATGTGCCACGTTGTGCATCTGGCTCTACGTGCATTCTGGGGAAGCAAACCTGGGTCCTTTTCACTCTAGCTCAGACTGACCTGGAATTCGCTATGTAGTCTCAGGGTAGCCTTGAACTCACGGTGATCCTCCTACCTCTGCCTCCGGAGTGCTGGGATTAAAGGTGTGCGCCGCCCGCAGACTCCATGGATTCAAGTTTATACTGCACGTGCTATCAGCTTCCTTCCTGACAAAGAAGCTTGGAACAAGTACGCCTAGAGTATAGATCAGAGGCAGAAAGCGAGCTAAGCATGCTCAAGGTCCCGAGTTCACTCCCCAACGCCGCAAAAGGAATAAAACCTCCATTGGCTAGGTAAACCCATTCAAGATAGGAAGGCACCCCTTCATCAAGTGAAGATGTGAAAAGAGGAACTCTGGTAAGGATTCAAGCCACTTTTACTTGGGGCAGTTACTTGGAAGTATCCATGTGGTTGTAGGAACAGTGTTCTTTTTTTTTTTTCTTTTTAATATTTTAGGCCATGATTTTAATTCCAGCACTTGGGAAGCAGAGATAGGAGGATCGCTGTGAGTTCAAGGCCACCCTGAGACTACATAGTGAATTCTAGGTCAGCCAGAATTAAAGCAAGACCCTACTTTGAAAAACAAAAAAACAAACAAAAAAATTTTATTTGTAAGCACAGAAAGATAGAGAGAAGAGAGACAGGCAGAGAGAATGGGCATGCTAGGGTCTCCCGCCGCTGCAAATGAACTCCAAATGCATGTGCCACTTTATGCATCTGGCTTTACGTGGGTACTGGTGAATCGAACCCCAGATTGTTAGGTTTTGAAGGCAAGCGCCTTAACAGCTGAGCCATTTCTTCAGCCTCAGGGTCTTCTAACTTTGGATTTTTAAAAAATGTGTTCATTTTTATTTATTTAGTTGAGAATGACAGAGAGAGAAAGAGGGAGAGAGAGAGAGAATGGGCGCACCATGGCCTCCAGCCACTGCAAACGAACTCCAGACGCGTGCGCCCCCTTGTGCGTCTGGCTAATGTGGGTCCTAGGTAATGGAGCCTCGAACCGGGGTCCTTAGGCTTCACAGGCAAGCGCTTAACTGCTAAGCCATCTTTCTAGCCCCTAACTTTGGATCTTTTAAAAAAAAGTTTAGAGGAAGGGGTTGAAGAGATGGCTTAGCAGTTGAGGTGTTTACCTGCAAAGCCAACGGACCTAGGTTTGATTCCCCAGGATCCATGTAAGCCAGATGCTCAAGGTGGTACATGCATCTAGAGTTCGTTTGCAATGGCTGGAGGCCCTGGAGCACCTATTTTTTTTTCTCTCTCTCTCCCTCCCTCTTTCTCTCTCTCTCTCAAATAAATAAAATTTGAAAAAAGCAAGAAAAAAAAAAAACCCAAAAAACTAACCTGGCCAGGGTCCTGCTATCATTTCATATTGAAGGCCTAGAAAACTAAAGTAACATGAATTTATAGTACTCAGCCCTCCTCCCAAACATACCACTAGTAAATGTGGAGCAAGGGTTCAAACTTGGTTCTAGAGTTTCTGCCCTTAGCCATTCAACTACTAAAAGTAAAATAGTATGTGGCCATAGAGAGCCTGGGGTCAAAGTGCTCAGCGTCATTACATCATTACATAGCCTAGGTTGTCCTGGAATTCACTCTGTAGTCCCAGGCTGGCCTCAAACTCACAGCGATCCTACCTCTCTGCCACCCGAGTGCTGGGATTAAAGGTGTGCATCACCACACCCAGCTAGGGTTTTTCTTTTGCTCTTCTCTATTTTCCAAATTTCTACCATGCATTCAGTGGTTTTGTAATCAGAGGAAATAATAAATACCGCTTTAAGATCCTGCCCTTAAAACCTGTAAAGATCATTGTTCTTGATGGCCCCCGAAGCGGAAAATAACACACGCAATCAAGAGCCCTTGGTTTGCTAGTGATGAAACTTTATAGAGTTATATCGGGACAGAGTGATGCAAACATGTCCCTCTGTGGTCCTTGGAGGCAGCCAGTATACCGTGTACCCCTTGAAATTTAAAATGCTTTTGGATGCTGTCTAGAATGAGGGAGTCTTCAAGAAGAATGAGTTTCCCAACAGTAGACCTCCTAGCAGAGGAAGCCAACATGCACAGTGATCAGCCCTTAATGGGCCAAGAAGACTTTTTCATGAAACGCACCATTAAAAATCACTAGATAGGGGCTGGAGAGATGGCTTAGCTGTTAAGTCGCTTGCCTTCCAAGCCTAAGGACTCCTTTTCCAATCATCCAGATCCCACCTAAGGCAGGCACGTGATGCAAGAGTGCAATGCCACACATGCCCACAAGGGGGTATCTGCATCTGGAGTTCATTAACAGCAGCTGAAAGGCCCTGCCTTGCCCATTTTCTCTCTCTGCCTCTCTCTCTCTCTCTCTCTCAAAATAAATAAGATTTAAAAAATCACAAGACAAGGGATGGAGAGATGGCTTAGCAGTTAATGTGCTTGCCTGCAAAGCCTAAGGACCCAGGTTCGATTCCCCAGAACCCACGTAAGCCAGATACACAGATGGTGCATGCATCTAGAGTTTGTTTGCAGTGGCTGAAGGCCCTGGTGCACCCATTCTCTCTCTCTCTCTCTTTCTCACCAGCTCTTTATCTCTCTCAATAGATAAATGAGTAAAAATAAAATAAATATATTTTAAATATATGCTTATTTATTTATTTGAGAGAGAGAAAGAGGGAGAGAGAGGGAATGAGCACACCAGGGTCTCCAGCCACTGCAAACAAACTCCAGGTGCATGCACCCCTTGTGCATCTGGCTTATGTGGGTCCCTGGAGAATTGAACCGGTATCCTTTGGCTTTACAGGCAAATGCCTTAACTGCTAAGCCATTTCTCCAGCCCCTAAAAAATATTTTTAAAATCACAAGACAAAAGTCAATTATAGCAATGAGCAACTGGAATTTTGAAAATCACAGAATATATATAAGGTGGCATATATAAATGAATGTAAGGAGCAGCTGACTTTGAAAATATGATCAAACCAACTTGGATGCAATCTTATAAAAAATTGTGTAGATTTATCCCAACAAATATTGAGCATAAACACAGAATTTTTTTTAAAAAAATAGCATAAAAGCGAAAAATAAAAAAAAAACCTGAAATTAGGGCTGGAGAGATGGCTTAGCAGTTAAGGCGCTTACCTGCCAAGCCTAAGGACTCATGTTCTACTCTCCAAGTCCTACATCGGCCAGACACACAAGGTGATGTAAGCATGCAAGGACGCACATGAATACTAAATGGTGCACCCATAGCTGGAGGGCCTGGCGTGCCAATTCTCTCTCACGCACATGTTAAAAAAAAAAAAGCCAATTGAGAACTCTTATTTTTCCTCAGTATGAAAAAATGATTTCTGACCTGTCATATGCTGTTTTGTTTTGTATGAGTGACCTGTCTTTTCCTTTTCTTTAATAAAAAGGCAATTTTTTCTCTTTTTTTTTTTTTTTTGAGGTAGGATCTTACTCTGGCCCAGGCTGACCTGAAATCAACTATGTAGTCTCAGGGTGGCCACGAACTCATGGCGATCCTCCTACCTCTGCCTCCCGAGTGCTGGGATTAAAGGCGTGTGCCACCTCGCCCGGCTTGTTATTCTTTTAAAATTATTATTTATTTATCTATGTGAGAGAGGAAGAAAGAGGCAGATATAGAGAGGCAATGGGTGTGCCAGGGCCTCCAGTCACTGCAAACAAACTCCATATGCATGCACCACCTTGTACATCTAGCTTACATGGGTCCTGGGGAATTGAACCTGGGTCCTTAGGTTTTGCAGACAAGTGCCTTAGCCACGAAACCATCTCTACAGCCCTTTTCTTCCTATCTTTGAAAACAAGAGGATTGCTGATAGGAAGCCAGAGTCTCCCTCCCTAAGGTCCTCTCTCTGTGTGTAATGTGAGGTGTTGAAGGGGCCACTATTCTGTCCTCCTCTGGGAACAAAGGACTCATTCCCACAGCTGCTAATGGCAAAAGACACTGGGCTGTGGTCCTTCTTTTTTTCTTTTCTTTCTTTCTTTTTGTTATTTTTTGAGGTAGGGTCTCACTGCTAGCTCAGGCTGACCTGGAATTCACTTTGTAGTCTCAGGGTGGCCTCGAACTCACAGTGATCCTCCTACCTCTGCCTCTCTAGTGCTGGAATTAAAGGCGTGCGCCACCACGCCCAGCCGCAGTCCTTCTTTAGAGCACCCTCTGTGTGTAAAAGAGGGCCATCTTGCTGAAGGTCACAGTCCCTTGCTTAGGTTGCCTGCCTTCAGAAGCTGGGGGAAGTAGCCTTATAAAAACTTGGTCTTTTTTTTTTTTCTTTTCCATAGCCTTTATTTGTGTTTATTTGAGAGAGAGATAATGGGCACACAGGACCTCCAGCCGCATCTGCCACCTTGTGCATCTGGCTTACGTGAGTCCTGGGGAATTGAACTTGGGTCCTTTGGCTTTGCAGGCAAGTGCCTTAACTGCTAAACCATCTCTCCAGCCCAAGCTCGGTCTTTTGTAAGGGGACAACTCTGTGGGGGTGACTTCAGCACCATGGGTCCCCACAGTGTTAGCTGAGACTGTACTGTATCCCAGGTCAATCTCTCTCTGCCCATCCTGTTTCTTTCCTTTTCTTCCATACATGTGTGGCCAAGAGCTGGCATCCCTGGCTGGGCACCTCTTCTCCAACCTGAGCTCGACAGGATGGACAGAGCGGCACAAATTTTGCTTATCAGTTGCTTCTCTTGTTGGCTGCAACCAAGTACATTTCAAGAAGCAGGTTAAGGGAGAAGAGATTTATTTTGTCTCAGGGTTTGAGAAGCTACAGTTCATCGTGGTGGGGTGGCATAGTGGTAGGTCTATGAGTGCATCCACAGTGACAAAGTAGAGAGAAATGAATGCTGGCGAGCATTCTCTTCTTTTATATTATTATATTTATATATTATATTTATATTAAATATATTTCTACCTCTCACTTTCTCTTATTTATTCAGTCTGTGGCCCCAGCCCATAGATGGTGCTGTCCACATTCAGGCTGTCCATCCTCAGTGAAACCTCTCTGGAAACCCTATCACACACACACACACACACACACACACACACACACACACACACACACCTTGAGGTGAACCTTCTACGTGATTCTAAATCCAGAGGTATTGGCAGTGAAGATGAACCATCACATCTTGGGTGGGCATTTGGCCCTCTGCCACACTGACGTGACTGGGCACGGTCTTTGAGATTTGTACAGCAAGTAACACAAGGAAAGGGAGCTACATCGTCTTCCTCACACAGACTGGGGAAGTGGATGAAGGAACAAAGAGAGCCGTTCTGGAATACCAGCAGGGACACATGCCCAAGTTTGGGTGGGGCTCCGGGACCCTGCAGGAGGCAGGTTGGCAGCTGCTTGGCCCACTCTTTGGTCTAATCCCCTTGAGCTGTCCAGTCCCTGGTACCATGATCGCATGGTGTTAATTAAATCATTCTCATTAATTCAGCTCGAGTGTAAATTAGGAATGAATGAAGACAGATTAGGTCTGAAGGCAGCTAATACATTTAACCCCATGCTGCTGATTTTGCAGCCTAACAAAATAACATTGTTAAGAGAGATAACAAGGCCAAAAGCCTTGGGCACAGCATCATTAATAGTATTAAAAAAAAATGAGACCTTGGTTTGGTGTCACAAGGCCAAAGCAAAGACAGTTTCCCAGGGGCTTGCAGGACTGGCCTGACACGCCGAACAAAGTACAGTGAAGAACGAGTAGCATTTCCTGAGTTGCCGGTGACTCAGATGTCTGCTATGTCTATTGACGTTCGGTTAATCACAGGCCTGTTAAGAAGTTTCTTCCTGCACCGGTACCAGACTCACCTTTTCTTCCTGTGAACAAGGGTGATAAGCATTACCTTTATGACTGGCCGAGAGATGCTGCAGAAATGATACCGTTTGAAATTGCTGTGACTAATAACCCCACAGACTTGCAGCTCACTTTCAGCCTCGAGAGGAACCCTCCGATGGCCTAACAACTCTTCCCACACTGGCTCAAGCAAACCAAATGTAGTTTGCAGGAGGTTATCAGCAGCAAGCACACGTGCCCAAAATGTAACTTTAGTTCCTATAGACATGGGACCTTTTAGCAGGAAAATGCTTTCCAGTTTTAGTAACCCGTAAACAAGTTTCTCTACCCTGTATGGCTTATCTCCCTGTAGCAGATGAAACAAATGTTTATGGTCACTGGATACATTTCAACATGTTCCAGGTGGCAACTTTTATTGTTGTTGTTGTTGTTTTTCTTTCCTTGAAGCACAGAAGGTGTCAACAACATTCGAAAAGATACACCAGTGGAAAACAGAACTCACAATGGCCGCCCATTTCTTTCGTCCTTCTTTCAGCCCTGCCTGCTTAGCCTGCTGAACTTAACTATACGTCCCCTTGGCCATGGACACTGAAGTTTCCAGCCGGGTGGTTGCAACAGAAACAGATGACTGGTCCCTAAGGTGGTGGCTTTTCATCTCAAAAATCTCCAGCCATCCCACTGAGCTCTGGATCCCTGCCATTTTTTTTTGTTATTTTTTTATTTTTTAATTTGAGAGCGACTGACAGAGAGAGAAAGAGGCAGATATATACAGATAATGGGGGCACCAGGGCCTCCAGCCACTGCAAACGAACTCCAGACGCTGTGCGCCCCCTTGTGCGTCTGACTAATGTGGGTCCTGGGGAATAGAGCCTCGAACCAGGGTCCTTATGCTTCACAGGCAAGCGCTTAACCGCTAAGCCATCTCTCCGGCCCCCTGCCATTTCTAGGCAGCAGCAAAGCAACAGAAGGGAGTTCTAAGCAGCTTTGGTTAGTGACTAGGGCAAGAAGAGCATGCCCGTGAATGAGAAAAAGTGCTGCCCTCTTGACAATTAAATTAATTAATTAATTAAAGGCAGTAATATTTGGTCTTCAAAATCAACATGCTTGCTTAACCCAAACCCAGACACACAAAGCCTTGTGGAAAGTGTCTAGAAGGTAAGTGGGAGTCTGCCCTTAGCAACCCCCCCCCCCCACGCACACACCTTGCTACAAGCTGCGGAAACTTTTTTTTTTTTAAGATGTATGCACAATAGCTACACGTTTCCTACCTCCCTCTTTTCAGCACCTATCTCTGGGGTCTACGGTGTTTCCATCCGTTTGCTTTTTCACAGGTTTTTTATCCTTCTCTCTTTGGGAACTAGGTCCTGCCTGCAACGATTCCTCCTTGCTGACCCCCACCGCCCCCGGGGCCCTCTCGCACCTGGTTCTTACCTTGAATTGATCGAGCCTTTCTAGCTCTGCAAAGCAGACCGGAGCCAAGAGTCTACATCAAAAATTAAAATAGGAAACAGATTTTTTAAAAGGCTGTGGAGAGGCTGCTGGGTAAATGCTCACACAGGACTTAAGAGGGCACTGTCTTGCTTTCTTTGCGATGAGCAAACTTCGTCAGCGCGAACAGGAGCAGGGAGAATAAAGAGCCAGTCTTGGTTTCAGCCAGTCTTATGTCTGCAAGTGCCTGGTGGAGCCTCCTTAGCCGGTTGGAACTACTTCTGTGCCTAGAATTTTAAGGAAAACCGGGGGAGGTGGGGGGCGCTGGTCAAGGGCTGGGGAGGACAGGGTAAACTGAGTCTGTCAGCTCTCACGCTGGACCGGCTAAGGGGGGGGGGCGAGTGACCCCCAGCCAGGCACTTCACGTAGTCCAGGGGACCTCACTTTCCTCGCCTGTCAAACAGGGGTCTGGAACTATATAGTTCCTTTGTAGGCTTTAATCCCAAACACCGAATTAAATAACCAAACTGCGTTTTAGCTCCCGGCTGATAGATAAGCTCTTGGCAAAAGATTCATAGTGGGGTTCATAAATAGCGATCGTTCACTCGAGATTAATTTTTGAGTGGCCTTCCTTTTTTTTTTTTGCCTAACACGCGGGACATTACACATGTGTGTGTGTGTGTGTGTGTGTACGCGCGCTAGTGTGTTTTATAATTTATTATTATTATTATTACCTAAATAAATATCATCAAACCATAAAAACTAGGACGGGCCTGCTGTCCGGGATTGTGACTGCGGCTTCATCACCCGGGAGGAGGTGGCGTGCTCGCTCCTTTGAGGAGTTCGCTTTGAATCAAGCGGCCCCGGCGATTGGTTGCAAAGCACGTGGTCGGCGCAGGCAGGACAGAGGGTGGTGGTGGTGGGGGGGCGCACCAGAGTCGCGCCCCGATTGTCGCAGCCTCGGGAGATAGGGCTTTGGGAGACCGGACCCCGAAGAAACGCCTGAGGCTCCAGTGTAACCCCTCCACCAGCGAGAAACCCTAGGACTCCGCTTCCCCTAGCCAGCAGTGTCCCCCGCCACCCCAGCGTCCACACTTGCGCCCGTTCTTCCCTGGCCACTTTCCGGGGCTCGGCTCTGGTGCACACCCGGAGAGCGGTGGCGCGGACATCCAAAAGCTTCGCACCGGCCACTCTTTTCGGACTTGTGTTGCAAGCATCCCCCGTGCGCACTGTCCCCCTACCCCGCCGGGCGTGGGCTGGAGGCTGATGTGCGGTGGGTTAAGTGTCCCAGCTCCCCGGGACTTAGCCAATATCTACACTGTCCCCAAAGAGGCACAGGCACCGGGACCCGGAGGTCGGGGGGAATTTATTTATTTATTTTTTTCCACGCGATCGCAGAAGGGTGCAGCTGCCACAGTGGCTGAGTTAGGGGTGTACGCTTTGTCTCTGCACGCGCCCCCCCCCTCCCACGCCCTCCACCGCTTCCTCTCCGTGCGCTCCCCAGACACGCTCTTCCCCACCCCGCCCCCCACCCCAGCTCGGGGCCACCTCCCCCCTCCGCAGCCTCCTTCCTCTCCCCCTCCCCCGGGCGGCGCTTCCTCCCTCCCTCCCTCCCTCCCCGGGGAGTCTCCCTGCCCGCGCGCGCCCTCCCCCGCGCGCCCCGCCGTTTAAAGCCCGGCGCGGAGCGGGCGCCGCTCACTGCCCCGGCGGCCCCAGAGCAGGCGGCGCGGCGCGGCGGTGGCGCTGCCGAGAGCCGGTCCCCCGACGCCCGGCGGCCGCCAGCCCGCCCGCCCGCGCGCTCTGCGCTTCCTCCTTCTCCTCCTCCTCCTTCTCCTCCTCTTGTCCACCGGCGCGCACAGCCACACTTCCTCCCGGCGGCCCCGGGCGCGCTCCGGGACACACGCTCCTGCCGCCTGCTCCGTCCGCGGCGTGCACCCCGGGAAGCCAGTCTAACCCCAGGTCCCTCTCCGCCCGGCCTCCGGGACCGAGACACCCCGATCGTGTCGCCTTCCCCTTGCTTGGCGACCAGGGCGAGTACCCACCCAATCCCCGGTTGTGCACCCGAGGCAAAGTCGTCAGTGCTGTAAGTTTTTTTTTTTTTTTTTTTTTAATTTTTTCCTCTCCCGGTCGCTGCCCCGGGACCTGTTGCGGGCACCGCCGGGGTTTCGGGGAGCGATCGGGGCCGTGGGGTGAAGGGGTGTATGTGTGTGTAGGAGGGGAGGTGTTCGCCAGGGCTGGGCGTGTGAGCGGCACCCGGGAGCTGTGACTTAAGCCGGGGCGCTGGAGGGGGCTCACCGGTCTCCCCTCCCCTCCGCCGACCTACGCCCGGGCAAGTCTTGGGTTGGCGGGGAGAGCGAGCAGCCGAGTCCGGGATGCGTTCAGCTCGGCTCCCGGCAGCCTCCGGTGGCCCGGCGCGCCGGGGATCCTTTGCCTGCTTTGGACCGGGCTCCCGGGAGGGGGGGGGGGGACAGGTGAGACCACGCGCACACCGCCCCCCTCCCACATGGGCACGGCCAAATGAATGAAGCTGATTTCTGAAAAAAAAACTCCTTTTTCTTTCTTTCTTTTTTCTCGTGCATTTTAACCTTTTAGTGTGACTTAGTAAATTTAAAGGATAGGAGTTGGTGGGCGGGGTGGAGATGAAACATTGAACTTGTTGGACGTGGAACTTGGTGTCGCTCTCACCGTCAAGGCCAGCCGTATTAAATAGCATTGGAACTGTTATAGAAACGACTGTATGGCACAAGCTATTATTATTATTATTATCATTATTTTTTTGGTAAGCTCTTTATAATGTTGCTCCATTGTTATCCCACATGGTAATTGCCTGAGAACATGTGCCTAGATTTGTTTTTCTCTCTCATGGGATTGAGATGACTCCTAAAACCTGGTGAGACCAAGGTGCTCCGAATACTGTGAACGCAAAGAGCCTTGCATAATAAGCAGCAGCGAGTGAGCTGAAGTGACTGTGACTAGAAGCCCTTTTGATGTCCACAGTAATAGCAGCCCTGTTCTCTGTCTTCTTTGTACATGCAGGTTAAGTATTATGTGTGCATTTTTTTCTTGGCCACTTCCTTGGTATGCAAATATTGTCTCTGGGGGCTTAAGAAAATGCTGGAAAGAATGATTTACTTTATGTTAAAAGTCTGTTTAGTGACTGTATAAATGATTTCTGTGGATATTTTTGATGTTTGCATAATTCTAAACCAGAAAGCAAGTTGTTCCCCCCTTGGGACTTCCCGTGTACCTTTTATTTTAATCATGCTTTGCTGATATATGTGAGGCTGTGACAGTGTGACAAGCCTTTCCAGTTGGATAGTATCCAAGATGACAGGGTGAGCTCTTCCTTCTGGGGCAACCTGGAAAATACAGCAGGGTAAACACAGGATGCAAAGATCTTGTATCCTAAGGTCTTCTAGACAAACTGTTTTCTTAAGCGTACACCTGGCTGTGCATGTTGTTTTATAGCACCCCGGGTCTCATGTTCCAGTCCTGTAAGATCCCAGCTCAGCCTGCGAGCGCTTTGATGCCGCTGTGCCTTTCTTGGCTCTTCGCCCAAGAGGAGACAGCTCCCTAGGAGTATTTAGACAATCTTTTGAGGTTTAGTCTTAAAGTCTTCCTCAAAAGAATTCAGATTGAATGCACTCATTCAAATGGCATCCACAGTGGTCGAGTGTGGAAGATTGCGAGTTTATGTCTGCACATCTCCTAAGCCTCCTGCATTGACAGAGGCTCCTGGGGGGGGGGGGGGGGTCATGCTTTAGAGCTTTGGGCCTTGCTTGGTTAAGATGGACTAGGTTGGGGTAGGATGGATGGGCCGGCGCCTCCTGCTCATCCTTTTTCTGCTCATCTCATCATTGTCCTGGAGAGTCCCTGGAGAGCTCTGGGTGCTTTGCAAAAGTCTTCCTCACACAGGAGCTCTGTGACTTTGTTCCATTTCACCATGTTTACTCATAATGAAAAGTAACATTCCAAAGACAAAGAAAAACAAGTTACATCACCTAATGATACGGCAGCCCAGTGTCAGAGACATGTTAGACACCCACCTTTGTTTTCTGTGCCAACCTGCACAGCCATTGGGAAAGTACAGGTTGGTGTTCTTGCCCAGGAAGCTCACTAGTAAGTCATTCATTTGCATTTATTAATAATTCCTTGGGATAGACATAAAAATAAAATGACTACCTGAATGATTGAAAAACAAACAGCTGGTTTCAGCTGTGCTCTAAGGACTGCCTGTTCTGTGGTGAGAGCAGACACTGAAACCAACCTGCCCTTCAGGAATAAACAACTTCAGGAATGCTTGGAGAGGCAGGATCTTTAGTCCTTTGAAGTGACAGAGAAAGATAAGAGAGAGAGAGAGAGAGCGCTAGGGGGTAATTCCATTT
Organism: Dipus sagitta; assembly: GCA_036346955.1. Classification (NCBI taxonomy): domain Eukaryota; kingdom Metazoa; phylum Chordata; class Mammalia; order Rodentia; family Dipodidae; genus Dipus; species Dipus sagitta. Next base: position 30,198,615 of record CM070787.1, on the reverse strand, counting down.
TTTTATGATGGATAATAGGCATTTCCTATATCATTACCCTACAGTTTTCTTATGGCAGAAAGCCAAGAGATAACATTAGATTCTCTGTAACTTAAATTTAGATAACCAGGAGAACATGTTAGTCAGCCACTTATAAATTCTAGGGTGGTCCTAAATTAACAATAGCTGGTCGAATGCACATGCATGCACATGAGCGTGCAGGCGCGTGCGCACACACTTACACACACCCTGTTTTTTTTTTTTATTTAAGTAAAGCAGTGTTTGCATTTTAAAGTCCCAATATGCAGGTGCCAGATCTGCAGGTATATAAGAACTGTCCTGGTGATGGAGTGTTTAATCAAAGAGGGGGTGGATACAGCCTTTGTTCTTGTGACTGGTTTTTCCAAGAATTGGTATAGAGCTGGAAGAACAGAAAAACAGCACGAGTTCGCTACTCAAAATACTCTTCCTTTTATGTACCAAATCTTCATTTTGGATGCTGTCCAGGGTCAGCAAGGTGGGTGGTGACTGTGGCCAGCATCCATCCACCCTGTGCGTTCACTGAAGCTTGTTGATCAGCGTATGGAAACATTTCTATCCCGGTGCACTTAGGGCCTTGTAGGGGTGGGCTGTGTGGACAGAATTTACCTGTTAATGTTTGACCTTTGCAGGAGTTGGGCAGTTACTGTATATGCAGGGTCTGTATCTTAGTAAAGGAATTTTTAATGGAATTAATTAGTAGGTATTTGCTTTACACATGGCTTTATGCTGCACAGGGCATTAAAGCTGGTGCCCTCCTGGCGTTACGAGAGCAGGAGGCTTGGCATTTTAAGTGGCCTACAGTGAATCAGCTGGCCTGGCACAGGGGCCTGTGAGAATGAGACGTGCTCCCCTTGGCTTCTGCTGACTTACATACTCAAGAACTTTGGGATCCCGAAAGCTGGCAGTCAGGTTTTCCAAGATGAACCTGCTTTTAAGGAGTGCTCTTCCCCTGTCTCCCTCAAGCAGTGCATGGGTCTGGTATCTCAAAGGTATTGACAAGGAATGCCTCTCCTTCCAGGTTGTCTGTCTGCCTTTGTTTTGGAATGGCCATACCCTAGATTAGAACAGTAGGCACAGTAGCTAACACAGACCAGTGCTCTGTTTCTTTGTCAAAACATTGTTGCTTTTTTGGTTCTGCTACTGGGAACACGAAGAGCATCTTGTTCAATGGGTTTTGTTTTGTTCTGTTCTGTTTTCAGGAGTGGAAACAAAATGTCAGTCAGCGTGCATGAGAACCGCAAGTCCAGGGCCAGCAGTGGCTCCATTAACATCTACCTGTTTCACAAGTCTTCCTATGCTGACAGTGTCCTCACGCACTTGAACCTTCTACGCCAGCAGCGTCTCTTCACGGATGTCCTTCTGCATGCTGGAAATAAGACCTTTCCTTGCCACCGGGCAGTGCTGGCCGCATGCAGCCGCTACTTTGAGGCCATGTTCAGTGGTGGCCTGAAAGAGAGCCAGGACAGTGAAGTCAACTTTGACAACTCCATCCACCCAGAAGTCTTAGAGCTGCTTCTCGATTATGCATACTCCTCCCGAGTCATCATCAATGAAGAAAATGCAGAATCGCTCCTGGAAGCTGGCGACATGCTGGAGTTTCAAGATATCCGGGATGCATGTGCAGAGTTTCTGGAAAAGAACCTGCATCCGACCAACTGCCTGGGCATGCTGCTGCTGTCCGATGCGCACCAGTGCACCAAGCTGTATGAACTGTCTTGGAGAATGTGTCTCAGCAACTTCCAGACCATCCGCAAGAACGAAGATTTCCTCCAGCTGCCCCAGGACATGGTCGTGCAGCTCCTGTCCAGCGAAGAGCTGGAGACGGAAGATGAAAGGCTTGTCTACGAGTCTGCTATTAACTGGATCAGTTACGACCTGAAGAAGCGCTACTGCTACCTCCCAGAACTCTTGCAGACAGTGAGACTAGCCCTCTTGCCGGCCATCTATCTCATGGAGAACGTGGCCATGGAAGAACTCATCACCAAGCAGAGGAAGAGTAAGGAGATCGTGGAAGAGGCCATCCGCTGCAAACTAAAAATCCTGCAGAACGATGGCGTGGTCACCAGCCTCTGCGCCCGTCCTCGCAAAACCGGCCATGCCCTCTTCCTCCTGGGAGGACAGACGTTCATGTGTGACAAGCTGTATCTGGTCGACCAGAAGGCCAAAGAAATCATTCCCAAGGCCGACATTCCCAGTCCGAGAAAAGAGTTCAGCGCGTGTGCCATCGGCTGTAAGGTGTACATCACCGGAGGACGGGGGTCCGAAAACGGAGTCTCCAAAGATGTCTGGGTTTACGATACCCTGCATGAGGAGTGGTCCAAGGCTGCCCCCATGCTGGTGGCCAGGTTTGGCCACGGCTCTGCCGAACTGAAGCATTGCCTGTATGTGGTTGGGGGCCACACGGCCGCAACTGGCTGCCTCCCAGCCTCCCCCTCGGTCTCTCTAAAGCAAGTAGAACACTATGACCCCGCAACCAACAAATGGACCATGGTGGCCCCGCTCCGAGAAGGTGTCAGCAACGCCGCGGTAGTGAGCGCCAAGCTCAAGCTGTTTGCTTTCGGAGGGACCAGTGTCAGTCACGACAAGCTCCCCAAGGTGCAGTGTTATGACCAGTGTGAGAACAGGTGGACAGTGCCAGCCACCTGTCCCCAGCCCTGGCGTTACACAGCAGCCGCTGTGCTGGGGAACCAGATTTTTATTATGGGGGGAGACACAGAGTTCTCCGCCTGCTCCGCGTACAAGTTCAACAGTGAGACGTACCAGTGGACCAAGGTGGGCGATGTGACGGCCAAGCGCATGAGCTGCCACGCTGTGGCCTCCGGAAACAAACTCTACGTGGTCGGAGGCTACTTTGGCATTCAGCGGTGCAAGACTTTGGACTGCTACGATCCGACCTTAGACGTCTGGAATAGCATAACCACTGTTCCGTACTCGCTGATCCCGACTGCGTTTGTCAGCACCTGGAAACATCTGCCTTCTTAAACGTAGCACATCCCGAAGAAGGCAAGCATGAGGTAAGAAAGCGTAGCTGGAGAAGTAAGTTGTCTGAGTTCAGGGTGTGGAACGAGGCTTGATCCATATCACCTATACAGAAGTCGTACAAAGCTATTAGAAAAAAAAAAAAAAGGTTTGGCACCCTCAAAACGTAACTGCTGTGTTGGACACAGTTGCAACCCCCTTAACATAAGCCAGCTGTTCTCAGCCATGGGTGAGCCGTATAGTCCCCCTCTCCCCCCAAAAACTTGGCAAAAACTGTGCCCATCCCAGAGACTGCTTCATTTGATCTCAGGTGGGGACCAAGCATCAGTGCGTTCAGGAACTTTTTCAATAATGCTAATGTGCAACCAGGTTGAGAACCCTGCCTTCTGTTAGCCATGCCAGCGGGTGTTTATGGAATGTTCACTATGTGCCTGGAGCAGCCTTGTGGATACTATAACTAGGCGCCCTGGGTAGATGAACAAACCCGAGGTACAGAGACGGTAAGTTTCCCAAGGTTGTAGAACTTAGCCAAGTGGTAGAATAGGTCAAGAAATCCACTGTGGCTGTCAGGACCCAGGTCAAAGGTTCTTGAGCTTCACCTGGGGACACTTAACTTGATATTCCAATTCTGCTTCCACCGACCCTTGCTGGACTGAATAGGGTTAAAAAGAAAACAACTCATTGCTCAAATTTATTTCTAGTTTATTCCATCCAGAAGTTGTATATTCACATATTTCAATCTATTCCCTTCAAAATACCTTCCCCTTCAGGGCATCCATTAACTTCAGAGAATAGTCTGGGTCTGCCCTCATGGAAGGTGGCACCTTGTGCAGAATCACCCAGTCACCCAAGCCGCCCTAAGTGTCTCCTTTCAGAGTTAATCAGTCAGGCTGACTCTATTGTTGAGGCTAACAAAAGTTGTGTTCTGTGTCATATATCTGAGTACATAATAGCTGTCTTGTGTATATAAGAGTATATTATACTCTTGGCCCCAATAATTAACCAGCCTCCACCGTTCAGCTTGGAAATGATCTTGGGCCCCAGCGTGTGTGTGTGTGTGTGCCCAGCAGAGAGAGCCCTAGGGATGTGCTGATTTGTTTTGGTGAGTCACGAGCTTATTGCTAATCATTAGAGAAGAAAATAACTGCTTTGGAGGAACCACAATGGAAACGAGTTCATTGCTCGGAAAATTTAGCTCCGTCTTCCCCCTGGCACGTTGCACACCTTTGAAGGGGCCTTCAGAGGGCGAAGAGGGAATCCAGGGGCCATTACAGTTACAAGCTGAACAAAGAGGGTTTCATCCTAGTCGCCTTTTCTTTCCCCGTGTCTTATAGCTCGTTCACAAATGTCACTGGAGTTGACTTCGCTTTCACCTTTCATCGTTCTATTGCTTTTCGTCCCTTCAGTTGTCTCCTCCAGCCTATTATAGTTAGCAGTGTTTCTAGTAATACAATGTTTCCTTGGAATGAAACTTCTGCACAGGGGCAGGAAGAGTCAGAAACCTCCTCTGGGGGAGCAACTGGCTGCCATCATCCCACACCAAACTGGTTTTTGCAGCCCTACTGGCATCTCAGTAATCCTGAATAAACAAATTCTCTGAGAGTAGTTATTTCATTTGAGATATGAATGCATGACTCAACTCTCAAGCAGGTCTAAAGAACCTCCTAAGGAAAAAAAAAAAAAAAAGAAAGCACCAATTAATAGCGCATGAAATCAGGGGTTAGTCCAGAACCGGCTGTGTGTTTTTGCTGAGAAGAACTAGGAAAATTGTGAGTGGTGATGTGGAACATAAAAAAAATGGGAATTGGGAGTCTGAGGGAGGTGGAGCAAGGTAAAGAAATTTTAGCAAAAAGAGAAGAGAAACGACGAGTGTTCTGGCCTTAGTCTTAAATTCTAGATCTTTCTGGACTATGCTGCCCTCTGTCAAATGAGTGGTTTGAACTATCATGCCCATGAGATCTGTCCCAGTTCAGACTTGGGTGAGTTGATAGATGGAGGAAGTAGTGGTGGAAACACCCATCCCATGGCTTAGTGGCTAAGGTATTTACCTGTGAAGCCAAAGGATCCAGGTTCGATTCCCCAGGACCCACGTAAGCCAGATGCACAAGGTGGTGCATGCGTCTGGAGTTTGTTTATAGCAGCTGAAGGGCCTGGTGTGCCCCTTCTCTCCCTCTCTACCTCTTTATCTCTTCTGTCCCTCTCAAATAGATAAGTAAATAAGTAAAATTTTTTATAAAACGATACCCATCCCAGAACTTCAGAATACTTCTTTCCTTCCCTTCCTTCCATGAAGTCCTTGCTCTCAGACTGTGTGCTGGTGTGTCAGCTCTGTGTGGTGGGGAAACCCCATTACTTTGCCTACTTAGCTGTGTTCATCTTTAGTCTTCCGTTTTGGTTCTTCCCTTTTTCAGCCCAGAGTGGGTCCGTTAAGGTATTTGGACCTAATCACACACTTCCGGTCCCTGGGAAACAGCAAAGAAAGGGCTGTGTAAATGTGGCAAACAACATCCTCTTCACCCTGGGTGAGAGTCAAGCACATAAAAACTGAACTTGATAGGGCCAGGTTTGCAGCTTTAAAAGGGTAACATAAGCGCCTGATCAAAGGCCCTCTTTGGGTTTCCGTCAGGCAGAATGATGGTTTAAATGTCTAATGTTTACTACACACCAGACGGCGTTTGAAACACTGAAGCTGGGCGGTGATGTAAAGACACACTCCTGAGCCTCACCTCTAACCTTCAGGGGTCCCTCTGCTCTCAGTGCTGGTGCCAACTGAATTCATCCTAGAAACCTTCCCTGGTCTGCAAGCTCATCCACCAAGGGGATTTTAACTGTCCCCTGCTGCTCTGTCAGTGGGTGGGAAGGACAAAAGGGAAATTACTTTGATTAGCTCCTATTTTTCCCAGTGCCTCACAGCCTGAACCTGAGAGCACGTGGACTTCCTTCTGTTTGCTCTGTTTCTTCTCTTACACTCCCGCTCCCCCTTTCTTTCTGTCCAGTATGCAGTGTCTCGACATTGTAGATGATTACAAGATGCATTCTTTTGGTCTAATGTGGATATACAGGTTACAGGGAGGCAGGGTTGGGGGATGACACTGTGGCCTAAAGAATGCCTTGAAGGCTTGAATCACTGTCAGGAACAGCCAAAAGCAACAACTAGGAAATGAATCAGACTTCTGCACACACACAAGCAAAGCGAGAAGAATTCCTCCATGCAATTAATGTGCTAGTGGCCCCTCAAGAATTTTCTTTGTCTGTACTTGGAGATAGAGCACCGGGGACACATTCCTTAAATGAAGACTAAGGGGCATACTTCAGGGACAGATCCGGGAACTTTCAAAGCTCTCTGCAAAGTTTCCTGTGTGGAATAGGAAGTAAATGAAAGGGCAGGGTGAGTGGTGATAGGCAAAGTGGAGACTTTGTGGTGCTGGTCAGTGAAATTTGTGCTTGGATTTGTGTCAGTGGATTCTGTTGAATAAATACCACTGACGCACGTGGAAGACGGCGGCCGTGGGTTGCCATGTTGTCCTGTGAAAGGAAGCAAGAGTGATTTAGGCCATAATGAAATGTGAAGATGTTGTTTTTCGAGGTAGGGTCTCACTCTAGCCCAGGCTGACCTGAAATTCACTAGGTAGTCTCAGGATGGCCTTGAACTCCAGGCGATCCTCCTACCTCTGCCTACCAAGTGCTGGGATGAAAGGCGTGTGCCACCACCATCTGGAGATACATTTTAAAAGGAAGATTAAGCTGGCATGGTGGCACACACACTTGGGAGGCAGAGGTAGGATTGTTGTGAGAGTTCGAGGACAGCCTGAGACTACCATAGTGAATTCCAGGCCAGCTTAATAGTGACACCCTACCTCGAAAAAACAGAAAAAAAAGGAATATTAATATGGCTGCCTTCTATATTCCTATATGTAATTTTTAACTTGGTTTTCTTTTTCTTTTCTTTCTTTCTTTTTTTTTTCTTGTTTCTTTGGTGAGGTAGGGTCTCTCTTTCTAGCCTAAACTGGCTGGCATTTACTATGTATAGTCTCGGGCTGTCCTCGAACTCACAGTGATCCTCCTACCACTGCATGTGCCACCATGCCCCAGCAAGGGGAGCTTTTATTTCCGAGGTAAGGTCTCACTCTAGCCCAGGCTGGCCTCGAACTCAAGGCAACCATCCCTTCCTACAGCCTCCCTGGGATTAAAGACGAGCACCACCACACCTAGCTTGGATTTCTTTTTTTTTTTTCTTTCTTTCTTTCTTTCTTTCTTTTTTTCTTTCTTTTTTTAAGTATTTTTATTTACTTGCAAGCAGAGAAAAAGATAATGAGAGAATGTATACACCAGGGATTTTTGCCACTGCAAACAGACCCCAGACACATGTGCCACTTTACGCATCTGGTTTTACACGGGTACTGGAGAATCAACCCTGGGCCTGCAGGCTTTGTAAGCAAGTGCCTCTAACCACTGAGCCGTCATCTCTGTAGCCCAAATGTGGAATCCTTCTGATCGATGGGTTGAGGAGGACATAATCAAGACTGTTTGGAATTATCAATGATATTGCATATCTCTGACCACCGTCTGTTTATTTATTTAATTTTGGTTTGCTAACAAAAGCATCTTAAACAGTGATATCACAAATCCTTCATTTATTTATTTATTTTTTTCTTTTCCTCTTATTTTAGTTCACTCCACTTGGCGAGACAACGTGATCTGCTTTGGAGAAGCCAAGTTTAATGAAATGAGAGAAAAAAAGAGAGAGAAGTTACTACAAGACTCAAAAATACCATGGGCTGCACCTTGTGAATGCTCTAAGTGGACATGAAGGAAGGGGAGGGGGAGGGGGAGGGAGTCTTCTGTGCAAGTAGCACATGGTTTAAATATGAATGACTGAACCTGTGATCCAGTCCTTGTCTTGTAATTGTGGATTAATGTCAGCGTTAATCAGCCCCTCAAAAGGAGAGAAAAGCTGGGCCTTTCCCTTGGCTGTATGGCATCCAGCATTTGATTTCCATGGGCTCCGCCATTTATGTGTAAAATTTGAAATGCTTGTCACCTTCCTCTGAGGAGGGAGCTTGAAGCCTCCCCACCAGCTGCTGTTGGAGACACACAGCCGAGCAGGAGCAGGAAGCTGGTTGAAGAATGGGGGAACTCGTCGCTGGACTCCCCGCTAATCTCCAAGGGGTTGTGCTCCCCCCCAGGAATGCCTCCGAACAATGGGGACATTGTTGGTAGCCTCTGTTAGATGCTCTTTGCTATTTATAAGTGACTTTAAACTTTTCCCTTGGCTGTTAAGAAGTTTGTTCTAGGTTTTAGCTATTTATTGTTCAATGCCTGCATGCTGAAACAATGCTTACGGTTGTGTTCACGTGTATGGGCGTGTGTGAATGATTGTATGTTTTGCACATTTTGTGGCTGTTGAGGTGTACTTTGCTGCACAAAAATTGAAAATTTTTTTGGGGGGGTTATAATTTGGAGTGTAACTAAAGGGCGGGTGGGGGAGGGGCAGTATGTTGAAGTATCAAGGCAGAAGGATTCCAAGACAGGAAACTTAAATTACATCCCAGAGGTAGAGAGGCCACGAAGGTCATTTTTCCCTAGATTCACCACCCTTTTAACGGCGTTTCATAGGCTATGGTCATTCTGATGACGGCCTGAATAATCGGGCAAGATGATTCTGTCCACCCTCCTGCCTCCCATCTGATTTTACCTAACTTCAATTTTAGCTACTGACTTTTGGAAAGGACCAAATTACTTCACGATTTTGTTTGTGTAATATCCTGAAACCCTTTGGGGGGTGGGGAAATCTATGGATTAGTACTATATATAGGGCACAGGTGAAGAACTGTCCAAAGTTTATTTATTTATTTATTACCCTTGGCAAATGCTTCGCAGTAACCACAAATGGAGAAGGAAAAAAAAAAAAAAAAAAAACAAAGTAAAATGTCAAATGTCTCAGACATGAGTTAATTCACTGAGCACATTGTTGGACCTGCACTTGTGGCTCTGGGATCTTGCTATTGGATCTAGAAAGTGCCAGTTCGCTTTAGGAAAACAATCCACCGTTGGTACAATGTACACTTTAGTGTTCCCCCTTAGGCCGATCTTGAATATAGCTCTTTGGTATACACAAAGTGACATATTTGATCACAGAATGCCAAAGCATTGTAAGCAGTGACCCCATGGCTAGGTTTCCCGGTCCCGCTGGGACTCGGTTGTGAATACATTCTTTGCTCTTTGGAGTGCTTGTTTACTAAACACGTGTCATGGTAGGTACTAGTGTGAGACTCCAGTAGGCGCTGCCCTAGGTGTCTGGATCCCGACTTTGCAACTCCCATCTGCCTTGGTCCATGTTTCTCACAGTGCTGCGTCTTAGACTATAGGATTGAAGACAGATAACAACCTTTTGACATTGTGAGTGTGTTTGCCTTGTCTAATGACAGATATCCTTAACATTTCTCTCCACCTTAGTACTTTAGGCTAATTGTACATGTCTGTCCATGCCATGAATAAGTAGGCTATCGTTGGACCAAAATAAAATAAAATGAGCCGTTGCAATCAAAACATCATCACAGGGTGTTCCGGTGTCAGCCCCAGCTCCTAGACATGTCCGGAGCAATGCAAATGAGTAATTGTACCCTGGTGGCATAGTCCATGTCCTTCTGTGATAGCAGTCCAGGCTCTGTAGTTAATGATGCAAATCTGTCCAGGGATGTACGTGTCACTGTGTAGCTTGTGAAAGCAGGGTGAGTTTTCTGCAGCTGTTTCAAAGTTGTGGCCTGTCCTTGAATCCTGTTAATTACCGTGTGTGAGCCCGAGGGAGCCTCGCCGTAAGGGTGGGCCCCTGGCCTGCAGGGAACTTTCTAGACTCCTGCTCTTTGAATTGATGTAGGCATTTGGGCTCACTACTTGACCGTTCTCACCCTGTGAAACGTCTCACACTTTGAAGCAAATACAATTCACAGCACAGTACACACAAAAACCCCTGGCATAAGACCCAGAAGGTTCTTCTTATTCTGTGAGCTGGTTGCCGTAGAAACGGATAACAAAGGGCAGCCTTCCACTTCTGGTATAATTGTGGAGCCCCCTTTCTCAGGCTTGACACCTGTCTGAATGAGAATGATTAGAGCTGCATAATATCCCTCTCTCGGCTATTGAATATGTGGTTCACGTACCAAACTGTAGAAGTTAGTAAAATGTTCATGGTCTTATGTACTAGTTTGCTACTACTACATTCTTGAGGTTTTGTAAAACTGTTATGTTTTTTTTTTTTTTTTTCACAATGTGAAACTGAAGGTCAATAAATTATTAGAGATTTTCTCTTCATTGTGGGTGTCTGTCTTTATTTGAATGCAATGTAATCTTCTTAAGAAGTTAATATTTATTTGGGAGATGACAGATAATGTTGCTTTGTTAGAGATAAATAGATGGGAGAGAGAACGGGCACACCAAGTCACTGCAAATGAACTCCAGACATGTGTGCCCCTCTGTTCATCTGGCTTTTTACGTGGGTACTGGGGAACTGAACCTAGGCTTTCAGGCTTTGCTAGAAAGTGCCTTTAACCACTGAGATCTCCCCAATTCTGTCATATAACTAAAAATTTTTTTTAATTATTTGCAAGGAAAGAGAGAGGGCGGGGGGACCAGGGCTTCTAGCCACTGCAAACAAAGTCCAGATACATGTACCACTTGGTGCATCCCGCTATACGTGGGTACTGGGAATCAAACCTGGGTCATGAGGCTTTGCAGGCAAACCCTTAACTGCTAAGCCATCTCTCTAGCCCTGAATGCACTGCAACGTTAAGCACTGAAAATTTGTCTTGTCTCATTTCATCAAAAGGAGGGCCATTTCAAATACTGTCTTGGGTGTGCTTTAATCCACCATCTTGTAACCTGTAGTTACTGAACTAATTTTGCACTTGGGTGAAATTTTTGCCCTTCCTGTTTTCCCTCCACCCCCTCTCTCCAGGGCATATCGTGCTGTAGCCCCGGCTTGCCTGGAACTTGCTATGTAGACCAGGCTGGCCTGGAATTCTCAGTGATCCTCCTGCCTCTGTCTCTGGAGTGCTGGGATTAAGCTCTTTCAGCAAAGCAGAACACCACTTTTATGGCCCACTCACAACTTGGAATGTAAACAAAATTACATACTGTGTTTTACCTTCTCGTGGGTTGTGTTTCAGTAGTGAGCTGTTAGGGGAGGGCTCACGTTCAGTCTATGCCTCTGCTGCCACTCCCTTCAGAGACCACTTGAAGAGTATATGTAGACTGTCTCTCTGTAAGAGTCTAGAAAGCGCAGTGTGACTCCCACCCCCCCCCCCACACCACTCCCTTCCCCAGGCACACCTGGCTGCTTGCAAGTTGACAGCCACCCTGGCAAACTTGGTGTGTAGCCAGATGAAGCTTCTTGTCCCCACCTCACAGTGTCACACTGAGGTACTCCTTTGTCGCTTGCGTTGGGCCCCTGATTGTTTCAGTGTGCAGAGCAATGTTGGGCATAATCTGTTCTGGCCAGAAACTAAATGCTACCTAATTGGAACTCTAAGGAGTCTCACGAGCAGGCATCCTGCAATTACGACTTTTGGACTTCGACCAAGATGCCAGCAGAGGCCTGGGGTTGACAGAGGATCGCTCGCTTCCATGCTGGGTGCAACTGAGGGAGAGCCAAGCCTTCAGGAACAAGTGTCTGAGCCCTCAGATTCTAGGGGCATGGTGCTCATGACCCATGGGAACCCTGTAGATGACACCACATGTATAACACTGAATTATAGAGAGGTGGAACTGCTGGGTGTGACTTAAGACTCAGAAAGTCTTGCTGTCTGAAGGGTGGAGAATAATGGCTAGTCGAGGTGATTGTGGATAGAACTTTCGCTCTCTATGGATCTCTTGCTGTATCTCAGGACATAATTAAGAACTTAACTTTTCACCGCCCTCAGACGTTCAGATCAGCCCAGACAGGTCAGTTTGAATGGCCTTTGGCTGCATGCCGAAGCCATCTGGACACAGTGGTGAAACCATCTGGAAGTTGGTAGCTGGGGCTGGAATGGTACCCTATAGGCTGTTAGGGGCCTGGGCTGTTTCTCTCTTTTGCCTTCCTGGACTTGGGCCTTTAGTCCTCCTGATCAACAAGATGGCTGCCGTTTCTCACAGTATCACATCTGCTTTCTGGACAAAGTGGGGACAAAGGGAAAGAGACACATGGCTGAGGAAGCTTCCCTTTTGCTTGGGATACTAATAGTTTACCCAACAGGCTCACATGGGAGACCTGTTCTTACTTCTCACTGGTAAGAACTGGGTTAGTTACTAGCACTTAGCAAGAGAGATGGAAGGCTGGACTGCTTTCCTGTGGGAACGCTGCACTACACCCGAAGACGTGCTTTCATCAGTGGGGCAGGAGGAGGAAAAGGGAGAACTAAAACGAGTGTGGTGGATTTATGCCTATATTCCCAGCCCTTGGGAGGCTGAGCTAGGAGGATCACTGTAAGTTCAAGGCCAGCCTGGGCTAGAGTGAGACCCTACCTTGAAAAAAAAAGAAAAAGAAAGGGAGAATTTACATACTTAATGTTGGATGGACAATGACATGGCTTATCCATACGGTCACCTCCCACAGTGGAAAGCCTGTCACTGTCAACAACAGTTCTGCTGCTTCGTCATGTTGGAGTGTCTGTGGTGAACTGGGAATGTTGCTAAGGGCATGTTTGACATTCCCTTCGTTGAACACCCAACAAATTTAGGTAAGCCCAAAGTTGTTTTTTTTTTTAATGTTTATATATATATGTGTGTGTGTATATATATATTTGTTTATTTTTATTTATTTATTTACTTGAGAGTGACAGACACAGAGAGAATGGACGCGTCAGGGCCTCCAGCCACTGCAAACAAACTCCAGACACGTGCGCCCCCTTGTGCATCTGGCTAACGTGGGTCCTGGGGAATCAAGCCTCGAACCAGGGTCCTTAGGCTTCACAGGCAAGCGCTTAACCACTAAGCCATCTCTCCAGCTCCCAAAGTTGTTTTTCTTAACATCTCTTAGCCTTGGTTCTTCCATCTGTAGTGTAAGTGTGAAAATGGTAGTACATTCTCAAATGGTGAAATTTAACAATGTAATGAATTTAAGAGGAAGCACCCAGCTTGTGTCTGGCACAGAGTAGGCCCTCTGTAATTTTTAGTTGTCATTTTATAGCATTATTGAGAGGAACACAGACAGACATGCATCTCGGTCTGGGTGCTTACTCCAGCCTGTCTGTGTAGAGACCGTCCACCCATTGTCCTGATTCGTACATATAGCAGCTCTCTGGTTATTACCACACCTTAGAAGAATGAAGAGCAGGTTTGGAGATTATATAACCTGCCCAAAGGAGTTGGAGATCTGGATTTCCAGGCATGCTCAGTGGGCTGTCCTCCAGGTCTGGAAATGTGGAAGACGGTGCTTCACAGGGTTGAGCCCAAATGGTGTGAACCCAGGGCTGCCTGGGCAGAAGACTGGCCTTGGTCAGAGGGGGCTGGCAGCTGTTGAGGGTGCCTGGGCATGAAGACTGATTCCCAAAGTGGTCCTGATGATCGGTTTCCAAAGACAAAGTTACAGAGAATGTGAATGAGGCCCTGGGTGGTTGGTGCACTTGGTCATTCATTGAGTTGGACACTGACCCTTTTTATATGTTGCTCTTTGTAAAATGTTTACTGAGTGAATACACACATGATCATGGCATGATCATATCTACCATCTGCAGTAACCAGCCCGGGAAACCAACCCGTTACGTGTAATCACCAGCCCAGGGACTCAGTCTGCTATCTGTAAGACACACTTGCAGGAAGTCAGATCATGATGTCTGACAACTGGCCTAAAAATACGAACAGGCCGGGCGTGGTGGCACGTGCCTTTAATCCCAGCACTTGGGAGGCAGAGGTAGGAAGATCACTGTGAGTTCGAGGCCACCCTGAGACTACATAGTTAGTTCTAGGTCAGCCTGAGCCAGAGTGAGACCCTACCTCGAAAAACCAAAATAAAATAAAAAAGTAAAAATACGAACAGAAGAGCTGGCATGGTGGCGCACACGCCTTCAATCCCAGCATGCAGGAGGCAGAGGCAGGAAGATTACCGAGAGTTCGAGTCCTCCCTGAGAATACATAGTGAATTCCAGGTCAGCCTGGGCTAGATTGAGACTACCTCGAAGAAAAATAAAAGAAAAAACCTCAAATGGCCAGGACTTGATTAATAATTGACAGGTTGTAGAATTTTCATTCTTGCTTCCTGCTTAGGACAGACCAAGAAAACCAAAAGGGTGGTCCCAATAATTAGCACAGGCTGGCCCACCTGTTGTCACCCATGCCATGCTGACAGGCTCCATTCAATCTCAGCCCTTCCTCTCCCCCACAAGAAAGCTCTCCCACTCTGGCTTCCTTTGAATCTAATCCGACAAGCCAATGACAGTGGCCGATGCTCTTGTCGTAGCAACCCTGAATAAGCGGCCTTCATTTGTTCTCATTTCATGGTTTTTTTTTTTTTTGTTGTTGTTGTTTATTTCTTCAGACAACTGTTTGTTCATTAAAATAATTCAATATCTCAATGAAAGGGATCACAGAAATGGAGAGCAAACTGTGGGTCCCTGGCAAAGCCGGGTACAGCAGGCTGCTGTTGTCGTGGCGAATGTCTGAGTAAACGAAACGTACACAATACATACAGCATGAGGAAAATGGATTCTGAGTTAATGGGGCTGAGGTGAGGGCATCTGGCTTGGCAAAAGGAGAGCAGTTGCTTTGTTTTGGAATATTCTGAATAAAGTGAGAACACAAATAAGTTTTACAGCCATATTCATGGTGCGCATAAAGGTATGAATAAATGCAAAAAAAAAAAAAAACACACACAAAAAACTTAGCAGTTAATTCCTGGTCTTGCCTGTTGCAAATCTTAAGTGTTTTGCCTGTCTGACACATGCTCAGACTCAGCCATCTGTCCTGCATTTGAATTCAATCAGAGACAATGAATTTTAAAGCTCTGCTATTTGTCAGACGTTGGACAACTCTAGGTGCAAGATCTAACTTTCAAAGGGGGGGGGGAAATGTACACTGAGGCATGACTATGAATGAAAAGTAATTTTTACTAAGTAAATTATAAATCTGCCATAATCTTGTCCAGCCCTATCTCCAGCTTGCCTTCCTTTGTGTGTTCAGAAATCAAAGGAGACAAAGTTTCTGTCTTTCTCTTTCTAGACCTGTTTCCTTGGCAACCATAATCTTTATCTCTGCAAAGATGGCGGGGGGGGGGGGCGCACAGCCATTGGGGAGAGGCAGTTGGAATTTCAGCGAGTCTCTCACTAATCCTTCTCTTGTGTTATCAGATGATTTGTTTTGTTAGGAAGTTATTTTACATCCACTTTTTAGAGAGTGTTGGGAGGTTTATTGGCTACCCCAGCAGGGTTGAGCTTCCCCCCCACCCCCACCCCCACCCCCCACACAAGATGTGCTGAATATTGTAGCCACAAAGGAGATGAGAACAGCCTTTTCGTAGACACGAGCTAGGAACCAGTACAGTGTCCGCGACAATGTCTCTTTCTGCAAGTTACAAGCTCACACCCCTGCCATCTAGTCACCCACAGGCACTCTGGCAAGAAAACCATTCTGAGAGCACACATCTAGGAATTTTGAAATAATTGATGTATCTGAAGGGTGGGAAAGGAGGAAGAGGAGAAGCAGAAGATACTGTTGGGGGCGTGTGGCTGATGGGCAGTGGCCCTCTTCGAATCCCTTTCTGCCCACCTGTTCAGGATGGGGGAGGCATGAACCCAAGGCCCTTGTTCAGAATGGGGATAGCTACCCTGCATTTGTAAGTCATTCACACATTCATATGAATTCGGGGCAACCCGAAGGTAGGAAGGGGGGAGAGTTGGGGTCTCCAGAGAAACAGTGTCTGAACTGCGCTGAGTCAGAGGACACTCGGTTGGTGCCCAATGGCGAGAACCAGCAGAATTGTTTGGAAATGTGGAGGGGAAATGCCATATACATCTGAATTGGCGAATGATGGCCAAGCACAGTGGAATGGGCTCGTGATCACCGAAGCATGGAAGGTGGAGGCAGGAGTCCAGGAATTCAAGGTCATCCTCACGTACGTATGGAGTTTGAGGCCAGCCTGGGATATGTTAGGACCTGCCTCTAAAAAGTAAAACCAAAACCAAAGAGAAAACTTTTTTTAAAGGTATTGCGGGCTGGAGAGATGGCTTAGTGGTTAAGGCATTTGCCTGTAAAGTCAAAGGACCCACGTTAGCCAGATGCACAAGGGGAGCACATGCGTCTGGAGTTGGTTTGCAGTGGCTGGAGGCCATGACACGCCCATTCTCTCTCTCTCTCTCTCTCTTCCTCTGCCTCGTTCTGTCTCATAAATAAATAAATAAATAAACAAACAAACAAATAAATAAATAAATAAGGGTATTACATGACTAGTGAAAGTAGGAAGAAACACGTCAGGCTCCCCCCCCCACCCCGTCTACCTTTAACAATTTCATCTTTGCATTCCTTATTCCAGAACCCAGAATCAAGCTTGTACCCGCGGAAGCTCAAGAAACAGGCATGGGCTGAGGTGTAGCTCAAGGGTGGAGTATTTGTCTAGCATGTCCAAGGCCCTGAACTTGGTCCCCAATATGAGAAGAAAAAAAAAAAAAAGGAAAGAAAGAAAAGGGAAGCCATGGTGGCTAACCAGGAGCCCAGCCAGGACTCCCATGTCACTACTGGAGGGTGTGCGTTATACGTTCCACGGAGCCGATCTAGAACCACACGCCGTCAGAACGCACTCACGGGTTAGCATCGGGGTTTGCGTGCACGATCTGTGCAGGCACAGCCGTACTCCTGGGATGAGTGCTGACTTGGAAAATTTTATTTTTTTGCCGTTTTTTTCCCCCCTTCATGCTATTTAGAGTTCAACATTTACTTACTGCAGTATACTTTAAAAAATATTTTAGCTGGGCGTGGTGGCGCATGCCTTTAATCCCAGCACTCGGGAGGCAGAGGTAGGAGGATCGCTGTGAGTTCGAGGCCACCCTGAGACTACATAGTGAATTCCAGGACAGCCTGGGCTAGAGTGAGACCCTACCTCAAAAAACCAAATATATATATATATATATTTTTTTTTTTTTTATTAGCCGGGCGTGGTGGCACACACCTTTAATCCCAGCACTCAAGAGGCAGAGGTAGGAGGATGGCCGTGAGTTTGAGGCCACCTTGAGGCTCTACACTATTGCAAATTCAAGCAGGATAGCTCTCTCATAACTTGCTCTAGGCCAGGGTTCCTCCACATTTTCTTTTTTTTTTTCCTAAATATTTTTTTATTTACTTATTTGAAAGAGGCAGAGAGAGAGAGAGACAGAGACAGAGAGAGGAAGGGAGAGAGAGAGAGAGAGAAAGGGAGGGAGAAAGAATGGGTGCGCCAGGGCCTACAGCCACTGGAAACCAACTCCAGACCCATGTTCCATCTTGTGCGTGCACCACCTTGTGCCTCTGGCTTATGTGGGTCCTGGGGAGTTGAACCTGGGTCCTTTGGCTTAGCAAGCAAGTGTCTTAACTGCTAAGCCATCTCTCCAGCCCTCTTCCAAACTTTCTGTGAAGAGCTTCCTTAGCCTTGGGCTCCTTGGGGACAGAGAGGGGATAGGGTAGAGTAGAAAGGCACTGTGTGGGGGTGAGGAGTAGATGCTACTGGCAGTCTTTTGTATGTAGTAGACCAGAGAGCAGGCTGTGGGGAGGATGGGTCGGGGCAGTGAGGGCCTGTGCAGCCCTGACCCCTTCCCCAGTGATACTCCATAGCTTCTTTTACTCCTAGAGGAAAAGCAGAGAACCCTGGAGTGCTGACGTCCCTGGGTGGGCATTGTTGGCATGCCGCCACTAAGCATTTAGTGAGTGACTTGGGGCCTGATTGGTCAGTTGTCATTCACAGACCTTTCCCTTCCTCTGAGAACGGAAGAGGGCGGAGTAGGCCCGACTCCACCCTTTGCCTCTGACGATGCTGTCAGGTGCTACGTTAGGACCAGAGAGGAATGGAAGAGTCCTGCCGTGCATTCTGGGGGGACAGGGTGGCTCTGATTGCATCTGGTCTCTAGGGACCAGTCATGAGTCCTCTGTAGTACTTTTTTCATTGCTGTGACAAAATATCTGACAGAAGCAACCATGGTGTGTGTGTGTGTGGGGGGGTGTTATTTTGGCTCACAGTTTAGAGGGTACAGTCTGTCATGTTGGGGACGTCTCAGTCCATGTAGGCAGGAGTTCGAGGTGGCCAGTGAAACATGGTGGCTGACTTGGAAGCAGAGATGCCACCAGAAACGGGGCCAGGCTATCACCTTCAAGGCTGTCTTCCGGGGTCACATGTCCACCAGCCACCTATCACCTATCACCTCTGAAAGGTTCCTTGTAAAACAGCGCCTCCAGCTGGGGTCCAAATGCTTAAAATGAGCCTGTGGGACACATACTAGATTCAAATCATGACACTTGTGGGTGGGGGCAGTGTCAAAGAAGGGCCTTGTAGATGAAAAGAGTCTGCCGTCCCCGTTCAGGATCCAGCCCATCCAGACAGCCTTTCTTTCTTTCTTTCTTTTTTTTTTTTTAATATTTTTTGTTTATTTTTATTTATTTGAGAGTGACAGACAGAGAAAGAGGGAGAGAGAGAGAGAGAGAGAGCGCCAGGGCCTCCAGCCACTGCAAATGAATTCCAGACGCCTGCGTCCCCTTGTGCATCTGGCTAACGTGGGTCCTGGGGAGCCAAGCCTTGAACCGGGGTCCTTAGGCTTCACAGGCAAGCGCTTAACCGCTAAGCCATCTCTCCAGCCCGTAGACAGCCTTTCTTGTAGGTGTGTTGGAGTCTCTGATGGGCACAGGATGGAGCCTGCAGGAAAGAAAAGATGGCACGTGGAGTAAGCAGAGCCTCTCTAGTCCAGCACAGAAGCCCCTCCACCAAACAGGAAGCACCAGCTTCAGGAACAGGGTTTTCTTGGCTGGGGAGAGGGCTCTGTTGGTTAAGGGCTCGCTGGGCAAGCACGAGGATCTGAGTATGATCCTTAGAACCCACATTAAAAAGCTGGGGGTGGTGGCACATGCTTGTAATCTCAGCTCTTGGGACGTGGAGTCCTGTGGCTACTAGCTCCCTGGGGCTTCCAGGCCAGTCAGTCTAGCCTACTTGGTGAGTTACTGGCCAGTGAGAGATCCTGTCTCAAAAAAGGTAGATGGCATTTGAGAACAACACCACACCATAGATGGTCCTTTGGTCTCTGTACACAGACGTGCGTGGATACCCAGGCACATGTGCACCTGTACACCTATAAACATGTATAACCACACACACACACACATGCATGCACACATACACCCAAAAAATATGCTTTCTATCCTTTTTAATTTCTTTTTTTTTCTTTTTGGTTTTTCGAGGTAGGGTTTCACTCTAGCTCAGGCTGACCTGGAATTCACTATGGAGTCTCAGGGTGGCCTCGAACTCACAGCGATCCTCCTACCTCTGCCTCCCGAGAGCTGGGATTAAAGGTGTGTGCCACCACACCCAGCTCTAATTTTTTTTTTATTGACAACTTCCATTATTGAAAACAATATCCCATGGCAATTCCCTCCCTCCCCCCACTTTCCCCTTTGAAACTCCACTCTCCATCATATCCCCTCCCCATCTCAATCAGTCTCTCTTTTGTTTTGATGTCATGATCTTTTCCTCTGATTATGATGGTCTTGTGTAGGTAGTGTCAGGCACTGTGAGGTCATGGATATCCAGGCCATTTTCTGTCTGGAGGGAGCACATTATAAGGAGTCCTACCCTTCCTTTGGCTCTTACATTCTTTCTGCCACCTCTTCTGCAATGGACCCTGAGCCTTGGAATTTCAGTGCTGAGCACTCCTCTGTCACTTCTTCTCAGCACTGGTGCTTTCTGAGTCATGCCAAGGTCACTGCCATCTGAAAAGAGAAGGTTCTCTACCAAAAGTGAGAGTCGCATTAATATATGGGTATGAACATTAAAAAGTGCTTACTGGGCAGTTTGATGAGCATAGTATATACATTTAGCCAGACAGCAGCAGACGTTACACCCCTAGGGCTCATGACTACCCCTGTTGTAGGTTTTCAGTATCAGGGATGTATTCCTTCCCACGGAGCAGTCCTCCAGTCCAATTAGAGGGTGGGTGGTTTCCTCCCATAACAGGCATGCCACTATTGCACCTGTTGGCTCATTTGGCCTGTTTGGCCAAATTTAAGGCTTGCTGTGTCTACTATTGAGTCTCACCACTGGTGATTTCTCTCTCTCCCATTGAACTGCATGCAGCATGGCTTTTTTTTCCAGCTTTCTGTCAGCTGGTCTACATGGAGGAGGTTTTCAGCTCAGCTCCAGCAGGACTGTCTCAGTGACTGTACAGCCCAAGTGTGTGCAGTCTTCAGTAATAGGGTCTTACCGTCTATTCCTGGTGGGAAACCAAGGGCCTCATATGCTTTCTATCTTTAGCCTCCTTCATAGGTGGTCTGCAAGCTTTCCCTACTTCCCTTCACATTCTGTCCTTTCTTCACATGCTTTTTCTCATTATTTATTTTACTTTTTATTTTTCGTTTTCTCCAGGTAGGGTCTTGCTCTAGCACAGGTTGACCTAGAATTCACTGTGGAGTCTCAGGCTGGTCTTGAACTCACAGTGATCCTTCTACCTCTGCCTCCTGAGTCCTGGCATTAAAGGAGAGAGAGAAGAAAGAATTGGCAATACCAAGGCCTCCAGCCACTGCAAATGAACTCCAGATGCATACACCAGTTTGTGCTTCCAGCTTTATGTGGGTACTGGGGAATCAAACTTGGGTGGTTAGGCTTTATGTGCAAGACCCTTAACTGCTGAGTAATCTCTCCTGTCCTATTTATTTATTTATTGTTGTTGTTTTTAAAATTTATTTATTTGAGAGCGACAGACAGAAAGAAAGAGGCAGATAGAGAGAGAGAGAGAGAGAGAGAATGAGCACGCCAGGGCCTCCAGCCATTGCAGACGAACTCCAGACTGCATGCACCCCCTTGTGCATCTGGCTAACATGGGTCCTGGGGAATTGAGCCTTGAACCAGGGTCCTTAGGCTTCACAGGCAAGCGCTTAACTGCTAAGCCATCTCTACAGCCCTATTTATTTATTTTTGAGATGAAGTTTTATGCAGTCCAGGCTATCCTCAAACTGTCTATATAGATGAGGATAACCTTGAACTCCTGATACTCCTGCCTTCATGTCACAAGTACTGGGATTACAGATGTGCACCACCACACCTGGCTTTGTTTCTCCTCTTATTTATTTATTTTATTATTTTTTTGGGGGGGGGGGTTCCAAGGTAGGGTTTCACTCTAGCTAAGGCTGACCTGGAATTCACTATGTATTCTCAAGGTAGCTTTGAACTCACAGCAATCCTCCTACCTCTGCCTCCTGAGTGCTGTGATTAAAGGCGTGAACCACCATGCCCGGCTTTTTTTTTGGTTATTCGAGGTAGGGTCTCATTCTAGCCCAGGCTGACCTGTAGTCTCAGAGCGGCCTCGAACTCACTGTGATCCTCCTACCTCTGCCTCCCAAGTGCTGGGATTAAAGGCACATGCTACCACACCCGGCTCCTTTTATTTTGTTTACATTTAATTTTAATTTATTTTATTTGAGAGAAAGAGGGAGAGAGAGAGAGAGAGAGATAATGGGTGTACCAGGGTCTCCAACCACTGCGAATGAACTCCAAATGCATTTGCCACCTTGTGCATCTGGCTTACATGGGTCCTGGGGAATCAAACCTGGGTCCTTTGGCTTAGCAGGCAAGTGCCTTAACCGGTAAGTCATCTCTCCAGCCCTTGTTTAAAATAGTTATTTATTTATTTGAAAGAGAGAGATAATGGGCAAGACAGGGTCTCTAGCCACTGCAAACGACCTCCACATGCATGTGCCACCATGTGCATCTGGCTTTACATGGGTACTAGGGAATTGAACCTGGATCCTTTGGCTTTGCCGGCAAGCTCCTTAACTGCTAAGCAATCTCTCCAGCCCTCTCATACTTTTTTAAAGATGTGTGTGTGTGGTGCATATGTGTATGCAGGCCTATTTTCATGAATGACATCTACCATCTACTTTTTTTTTTTTTTTTTTTTTTTTTGAGATTGGGTCTCTCATTAGCCTGGAGTTCAACAATTAGCCTAGACAGGCTCACTCTGCCTCCCGAGCACTGAGATTACAGGTGCGTGCCACCATACTTGGCTTTTATACATGGGTTCTGGGGACAGAACTCAGGTCTTCATGCTGGTACATCAATCACTTTACCCACTGAGCCATCTCTCCAGCCCACTGTTTCTCCTTTTAAAATCTCTTGTTACCTCAGCCTGTCTTGGAAGACACTAACTCTGGAGGGATAAAAACTGAAAATTACGATTGCATTCATTTCTCCTTCACTTTGGGGTCTTGGGATTTCCTGTGTGGGAGGAACAGGTGTGGGGTAGGTAAGGAGAAGTTTTAGAGGGGATCAGACCCCTTTTCATGATTCCGCTTTGAGCATTTTCTACGGGGGTTATTTCTTTACTTTCTCTTTTATATTTGGGGTGTTGGTGGTGGTCATTAAATGTTTTAAAAAAAAACTTGTTAGCATTTGGCACGGTCTGCCTGAACATAGTGATATGATTGCTCTCGTCACAAGTAACCTGCAATTTCAAGCAGAATTCTCAGAGCATCCTAGCCTCTAACAACTCGTAAAAACTTGGCAGTAATTTCAAGATGCATAACATCTGCTTATTTCATTTTTGTTACAAGTCACCTGGGCAAAAACCTCTTCCTAACTCTGCCCCTGTAAATGAGCTAATATCCAATTAGAACACTGCTTAAAAGCAGTAGCAATCATCCCGTGGCAATCTACGACAAAGCTTTAAAGGTAATGACACTTCTCCATGTTAACAAAACCAAACCATTACTTTTTTCTTTGTAGCCAAGTGGGCTATTTGCTAATAATGTCTTACCAGCTCTCATTGCGTATTAGCTGAGGAGGATGTAGTCTTGGTTACTTTGAAAAGAAACTACTCTTTTTATCTGGGGGTTTGTAATAAAAGGATTTGCGAGCCATTTACTGCGCATTTAAAAATACTGTAGTTCTATAATAGCATCATGGCCTGGCTCTTTCCGATGCTTTTATAAGCTTGATTCCTGCACCTCTCTTAAGGTTTTCCAGTGAACAGCTTTAAGAGACATAGAGCAAGTTGAACCTCTGCTTTCATTCTCCTTCCATTTTATTGTATGTGTTTGTTGAGTCTGGACCTTACTGACTAGCCCAGGCCGACTTCAGACTGCTGGTCTCGTCTGCCTCAGTCTCCTGAATGTCAGAATGACAGCTGTCTACCTCCAACTGTACCATTCCCCCATTTCAGACAGCTATCATGTTACCAGGAAAAATAATTATGTGATTGAAGCTGGGTGTGGTGGCTCAAGCCTTTAGTCCCAGCTCTGGGGAGGCAGAGGCAGGAGGATCGCTGTGAGTTTGAGGCCACCCTGAGACTACGTAGCGAATTCCAGGTCAGCCTGGGCTATAAACCCTACCTCAGAAAACCAATAAATAAATAAATAAATAAATAAATAAATAAATAAATGTGCTAATTGAATGCATCCGCAAGAACCTTCTAGCAGTGGAAGCCACAGAAGCTCACAAGGGAGGGTCCTGTTCAGTCTAGTATACATCCTAGCCCCAACAAAGGGTCTTTTCTCAAGGTTGGTATATGTGTGTGTGTGTGTGTATAGTATGTATGGTGTGGTATGTGTGCAGATGTGCTCATATGGGTGTGGGGAGGCGAGAGGAGAATGTTGGGGGTCACCCCTCTCTTGCTCATCAGCGTATTTCCTTGAAATAGAGTCTCTCACTGATCCCACACCTTGCCGTTTTTGTGAATCCCAGGTATCCTCAGGCCTCTGCTCCTCACAGAACTGGGATTACAGATGTATGTGCCCGTGTCCAGCTGTTCATATGGGTGTTAGGAGATCAAAATTAGGTGGTCTCAGGGCTCCCCACGCCCTCCTGCTTATGCAAGAAGTGCTCTTACAGCCAGACGTGGTGGCGCATGCCTTTAATCCCAGCACTCAGGAGGCAGAGGTAGGAGGATCACTGTGAGGTCAAGGCCACCCTAAGACTACATAGTGAATGCCAGGTCAGCCTGGGCTAGAGAAGACCCTATCTCAGAAAACCAATAAATAAATAAGTACTCTTACCCTTTGAGCCATCTCTGCCATCTCTCAATATACTTTTCAACTTGGGGGCTGAGGCAGGAGGATTGTAAGTTGGATGGCAGCCTGGGCTACATAGTGAGTCCTTGTCTTAAAACCAAGCGCACAAAACCCAAAAACCTTAGAGGGTTTCTGAAGTGCCCTAAAGCACGATGTCTTGGAGCAAGACTATGAATTGGTAGAGTTTTCTGGTTGCATCTGTCAGGACCTGAGGAGTTTGAGCCCTAGTTGTGCCAAGTGTAGTTCCTGTCTGGCCTGAGGACAGGAAGCCACTGAAAACTGTGTGAACCGTCCCAACCTGGCCAGAGGTACAGTCCTGTCTTGCCAAGTTCCCTGTTGGTACTCCAAGCAGGTTTTCTCCCACCCTCTGTTTACTCCCAACACAAAACCCTCTGCCTATCAGGGACCAGATCTGACTTACTAGTCCAGGTTTATAGTTGACCTTGAATCCCGACTTTCAGCCCTATGCTTAATTTTTGTGGTGACAATTCAAGTCCATTAAAAGGCTGACACATTGCTTCCAGTCTTCAGCTGCTCGGCTCTGTGATTCACTTACAAGTCTTAAGGAAGGAAAAGAAGAAGCCAAACTAGTCACCAAAGGAGAAAAAAGTTTGGGCCCTCTCCTCCCCCCCTTTTTTTTCCCTCATGAAGTTATTTGTAATTTGAGACTTATTAAACGATGTTCACTAATAACCCTACCCTTCTACTGAAATGTGGGAAGATAAAGTTAGACCTCCCCAATCTGCTCTTCTCCGTCAGCTGAAATATGACTGAGGAGCGAAAATAGAATTGCCGACACCCCACGCTTTGCTGCAAATCCATCCTTTGAATTTAACTGAAGAAGTGACAGATGATGAAGAAGTGAGTTACTGCATCCCAGAGAAAGTTAGCTAGAGCGTCTCATGCTTTATCCTGATAAGTATAATTTAAGTCTTCTTTTCTTCAAAATCTGCATGTCCAAGTAACTTGGGCTGTTCCCTGTTATAATGTGGAATATAAAACTACATTGGTTTAAATAGTACTAAGTACATAAGTTTCCATTTCACTTGGATGGTCTTAGTTCTAGATGAGATTTTTTCCAAGGAGCTTGAATTTTTTCTTTTTTTTTTTTTTTTCATTTTTGGTTTTTCAAGGTAGGGTCGCGCTCTAGTTCAAGCTGACCCTGGAATTCACTATGCAGTCTCAGGGTGGCCTCGAACTCACGGCGATCCTCCTACCTCTGCCTCCCGAGTGCTGGGATTAAAGGCGTGCGCCACCATGCCTGGCTAAGAAGCTTGAATTTAAAAAAATATTTATTTATTTATTTGAAGAGAGAGAATGAATTAATGAATATGGACACACTAGGGCCTGTAGCCGCTGTAAACAAATTCCAGATGAATGCACCACTTTGTGCATCTGGCTTTGTGTGGGTACTGGGGAATCAAACCCTGGGTCCTTAGGCTTTGCAGGCAAGTGCCTTAAATACTGAGCCATAGCTCTTGAATTGTTTTTGGAGGTGAGAGTTGTATCTCTATATACCACCTGAGGCTGGAGGGTTCACAAAAAGTATACCAAAAGACCAAATGGAAAATGACCAGTTACAAACCAGCACAGGCCAGAAAGAAGACCTTTAAACAAGCAAATAAATCAAGGCAAAGTTCTCAACTAACTCTTTCTAGCTGACAGAATCTTCAAGATGGCTTAATGGTTAAGGGGCTTGCCAAAGCCTAAGAACCCATGTTCCATTTCTCCCCAGGTTCCATGTAAGCCAGAAGCACAAAAGTGAGGTAAGGGCAAGGTCGCACATGCTCACTAGGTGACGCAAGCATCTGGAGTTTGATTGCAGTGGCTGAGGCCCTGGTGTGCCAATTCATTTTCTCTCTCACTCTCTCTATAATCATCATCATCATCATCATCATCATTATCATCATCATCTTGGAGACCTATGCTCCTGAGCAGTGGTACTTTAACCGATGGAAAAGCTCAATGAGTTCATTGCTACCGGAAATATACTGCCCATTTCACTTCTGTGATGGCCAACGACCAATACTAGGCTAATAGAGCTGGACTGGAGGAGACCTGTGTAACCAGTGGTTTGCAATACTGGGAGGTTCCCAGCTGCCCAGTATCTGTTAGAGTCACCTAATGAGCTACCTTTCCTCTCTTAACTCTCCCATCCAGGGTTCTGTTTCCTTGGTCTGGGAGAAGCAGTTTGTGTAAGCTGTTGAAATGCCTCAGGACGGGCAGAGAGCTTTCCTCAGAAGCCCGAGCAGGTGTCGCCAAGAGCAGGAAAAAGAGGGAATTTCTTTGCTCCAGACTTACTTTGGCAATGGCAGTTCCATGAGTGGACAGTTCACATGTGTGTGCATGTGTGTGTGTGTGTGTATTTTGGGGGCGGGGGCAGGTGAATTCACTGCCTCAGTCATTTAGAATTTAGACTTAGATAGGGTTGGGGAGGTTCTTTTTTTCTTTTTGGCCCTGCTATACTACAGCCCACAGAGACTTAACTTTTTGCTCTAGCTGACAAACTAGTTCAAAGGCTGTGTGGTCCTGATTTAAGTGAGTTTGTCACAACAGCATTTTAGAAGTGATATATTTTATCACCGCCCTCCCCCATTCTCTCTATTTCAGACTGAGATAGAACTAGAAGTAAGGTTCTATTTTTCTTTTTTTAAAGTTGGTCTGTCTGTCTCTTATATTTGGGAAGGACAATTTATTCTTCGCTACTAATAAATACATCATCTAACATGGGGCTATATGTCAGCCGGCTTTCTGTTACTATAATACCTGAGATAGTCAACTTATAAAGTGAAAAGATATTTTTTTTTTGGCTCATGGTTTTAGAGGTTTCGATCCATGATCATTTGGTCCCTCTCTCTCTCTCAATCTCTCTTTCTCTGTCATAGGATTTTGGTATATAGCTTAGGTTGGTCTTGAATATATCTCCCAGGTGCCACCACACCTGAGAGGCTAGTGAGCTAGAAAGGAGATATAAAGGGAATAGAAAGGAAGGGAGAGGGGGACTTAATAGGATGGTATTGTGTATACCTAGTCAGGATGAAAAGGCCTAAGTGAGGGCTGGAGAGATGGCTTAGCAGTTAAGCGCTTGCCTGTGAAGCCTAAGGACCCCGGTTCGAGGCTCAATTCCCCAGGACCCATGTTAGCCAGATGCACAAGGGGTCGCACGCATCTGGAGTTCGTTTACAGAGGCTGGAAGCTCTGGTGCGCCCATTCTCTCTCTCTCTCTCTCTCTGCCTCCTCTCCGTCGCTCTCAAATAAATAAATAAACAAACAAAAAAAAACTTAAAAAAAAAAAAAAAAGAAAAGGCCTTAGTGAGGTCAGGGGAAGAGATTGAGTAAAGGAAAGATGAAGGGAGGCTAATCAAAACCTAAGAGGATATAAATAAATCATATGGAAACCTACTTTTTTGGACAATGGAATTCACAGGAGCCATAGTTTGTTACTAGAAAATTTTCAGTGCCAGGGATAGGATACCTTTCAGTGAGTTGTTGGCCAGAGAGGTCCCCGATGCCGATAAAACATAACAGGCCATTGTCAAGGCCCTTGGTTTCTCACCAGAAAGAGAGGGTAAGACCCTATTGCTGAAGACTGCACATACTTGGGTTGCAAGATCACTGAGAAATCCTGCTGGAACTGAGCTGAAAACCTCCTCCATTTAGACCAGCTGACAGGAAGCTGGAGAAAGCCACACTGCATGCAGCTCAGTGGAAGAGAGAGGAATCACCAGTGAAGATACTCCACAGTGGACACTGAAAGCCTTATATTTGGCCAACCAGGCCAGATGAGCCAACGGGTGCAATAGTGACACGTCTGTTTGGGGGAAATCAGCTGTCCTCTAATTTGACTGGAGGCCTGCTCCATGGGAGGGAATATATCCCTGATACTGAAAACCTCTAAACAGGGATAGTCATGAGCCCTAGGGGTGTAATATCTGCTGCTGTCTGGCTAAATGTATATATTATACTCATCAAACTGCCCAGTAAGTGCTTCTCTTAATGTTCATACCCATATATTAATGCTACTCTTACTTTTGGTAGAGAACCTTCTCTTTTCAGATGGCAGTGACCTCAGAATGACTCAGAAGGCATTACAGTGCTGAGAAGAAGTGACAGAGGAGTGCTCAGCACTGAAATACCTCTATCATACCTTCCAAGGCTCAGGGTCCATTGCGGAAGAGGTGGAGGAAAGAATATAAGAGCCAAAGGAAGGGTAGGACTCCTTACAACATGCTCCTCCAGACAGAAAATAGCCTGGATATCCATGACCTTACAGTGCCTGACGCTACCTACACAAGACCAGCATAATAAGAGGAAAAGAAGATTACATCAAAACAAAAGAGAGACTGATTGAGATGGGGAGGGGATATGATGGAGAGTGGAGTTTCAAAGGGCAAATTGGGGGGAGTAAGGGAATTACCATGGGATATTTTTTACAATCATGGAAGTTGTTAATTATAAAAAATGAAAAAATTATTTTTATTTATTTATTTGACAGAGAAAGAGGGAGAGAGGGAGAGAGAGAGAATGGGCATACCAGGGCCTCTAGCCATTACAAATGAACCCCATATGTGTGCGCCCCCCTTGTGCATCTAGCTAATGTGGGTCCTGGGGAGTCGAACCTGGGTCCTTTGGCTTTGCAGGCAAATGCCTTAACCACTAAGCCATCTCTCCAGCCCTCAATCTGTTTTTCATGACATCGGTTCAGTACGTTTGATACCATCATTGTTTACCGTGGGCTCATTGCTGGATTTCTCACAGTGAGCGTTCAGGATCTACAGCAGTCAGGATGGTGTTGGGGCATGTAAGGTGTCCAGCAAGTTGATGCTGCAGTGAATTGCAAAGCAGACCTGTAACAGGACAGTCTGCCAACTCTGCCAACTCCTTATCCCAGTAAGAAAATACCATGCAAAGCATTTACTCAGGTTAGCTGGTATACCCTACCGTCTTTAAAAATAACATTAATATTTTTTTATAAAAGCTTTATTCAAACTGCAAATGCCATGATGAATGAGTAAATATACCATTTATTATCGGTTCTATTTTTAGCCTTGAACTAAGTGGCTGTGGATCGAGTGTACACATTTGATTAGTGACGAAATGAATGTCGAGGGATGAAAGCATTTCTTACTCCGATGCAGTCTTTTAAAAATATTGTTATTTATTTGAGACACACACACACACGTGTGTGTGTTTATGGACACACTAGGGCCTCCTGGCACTGCAAACCAAACTCCAGATGCATGTGCCACTTTGTGAAGCTGCCTTTACGTGGGAACTGGGAAGTCAAACCTAGGCTGCCAGGCTTTGCAAACAAGTACCTTTAACTTCTCAGCCATCTCTCCAGCCCATGATGCTTTTTTTTTGTTTTTGTTTTTTTGAGGTTCAGGGCATTATTTGTTTATTTATTTATTTTTTAAGGTAAGGTCTCACTCTAGCCCAGGATGGCCTCAAACTCACAGCAATCCTCCTACCTCAGCCTCCTGAATGCTGGGATTAAGGGCATGAACCATCACTCCGATACAGGGCATCTCTTTATATCAAGGGAACACTAAGTCCTGAGAGTAAGGCAAATGACACTGCTGCTACCGTGGGTCACTTGCCGTATTTGTATTGTCCTGGCTCGTAATTACATAAAGCTATGTTGCTGAGAGCAGAATACGTTCAATTGCTTAGTGACTTTAATCAGGAATGTCGCTGCACTTGAGAAGCATTATTGCTTTGGCTCTCACCACACCCCTGAGGAACTAGAGGCAGGAACTCCCATTCCCATCGTCAGCCCAGTAGCGCAGGTGATGACATTAAGGAAGAAATGCCGAGTGAGTCACCCTCTGCAATTCCCAAACAGCTTGGAGGAAACAGGGCAGCACCAGGTGCTGGGCTCCAACCTGACACTCAGCTGTGTTTCCAGTGACCAAGGTAGTCGGTGACCTTGTGGTACAATGAAGTATTATATCGGCAGTCAGCTTGAAAGGAGTCATAAAGGCAGGTAAATAAGCCTTACTCACTTTATTGAGGGCAAAAGAACATTTTTTTGTTTATTTATTTATTTTTTTAAACTATGGGGATTTTTTGTTTATTTTTATTTATTTGAGAGCAACAGAAAGAAAGAGAGAGAGAAAGAGGCAGAGAGAGAGAGAGAATGGGCACGCCAGGGCCTCCAGCCAATGCAAACGAACTCCAGACACGTGCGCCCCCTTGTGCATCTGGCTAACGTGGATCCTGGGGAATCGAGCCTCGAACCAGGGTCCTTAGGCTTCACAGGCAAGCACTTAACCGCTAAGCCATCTCTCCAGCCTTTTTTTTTTTTTTTTTACTTTATTTGAGAGCTACAGACACAGAGAGAAAGGCAGATAGAGAGAGAATGGGCGTGCCAGGGCCTCCAGCCACTGCAAACTAACTCCAGACGCATGCGCCCCCTTGTGCATCTGGCTAACATGGCTCCTGGAGAATTGAGCCTCGAACCAGGGTCCTCAGGCTTCACAGGCAAGCACTTAACCACTAAGCCATCTCTCCAGCCCTAAAAGAACATTTTTAACTGCACGAGAGGAAATGAAAGCATCTTCAAAAGGTTTACAACCACTAGATTCTGGCAGCCTCATCTGAAAGTTAGCACTTAGCACTCATTGGACATTGAGGTTTGAATGTAAAATTTCCCCCGTAAGCTCGTGTTTCCCAGCTGGTGGCAATGTTTCTGGAAGGTTATGGAACCTTTAGGAGGTGGAGTCTTTTTGAAGGAAGTGAGTCACCAAAACATTTGATAGCAAATCCTAACCCTAACCCTGTCCACTTTCTTTTCTTTTCTCTCTGTTTTTTTTTTTTTTGTTTTTTTTGTTTTGTTTTTTGAGGCTGACCTGGAATTCACTATGTAGTCTCAGGGTGGCTTCAAACTCACAGCAATTCTCCTACCTCTGCCTCCTGAGTGCTGGGATTAAAGGTGTGTGCTACCAAGCCTGGCTTCCTGTCCACTTCTGCTTCTGGGTTATGGTTGCAATGTGACCAGCTAGCTCATGCTCCTCTCCCACCATGATGGAGTGTATTCCTTCTTAACTATAAACCAAAATAACCCCCTCCTCACATAAAGGTGCTTTTTATTTTTTTAAAATTTTTGTTTAGTTTAGAGAGAGACAGAGAGAGAGGAAGAGGCAGATAGATAGAGAGAAACAGAATGGGCACACCACAGGCATCCAGCCACTGCAAATGAATTCCAGACACATGTGCAGCCTTGTGCATCTGGCTTACATGGATCTTGGGGAGTCGAACCTGGGTCCTTCGGCTTAGCCTTAACAGCTAAGCCATCTCTCCAGTCCAAAGCTGCTTCCTGTCAGGTATTTGGACACAGCAATGAGAGTAACTAACACACTGGTCTTGCTTTTGGAGTCTCCTCTTCTGTTCCTTGGGCCAACAAGCTTTCTCTCACAGAGGTACACAGAACATGTATGTATGCATGACCACACATATACACAGAGCACACACACAAACACATGCTTACACATTTTTTTAGCAACATGTTACCGTTGTGAATCTTTTTCAATTGACAGTTCAAGGATTACACTCTATGGTATTAAGGAGAAAATTTTAAATCTGTATGAAAGGAGACAAGAGAAAGCCAGCTTCTTTCAGGCAGTTAGTCAGTTTCAGAAGCCCAAAGAGGAAGCAAGGAGATGCCACTCTGTCCAGCTTGGGCTGTAAAGATGGCTTAGTGGTTAAGGAGCTTGCCTGTGAAGCCTAAGGACCCATGTTTGGCTCTCCAGATCCCACATAAGCCAGATGCACAAAGGTGAGGCAAGCATAAGGTTGCACATGCCCGCTAGGTAGCACAAGCATCTGGAGTTCGACTTAAATGGCTGGGCCCTGGCGTGCCAATTCTTTCTCTCTCTCTCTCTCTGTCTCTCTAAAATTAAAAAAAAATGGAAAACCGGAAGCTTGGTCTGATCCTGTCTCTCCTCT
Source organism: Dipus sagitta (assembly GCA_036346955.1). Classification (NCBI taxonomy): domain Eukaryota; kingdom Metazoa; phylum Chordata; class Mammalia; order Rodentia; family Dipodidae; genus Dipus; species Dipus sagitta. The sequence goes on along the minus strand of CM070787.1, from coordinate 30,166,467 downwards.
TCTTCAGCTAGGCCTCTATATCAGCCCTCTGAGTCCATAAACCAGTCAGATCTTTGGCCCTTGAGTCAGCCCTAGTCTGAACCAATCAGGTCTCTGCTTACACACCTGAGCTTGATGACAGGCTTATCCTGATTGGATATATGATCTATAGACATGAGGTTACCCATGTAGCTCAGTCTTCTTTCCTCTTGCCCTGTGTCCTGGTTTGAACACGCATGTGAGTCTGTCAGTCCTTGAGATTATTTTCTTGGCCTCAGTATTTTTTTCTTACTGTCTATCTTGATTTTTTGATTTTTTTTGATTACATGTATGATTTATCCTTTATCTCTGAGTCTTTCACTATTTTTTGTTTGTTTGTTTTTCAAGGTAGGGTCTCACTCTAGTCCAGGCTGACCTGGAATTCACTATGTAGTCTCAGGGTGGCCTCGAACTCATGGTGATCTTCCTATCTGTGCCTCCCAAGTACTGGGATTAAAGGGGTGCACCACCACGCCTGGCTTTTTTTGTTTTTTTTTTGTGAAGCACAGTCTGTAGCCCAGGCTGACCTGGAATTCACTATGTGTGCTCGCAGTGGCCTTGAACTCACAGTGATCCTCCTACCTCTGCCTCCTGAGTGCTGGGAATACAGGCGTGCGTCACCACACCTGGCCTCCGCTATTTCTTAATCCTCTCTGGTCTGTTATTTGAAGGGGCTTCTATGTCCAGCCTCCCTGTCTCAGTGTGTGTGTGTGTGTGTGTGTGTGTGTGTGTGTGTGTTGGGGACTGCTTCAGTCTTTTCCTAGATATTAAATTTCCCCCTAAATAAACCTCACAAATTACGATTTTTCCCTAAATAAACTCAATAATTTATAATTTAGCCTTCTTGAGTCCGTTTTTATCAATTCTTTGTTAAAATAGGATAAGGACCCAAAAATTGGGGTTCACAAGTTTGAGCCACTCCTCCCAAGCCCCCAAATCCTGCATCAGTATCATCAAAGATTGTCCAATAACAAAAATACCTCTCATCAAGGTAATGGATTATCTTCTTAAGCACTCATTGTCTCTCAAAGAGAGCTAAAGGTACACATGAACATTTTGCTAAGGCCTGAGCCATGTGCTTTCCTGCATGACAAACACAGCTGTCTGAGAGCTTGCTGCTGGCTTTTGCTGGCTGCATCACAGTCAGCAATTACTTCCCTGAGGATACCTTGCACAGGGGGTGGGTAATCTGGGAAAAACTGCTGATGGGCTCTGTAGCAGTACAGGACCACTTACTTTATGCAAGTTCTTGCAAAACAGTTATAGAAGGCATTGTTTAAAGTCTTGGCTAATTTCAGCACCTAGAAAAAGAAGTGTTCTTATCCTAAAGGAAAGGAACCTTTGTTTGTTTTGAGGTAGGATCTCACTCTAGTCCAGGCTGACCTGGAACTCACCATAACTCTGTAGCCCCATGCTGACCTCAAATTCACAGTGGCCCTCCTACTTCTGCTTCCTTAGTTTTGGGATTGAAGATGTGCACCACTGTGCCCAGCATGAAGAGGATCTTAAGATAAAGTGATCCTAAAGAACTTACCTGGAGCCGGGCGTGGTGGCGCACGCCTTTAATCCCAGCACTCGGGAGGCAGAGGTAGGAGGATTGCCATGAGTTCGAGGCCACCCTGAAACTCCATAGTGAATTCCTGGTCAGCCTGGGCTAGAGCGAGACCCTACCTCGAAAAACAAACAACAACAACAACAACAACAAAAAAGAATTTACCTTGTACTGTGGCTCTCAGTACTCTTGAGACCTGGTGTGTGTGTGTGCGTGTGTGTGTGTGTGTGTGTGTGTGTGTGTGTATGTGTGTGTGTATACATGTTGGGTGCACATGTGAGGTGCTTTGATTCAGGCGTCCCCCATAAACTTAGGTGTTTTGAATGCTAGGTTCCAGCTGATGGAGATTTGGGAATTAACGTCACCTGGAGGGAGTGTATTGTTGGGGGTGGGCTTATGGCTGTTATAGCCAGTGTCCCCTTGCCAGTGTTTGGCACACTCTCCTGTTCCTGTTGTTCATCTTATGTGGGCCAGGGGGTGATGTCCACCGTCTGCTTGTGCCATTGTTTTCCCCTGCCATCGTGGAGCTTCCCCTCGAGCCTGTAAGCCAGAATAAGCCTCTTTTTCCCCCACAAGCTGCTCTTGGTTGGGCGATTTCTACCAGCAATGCGGACCTGACTGCAACAACATGTGTATGCAAGTCCACGTGTATGTGTGCGTGTGGAGGTCAAAGGACGACCGTGGGTGTTCTTCCTCGGGTGCCTTCCACCTTTGTTTGAGACAGGGTCACTCTCCTGCCGGCAGCTTGCCAGGTAGGTTAGACTGGTTAGCCTGCAAGCCACAGGAACCTGCCTGTTTCAACCTCTCCAGCTCTGGTACTGGAGACGCAGGCTACCATGTCTGAAATTTTTTTTTCCCATGGGAAAAAAAAGAGGTTTATTTTGGCTGACAGGCTCAAGGGGAAGCTTCATGATGGCATGAGCAGAGGATGGACATCACCCCCTGGCCAACATAAGGTGGACAATGGCAAGAGGAGAGTGTGCCCCCATGTCTGAATTTTTTCACATGGGTTCTGGGGATTAAGCTCAGGTCTTCATGCTTACAATGGTGCAGTACTTTGATTCAGGTGTGCCCCCAAAACTTAGGTGTTCTGAATGCTAGGTTCCCAGCTGATGGAGATTTGGGAATTAACGCCTCCTGGAGGCAATGTATTGTTGGGGGTGGGCTTATGGGTGTTATAGCCAGTTTCCCCATGCCAGTGTTTGGCACACTCTCCTGTTGCTATGGTCCACCTTATGTTGGCCAGGGGGTGATGTCCACTCTCTGCTCATGTCGTCGTTTTTCCTGCCATCGTGGAGCTTCCCCTTCGAGCCTATAGGCCAAAATAAACCTGTTTTTCCCACAAGCTGCTCTTGGTTGGGTGATTTCTACCAGCAATGCGAACCTGACTGCAACACATGGCAAGCAGTTTATCCAATGAGCTACTCCTTAAGCCTGGTGCCTTGTTTTTTTTATTACAAATCTTTTATAATTACTCCATTTTCCATTTTAAGTTAAAATTATTGGGCTGGAGGGATGGCTTAGAGGTTAAGGTGTTTGACTGCAAAGCCAAAGGACCTAGGTTTGATTCCCCAGGACCCACGTTAGCCAGATGCACAAAGGGGTACACACGTCTGGAGTTCGTTTTCAGTGGCTGGAGGCCCTGGCGCGCCCATCCTCTCTCTCTCTCTTTCTCTGTCAAATAAATGAATAAAATAAAATATTTTAAAAAATTACTAGATACACCCATCGTAATTGTCTTATCTGTCCTTACAAGTGGGTTCCCTGGGGAAAGGTACTTGAGATGGCAGAACGGAACTGCTCTTGGTTTCAGCACCTGCAGGAGGGAGCCGGAGCGGACTGGGAAGAAGGAGAAGCTGGCCTGTGATGCCTTGTAATCCCACAGGCCACTCTGCAGTGCCCCGGGCAGTTCTGGACTGGAGATGACCTTGCATAATCATGGCTAAGTGGAGGCTTATGGTCCTTCAGGGAGCAGTCAGTGGATGAGGGCTGCTCCTGGGAGAGAAGGTAAGGAGGACCTTGGATGGAGACAAGAGCAGTGGCTGGGAGGAGGAGGAGGCGCCTCTTACTGAGCCAGCTGGGGAAGTTCTGAAGTGAGGCATCTGGGTGGAATATACAGGGCTCGGCACAAACTGTAACAGAACAGAAGAACAAAAGGGAAGTAATTTCTAAACTATAAACGTATTTTTGACTAAACTAAAAGAAAATATGAAGCAGTCTGATATGACTTTTTTGTTTGTTTGTTTTTTTGAGGTAGGGTCTCACTCTAGCCCCAGGCTGACCTGGAGCTCACTATGCAGTCTCAGGGTTGCCTCGAACTCATGGCAACCCTCCTACCTCTGTCTCCCAAGTGCTGGGATTAAAGGCGTGCGCCACCACGCCCAGCTCAACTATTTATGTACTTTTTAATATATTCATTTATTTGAGAAAGAGAGAGGGAAAGAGACAGAGAGAATGGGCATGCCGGCACCTCTAGTCACTGGGGAAAAGAAAAGAAAAACTCCAGATGCATGCACTACCTTGTGCATCTGGCTTATGTGGGTGTTGTGGAATCAAACCTGGGTCCTTAGGCTTTACAGCTATCTCTCCAGCCCCCTGATACAACTATTTATAACAAATCATTTTGGGATTAAGAGAATTTTGTCAACTTTTTTTTTTCTTTTTGCATTCTGAAGTAAAGTCTAAGTAAAAATATGTTTATCAGTTTGTCAATGACAGTTACTTTGATGCAGTCATACACTGTCACCGGAGTCTCATCGTGGTAATGGTGGTCATTCATGGAAGGATGGCCAATGAAAAGAGTGGTTAATTCTTGCTAAAATTTCGAACAACATATTTACATACAGTGTTTACTTGTATGTAGACGGGTGCTGATGGACCAACTTAGCCTGTGAAAATATACTTTGTGTTTCTGTGGTAAGTGGACCTATTAGATATTATGCTCAGATCATTGCATCAGAAATTTCCCTTACATGATGACCTAGCCGAACATAGGATATTCTGATTGGGGGCTGAATTATGCTGGATTGGTGTTTACTGTTTTGCCCCCTCCCCATTAACTGCTGGTGATGCCTCCTAAACAGTGTATCAACCAGAATGTTCATATATATATATATAGAGAGAGAGAGAGAGTGAGAGAGTGAGTGTATGTGATAACTTCCATAGGGTCACTACTGCAGCAAAGTAGTTGAGATCATAAGGAACCCACAGGGCCACATGTTCAAGGACAGGGTCATACCTGCAACCCCACAGTCTTGAGCATTCGCCTCCCTGGCTGTCGTGTGGATGAGTTCTCAAGTGTTTGAACCCATTTACACTGTCAAGCCCACAGTGGGATTCACTGATGGCTGACTAACATGGGGTCAGGCTGGGCGCACCCGCAGTTCCCTTTGCTCTGCAGGACTTGGCACCTGCCCTCTGCTTCCTCTGCAGGGAAGCTCATTTACCATCCCCTTGCCGAGCCATCTGCATTCAGGGGAGTCAGTGCCACGGAGGTGGTGTATTTCATCTGTACCCCTGGGGAATGTACAATGTGTCACACCTGTTCAAAGTTTGGGAGACACAGAAGACTCCTGGGGGAAATAAGTCTTATCAGGTCTCCTTAATATAAGCAGAGGAAATACTGAGTTTCTCACGAGCCGCCTGAGTTGAGCACGACACGTATCTGTGTCATCCTTCTCTCTCCCCCAAACACAGGGAAAGTCACCTATACCACAAAGGAATGGTGAGGAATGCCAGATCATCTACCAAGGAAATGGAGTTGAAGAAAGGGAAAGATTTCTAAATTGATTTGAAAGATAAGACAACAGCAACACCAATTTGAAAGCTGGCAAAACAAAACAAAACAAAAACCCTACACTCTAATGTGGATTATTTTACATGGGAAGTTTTATGCTAATTCAGATGTTACGGTTTGGTCTTGGAACCCAGACACAGGCAAAGCTACTGCATAAGATAGTCTGCATAAGGACTCACAGGACTCTGGTGACCTACCTGAGCCTTAGAGGTCTTTGAATTTCAGAAGGATCAGTGCTAGGGAGATGGAGGTGCCTTAAACATGGCATAAAGACCACTGTGCTAGTCTGTGGGAATATTTTTTTTAATTTTTTGTTTATTTTTATTTATTTGAGAGCGACAGAGAAAGAGGGTGGGGGGAGAGAGAGAGAGAGAATGGGCACGCCAGGGCTTCCAGCCACCGCAAACGAACTCCAGACGTGTGTGCCCCCTTGTGCATCTGGCTAACGTGGGTCCTGGGGAATTGAGCCTCAAACCGGGGTTCTTAGGCTTCACAGGCAAGCGCTTAACCACTAAGCCATCTCTCTAGCTCCTGTGGGAATATTTTGCAACACCCCCTCATCTCCCTACAGTGGCCAACATGTCTCACTACTGCTCTTCTCCTCTGATAGACTGCCAGAAACAGCCGGCACATCTCTTAATGATTTTTGCTGATAGCTTTTCCAGTGCATAGGGTTTCTCCTGGTGATTAGAGTGAAAAACGTATTGATCCACTGAAGACATTACTTTGTTGTTGCAGAGATGCCTGACAGTATTTTTAAATGAATAATCAATCACATTGCTGAGTCTGACTTAGAAGATGAGTATCTCAGGAATTTTTGAACAAATGTATATGGATGTAAGTGCCATTGTATACAGAAAAGATCACACTGTAATATTGTTCTAAGTGTGGCATTGTACTTTTTTTTTTTTTTTTTTTTTGATGTAGGGTCTCACTGTAGCCCAGGCTGACCTGGAATTCACTATGTGGTCACAAGGTGGCCTCAAACTTATGGTGATCCTCCTACCTCTGCCTCCCAAGTGCTGGGATTAAAGGCATGTGCCACCATGCCCAGCGCATTGTACTTTTGTAGACTTCTCCAACCCACATAGCATGATGAAAAGGGATGTTCAAAAGTGTGTGCACATTTTTAAGTGTTTATTACAGCAATATTCACAATAGCTGAGTTATGGAACCAACCTAGGTGTCCAACAAGAGGACAATCGATGAAAATGTGGTCTATATACACAGTGCAATTTCTTTCAACCACAAAGAAGTTATGTCGTTTGGAGAAGAATTTCTCTTTTCAGATTTGTGACTAAATAAGCTGAAGTTTATCTTTTCTCTTTATCTCTACTTGTGTGTGTGTGTGTATGTGTGTGTATTCCCTTACACATACATTTGCAAATGTTTGTACGTATAAAATTAAGGAGGTAAGATAAAGACCCTAAGTAAGTAAAGCAAAAAAAAAAAAAAAAAACTTCTAATAAAAAAGTATATTGGGGGCTGAAGAGATGGCTCAGCAGTTAAGGCACTAGCTTGCAAAGCCTAATGACCTGGGTTTGATTCTCCAGTACCTGCATAAGCCAGATGCACTGTGGTGCATGCATTTGGAGTTTGTTTTCAGTGACAGGAAGCCCTGGCATACCCATACTCATTCTCTCTCTCTCTCTCTCTCCTCTCTCTGATGAATAATGAATAAAATACGAAAAAATTTAAAAGGTACATTATAGAGTCATCTTTCCAGTATTTCAATTGATTCGAAATAAAAATTGAATTTAAGTAGCACCTCAAATAAAAGTTGCTTTACCTATGTTATGATCACACATAAACATTGACATAAAAAGATTAAATAATTCTGAATGTCAAAATTTAAGCAAGGCCGGGCATGTTGGCGCATGCCTTTAGTTCCAGCACTTGGGAGGCAGAGGTAGGAGCATCGCTGTGAGTTTGAGGCCACCCTGAGACTACATAGTGAATTCCAGATCAGCCTGAGCTAGAGCAAGACCCTGCCTCAAAAAACAAAAACAAAAACAAACAGCAACAACAAAAATTTAAGCAAGGGCTGGAAAGATAGCTCAGTAGTTAAATGTGCTTCCTGAATAAGCATGAAGGCCTGAGGTGAAATCTCTAGAACCCAAATTAAACAGCTGGGTGTGACCATGTGCACCTGTAACTCGTCCCTTAGTGGAGTAGTGACCTCAGAATCTTTGAAGCCCTTTGATCACTTAGAGACTCCAGCCCAAGCAAGAACGGGGGAGGTGTGATGGAGCAGGCTACCCCCACATGCTGCTCAAACAAGAACGGGTGGAGGTGTGATGGAGCAGGCTACCCCATATGCTGCTCAAACAAGAACGGGTGGAGGTGTGATGGAGCAGGCTATCCCCCATGCTGCTCAAACAAGAACGGGTGGAGGTGTGATGGAGCAGGCTACCCCATGCTGCTCCAGCCACTACAGGCCAGAGCACCTGTCAGCAGGAGGGCGCCAAGGATGCTGCAAGGGCGTGTGCGTGTGCACATACCACACACACATCATACCTCAAGCCCTACATTATGTGCACACCACCAAGAAAGCATAGGAAAGGGGAAAACATTAAGACCGAACTAAGCCAAAACAATTTTAAAAGTGTAAAAGGGAATGAAAGAGAGCATGCATGTCAAAAAGAAAACAAAACTAAAGCGCATGTGAAGATGATCAGCTGCACAGACATGCAAATAGAGAAGACATCATTTCTCCCCTCTTTTTTATTTTATTTTTTTGCCTAACAAATTAGTAAAGGCTGGGAAAGTACAAGCACGTGTCCCGATGAGGGTGTGACAGCACACTGGCTTTTGTACACTGTACACTGTCACTGAGAGTATAAATGATGCCCTATTTTATTTCATTTATTTTTTGGTTTTTCGAGGTAGGGTCTCTAGCCCAGGCTGACCTGGAATTCACTATGTCATTTCAGGGTGGCCTTGAACCCACAGCGATCCTCCTACCTCTGCCTTCCAAGTGCTGGGATTAAATGTGTGAGCCACCACGCCCGGCTTTATTTTATTTTGCTTTCAATTATTTATTTGAGAGAAAGAGGCAGAGGGGGCGGGAAGGGAGAGAATCAGTGTGCCATGGCCTCCAGCCACTGCAAACAAACTCCAGATGCATGTGCCACCATGTGGATCTGGCTTATGTGGGTCCTGGGGAATCAAACCTGAGTCCATAGGCTTCTCAGGCATGTACCTTAACTGCTAAGCCATCTCTACAACCTGATGCCCTATTTTATTTTATTTTATTGAGGGTTTTGCTCAAGCCCAGGCTGACCTGTAATTCACTATGTATTCTCAGGGTAGCCTTGAACTCATGGTGATCCTCCTACCTCTGCCTCCCGAGTGCTGGGATGAAAGGTGTGTGCGACCATGCCCAGCTAACGCCCTACTTAAAAATAGTTTGAACCATAAGCTTCAGAATTTTTTAAAACATATTTTATTTTTGTTTACTTATTTAACAGAGAGAGAGACAGAGAGACAGAGAGACAGACAGACAGACAGACAGACAGAGAGAGGGATAATGGGCGCGCCAGGGCCTCCAGCCACTGCAAACGAACTCCAGGCACATGTGCCACCTTGTGCATCCGGCTAACGTGGGTCCTGGGGAATCAAACCTGGGTCCTTTGACTTTGCAGGCAAACGTCTTAACCACTAAGCCATCCCTCCAGCCCAGTTTCAGAAATTTTTAAAAGGTTTATCCCTTTGACCCAATTGTGCAACTTGCGTGAGTCCTAACTATCGAACTTTCTCCTGTTACTGAGGAAGCTTCTGGTTGAAAGGCAGCTAGTGGCTGCCTTACGTGTCCCACTAGAGAAGGTTAGGGAGGCAGACAACCGGCATAGTTCCTTGAGGGAATATTGTACAGTGTGGTGTTTATAAACCTGTGTCACAATGGGAAAGGTGTGATGATAAACTGTTAAATAAAAATAAAACAGCAGTCAGAGTTGTATGTGTAATAAAATCACTCACATTAAGAAGAAGAAAAAATGGGGCCAGGGAGATAGTTCTCTTGCTAGCAAGTCTGCTGGCAAGCCAAATTCAATCCATCCGTGCCCACATGTAACCTATGCACCCACCATGGGAGCTGGAGCCATGAGTATCCAGAAGCTCACAGCAGCAGTCTCCAGGGAGACCATGTCTCAGAAGGGTGGAAGGGAAGGATAAATACTCTGTTTTTCTCTCACCTCCACTCATGCACCGTGGCAAGCTTGCACACATATACACACACACATTCAACACACATACACTAACATAATTTAAAACGTTTTTTAAAAAAGATGATTAAAAAAAAACTAAACCTCCATGGGCTGGAGAGGTGGCTTAGCAGTTAAGTTGCTTGCCTGCAAAGCCAGAGGACCCACGTCAACCAAATGCACAAGGTAGCACATGCATCTTGAGTTTGTTTGCAGTGGCTAGAGGCTGTGGCATGCCCATTCTTTCTCTCTGTTGCTCATAAATAAGTAAAATAAATAAATATTTTTAAAAACCCTCCAAAGCTAATGGGTAGAAAGAAAGGCTAACGGAAATACAACCAAATATAAACTGCTTTTATTTAGATAACAATATATTTCCTTTTCCCCCCTACTTTTCTAAATTTATGTTATAAAGCAAAACTCCCTTCAAAATTATGGTACAGTTTATATATTGACTGTCCTCCTAAGGGCCATGTGGTAAGGTCTTGGTCCTCAGGGGAGAGCTATCGAGAGGAGGTTATTTTATTTATTTATTTATTTTTTGGCTTTTCGAGGTAGGGTCTTGCTCTAGCCCAGGCTGACTTGGAATTCACAATGTAGTCTCAGGGTGGCCTTGAAATCACAGTGATCCTCCTATCTCTGCCTCCCGAGTGCTGGGATTAAAGGCATGCGACACCACATCCGGCTAAACTTACTTTTTAAGTATTTTTATTTATTTATTTGTAAGCAGAGAAAAAGAGAGAGAGAGAGAGAGATTGCAAGAGCGCACATAGGTATGTCAAGGCCTCTTGCCAGTAGAAATGAACTCCAAATGCATGTGCCACTTTGTGTACCTGGCTTTACGTGGGTGCTGGGGATTTGAATCCAGATCAGCAGGCTGTGCAAACAAATGCTTTTAACTGCTGAGCCATTTCCCTAACCCCAAGGTGGAACTTTAAAAAAATTATTAAGTAGAGAGCTTAGCTGGAACCAGAATCAGATGTAACTCTCGCCATGAACTCCCAGTGACACATGCGTGTTAGCTGGGAGCCAAGTGTCCCATGAATATTTCTTACATTCGTTTTTTTTTTTTTTTTCAAGGTAGGGTCTCACTCTAGCCCAGGCTGACCTGGAATTCACTATGTGATCTCAGGATGGCCTTGAACTCACAGTGATCCTCCCGCCTCTGCCTCCCAAGTGCTGGGATTAAAGGCATGTGCCACCATGCCTGGCTCAACATGAATATTTTCTAAATGAAACCATAACAGAGGTAGTCCCTTGAAGGAGAGTGGAACCCCAGCCCTTATGTTTCCTAATTTTCCTTTTCTAAGAAGTGGGTGATTTTTTGTTTTTGGTTTTTATTGAGGTAGGGTTTCATTCTAGCTCAGGCTGACCTGGAATTCACTATATAATCTCAGGGTGGCTTCAAACTCACGGCGATCCTCCTACCTCTGCCTCCTGAGTGCTGGGATTAAAGGCGTGCACCACCACACCCGTCTTATTTTTTTAAGTTTTATTTATTTGAGAGAGTCAGAAAGAGAGAGAGAGAGGCAGAGGGAATGGGCATGCCAGGGCCCCCAGCCACTGCAAACGAACTCCAGACACATGCACCACCTTGTGCATCTGGCTTACGTGAATCCTGGGGAATCGAATCAGGGTCCTTTGGCTTTGCAGGTAAACACCTTAACCACTAACTCATCCCTCCAGCCTCGGATTTTTTTTTTTAAATGAGCCCCATGGATGGGTGTCTGGTTTAGCCAGTCGAGTCCTGAACTCAGGAGACTGGGGTCAGGATTTCTGGAAAAGGACAATCATCCCCAAAAATCTTGGTTTTCCAGGAAGGGTCTTCTCAGAACGGAGTGGAAGGACTTCTTAAGGGGGCGGAGATAAGAATAGGCCAGACCCTTCTGATGTTTCTGACTGGTTAGCAGTAAAGTGTAATGACTTAGATATTTCCTACTTCTTGCATTCAGTCAAGGGGAAAGCTGTTCACTTTGGGGGTCCTGTTACCCCTATATTGCCTCAGCCCTCTGGTCTTGCAAGGGCAGGTTTGCATCTGTGTTCTTTGGGGCCTATGTCCCTAACTATTTACCTACAAAAGAAGACTGTCTTGTTCCTAATCTCTATTGTCACTGATCTACTTTTCAGCCCCTTCTTCTTGGCCTGAGCATGCGTCCCCTTGTCTTTGCTTAAGAAGCCAGGTCCCAGGAGCCCTCTCAGACTGAAGGGCTAAGACAAGCCACCCCTGGGCCACTCCGAGTACTAATTTTAATGACTCATTATTGCCTGTTTACATAAATGTCCAGCTTCACGAATCTGCTATTTGCTATTCTTCTAAAATTAATACCTGTAGCTATAAATGCCATTTGAATTTATAGCTGAAAAACTTAGAGAAATGTGAGTTAGAGTGAGAAAACTGGGCTGAGGCTCTTCGAGGCCTGGAGGGGAGAAGGCTTGAAAAGAAAGCCGTTTGGGAAACTCCTTTTGCCTAGTTTCATTGGAGAAAAGACCGATTTGGGCCCTCTTTCTTTTCGTTTAGCTAACAGACCTACTCATCCTTCAGGTCTCAAAATAAGCATCTTCCTTGTTCATGCTGTCCTTGATTTTTAAGTTAGGGCAGACCCACTCTACCTGATACCCTGTCCACTTTCCCACAACTTGTCATTTGTACTTATTTTAACCATTTTCCCCCCTTGCTGGGTTCTGAGCATCATGAGAACAGGGAACTTCTCTATCTTGTTTGTCGTCATGTCACCAGTACCAAGAACAGAAGCCTGCTACGTGCTGGGTGCTGAATAAATATTTGTTCAATGAATGAATTTTCTCGTGTGAGTTAAAGCAGAGAAAGAATTGTTGGCACAAAACCAAATACCGGTGGAATTGGGAACAAAGCTATTTTCACGTTTTTAATTGTTGCACACACACACACACACACACACACACAGCGCGCGCATACGCACACGGCAGGGGCTTGCAAATGCTAGCACCCAATTTAAGAAGCTTGTACTTGGCCTTTTGCACTTAAGGGTGATGAAATACACTTAGCTGGTTCCTTCACGAGCAAAGCAGATGTTGAAACTCCTTGGTAAGTGCAGCGCGATTCTGCCCGCTTTAGATAACTTTATAGATGTTAATGGTACTTTTATGTAAATAAAGTTTAGCGCAACCTAAGAGCTGCAAGAAAAGCATTCTGGGATTTGGGCTGTATGCCGGTAAACCCCCAAGTCTTTCCTGAATTTCCCAATAAATGGTCCTACTTAGCATGTCTGTCATTCTGCCACCTCCACTTCCTTGCCTTTTGTAAAAGGAGAATTCTTGGAATGTGTCTTACAGGCACGGATCACCTTGTAATTCTTTGCACTTAACAGCTATTGAGCATGTAACTGCAGAGCTTACCAATTACTCTCTACTGTAATCACACAGAGATTTTAATCTTTCAAATTAGATCGCACTTCCACTCTGAGGAAGAAAAGGACATTTACAGGATAATTAGCTCACGGCCTATTTGGCACTTCCAGTCATTGTCAGGAAGTCCTTTGCATGAATGGTCCTAAGGTACCATTGAGTTTTTATGCAGTGCCTTTCATGAAAATGACCTCACATTCTTTGAATGAAGAAAGTGGACAGAATTCTCTCAGAAGCTGTGGCAGCCTTTCTGTGAAGAGTCTTGTGCAGCAGAAGAATAAAACGGGACAGCAAAGTCAAAATTTAAAAGTGAACATAAGGAAAAGAAAAAAAAAGAGGGGCCTGGAGAGATGGCTTAGCGGTTAAGCCACTTGTCTGCAAAGGCAAAGGACCCAGGTTTAAATTCCCCAGGATCGGGCTGGAGAGATGGCTTAGCGGTTAAGCACTTGCCTGTGAAGCCTAAGGACCCTGGTTCGAGGCTCAATTCCCCAGGACCCATGTAAGCCAGATGCATAAGGTGGCGCATGTATCTGGAGTTCATTTTCAGGAGGCCCTGGCGTGCCCATTCTCTTTCTCTCTCTCAAATAAATAAATAAAAATAAAAATAAAAATAAAGAGGTAAAAAGAAAAAGGAAAGAAAAGAAGAAGAGAACAAAAGCCCCAACCATATTTGTATTTGCTTTATAGAACTCTGGGTAAGAGGGTTTTGAGCTACCCAATCTCACCTTAAACCACAGCCACACATCTCGTGCTCACGACTTGCGATCTAATGACACATGTAAATCAGTGGAGGGTTTCTTCTGCCAGACTGCTTGATTGCACATTTCCAGCATGTCACTTCCCCAAACTTGCCTTTGGTGGAGAAGGGGAGAAAGGGAGGGAGAAAATGGAGAGAGATTTGGGAAGAATTACCCATTCGTAGATTACCATCCACTGAAGCAACCTAATAGGTCTCGCTGGCCAGAGCAGATGGTCTGCTCATAGTGCAGTGTGAATCAGTGGAGACCAGGGAAGTGAGTACCCTGTGTGAATAGAGTAGTAAATCTTGCCCAAAGACCTTCATGTCTACTTAGTCAGCTGCCTCTGACAGAGCCGCTATATACAGGGTTTGGCCTCCAAGACGAGAAGTGTCCAGGAGTGGGGTGTGTCCAGGAAAGGTAGGTGAGTTATGGAGGGGCGCTTTTGGTCAGTATTGGGAATATGTGACCCACTGCACAGATAACTGTCCTAGGAAGTTTGCCAAGTGCACAGGGATCCTTAGTTAGGGGCTTTGGGGAAACTTGGAGTGATTTCTTTTCCAGAGATAGAAAAGTAAGTCCTTAAACGCAGTAAATTGTCAACTTTACAATCTCATTGTCAGTCATAAACTTTCATTTATTCACCAATTAAAAAGAATATCAAGTCGGGCATGGTGGTGTACACCTTTAATACTAGAACTGGTGGTGGTGGTGGTGGGGGTAACACTGTGAGTTCGAGACCACCCTGAAACTACATAGTGAATTCCAGGTCAGCTGGACTAGAGTGAAACCCTACCTCAACACCCCCCCCAAAAAAAAAGAATATAAAAATATTATAAAATAGAGGGCTGGAGAGATTGCTCAGTAGTTAAGGCGCCTGTCTGCAAAGCTTAACATCTGGGTCCGATTTCCCCAGTGCCCACAGAAAGCCAGATGTACAAAGTGGCCCATGCGAGTGGAGTTTGTTTGCAGTGGCTGGAGGCCTTGTTTCGCCCATTCTCTCTCTCTCTCTCTCTCTCTCTCTCTCTCTCTCTGTGTGTGTGTGTGTGTGTGTGTCTATGTCTGCTTGCAAACAAATAAATAAAAATATTTTAAAATATCACTAGAGCTGGGCATGGTGGCTCACACCTTTTATGTCAGCACTCTGGAGGCAGAGGTAGGAGGATCTCCATGAGTTCGAGGCCACCCTGAGACTACATAGTGAATTTCAGGTCAGCATGGGCTAGAGTAATTCCCTACTTCCAAAACCCAAAATAAATAAAATAAAATAAAAAAAAAATAAAAAGAATCGTTAGGACATAGTTCTATTGCCAGTCAGAAAATGTCACTGTATGACTTCCCCAAGAGGATACCTGGTACTACAGATAAACCTGGACCGTGTCTCCCAGGGTCTTGTTAGAAACAAAGTCAGACAATTCAAACCAGTGAGAACAACTGAAAAAAAAAAAAAAGGCCCCAAACCAAAAACAAAACATAGTAGTGTTTAGAAAAAGGAGGGGACACATGCACAGATAATTCTGAAAGACCATCCATCAGAGCCTCTCCAAGTGTCCCCAGTGGATGATGCGTTTCTTGATGTTTCTATATGCTCCATTACCGTCATCAGTCAGATTACAGCACTGCTCACGGAGATCTGTAATAATAAATTCCTTACCATGTTTACAGACTCTTTTATCCTTACATCTTTACTCCAAAGCAGGGCGGATGCCAAGTATTTTAAGTCCCTGCTTTATACTCACGGAGACAAGTTCAATACCTTGTCTCCAGCTTTTTTTTTTTTTTTTTTTTTTTTTTTTTTTTTTTTTGAGCATGTCAGTGGTAGAAACAGAGGAGAGATGGGCCAAAATAAAACACAAGTCTCCACATGCGCTCCCAGGCTCAGATGAAATTACTTGAAGACTGGGATCCGACTTGAAGATGGACGGAAGCGGAGAATTCTCACGGACTTGGGGTGGGTGGCTGGGTGGGGGGGGAGGGGGTGAGAACAAGGACAGTGAAAACTTGAGACCCAAAGATTTTCATCTGTAGACCTGAAACTTTAGGGGAGCAGGAGGTCAAGCTAAGTGGAGGGTGTGGTGCTTGCCAGGTGCATTTCCGGGAATGCCTCACAGAGTGCCAGGCAGGCGGGCTGAGGAAGGGGCTTTTGGAACTCAGTTTAAGTTCAAGGGCCAAGGATAGCTTTAGACTCCAGGCCTTGGAGACAGAATTAACAAAA
The DNA here is from genome assembly GCA_036346955.1 of Dipus sagitta. NCBI lineage: Eukaryota > Metazoa > Chordata > Mammalia > Rodentia > Dipodidae > Dipus > Dipus sagitta. Next base: position 30,150,563 of record CM070787.1, on the reverse strand, counting down.
CAGTTTACCTTTTTTTTTTTTTTTTCCCCTCTCCCAAGGAAGGGAGTAAACACAGAACATATTGGTGGATTTTAAAAATATCAGGGAAGACAAATCAATGGGAAATACAAACTTAAGGGCAGTTGTTATTAGAAATAGAGAGTGTATGTGTGCGTGCGTGTGTGCGCGCGTGTGTGTGGTATGTGTAAACATTTGTATGCATGTAGCAGACAGAGATCAACATTACATGTCTTACTTGATCATTCTTCGCTTTGACTTTTTTATAAGAGAGAGGGAGAGATGAAATCGGAGCGCCAGGGCCTCCAGCCACTGCAATTGATCTCCAGACACATATGCCCCCTTGTGCACATGTGCGACCTTGCGAACTTGTGTCACCTTGTGTGTCTGGGGAGTCGAACCGGAGTCCTTAGGCTTCACAGGCAAGTGGCTTAACCGCTAAGCTATCTCTCCAGACCCACTTTGACTTTTTTTTTTTTTTTTTTTTTCGAGGTAGGGTCTCACTCTAGCTTAGGCTGACCTGGAATTCACTGTGCAGTCTCAGGGTGGCCTCGAACTCACGGCGATCCTCCTACCTCTGCCTCCCGAGTGCTGGGATTAAAGGAGTGCACCACCACGCCCGGCCCACTTTGACTTTTTGAGACAGGATCTCTCACGGCCCCCAGAGCTCACTGATTGGATTAGATAATTTAGCCAAACCCTGGAGTCCCTGCTGTGTCCACCTCCCCAGTTCTGGGATTATAGGTGCTGCTACCATATCCAGCTTTGACAGGAGGGCTGCGATCTGAAGTCAAGTTCTCATGCTTGCGTAGCAAGCACTGTGTCCACTGGGCCATTTCCACAGCCCCAGAAATGGAGTTTTTAATAATAGCATGTGGAAAATGTAGAGGTTGAATATCAAAATATTCAAAAAAAATAAAACTAAGACTGGAATAGCTCCAAAACTGAATGTGTTATAAATTGTAGTCAAGCCACTCAGCATATATAGGGCCACGTACATTTCTACGACCTAGAAATGTCAAATTGTTGCCTGCTATGCTGTTGTAACAGGTCGTCATGGTGACCAATGGTTACTGTTCCAGTGGTTCCTCCTGGATGACTGAACCATTGCATCTAGAAGATAGAGATCCAAATCTTGAGTTTATGCACTCAATACTTCAGTCATGTGACAAACATTTATTGAGTGGCCCCTTTGTGTCACTGTCCATGTTGGTCATCGGAAATATGAAGTTAAGACCCTCCCACCCCCCCACATAGTCAATACCCTAGAGGATCCTTCGGTCAAGCAGATAAGACAGATGGCTTGGAAAATATGTAATTGCTAAATAATGTCATGATGTATTATACTAAAGGAAAGTTCATTGGCAATTACATTGCATTTTGCAAAAAAGACTCCCATTTTCTTTCTAAATTATGTGTTTGCTGGTTCACCCTATGAGGGAAAATTTTCCAAATCTTTGACGCTGCTCTGGGGGTGGGGGAGACTCCTCACGGGGCAGTGGAGGTCTATGTCAGAATCACTCGTCGTCACACAGAGAAAGCACAGATGTGACAGGGAGATATGAAGCTTGCCTCTGAAGGACATTTCTTGTTAGAGAAGCTTTCATTTTTATAGCATTTAGCATAGTTCAATATGGAGCAGCCGGGTTGTAAGAATACCAGCATTCTTCCTTATCTAGCACAGCAGTTCTGCCAGATGGCTGTTCTATTTTGCACAATGACATGGGTCATCATCAGACACAAAGGCAAACTACTCAACGGAAAAGCCAAGGGTTCAGTCAATCAATAGGTTATCTTGTTAAATTGATATCAAATAAATTTTAATTTTGGAATTGAGACGATGTCTTTTTTTTTTTTTCCCATGGAATTGACTGAATTGGAAGTGTTTGGGGGATATTAACATGGACAGCCAAATGCACTTTTAGAATCTAGTTTAAGAAGGGCCATGATAGCACTGATAAGTATTCAGAATTAGGTTGGAAAGCTACACCGTGTGAAATATACACGGGCCATAGGAGTCCATTTGTAGTGTGAATTCATGATGTTAGATGAAGTTTTTTATTATAGGGGCTGTGTCAGATTCTGGCCCATGTCTCTTGCTAACTAGCTTCTGTCCATATACTTTTGAGTGTGTATGTATAATGTGTGAGCGAGTGCAGGGCTGTGTGTGTGTGTGTGTGTGTGTGTGTGCACAGAATGCTTATGCATGCCAGAGGACAACTTTGGGTGATAATCTTCACCTTCCACCTTGCTTGAAGCAGGGTCTCTTTTTTTTGTTATTTTAAAAAAATATTTACTTTGATATTGTTTATTTATTTATGAGAGAGAGAGAGAGAGAGGGAGAGAATGGGCACACCAGAGCCTCCAGCCACTGCAAACGAAGTCCAGACGCATGTGCCACCATTTGCATCTGGCTTACATGGGCTCTGGGGGATTGAACCTGGGTCCTTGCTAGCTGGCTCGTGAGACTCTAGGATTCTGCTCTCTGGGCCTCCCATCTCACACTAGGAGGGCTGGTAGGACAGACACTCACCAGTGTACCTGGCTTTTACATAGACGCTTTTGTGGCATGAAGACTAGGCCACTAATAAGGCCCAAGTCAGGAAAGAGCTCCGTATTCTATTGAAAACATTTGCACTTATTCATACAAAATGTCATTAAGAACCGAAGCCAATTTCAGAAAATTGAGTAGGAAGAGCATCCAATTTGCACATGTGGATGTTCTGAAGGGAATATCCGCTTATTGCTTCAGTTGTCTACTTCTATATGTGTAGGTATGACCAGAGTGGATTTGAACCATTGTTCTAGAACCTTTTCATCATTGTGATTGACAGTTGTGTCAAATCATTGGCACGGGCTTATGTGAGCAGGTTCTGACCAGGAACTCATATTTTAGTAATATACTATATTTATTCTGCTTTCATTTTATGGTGCTTGTGGTAATGGAATGATTGAAAGGAGGTATAAAACACTTTCAAATTACCCCTTTGGTGTTACCTTTTTATGGCCAAAATTTATGAATAGAAACGCCCCCTTGTTTTGAGAATCTTAAGGCTCATTAACATATTAAAGGGCCTCCCTCCCTGTTGAAAATCATCAGTATTTATTTAACTTAGCACAGAAACCAACTTCTTCCCTTCCCATTTTATTTCACTTCCAAATTCTTTTTTTTTTTTTTTTTTTTTTGGCTTTTCCAGGTAGGGTCTCACTCTAGCCCAGGCTGACCTGGAATTCACTATGGAATCTCAGGGTGGCTTCAAACTCATGGTGATCCTCCTACCTCTGCCTCCCAAGTGCTGGGATTAAAGGTGTGAGCCACCACGCCCGGCTCATCACTTCCAAATTCTTGATATCTCAAGGAAATTGAAAATCCATTTGCTTGGATACTGACTGTTTCCATTGCTTTTCTTGTCACTGAGACAAATACTTGACCTATGCAACTTAAGGATGGAGGAAAGGGCTTATTTTGACTCATTGTATGAGGGTACAGTCAACAGGTATGGTGGTTCGAAAATAAAGTGCCCCTCACAGCCTCATGTGTTTTTTTTTATTTCAATTTTAAAAAATTATTTGCAAGCAAAGAGAGAAAGACGGAGAGGAGAAACAGACAGAGACAGAATGGGCGTGCCAGGGCCTCTAGCCACTGCAAACGAATTCCAGATACATGTGCCTTTTGTGCATCTGGCTTACATGGGTACTGGGGAATCAAACCTGGGTCCTTTGGCTTCACAGGCAAGTGCCGTCACTGCTAAGCCATCTCTCTAGTCCCCCCTCCCACTTTCTATTTTTGGTTTTGTTTTAAAGAGAGCGAGAGTGAGAGACAGAATTGGCACACCAGGGTCTCAGCCACTGCAATTGAACACCAGATGCTTTTGCCACCTAGTGGGCATGTGTGATTTTGTTATTTCTTCACCTTTGTGCGCTGGCTTAGGTGGGATCTGAAGAGTAGAACATGGGTCCTTAGGCTTTGCAGGCAAGCGCCTTAACCACTAATCCATCTCTCTAGCCCTCCTCATGTTTTTTTAAAAATTTATTTACTTGACAGAGACAGACAGAGAGAGAGAGAGAGAGAGAGAGAGAGAGAGAGAGAGAGAGAATGGGCACACCAGGGCCTCCAGCCACTGCAAATAAACTCCAGACTCATGTGCCACCTTGTACATCTGGCTAACGTGGGTCCTGGAGAATCAAACCTGGTCCTTTGGCTTTGCAGGCAAATGCCTTAACCACAAAGCCATCCCTCCAGCCTCCTCATGTGTATATATTTTGAGAGAAAGAGGAGGAGAGAGAGAATGGGTGTGGCAGGGCATCCAGCCACTGCAAACGAACTCCAGACGCATGTGCCCCCTTGTGCATCTGGCTTACATGGGTCCTGGAGAATTGAGCCGGGATCCTTTGGCTTTGCAGGCAAACACCTTAACTGCTAAGCCACCTCTCCAGCCTTCCTCATGTGTTTTTGATTAAGCTTCGTATTCAATTCCCACCTGGTAGACCCTTTGGTAGGTGGAGCCTTGCTATAGGAGGCGTGTCACTTGGTAAGAGACCTTGAGGTATACTGGCCCAGCTCCAAGTCCATTACTTAGAAACATCTACCCAGATAATGTAATAAGACATGTTCCCTGTGGTCTGTTTTTGCTATGCTTTCTGTGCCATGATGAAAGTTCCCCTCAAAACTGTAAGCCAAAATAAACCCTTTCCTACCATAGCTGCTTTGGTCTGGTGTTTTGTTTGTTTTTTTGAGGTAGGGTATTGTTCTAGCCCAGGTTGACCGGGAATACACTCTGTAGTCTCAGGGTGGCCTCAAACTCACAGCGAGCCTCCTATCTCTACCTCCTGAGTGCTGGAATTAAAGGCGTGTGCCACCTTGCCAGGCCTGGTGTGTCTCCTCGGTGATTGTTAATCCAGTCAAATTGACAATACAGATTAGGACTGACCTTCGCAGGCATTCTCTTCCAATTAAGAAACACCTGAAATTTTTCATCATGATTTAAAGAAGTGTCCTTTTTGTTAAGAAGTAAGTAGAACAGGCCAGGGAGGTGGCTCACAGGTTAAAGGTGCTTGCTTGCAAAGCCTGCTGGCCTAGTTTTGATTCCCCAGTACCCATGTAAAGCCTGATGCACAAAGTGGCACGTGAATCTGGAGTTTGTTTGCAGTGGCAAGAGGCCCTGGCGTGCCCATTCTCTCTCTGTCTCACTCTTTCTTTCTGCTTGCAAGTCGATCATTCAATCAAAAGATAAAAAAAAGAAAAGTAGGTAGAACATATCAAGCATATTATAATTTCAAATAGACAGGAACTGACTGCGTTTGTTCTATTTTATGAGGGACATGACCAAATGGATCTTAAGTATCTTCCTTAAACACTGAACCGGAAAGAATACAAATAGACTCTGGAAGTTTACCTCTAAAATATTGATGGTTGTAATAAACATTGCACTCTAGGAACTTTCAGTGATCAGTGTCACTAATCAATTCTGAGTTGATCTGAGTCGATTGCTCTTCAGGGAGAACCTCCCCCAAAGGTGGAGCTGCATGGCCACAGAAAGAAGCAAGGTGAACCAAGTAAGGCTAGGAAACTGTGGGTTGAGATGCGCTGATGAATTGGTGATGGGTGAGGGCCATGGTTTTCGTTTTCAAGTGTAATTTTTGTTTTACATTTTAATTTTTGAGGCAAGCCAAACAGACTGGCCTTTTTTTTTTTTTTTTTTTTTTTTTTGGTTTTTCGAGGTAGGGTTTCACTTTAGCCCAGGCTGACCTGGAATTCACTCTGTAGTCTCAGGGTGGTCTGGAACTCACGGCGATCCTCCTACCTCTGCCTCCCGAGTGCTGGGATTAAAGGCGTGCGCCACCACGCCCGGCTCTGTTCTCTGCAAATCTTGTTGATGGTTGCTCTTCCTCCAGAGTAGGAAACAGCTGGACTCACCCTCTGGGAGGGATTCTCCTTCAGACCCCTTTCTCCGCTCCACATCTTCCATTTCCCTTGGCTTGTACTTCCTGTATATCTTTCATAAATTGGGGGCGGGGCTTGAAATAACGTGCGCACGCGCGATGCCTGCATGGGTGCGTGCCTGTTCTGGATTTCGTTCCAGTCTTAAGTATTAAGGCCTCTGTTGCATTCTCTTGTGTCCTCTTCCAGTACCTCGCACAGGGCTGCTGACAAATTGGTTATCTGATCAATTCACCTTTATACAAGCTATTTTGAATATGAGAGGTGCATGGGTCAGCTATAGAGAATGTTGCGTACATGTGTGTGTGCGCATGTGCGTGCGTGCCTGCATGGTGTGTGTGCGTGCATGCGTGCGTCCGCGCGTGCGTGTGTGTGTGTGTGTGTGTGTGTGTGTGTGTGTGTGTGTGTCTATGGCCCCATTCATAACTTGGGAAACCACAGGAAGACGACTTCTGTGCTCCAGTCCTTGCTGGGATGGCAGTGGTATGTGGTACAAACAAATAAAAAACTGAATATGTTGGGGGCCATCTATCTATTCAAACCCCCACAGTGGGTGACTTGCAGGCTGGTTTATGTTTAAGGTTTCTGCAGACAGTTTATGCTTGTGGAACAGCTGTGAAATTTACAGGGCCACCCTTTTGGTAAAGAAAAAACAGGAGGAAAAGTCTGCATGCTCCAAGTATTTCAGGTAAAGGAAGACTGTGGATTCCTTAGAGGAGCTAACAAAGAATTTCAGTCTTTCTGTTAGTAATGTCTTTTGTGGCTGCCCCATAATCTTATCTTTCCTGTTTCTTCCAAAAGATGACTGAAAAGTCTTTAATTAACTATTTAAACTGAATGTTCTAACGTGGAAGACAAGATTTAGGAAATCCTTTTAATTACTGGAACCAGATTTTCTCCTGATTTGTAAATACCAGTTTACTCCTTAATCAAATTTGGCTTTAATTAAACTGGGATTGAGGGTGTTAAATATTAGAAAATGCCTTAATTTGCATCATCCCTGGTTTGAGTGAAGTTGGATTAACAGTGAGGATAAGGGGCCCCCATAATTTATTGTTGAAAGTGGAAAATCAGGCTAAATGGGATTTGTTTTCCATACAGGACCTCATGGAAATTCGACACAACCTTGCCATCTCCGATTTATTCAAATGATGTAGCTGTGGGATTACCAAAGAATCCTTTAGGGATACGAGTTTATAGCCACCTCTCTCTTTCTCTCTCTCTCTGTCTCCTCATTAATGAGTTGAAGTTAGGGACTAGGCTTATGGTTCTAATGACAAGGAAAGGAAAACGAAAGCTTGCTGCACCTCATACTCAATTTAATGTTTAATATTCAATATGGTGCACAGTTTGTTGAGAAAATAAGGTACATGTTTTGCCATTCCCCTTATGGATTTCAGTCAACACATGGAGGTGTTTGAAATGATCTGCTAATCCAGTTTCCTTGCCTTGAGCCATCTGGTTCAAATTCTGTCTACCTGCTTGGAGTGCAGCAGTTTTGTCTGCCTGTACATATAAGGAAGTCACAACTCATTAACAGTTTAGGGAAAATCCCGGTAGAAATGTACAACTTTACTATTGTGGTAGGTTTCCTCTTGGGAACAAATTAGTTAGGGCTTTGATGTAAACCAAAGAAACTTGAGGTTTTTTGAAAGACCCAAGTGGTCCTAAAAAAAAAAAGAAAAGAAAAGAAAAGAAAAGAAAACTAATTTTAAAACTTTTTTCCCTAAATATTTTATTATTTATTTATTTAGTTTTTTTTTTTTTTTTTTTTTTTTTTGAGGTAGAGTCTCGCTCTAGCCCAGGCTGACCTGGGGAATTCACTATGTAGTCTCAAGGTGGCCTTAAACTCATGGCGATCTTCCTACCTCTGCTTCCCAAGTGCTAGGATTAAAAGTGTTTGCCACCGTGCCTGGATCGTTTATTTACTTATTTGAGAAAGAGGGAGAATGAGGCAGAGAGAGAGAGGAATGGGCACAACAGGGTCTCTAGCCACTGCAAACAAACTCCAGATGCATGTGCCACGTTCTGCCTCTGACTTACGTGGGTACTGGGAAATTGAACCTGGGTCCTTAGGCTTTGTAGGCAAGTACCTTAGCTGGTAATCCATCTCTTCAGCCCTTAAAGCTTTTTTTTCCCCCAAAATATATTTTATTTATTTATTTGAGAGAGAAAGAGATAGATAGAGAGAGAGAAGAGAGAGGAAGAGGCAGATAGAATGGATAGCAGGGCTTTCAGCTGCTGCAAATGAACTCCAGATGCATGCATCATCTTGTGCATCTGGCTTATGTGGATACTGGGAAATCGATCCTGGGTCTTTAGGCTTTGCAGGCAAACGCCTTAACCACTAAGTAATCTCTCCACCCTCCGTAAAGCTTTTATTTTAAGTGAGAACAAAGTTATCGCATGCCATAAACCGAGTGAGCATAGCTCAGCTGTAAGTGGTCAAGTGCAGGGATGAGCAGAATGATGGCTCTGTGATGGAGCCCAACCTAATTTCAGGAAGGATCCCCTAAAAACTGTAACCTTCTGGCAGACCTTCATCACTGGTCAAGCCAATAGATCTACTGCAATGTGAGGGAGGAAGGGCTCATTTTGGTTCTCAGTGTAAGAGAGTACAGTCCATTATGGTGGGGAAGGTATGGTGACAAAGAGTGGGTTGTTAGGAGTGTGAGGTGGCTGATCACATTGCATCTGCAGTCAAGAAACACACACACACACACACAGATGAATACAATACTTCCCTTCTTCCACAGGCTCTGGAGCAGCACCTCCCCCCCACACTGGTTCCATGGTGGAGCTGGCGGGGGGGGGGGGTGGGAGATGCATACTAGCACATGCCACTTGAGGACGTTGGCACCCCTGTCCCAGCCTTGGGCGTTTTGGTCTGCATGCTCACTGTCTGTGTAGCTATAGCCGTGGTAGCCAGAGCTGCCTCTGAACACAGAGCAGCACCACATGTCATGTGGAGAATGGCAGATGCTCTGTCCTAAGTTGATGAAGATGGGGAAGACATAGGAGTACCTTATTGGACTTGGTCAGAGTAGGTGGAGAAGAAGCTACTGTCTGTGCCAACTCCAATACTGTTTGCTTCCACTGCCCAGCTACGGGCAACCCCACTCCTGGCACCAATTTTCTGTTGTAGTTACTTTCAGGTTGCTGGGACAAAACACCCAAAAGTTTTTATTTTAGCTTAGGGTGTCAAGGGGAAGCTTCATGATGGCAAAGGAAAGCATGGTATGCACAGAGGCTAGATATCACCTCTACCACAGAAGGTGGAAAACAGCAGCAGGAGAATGAGCCTAACTCTGGCAGTGGTGAGCTAGCAATACAACATACCCAAGCCCTCCCCAAAAAACACACCTCCTCCAGCAAAGCTCCACCTCCCAAATTCAAATTGCTGCCAGCTGGGGACCAAACATTGAAAACACATGAGTTTGTGGAGAATGGAAGACATCTGTGATCATCTTGTTTTCTCCTCTTTCCTCTTTTTTTTTTTTTTTTTTTTTTTTTTTTGAGGCAGGGTCTCACTCTAGCTAAGGCTAACCTGAAATTCACTATGTAGTCTCAGGCTGGCCTTGAACTCACAGCAATCCTCCTACCTCTGCTTCCTGAGTGCTGGGATTAAAGGTGTGTGCCATCACGCCTGGCTTCCTCTTTCCTCTTTTATTCCACCCAAGACCCCAGACCATGGGATAGTGTCACCCACATTCAGGGCAGGTCTTTCCCTCTGTTAATTCTGAACTACCCTCACAGATATACCCAGGAGAATGCTCCAATCTTCTAGGTTATTCTAAATCTAGTCAATTTGGCAATAAAAATGAACCACTAAATCTACTTATTCTTCTTGTTGTCTCCACTTTGGAAGCAGGAAAAGCACCATACCCTCCCATGAATATGGGGATGTATGTCCATGTCATATGATTTTGGCCAAGGAATTTTAATCAAAGTTGTTAGGGACGTTTGGGAAACATTTTTCTTTCCCAAAACAGGAGAAAGGCTTCAATGCAGTCACCTCCTTCCTCTTATTCTTTAACCCAAGATGTCTAGAGCGTGGACAATCATCTCATGACAGTAAGGGAAGGGCTGTGTAAATTGCGGACATCATCAGCCTGAATGACAAGGTCCTGAACCGAAGCCAGGAGCTGTGCTCCTCTAGATGTATTCCTTGCTATTTAAGTCACTTTATTGGTTACTTTCAGCTGAGAGAAATCCCGACGGACATAATCCCCGTGGACACCCATCTCAGTGTATTCTTGGCTTCTGCATTTGCAGATTCAACCAATGGTGGATCAAAAATAACACATGAAAACTTTTCTTTGTCACTATTCCCTGGATAAAATAGAATAATACCTATTCACATAGGTACTTACATTGTATCAGGAATTGTAAGTAATTTGAAGTGACTTGAAGTGTATGGGTTATATGCAAAACACTCTACCATTTTACATAAGGGGTTTGAGCATCTGTAGTTCGGAATCCACCCTCCCTCTGCTGCCGACGATGGAATCCAAGGGACCACGCTCTTTGTGTGCCTTGAAAACTTCTTGAGTATACTAACTTCAGTCAGCCTTCATTCCCCCACCACAGTACCCGCATGGCCTGTGTTATCCATGCAGGCCTGGGAGAAAGCTATACGTGGTGGCTGTTGATAACGTGTCAGTTGAAGGAACAAACCAAAGATTCAAGAAGAAAGATTAATGTTGTTCCTTGCTTCCTTTACACACGGTAACTCATAGGGGGGAAGTGGTACAATAAGGATGTTCCATTTGAACTCTTTCCTATGTTGTGAGTGAAAATGAAGTCGGCTTTTCCTACAGTGTTGCACCAGACACGCATCTCTCCCTTCACTTCTCTTCCTACTTCTTCATCGCCACGACTAAACTCTGATGCCAGTTCACACCCCTTTCCAGAACCTTCCATCTTCCTGTTTTTCCTAAGCACTTTTCTGAGCACCACAGGTCTCATCTTATGCAGTGTGAGCTCAAAGGTATATAACATGATCTCCGGAAGGTACACTCAAATTTATAGCGCTTGACATTTTAACCAAAAAGAGAAAATCTTTGGTGACAAGGAAATAAAGGAGAGACTCCTTAAGAGCAGCTGCAGATGTTGCATTTCCTGATTTAAAACAGGAGAGAGTATCAAAAAGCAACATGCTGTGTCATAAACATTTTTACTTTTATTGAACTGGCATTTATGTGGCGGGGGTAGGGAAGCTAGAGGAGGGAAGAACAGAGGATGGGAAGAAAGAAGGGAGGGAGGGAGAGAGAGAGACTTGAAAATTAAGGCTACAAAACCGTGACTGTTCATTTTTGGGTTTTCCACAGAGGTGCATTACTTGAGGACAAAGAATCTTTTCTAAGAGTTTTTTTTTTTTTCATCTGCCTTGGAAACATCCCAAAGACAGGGCCTCTGTTCAGCAGGTCAAAGGCCATCTCCATTGAAACCTCCTCAGGCCTAGACTTGGCAGGAAGCGCAGACTTCCTCTTTGGTAGGAAGTCCTCCCAGAGCGAGCAGCACGGGGGAGGGGAGGCAGCCCTTGTGACCACTCACATTCAGAATTTAAATTGGGAGCGATTGCCCAGGGCTGAGGTCCCGCTCCGGTCTAGGGAACGAGACAACTTGCCGCTTTCTTTACTAATGCCAAGTGAAGCATCAGAGAGATCTCTAGTGGGAGGGAGGGAGGGGGTCCCAGGAACATTTTGCAGGGCCCACAAGAGGAATGCCTTGGAGAGCGGTCCCCAACACACAAGTTGGTGCTTCCTGCGACCTTACACAAATTCTTTCTCCACCGAGATTGTCTCAGAGGGGATTTAGTGTCCAAAGTTCTCACAACTTGCCTGATGAGAAACTTAACTCCAACAGGGATGAATGGCTTTTTTTTTTTTTTTAAAAAAATATTTTTACTTATGAGAGAGAGAGAGAGAGAGAATGGGCTCTCTAGGGACTGTAAACAAACTCCAGATGCATGTGCCACCTTATGCATCTGGCTCACATGGGTTCTGGGGAATCAAACCTGCGTCCCTAGGCTTTGCAGGCAAGGGCCTTAACCGCTAAGCCATCTCTTCAGTCCAACGTTAAGGGCGAGAAAGAACTCTGTTGCTGGACTGGTCTTGTTTGCTTAGTCTTCATGGGCCACTGAGACGTAGCCTGCCCCTAACTCCACTCTCCGGCCTGGGAGGAACCATGCAGTTAGTTTCCACTTAGAGGATGAGAGCTCTTCAGATGCTGAGCTTGAAGAGTGTGGTCTTGTCACAAAGAACTTGGAGGCCGGCTATATTGTTCGTTTCCTACTTATTGGCAATGCAAAGTTTACCTTTCTGGGAGGTGGGAGGGCAGGCAGAGCTTCAGAGAATATGGCACTGTTTACACAAGCTCAGGCAATTATTGGCAAAACTGCAGCTGTATTATTCAGAGCCTCGTGAATCACGCTCTGCATTCATGTCGAAAGCCGCCTGCTTCCCTCTTTTTGTTTGGTCTTGAAACAAAACCTTTGCCTAATTCCTTTGTTAGGAGAGAAAAGAACTGGAAAATGATTGTTCATTTTAAAAGCTAAATTACTTTTTTTCTTCCTCTTATATTTTTATTTTAGCCAGCTGGGCTAATCTAAGAGCTTTATTCTTTTTAGCATCCTTACGACACTACATATGCTGACAACTTGCAGACTTCCCTTTTCAGCTACATAACCGATGTCAGCCACTGAATTGTGCTCAAGGATGTCCCAGAGGTACAGCAAATTTGCTGTTGTGGCTGGTGCTCAGAAATGCACCACAACGTATGGCGCCTTACAATGCCAACTGCTTTTTTTTTTTTTTAAATCTTTATTTATTTTCAAGGAGAGAGAGAATAAATGAATGAATGAATGAATGAATATGGGTGTGCCAGGGCCTCTAGCCTCTGCAAATGAACTCCAGATGCACGCACCACTTTGTGCATCTAGCTTAAAGTGGGTAGTGGGGATTTGAACCCAGGGTGTTAGGCATTGCAGGCAAGCACTTTAAAGGCTGAGCCATCTCTCCAGTCTGCCACATGCTTTGCTGTGAAAGCCAAGGGCTCTCAAAGAAGGGCTTTTCAACCTTCTGCCCTTCTTTCTCTTACGCCCCAAGGCAGGGCATAGAAACTTGAATTCTTCATCCACAGGGTAGACATGGAAATTGGAGCTGCTCTTCCCCCATAGCTAACCATAAACCCTAGATATATGTTCTTTCTATCATCAAAATATATACATGTAAGAAAAATGTCAATAAAAAGCTTAAAGATCAATTAAAACTCTTAAAAAATAATGACAAAAGAAGATGGGCCTGGTGGTGTATGCTTTTAATCCCAGCACTTGGGAGGCAGAGGTAAGAGGATCACCGTGAGTTCAAGGTCACCCTGCGACTATAGCCAATTCCAGGTCAGCCTGAGCTAGAGTGAGAACCTACCTTGAAAAACCAAAGGGAAAAAAAAAAAAAAAAGACAAAAGGCTATAACCTATCTTGTCTAACAGTAATTCGTAAGACCTTCCCAGAAGGGTTCTGCCCCATGCTTAGGATGAGGCAACACCACACAGAGAGGCCAAGGAAAATCCGTGCAGGGGGTTCCCCCTCAGCCTGTCCATCCGCTCATCTCCCTTTTATCCTATCATATCTTTACACGGCCATCCATCCTTCATGAAATCTAAGCATGAAAACAAGTTTCCCCTGACTCTTTGGATCTTCGTTTCCGAAGGCTGTTTTGTCATTGATTAATTAAATCCCTTATGCTTCTCTCTAGTTATCCTGTTTTTTTTTTTTTTTCTTTTTTATGGTAGGAGTGGTGGCAGCGACCCTGCTGAGGGATGCGGAGTGTCCCAGCTTTCTGTTCCTAGGGTGGTAATTCACATGTTGCTCTCTTCTTTCTGCGTCTTCTGTTCTGACTGCTGGTAACATTGTCTATCCACTAACCCAGGACAGAACCTGCCAGTCATCCTTATCATTTTAGTTCACTCTGTTAACTTTTTGCAACCAATTTTCAAGTCTATTTTTAAATTTATTTGAGAGAGAAGGGGGAGAGAAAGAGAGGAAGAGGCAGAAGGAGAGAGAGAGAGAGAAGAAGAGAGAGAGAGAGAGAGAGAGGAAGAGAATGGACATGCCAGGGCCTCTAGCCACTGCAAATAAACTCCAGATGAATGCACCACCTTGTGCATCTGGCTACATGGGTCCTGGGGAATTGAATCTGGGTCTTTAGGCTTCACAGGCAAGTGCCTTAATTGCTAAGCTATCTCTCCTGACAGTCAAGTCTATTTTTTTTTTTATTAATTAATTAATTTATTTACTTTTGCTTTTCAAGGTAGGGTTTCACTATAGTCCAGGCTGACCTGGAATTCACTATGTAGTCTCAGAGTGGCCTCGAACTCACGGTGATCCTACTACCTCTGCTTCCCGAGTGCTGGGATTAAAGGCGTGCGCCACCACAATTACCCTGCTTATGAATGGATATTTCTGTCTGGACTGAGCGATCCTGAGGTAGTTGGGGAGTGACTAGAGTGAAGGAAGGAGTTGTTTTCTTCATCTTTTCATTCCTTTCCAGCCACTATCACATTCTTGTGTGTTTTCTATTTCCCTAACTTATCATGAATTCTAGAACAGCCGGCGGAGTTCAGTTCCCGCAATCCAGTCTACTTCTGCAAAGCCACCCAGAAAGCTGTGTATCGCGTCTGCGGTGCTGTGCGGGCCTCGGGATGCACAAAGAGGGAGCAGTCCTTGTTTAAGTTGGGCTGGAGCTGGAGGGGTACAGCTTGTCACCCCTAACACTGAGATTTAGATTTGGCAACTGCAATATGGCTGGTGTTTGGGCTGGTCTGATGCATAAAGCAATGTCAGATGTTGGCTTCACAGTTTGACATTACAGAGGCCTGAATCCCTGAGGAGACTCGGCATTACTCATTCAGTGAGATTGCTCAGGTGTGCTTTGGGTCCTAACTGATTCTCCTGCTTCGTGGGGACAGGGTTGGTTCTGTTGATCAGACGTCTACAGCAACTGAGTTTAACCTTCCCAAGAGGTTTGCACAACATGGCCTCAGGTGTCTCTTTGCTAGCAATGAAAGGGGGTTTGGACTGAGTGACCTGTAAAATCCCTTCTGACCTTGAAACTCTCTGAAGGTATGACAGAAGCCCAGAGCCAGCAGATTGGACTCCAGCGGCGGCATTGATGCTGACCCGTTCGGCTGGTTGAAGTTAATCAGTAAACGGTTGTTAAGACAATATTTGAGAGGTGGATACTAATGGATTATGCTGGAGGTGGGGCAGAAGAAAGTGTTCTTTGAGAATAGTGGTTAGAAGGAACATAAAGTAAGCCCAGGTCATGCCACACCTTCTAGAAGCTTTTAATGTTCTATTGGCCTTTGGTTCATGTAGAAGAAAATTCACTTGTAAAACACACTCCGGGCTTAGCCCACGATGGACTTCTGTCTACACAGTTTCACTCTTGATTTTTATTTTTATTTATGTATTTATTTTTTCTTTTGGTTTTTCGAGGTAGGGTCTCACTCTAGCCCAGGCTGACCTGGAATTCACTATGTCGTCTCAGGGTGCCCTCGAACTCACGGCGATCCTCCTACCTCTGCCTCCCGAGTGCTGGGATTAAAGGCGTGCGCCACCCCGCCTGGCTACCACTCTTGATTTTTAAAGTGATGTGCATTTGTTTTATAGTCACCAAGGATATTTTAATGTACTAGTGAGATCAGTGCTCTTGTCTTACATATGTCACACATACATTTTGGGAGAAATGTCCTAAGTTGCATAGCACCTAATTCTATGCTTAGTAGCCTGAGAATGAAGATTTTCAGATTGTCGCTTAAGCCTTCTGTGCTGGGCAGGGAGTGACCAGGGCTCTGTCCTCAATTGAAGGCCCCGAGAAGAATCTTAGAGATGAACTCTTTTAGAGTAAGGGGTTTGCAGTGTTGCTATCTAAAACTCCTCAGCCTTCAAACGAACTGCGACTTGAACTCAGTTCTTTCATAGTCCGTTTCTGAGAAGAATCAACCAAATGCAAAAAATGGAGTGAAACCTGATTCCCACCTCTAATTCAGGTCCCCCAGATATCTTGGGGTCCAAGCATGGATGTAGGCATGGTAGGTGTCAAGTTTTCCAAAATTTCATATAAATTTTCTTATGTAGAGGGCTTTATGGAGAATAGACTCATTGCTTTAAATAAGACCTGTTATGTTGCCCCAGTGTTAAGAATTACTGGTTCATGGGCTGGAGAGATGGCTTAGTGGTTAAGGCACTGACCGCAAAGCCAAAGGAGCCAGGTTCGATTCCTTAGTATTCACATAAAGGCAGATGCACGGAGGTGGCACATGTATCTAGAGTTCATTTGCAATCTCTAGAGGCCCCGGCATGCCCATTCTCTCTTTCTCTCTCTCATCAAATAAATAAATAAAATATTTTTTTTAAAAAAAGAATTACGGGTTTATTTACAATTCTGCACCGAGTCTTTGTGGGGAAATTAGTGATGCAGGAGCTTACTCTGATCTATGAGAGCTGGGGAGGAGCAGGCCGTTTGGCTTGAGGCCTCAGGATCAAGGGTGGAGCTCAAGTTTAGTGTCTTTAGCAGCAAACTTGCTCAGGGCAAGTGGTCAAAATAGCAACCCTAATTTGGTTTCTAAATCAAGGAAACCAACTCCCCTCCTGCGTTAGTGAGACCTGAAGGTGGGCGTCCCACTCAAGGTTTTCAAAGGTGGGGGGCCTGGGGCTTCATGGGGGCTCTTTGGAAAGCAGAGGCTTGACTCATTCCAGGAAAACTCTAGGAAAGGGTTTCTTCTTTCAGTCAACATGAAAAAGATCAGGGCTGTGGTAGAGTTCGTCTGAAAGGCAAGCTAATTGTACAAATTTCAGGCCCAGAATAAAGCCCCTGTAACCTCTCTCTCCTCTGGCCAAGAGATCACCACCGAGAGCCTCCCCGCGCCCAGACTTACACAAGGAGGGATCCACTTTTAGCCCCCACATTCAGCAGGTGTAAGTAGTTCTTTCTGACAAAAAAAAAAAAAAAGTGGGGGTGGATTTAGCTGACAGGCTTCAATTTGCTGAACAATTAAATGAAAGAGACAGACGGTGCTTATTGGGGAGTAAGAGCTACAACATTGTATAGCCACTCCTGGGGTTAACATGCAACAAAAACCAAGAACCGTGTGTGGTTGGAAAGCAGGGCCCTGGAGCAGGTGGTGCACGGCAGGAGGGGTTATCCCGAGTAGCTTGGGAAACACAAAGAGACTTCACATCCCAGTCAGTCCTGTTATTGTCCCCTTATGTAATACATGTCCTCCGACAAAAATAATTTTTATGGACTCAAAGTGAAATTCAGAAATGTGAATGTAATCAAAAGTCTTATAAGCAGAAATTTGATAGGACCAAAAATCCAATTAAGTCAATGGGCTGTTTCTTCTCTCTCTTTTTTTTTTAATGAAAGATTCAGCTTATCTTAACATTAAATTATTAGAAAAAGTAGATTATTTGAAATAGCCAATTGAGAGACCCCCCCCCCCAATACTCTTGCACTAAAACTGGCCTCCCTCTAGACACACACACACACACACACACACACACACACACACACACACACAATGAGTTCCAAACACCAGGGCACACAAGCCCCCTTAAACAATGAGAAAACCTGAGTGCTTGACAGGGTAAGCAAATTGCTTCCTAATCTATCTAATAAGCTTTGAGGCTTAAGCAAATATCGACTCCTTGTGAAGCCAGCCTCACCACAACCTAAGTAAATACAGCTTCTGATGTTGATATTGTCCTCTGGGCTGGGGGCTTTCACAAAGTACACCGAGTCTTATTCAGCAGGCTGGACTTGCCAACTGGTTCTGGTCAAAGGCGTGTAGCAGAGGGCTGTGGGGATGGCAGACCGAGATGCCATGGAGTTTATGAAGGCCACGGTCCTGAGGCTATTTTCTGGCCAGCAACTTTTTTTTTTTTTTAAGAGTTGGAGCTACCCTCCTTCCTCTTCTCCCTCATTTTCGTACCTCTGTCTTAGAACTTGCACCATTCTTAGGGCCCTCTGTGGGACTGAAACAGTGTAGCAGTTTGTGCCCACCTTCCCTGCTAGCTTAACACCTCCCAACTTCTGGGTCTGGCCCAATGGGATAGGAAAGGAAGATTAAAATGCACATTGTGTGATAGCAAAATGACTAAGCCATTTCTCACTAAGAACAAGTTTTAAAAACATCAAGAAGACTGATTTGACTGAAATCATTTTCACAATAACATACATTTTGAATTTTGGTTTTGCTTCTTCCAGTTGTGAGTATTGAACTCAGGGCCATACACATGCTAGGCTAGTGTTTACCACTGAGCTACACCCATAGCCCTTTTTTTAAAACATTTTATTTTACTTTTTATGGGGGGGAGGGAGAGAGAGAGAGAGAGAGAGAGAGTGCACCAGGGCCTCCAGCCACTGCAGTCAAACCCTAGATATGTGTGCCACCTTGTATACATGTGTGACCTTGTGTGTCTGGCTTATGTGGGATTTGGGGAGTCAAAAATGGGTTCTTTGGCTTCAGGCAAGCACCTTAACTGTAAGCCATCTCTCCATCCCAACATTTTACTTTGAGACAAAGTCTCTCCAAGTTGCTCAGGCTGGCCTCAAACTTGTGATCCTCCTGCCTCAGCCTCCCAAGTAGCTAGGGTTACAGGTGTGTGTCATCATCCCCGGCAAATGTAAGTTTTAAATTTGAGATTGTGTATTTTTCCCCTCCCCCCCCCTCCCCAGGTGATGCCATTAATATGTGTTTGAGGTATTACAGGGTAGTATACATGTGTATCAATGATGACCTCTTCCTATTGCAAACTCGGTGGCCTATGACAAGGGGTTTTCCATGCATTGTCTCATGTCATCCTCACAGGTGACCTTAGAGATAGGCAGGACAGTATTGCTGTCCCTAGTTACAGAAACCTGACAGGCTGTGGTCTTGTTGAATCCAAAGCCAGTTAGGGGTGAATAAAACCTCAAATCTGCAGCTCTTCCATTCTTCCTATCTCAGCACGCTGTTTAGACACATCTTCGCACTTCAAGGGTGGCTTCTGACTTGTTTCTTAGCATTCTTCATACCTCAGAGAAGACAGAGGCCTGCTCTATTGTAGTGTGTGATGTTCCAGAATATTCCAAGGGCAGGTGGCTGGAGAGCCTTGGGTTAACCACATAGACTGCCACACCCCATGGCTCCCAGTGAGCTTTGACTAGACAAGAGGGAAGTGGGGCATAGCCATTCCTGACTTGCAATACTCAAAGAGCCTAAGCCAGGAACTTCCCTAATGGAAATGAATTATGTGATTGCATTATACTAGTCCCTTAGAGGTAAGTAATTATACTCATCTTGGTCCTTTGTAATCTGCTTAACCTTGTGGTATTTCCTGACTCTCACATACTAGCTGATTGTAACTATCAGCCGGGACTGTGACTAATTCCTTCAAGCTCTTCTCTGTCTGCGTGTTGTTCTTATTTGTGATGGGGAACTCTCTCTTTGTAAAGCTTACCAAAAAGACCAATTATTATTATTACTTTTATAGATGTAGCTTAACACAGTGCTGGAACATAGCTAATGCCTCATAAATGGTGGTTATGATAATTAAAAATCTAGGTCTGTCTAGGCACCCGCTGAGCAGGTTAAGTTTTGAAGCACTGCGATTACATCATAACTTGGGAAATCTGTGAATGGATTTCAAAAGTGGTCACATCAGAAACTTGGAAAGGTAGCAGAAGAACACTTTTGCCTTAGGGTCTTTTTTATTTATCTCCCTTATTTCTTTGCCTTTTTTTTTTTTCCGATGGAAAAGATAAAGACTTACCAAAATTCACGTGCATCTCATGCTCTTGGAATAATCGTGAAGGTAGTTGATTGACTGGACAAGCTTTGATATGATTTATTTATTTGTTTATTTGAGAGAGATTGAGTATGGGCACACCGGGGCTTCTTGCTGCTGCAAACGAAGTCCAAATGTGTGCATCACTTTGTGCCTCTGGATATGGTTACTGGGGTATCGAACCCAGGCTGGCTGGATGTGCAAGCAAGTACCTTTAACCTCTGAGCCATCTTCCCAGCCCTTTGATAGGTTTTCAATGATCATCCCCTATTGATGCAACCCATCCTGAAGGCCATTCCAAGCAAGCACCTGTCTCTTCCTGCCCTGCTCAACTGCAGAGATCAAAGGGCTGTCACAGGAAGCTGACCCACCCAATAGGCTGTCACCACACAATAGGCTGTCACTATGTAGTCTCAAGCTGATCTTGAACTCACGGCGATCCTCCTACCTCTGCCTCCCGAGTGCTGGGATTAAAGGCGTGCACCACTATACCCGGCTAGATGTTAAATTCTTTTTTTTTTTTTTTCAAATTTTCATTAACAACTTCCATGATTATAAAAAATATCCATGGTAATACCCTCCCTCCCCTCACTTTCCCCTTTGAAACTCCATTCTCCATCATATCCCCTCCCCATCTCAATCAGCCTCTCTTTTATTTTGATGTCATCATCTTTTCCCCCTTTTATGATGGTCTTGGGCAGGTAGTGTCAGGCACTGTGAGGTCATGGATATCCAGGCCATTTTGTGTCTGAAGGAGCACGTTGTAAGGAGTCCTACCCTTCCTTTGGCTCTTACATTCTTTCCGCCACCTCTTCCGCAATAGACCCTGAGCCTTGGAAGGTGTGATAGAGATATTGCAGTGTTGAGCACTCCTCTGTCACTTCTTCCCAGCACCATGGTGCCTGCTGAGTCATCCCAAGGTCACTGCTTAGATGTTAAATTCTTATGAGCAGGTGAGGCACAGTGTCAGTGCCCGCTGAGCTGTCCCCTTCCCAACTTCTGCTGTGTATGTCCAGTTCCTGATGTTGACCCCATTACCCACTTTGCAAAGCTACCCAGAGATCCTTGCTGCTCTGCTCCCATCACCAAAATAGGCAACCTGAGCCCAGAAGGAGGCTGGGCAGCTGCGTTTTAAGGATAGGATGATGAAAGCCATTCTCTTAAGGTGCAACCAAGAGCTATATTGTCTATTGAAGTTTTTAAAGGGACTCAGAATTAGTCTGCTTTGTATTATCACTCTGTGCTGGGATCATAGGTCAAAGTCCTAAGCAATTAATTTCCAATAATTACAATAAGCTGATATACCAACTTCAAGTGGGTCCATTTTTATTATTGCCCTCCAATACACATTGCATGTTTCAGAGGGATTAGTTCTAACGACTTCTAGCCATTTGGCTGGTCTCCAACCCAGGTGGACTCAGAAGCACGGTTGGAATGATTTCAGACCATCTGAACTCATTTAGGGCACAACCTTGTGCATCTACGTCTATGAGCCAGATATTCATTAGTAGATTCAAAATGAAAATAACGTCATAGTTTAATGTGAACAAACATGTCACTTGGAGCTTTTATGTGTGGCTAAGATTTTAAACAGTGAGACAAAATATGAGCTGCAAGGTTCATAAGTACAACAAAACAGGCATAGTTTTTCTTTTTAAAAATTATGCATGAGCCAGGTGTGGTGGCGCACACCTTTAATCCCAGCACTCGGATGGCAGAGGTAGGAGGATCGCTGTGAATTTGAGGCCCTTCTGAGACTACATAGTTAATTCCAGGTCAGCCTGGGCCAGAGTGAGACCCTACCTCGACAAAAACAAACAAACAAACAAACAAAAAGCCAAAAAAAACCCATGGATGCAAATTAGGAAGTATTAATGATTTGTTTTTTCCTTTTGTATTTATTTATTTATTTATTTATTTATTTATTTGACAGATAGAGAGAGAATGGGCATGCCAGGTCCTCTAGCCATTGCAAATGAACTCCAGATGCTTGTTCCACCTTATGCATCTGGCTTTATGTGGGTACTGGAGAATTGAGCCTGGGTCCTTTGGCTTTGCAGGCAAGCGTCTTAACCACTAAGCCATCTCCTCAGCCCTCCTTTTGCATACTTAATAATATTTTTATTTATTTGTCAGAAAAAGAAAGAGAGGGAGAGAATGGGTATGCCAGGGCCTCTTGCCACTGCAAATGATGCATGTGCCACTTTGTGCAGCCAGCTTTATGTGGGCACTGGGGAATTGAACCCAGGCTGTCAGACTTTTGCAAGTAAGCACCTTTAACTGCCAAGCCATCTCTCCAGCCCCTCCTTTTGTATACTTAAATACATACTTTTTTTTTGAAGTATTTTATTTTTACTTATTTATTAGTGAGAAAAAGAGAGAGAAAGAATGTGTGCTCTAGGGCCCCTAGCCGCTGCACACAACTCCAGATGCATGCACCACGACGTACGTCATCTGGCTTATGTGGGTACTGGGGAATTGAACCTTGATCCTTACGCTTCACAGGCAAGTGTCCTAACCTCTAAGCCATCTCTCCAGCCCCCATACTTTATTTTTTTGGAGTTGTATACTGAACTATACTCCTATTTCTTAATTATTATTTAATTCACAAATATGATTATACATAATTAGATTAATAAAATAAAAAATTCACTGTCAGTGTTTCTTTTGGTCATTATTATAAGATTTATTTCAAAATTATAACTAAAAATCATTTTGTCGTATAGAGAGGAGGGTGTTAAACTAATATATTCAAGGTGTCAAGTGCTCTGATGTAATACTGCGTCTGAGTTCCCATACTTGTTGGACATTGCGATTTGAAAGTAGGCCATCCTTTCTTCCAAAGGACTCACCCTAATGTAGGGAAAATGTCTTTCTTCCCATTGCAATCACCACCATTTGTATTGGTCCTCTTATATCTCTGCTGAGATACCAGCATGCCTTGAACCAAATCAACTAAAGGATTTTCTTGTGTCTTGCTAGGTTTGGTTTTTGACATAGGGTTTAGAGCCTAGACTGACTTTGAACTCAGGTCTTCCTGCCTCAGCTTCCTCAGTGCTGGGGTTACAGGTGTGCTACACCATACTCAGTGTTCCTTCCAGAGGTTTTAGCTTTTTAAACTTTTTTAAATTGACAACTTCCATAACCTCCTAGAGTTTTGACGCTTAAAGAATTAACGATGACATCGCCCTGTCAGCAAGTGTCCCCATGAAATGAAAATCCTATTAATCATTCAGATTCATTGTTTACTCAAAGATGGACAACTGGCTGGCTGAACACTTTTATTAGTGTGATGATATGGCCGGTGCCAGCCTGGTATACTTTTCTCTTTCAAGTACTGAAGGGAGAGTGATCATGTCAGTGGATAAGGATCATCAATGATGGCAACACTGGACTCTGCTTTATAGGGCTCTAATCAGCCATGATTACAGGATCCTTCAAGAGTTCCTTCTTGATAGGACTGGTTTCAAGGACAACCTAGTTTATAACTGGGGCTCTGCATGGCCCAGTTTCAATATCACTTAAAGAAACTTTCTCATTCTCTCTCTCTCTCTCTCTCTCTCTCTCTATCTATATATCTATATATATATATACACACACACACACACACACACACACACATATATATATATATATGATATCAACCACATTTTAAAAAGTTGTTTATTTGGGCATTTGTGTGTGTGTGTGTGTGTAAGGGGCATGCCAGGGCTTCTTGCTTCTGCAAACAAACAACAGGTGACCAGATCCTTTAACTGTTGAGCCTCATGCCAGCTTCCAACCTCATTTTTATTTTCTGAGACAAGGTCTCTCTATGGAACACAGGCTGGCCTCAAACTTATGATCTTCCTACCCCAGCCTCCTGGCTTTCAGGCACATAGAGCCACACCCGGCTTCAACCTTTAAAAGAAAAATTATTGTTATTTGAGGCAGGGTTGCACTCCACAGCCTAGACTGGCTTGAAACTCTCAGGGATCCCCCTTCCTAAGCCTCCTAAAGTGCTAGGATTATAGATGTGAGCTGCCATGCCTGGCTGTCATGTTTACTTTGTGTCCAGAGAAACTGCAAAATTTATACCAAATTATCTTTAAAATCTTGCCTCCTAATCTCAGCCACTCTTAGGGTGCTCTCTACAGAGAATGTCTTGTTCTGTCACTTTCTTTCTTTTGCAGTCTTAACTTCTAGCCCATAATCAAGCTCAAGCTCCAAAATGCTGTCCCATGCTTGGTGGTCCCACTACCTTCTCTCTCTCTCTCTCTTTCTTTTTGTTTATTTTTATTTATTTATTTGAGAGCGACAGACAGAGAAAGAGGCAGAGAGAGAGAGAGAGAGAGAGAGAGAATGGGCACGCCAGGGCCTCCAGCCACTGCAAACGAACTCCAGACGCGTGCGCCCCCTTATGCATCTGGCTAACATGGGTCCTGGGGAATTGAGCCTCGAACAGGGGTCCTTAGGCTTCACAGGCAAGCGCTTAACCGCTAAGCCATCTCTCCAGCCCTCTCTTGTTTTTTTTAAATTTTTTTCAAGGTAGGGTCTCACTGTAGTCCAGGCTGACCTGGAATTCACTATGTAGTCTCAGGGTGGCCTCAAACTCACAGCAATCCTCCTACCTCTGCCCCTGGAGTGTTGGGATTAAAGGCGTGCGCTATCACTCCCGGCTCTGCCCTCTTCTCTTGTTATTTCTTGTCTGTTCCTTTCTTTCTGCTCTCAGAATGATATAGATGGCAAAAGTGTAGAGACCGTAGCAGAATGAGCACAGACCACCTACCTCAACCCCCGAGATGGGCTTTGCTTCACTGAGGCTGGCTCAAGTGATCCCCCTGCCTCAACTCCCTAAGAAGCTGGGACTACATGCACGCACCACCATGTCTGCCTACAAACCACTTCTTTTTAAGTCTGCGGGGACAAAAAGAGCAATGTGAACGACCTTGGTCTCATGATGTTTTCTAGATGTGTGGCTGTGGGGATTATATCTTCGTGACTGCTACAGCTCGGTGGAGGGTTATGAAAACAATCTCTTCCCTTTTGGCATTTCCAGCGCCCTGAACGGAGAACCTTGACTTTGGACACAGAGAACTGAGCCGAAGCCATCAAAGGCCAAGGGAATGTAAGGCTTGCCCCGTTCTAACGCAGCCCCAAGTCATTTCCACTTGATGGCTGCTCAGAGGCCTGTGCGCAGTTGTTCTCTGGTCTCAGCCCAGCCATCGGTGGTCACCTGTCCATGACCAATGGCCCCATTGTTCCATGGTGAAGAGTTGGCTGCTCAGCTGTGTCCAGTGTTTTTTCTGTTCTAATATGTGCTTGGGGAAGAAGTTTGGGAGAGGAAAGGGCTTTTTTTTTTATGTGCAATTACTCTTGGCTATTGCTTTTTTTTTCTTTCTTTCTTTTCTTTTTTTTTTTTTTTTTTTGCCTCAGGGGACCAGAAAAACAAGCTCAACCTGTGTCAAACTCCCAAGGAGTATGTGAAGCCGCGTGTTCCTGGGGTAATGAACTGCCCAGAACAGGGCATTTCCAGGGGCGGATTCCTAGGGAAAGTGGCATTTTCGCGGTCTGCTTGCCCCGAGCTGGGGTGTTTTCAAACACTCTTAGGAAACACGCAACTGCACTTTTCACAAGGCTAATCTGCCCCGGAGGGTGTCCAGTGTCGTGTCTGGAGTCGTTTAATCTTGGTGGCTGTGTTGGCTTTTTTGATCAGTGAACTCTCTCTTTTCCCCTTTTCTCCAATTTCATGACCCAGTTTACTAGTTCACTTCCTCTTGCATATCCACCCTGTCAAACCCAGTTTCAGATGACTGGCATTCTGTCTTTATCAAAGCTGAGGAAGATTTTATGTTTGCTCTGTTTTCTGGTTACAAGCTACTGACAGTGTTTTATTTTATTATTATTATTATTTTTTTTTAAAGATATGGCAAAACAGCTAGACGCACATGGCATTTCTTACTTGGAGACCGGGAGCTGAACTGTGGGAGCCTCAGAGATCGCAGTGCAGGAGTTATTAAAAGAATATAAATCTAGAATATAAAACCCAAGGCAAATGGATGCAATTTGTATGTTCTTTCTGAAAGCAGAGAACACCTAGTAACTGACTTCAATAAAAATCCAATAAAACACAGAGTAGATTTTCTAGTTCGTTTCCCCACTTTTATTTCCTCTGGAGTCAGTGACCTGCAGTCTCCTTTATGATTCTTGGGATGGAGGGACCCAGGGCTGCTGTCGTGGGGCCCTGTTCTTCCCAAGAAAGTCTCCCAGGTCAATAACCTTTTATTTCTGACCTTTTCAC
Source organism: Dipus sagitta (assembly GCA_036346955.1). NCBI lineage: Eukaryota > Metazoa > Chordata > Mammalia > Rodentia > Dipodidae > Dipus > Dipus sagitta. Next base: position 30,124,510 of record CM070787.1, on the reverse strand, counting down.
CGGCTCTAGTGGGCCATGAAAACCTAAATGGCATTTCTTTCAGATTCCTGGGAAGCTCCTAGTCTCTTGAATCAAATTCCCTAGGGGAGTTTTACTCCTATATCTTCAGGTCATTGATCTTGCAATAACAGCCTCAAGTCATTTGCACGAGTCATTTCTCTGGGGAAGGAGAGTCTACTAAATAGGATGAAGGGTGACATCACTGTAGCTTCATCCAGTCCTCTCCAAAGGCAGGAAGCTCTCATGTCCCGTGGCTGTGAGGCTTGGGGAAGCATTACTTATAGGCTTGTGAATTGTCATTTTGGTTGGAAGGTTTGAAAGACTAATCAGTCAGGTAACTTATTAATTCCTCACGGAGTTACTAGGATTCTTATCCTGGGATCCCATGGGCCAATTCTTAGGTCTTGAAACAAGAGAGCAGATAGTACCCAAGGTTTCATGTGCTTCTGATGTCCACATGTTCTGATCTTGAAATGATTTGGTTAGGAACATGACATGACAGTAATCAGAATGATACAGAAATACTGGAAGGCATCTTGAAGCTGTCACGTGAGCCAGTAAGAGCCCAGTCAAGGCGGGGGCCATCGCTCTGCTCCTCTCTCCTCTCCAAGTGACTTCAAAGACTCAACCTAAATGGGGGAAGGAGCTCTTTCTTTCTTTCTTCCTTCCTTCCTTCCTTTCTTTCTTCTTCCTTCCTTCCTTCCTTCTCTTTCTTTTTCTTTCGTTCGTTCTTCTTTCTTTCTTTCTTTCTTTCTTTCTTTTTCAAAATGTTTTAATATTTATTTATTTGAGAGAGAGAGAGAGAGAGAGAGAGAGAGAGAGAGAAAGAATCAGAGAGAAGGTGAGGGAGGGAGAGAGGAGAGAGAGAATGGGCGGGCCAGGGCATCCAGCCACTGCAAACGAACTCCAGACGCATGCGCCCCCTTGTGCATCTGGCTTACGTGGGTCCTGGAGAGTTGAACCGGGATCCTTCGGCTTTGCAGGCAAATGCCTTAACCACTAAGCCATCTCTCCAGCCCCCTCTTTATTATTTTTTAATGCTTGTGTTTGTGTGTGTGCATATGCGTGTGTGTGTGTGTGTGTGTGTGTGTGTGTGTAAAACAGAGGAACGATACCCACCTCCTTTGAGACAGGTCTCTCATTGGCCTGGAGCTCACTATTTAGACTACATTGGCTGTCCAGTGAGTCCCAAGAGCCTTGGCCTTCCAAAGGTTGGGACTATAGGATCACATTAACATGCATGGCATTTTTACATGGGTACTAGGTATTGAACACAGAACCTCATACTTGTGAGGCAAGAATGCTGCAGATTGAGTTAATCTCTTGAGCTCTCTAGGATTTATTAAAAACTATTATTTTTATTATTTTCATTTTTTGAGGTAGGGTCTCACTCTAGCCCAGGCTGACCTGGAATTCACTATGTAGACTCAGGGTGGCCTCAAACTCACAATAATCCTCCTACCTACCTCTGCCACCCCAGTGCTGGGATTAAAGGCGTGCACCACAAAAAAAAAAAAAAAATGATTTTTTTGAGACAGGGTCTCACTGTAGCTCAGGCTGGCCTTAAATTCATTGCAAGCCTTCTGCCTTTAGCCTCCAGTGTGCTGGGGTTACAAGCATGACCCACCATGCTGGGCTCTAGTAAACTTTCCTGCCAGTGTCTGGGGTGACAAAGTTTCAAAAGCATGCCACCATCATAGACGAGTGATGCTTCCTTATTCCTGTGCTCTTTGGGGTGAGAGAGGAGAGAAGAAGGGGCGGAGGCAAACAACTTCAGTGTGAACTTCATACAGATGTCGTTTTATCATCTGATTTATCAAGAAGAACTGCCTTACGCAATAGATGTCAATTCACAACTTGAGCGGCTGAAAAATCAGCTGACGGGATATAAACTTTGTAATCTCTGTGTTTATAGCTTTAATCATGCCTTCACTGTGCAGCACAACAGGATATTGGACGCGCTGTTCTGAGCTTATGAAAACCTTATGTGGATTGGTCGTCTTCCCGACTGCACGTGGCTCCCCTGCTGTGGGTGAGCGTGACCGTGTTCCTCACTCCCATTAGATGAACGTAAGAGAACCCGGGAAATCGTGCAGGAAAGGCACTGAAGTGGGGCCGTGATTTGTTTGGTTCACTGTTGGCCTAGGCAAATTAGTCTCTGCCTGCATGGTAGGTAGGTTCAAATGGAGTAAATGATTTGTGTCTCTCAGTAGGTGATGGGTTATCATTCATTTGACCAGGTGCTTCAACCTGATTCCATTAAGATACCTAGTCCTGAGTCGCCCGAAATCTTTGCCTCAGGCTCTTCCTCGGTGCTAAGTAAAATGGTCTCTTCCTTGTTGAGATGGCTGGTGACTGTCATGAGAATTCTCTGGCTGGCTGGCTGGCGGTACCCTTGCTGCTTGATATATTACCTTCATCTAATTGAAACGACACATTTCAGGGCATTTCCTAATCACTCCTTTAAAAATTAAACCCATATTGAAATAAGCCAGTAATGCATGACACAGTCTCCTTTAAAAATATCCAATAAGCCGGGTGTGGTGGCAGAGGCAGAGGTAGGAGGGTCACTGTGAGTTTTGAGGCCACCCTGAGAGTACATAGTCAATTCCGTGTGAGCCTGGGCTATAGCAGCAAGACCCTACCTCAAAAAGCCACACACACACACACACACACACACACGCACAGCACACACACGCAAGAACACTGGAGAAAGAAACCCTTCTGCTACATTGTCCTATTCTCTCAATTGAATCAGACCACTTCCTGCCTTTGTCCCTATACATGCACACATACAGATAGGTATGTGCGTAAAGTACATATTTTTGTGTGGTGTTCATAGTTCAATATAAATAAGGGTTGTATTTGCTTAGCCTTTTGTTTTGTTTTATATTCCCCTTAAGTTACCTTAGGGGTTTTTCCAAGTCACTCTCTGAGGACTTACGTAATATTTTAAACTACTAGATGGTTTCCTAAAATATAACGGTATAATACTTTATTATGGTTTATTTAGACTTCTAATTGGTTGCTAGAAATAATATTACAATGAATATCCTTATACACACCAACATTGCAAGCAGAATTTTTGGGTAGAAGGGCATGACAAATTTTAATTTTATTTATTTATTTTTAGGTAGGGTTTTGCTCTAGCTCAGGCTGATCTGGAATTCACTATGTAGCCTCAACGGTGGCCTCAAACCAGCGATTCTCTACCTCTGCCTCCGTAGCTCCAGGATTAAAGGCATGTACCACCATGCCCGGCAAAAAAACTTCTACTTTTTTTGTTAATGTAAATTTATTGCTTTAACTGATACATGAAGCATAAAACTTGTACATTTTATGGGGTACCATGTGATGGAGATTTTTATTTCATGGAACCAAGGGAAAGGTAGTAATGAGTTACACGTTGGCCAAGGTGTATCTGTTTTGTTTGTGATTTAAAAAAAGGTTCTGGTTTCTGGTTTTTGTTCTCATAATAGTTTCCCCCTGAGAGCCTTTCAGGTCTGTATCTGTACTCATCTGCAGCTGAATAGTACGTCATTGCTCGAAATCACCCTGTACAGGAGTGTGTGGGTGAGAGTGTTGGATATTAAACAATAAAGATGCCAAATGACACAGAGATTCTGGGATGAAGAGCTCCTTTGGAAAGAAAGCTCCATCGAATGAAATGCTCTTGAGAGAAAACTTTGCTTTCCCTGTTGGAATTGGCAGAGGTGGCTGAATGCCAGGCAATGGCGGGACTAGATCATGCGTAGGCTTTTCAGGAGCTAATAGGGGCCCATATGATGGAGAGCGGGGTTACACCCCCAGGTCCTGTGAGGGATGGAGGCTGACTCAAAGGACAGTGGGTCTGTGGTCTCTCTTCTTTCTTTCCAGTTAGCTATTGAAATGATGTTTACCTTTGATAAGGAAAATTTGGACCTTGTATAGGGTCAGTGGGATTCATCTTTTAAAACAGAGGTGGGATTGCATAAGAGAGAAATCCAAAACAAGCTGGAGAGCGTCTAATGTAGAAATGAATGTAGACAGTAATGACGGACACGATGGTCGCATGGTTGCTGAGCACGAGCTATAGGCCAGGTACTACGTATTGTTTTATAATTCATTTAAGCCTCCCAACAACTTTATCACTGCACATTATAGGCAAAGAGACAGGCTGAGAGAGGCGAGTGGTGGACTAGGCCTTGTGCCTGGAAGCGTGGACTTGTCCCCCTACTCGTGATGACAGCTGTCTACACTCAGATCCCACCTTGTTCCCTACGGAGACCGACTGCCCTCAGCCCCGGCCTCTTTTCTGAGCCTAGTGGTCTGCGTGGATTTCTGAAGGTCTTCTGGGAAGGGCAACCAGCTCTGCTCCACCTAGCTGATGAATTTCACTAGAGGAGAAAGATGATTTCTGAGCTGTAATGTCTTGGTCACAATATTTAAGTTCAGTTCCCTTGGCAACAACTTCTCTCACCAAGCAAGGTCCTGTTTAATTTGATTTTCCTGCTAAGGAACAGAACTCTTGACCAGGTTGGCACGAGAACTTGAGGCGTCTTGTCCGTTGTGACCATCTGCAGCAATTAACCTCATTGCTGGGACAAAACACTCAACCAGAACCAGCTTATGGGAAGAAAGGGTTTATTTTGACTTACAATCTGGCGTGAAGTTTCACTGTGGCGGGGGAAGCATGTCAAGAGCCAACAGCCAGGCCGCTGTCACATCTCCACAGCAGCAGGAAGGAAGGAAGGACTCCCAGTTGGCCAGGGGACACTGACAAGGAGGAGGGGCCTGGAGTATATGATACAATCCCAAGGCCGGGGGCCCCAATGACACCTCCTTCAGCAAGGCTCTACCTATCACAGGCTCCCCCAGCTGAGAGTGAGTCTTAATCACAAACGCATTAAGGCTATGGAAGACATTTTACATTATACCACCACATCATCCTTGCAGTTAGTGTGAGGAGAGAAGGAAGAATTGTTTTCCCCATGACTTGACATACAGGGCAATGGGTAGTTGGAAACTTCCAGGCCGCAGAAAGCAAAGTGGACCACGTACTGCTGTGTTCCCGTGGGGGCAAATGGTTTACTCTCATTCTATAGCCAGGGCTTGGGAAAGAAGCATTCATGCAGCAGTGTGTATGCCTGTCTCCTCTGTGTACCCCTTAACTTCCACATCTTTCCAGCCACTGTCGGCTCCCTTTGCCTTGCTGTTAGTCTCAGCGGGTCCACATTAGCACACAGAAACGGGAAGTTTATGCAGGGCTCCTTCTCGTGGGGTGCGAGTCACTGATGTCTATGGACCACATAAGGGCCACAACATCCACTGTTTGTTTAGAAAAAAACTTACTCTCCTGCCAGTTTCCTGCCAGAATGGATACAAATCAGAGTGTCAGTTTCTTGACGAAAATAACACTTTTTAATTTTTTAAAAATATTTTATTGTTTGTTTACTTGAGAGATAGGCAGATGGAAAGAGAACAGGCATGCCAGGGCCTCTCGCCGCTGCAAATGAACACCAGACGCGTGGGCCACCTTGTGCATCTGGCTCAGGTGGCTACTGCGGAATTGAACCTGGGTCCTCAGACTTCGCAGACAAGCGCCTTAACCTCTAAGCCGTCTCTCCAGCCCCCCCAAACAGGTTTTCAAATGGAGTCAGTAGATCCTCTTTGCGCCCTCTGACGTTGCAGGAAGCCATAATTACTCCTCTATCCTTCCTCAGAACCTCCTGCACCCTTCACTCGCCTGCATCCAGGCCTGAGTGGAGGAGACCCTTGCTGGCAGTCTCTCTGGGAGCACACACTCCACTCTTAATAGGGTGAGGGGGCTTTTGAACCTGAGACAAAAAGGCTTCAGCTGCACATATTGGAAAAAAGCCTGAACCTGGGTCAGGGTGGTGCAACTTTATTAATCTCTAACTGCTACACATACACATACACCCGCACACATGTAAACACACACTCACACCCCCACACATGCAAACACACACTCACACCCCCACGCATGTAAATACACACTCACACCCCCACACATGCAAACACACACTCACACCCCCACGCAGGCAAACATACACAGTTGTACACATATATATGTGTACACACATACACACACACACTTCTCTGAATAAGACTTGAGGTCACATTTGTGCTAGTGATTTGTCAACTAAAGCCATGTCTTTGTTTCCCTCCATGTATGAACCTGGCTTTGTTTTTTTTTTTTTTTTGGTTTTTCAAGGTAGGGTCTCGCTCTAGTTCAGGCTGACCTGGAATTCACTATGTCGTCTCAGGGTGGCCTTGAACTCACGGTGATCCTCCTACCTCTGCCTTCCGAGTGCTGGGATTAAAGGCGTGCGCCACCACGCCCCGCTGAACCTGGCTTCTTTTAGGTGCAGAGAACACAAACAGGCTGGAATTTATCACCTTCATTAGGTTATCAGGTGATCGCAGATCTTTCAAGTAGATGCCACTATCATGACACTTATAAGACTAACAAGCCAACAAATAAGCCGAATGTGTGTGTATGTGTGTGTGCGTATATATATATATATATATATACACACACACACACACATATATACTGTTTTTTTTTTTTTTTTGGTTTTTCGAGGTAGGGTCCTATTCTAGCTCAGGCTGACCTGGGATTCACTATGTAGTCTCAGGATGGCCTTGAACTCACGGCGATCCTCCTACCTCTACTTCCTGAGCACTGGGATTAAAGGTGTGAGCCACCATGCCCGGCTATCTATCTATCTATTTTCGGAATGAAAAAGAAATTGGCTGGTCTAATTCAATTCCTTCCCTGTACCCCTTCTCCATCTATCATAAGTTTTATGACAGGTCCGAAGGAGGGGGAGGAGCACCAGGCTTAATCTTTCAGCTGACCATTTCTTGTGATTCCTTCAAGCCTTGACAATTTCCCATTATGTCATCCTCACCAAGATAAATGAAGGTGAACAGCAAGTCTAAGGGGGTTGATCAGTGGGGAGGTGACAGGGAGAGGAGAGAAAGAAGGCTGGAGATGCGCCGTGCTGAGCAAGCCGATGGATCTACAGGCCCCGCTGGTCTCGCAGGCCACAGCCAGTCATCGTGATTTACAGTCCCAGATCTCATTGCTCACAGCTCATGTCCCCAAGACATGAAGCACAGAAGGGATTAAAATGCCATTTATTTCTTACTTCTGTGACTTATAGGTTTTTAAGGAGGTTCTCCGGGACACCGGAGCAAGTCGCCCTTGACAGATGACTGTGCTTCTGTATTTGATTTCAGGTTTTCACCAAGGAGTGCCAAGCAGAATCTGTTATGTTTTAAATTGCTGTATCATTTCTGTCCCTTTCCCTCCACTCCCCTGCTTACCTAATCAACACGTAAGTCATGCCCAAGACTTGTCACTACACACTTTGAAATGAAACAAACACAGACACATTTGTCAGGCTGACATCTGAACCCATTGTTCAGGAAGAACTTTGCCAGGTGCCATTAGGGTTTTCCTTGATAAATCACACAGCCTTGGGAGGGCATGCTAGGGGACAGCGAGGGAGCGCAGCTGCCCGCAGAACCTCCTGTAGGCATGTGATGCGGACAATTGGATGGGCTGATGTTCTTACAGAGCGCTGTCAAGCGATCTAGTCACCTGCTGAGTGGACTGAATTGTCAGCGTGGACACTGTCTCCACGGAAGGATCCTGAGCTTGGCTTCTCAGCTCAAGGGATGGGAAGGAAAAAGGGAAGAAAACTCATCAAAATTGGGCTTAGCTCTTTTCCTTCTGTCCCTACTGCCTCTACTTCCAGAATGCTGGGATTACATGTGCCACCACACCTGGTTTACACTAGGGGATCAAACCCAGGGCTTGGTGCAGGCTATGTAAGCAACTGAGCTATATCTCTAGCCTTATTTCTTTCCCTCTCTCTCTCCATTCTTTCCTTCCATCCTTCCCCCCTTCTATTCTAGGATACAGAAATGCTCTGGGTGCAACAAATGCTGTCAAACTCTGACTTTCTGATCTTACTGATTTGATTCAGGAGAGACCTGCCTAGACAGTGGACAGGGTCCCCACTTGAACAGGGGCAGCAGCAGGAAGCTGCTCTGTGGGAGAACAAACCAGCAGGTGGTTGAGAAAATCCCAGAAAGGCAGTTTCAGTCTCTTTCTGGGAAAGGTCAGAAGGCCAAGAAGTAGAGTCACCAGAGGAAATGAGGGCCTGAATCCTGGCTGATAAATTCGTAAGCCCACCAATCAGGGCACATTTGCTAGGGATCTTGTGATTGTGATTGTCTTTAGTTATATAGAATTTGGAACCAAATTTCAGCATTGTTCCTGCTTCTGTTGCGTTGCCCACAGTGCCTTGCGTCTGATGATGGTCATATAATTTAAAAATTCTCCTGAAATCAGGTGGCCAACAAGTGGCAGTTTGTGGGACATATATGATAAGTGAAGAAAAAGGCTTGGGGAGATAGCTCAACCAGTAAAGTGCTTATCTCACAAGCATTAGGACCTGAAATTGATCCCCAGAATCCATGTAAAAATGTGGGGTGTACTTCTGTGCACTTGTAATCCCAGCTCTGGGGAGCCAGGGACAGGTGGATCTCTCTGGTCTGCTGGCCAGACAGTCTAGCTTACTTGGCATGCTCCAGTTCAATGACCCTATCTCAAAAGAGAGGGGGGGCCATGTTCCAGAGGATAACACTCAAGATTGTCCTCTGTCCCAGACACTCACTTAAATACACACGTGCAAACACACCTGTATTCCATATACATGAACATGCATGCACACACATGCATTCCCATACGCACAAAAAACCAAGGAAAAAATGATGTGACTCCTGTTTTAAAGTTTTTATATTCATATTTATTTATTGATTAGAGAGAGAGAGAATGAATAAATATGGTCACCAGGGCCTCCGGGCATGTGCCACCATGTGTACCTGGCTTACGTGGGTTCTGGGAAATAGAATCTGGGTCCTTACACTTCACAGTCAAGTGCCTTAATGCCTTAACCACTAAGCCATCTCTCCAGACCTTCCTTTTTTTTTTTTTCCCCAATGCAGGGTCTCACTCTAGCCAGGCTGACCTGGAACTCACCCTGTAGTCCCAGGCTGGCCTCCAACTCACAGTGACCCTCCTACTTCAGCCTACCGAGTGCTCCAAATAAAAGTCACGGTGCTCCACATCTTTTGTGTGGACTGAAAACAAACATTTGGCTCGAGCCATAAACAGAGCTGACTCTTGTCAAAATGCTAGAGAAAATTCTCGTCTCCGAAGTCCATCCTTGCTGTTGTTTTCCCCAGAGCTGAAGTGACTCTGTGCGAAAACAAAGGCCTCCTTGTACTCTTGCCTCCTCCTTCCCTCTAAGAAGCACTCATGTTCTCCCCAAATCTTTGTGAGTGACGCCACACACCGTAATTAAAATCCAATCTGAAAATTTCTCAGAGCGCGTCTTATCCCACCCAAGTGGCAGACCTAGGATTGGAAAAGACTTGCTTTGAAGCACAGCACATGGTAGCCACAGCTGGCACAGCCTCACAAGTGATTAGGCAGTGTGGGCTTCAGAGGGTGGGGGGCAATTGTGCCAGAGTAGCAGGTCCCCCCTAGTGAGAGGAGGAGCCCGAGGGGAATCACTAAGCCGGGATGTTGGGGGCCCCCCATCTATCTCTGCATGTTCATTCTTTAGTTGTCGTGTGTGGATCTGCAAAGGTCACAGCCTAATTACACCTACGGATGCTAAATAATAGCGGCATCAACGGGGTGCCCAATGGCCTGTCGGCAGCCACTCTCCCCAGCCTGAGAGTTCCCAAACCAGTCAAGTAAAAGCATCCGTGGAATATTAACAGCATTAAGGAATGAGCGGTGGGGTTGTTTTAGGTATGATGGTAACATGGTGGATGGGATTAAGGAAGGGAGAGAGTCAGATGTTTCTTACATTACACACTCACTGACCTATTTATAGATGAAATCATATTCCATGTGTCTATCGAGATAATCCTGTTGAGGACAAGAAAGGTGGCGAATATTCAATCTTCTTGTGCCAATGATTGAGGGGTGGGGGCAGGATAGGGCTCAGCTCTCTCTTTCTCTCTCTCTCTCTCTCTCTCTCTCTCTCTCTGTGTGTGTATGTTGTAACTTTCCATGACAAAACATTTTCATCCAATGGCATTTTCTTCTTTAGCAGAGACCCTTAGAAAGCTTGATTCCAATATCCATAAATCCTTTCTGGCTGCCAGGAAACCAGTCTAAATGTACAGTTTTGTCACCTGCTCTTTGCACATCTTTTTTTTTGTTACTAATTTTTTTTATTTATTAGAGAGTTAGAGAGAAAATGACAGACAAGAGTCAGAATGGGTGCGCCAGGGCCTCTAGCCACTCCAAATGAACTCCAGATACATATGCCACCTTGTGCATCTGGTTTACATGGGTACTGGGCAATCGAACCTGGGTCCTTAGGCTTCGTAAGCAAGTGCCTTAACCGCTAAGCCATCTCGCCAACTTTTTTTTTTGTTTTTTCTTTTTTTTGTTTTTCAAGGTAGGGGCTCACTCTAGCCCAGGCTGACCTGAACTCACTCTGTACTTCCAGGCTGACCTCAAACTCACAACGCTCCTCCTACTGCTGCCTCGCGAGTGCTGGGATTAAAGGCAGTGCACCACCATGCCCTGCTCTTTGTTGTTATTTTACTTATTTATTATTGTTTTTCTGACATAGGGTCTCACACTGTAGCCCATGCTGGTTCAAACTCACAGCAGTCCTCCTGCTTCAGCCTCCCTAGTGTTGGCATTACAGGTATGCACCACCCATGGCTCCTTTGTGTTGAACTCTGGCTCCAAAGGAGGAGCAGGAAGCTAGGAATGAGATGGAACCCTCTATAAAAATAGGAGTTGCCAGGCATGGAGGCACATGCCTTTAGTCCCAGCACTCAGGAGGCAGAGGTAGGAGAATGGTTGTGAGTTTGAGGTCAGCCTGGGGCTACAGAGTGAGTTTCAGGTCAGCCTGGGCTACAGTGAGACCTTACCTCAGGAATAAAAAAGGAATCACATCAACATTCTTACCTTACTTCTTTGTGCATAAGGGAATGCATGTGTGTGCACGCATGTTCATGTGTATGGGGTGCATATGTGTTTGCAGGTGCACGTGTGTATTTGGGTATGTGCAGAAAAGAGGACAATCTTGAGTGTTATCCTCTGGAACATGGTCTACCTTCTATCTTTCTCTCTCTTTTTTTTTTTTTTTTTGGTTTTATGAGGTAGGGTCTCACTCTAGCCCAGGCTGACCTGGAATTCACTATGGAGTCTCAGGGTGGCCTTGAACTCATAGCAATCCTCCTACCTCTGCCTCCTGAGTGCTGGGATTAAAGGCGTGTGCCACCACGCCCGGCTCTTTCTCTCTCTCTTTTAAGTAACCTCTTAAGATTCATTTTCTTTTATTTATTTGAGAGAGAGAGAGAGAGAGAGTGCAAGGGAGAGAAAGATAGCGATGCAGAGACAGAGAGAGAGAGAGAGTGAGGGAATGGGTGTGCCAGAGCCTTTAGGCACTGCAAACTAGCTCCAGATCCACGTGCCACCTTGTGTATCTGGCTTATAGAGGTACTGAGGAACTAAACCTGGGTCCTTAGGCATCACAGGCAAGTGCCTTAACTGCTAAGCCATCTCTCCAGCTCCATCTTCTTTTTTGAGACAGGGTCATTGAACTGGAGCATGCCAAATAGGCTAGACTGTCTCACCAGCAGGCCTGAGGGATCCGCTTGTCTGTGCCTTCCCAGAGCTGAGATTATAGGTACACAGCACCCCACCTGACATCTTTACATGGAGTCTGGGGATAAAATTGTGAGTCAAGCTTTTTACTGGCTGAGCTATCTCCCCAAACCTTTTTCCTCACTTCTAGTCATCTATGTCCTACAAACTGCAACTCCTTTTGGTGCATGCATCTGGGTTTGTTTGCAGCAGCCAATGTGCCCTAGTGTGCCTCTCTCTCTCTCACATACACACACACCCATACACACTCAAACAATAAATTTAAAAAAATTAAAAAGAACAAGAAAAAAATTAACATTTTATTAGTTACTTTTCACCTTGCAGTAATAAAATGCCTCACAAAAAGTAAATGAAGGGAGGAACGGTTTGTTTTCCTCGTGGTTTAAGAGGAGCTACTGTCCATCGTAGCAGAGAGGAACGGCAGGGGGGTGACGAGGCAGCGGGGCGCATTGTGGCCACAGTCAGGCATCAGCGCGAAGACGGAGGCTGGGCTCAGCTCTCTTCCTCCTTGTTGCTCAGTCCAGGACCCCTGTCCTCCTTTCCTTGGGTAAAAGAAATACAAATGACCCATGCATATATACATATATATAAATTCAACATCTTTAGCCATTGGGGCAATGCAAGTTAAAGCCACTCTCGTCGGAATGATTATCATTAGAAAATCAGATGACAACACATGCTGGCGAGGCTGTGGGCCAAGAGGACCCCTTATTCACTGCTGCTGGAAGCGTGAACTGGTAGAGCCACTACGGAAATCAGTGTGGAGGTTTCTCGAAAAGCTAAAACTACATCTACCATGTGACCCAGCTGTGCCCCTCCTGGGCACATACCCTAAAAACTCTACACTTTACTACAGAGATACCTGCTCGTCCAGGTGTCTTGTTGCTCTATTCACAATAGGCAGGAAATGGAATCAGCCCAGATCTCCACCGACTGATGAATGGATAAACAAGATGTGGAACATATGCACAATGGAATTTATTCTATTTTATTTATTTTTTGGTTTTTCGAGGTAGGGTCTCACTCTAGCTCAGGCTGACCTGGAATTCACTATGTAGTCTCAGGGTGGCCTCGAACTCATGGCGATCCTCCTACCTCTGCCTCCTGAGTGCTGGGATTAAAGGCGTGCGCCACCACGCCCGGCTTGGAGTTTCATTTTTAAAGATTTTATTTTTATTTATTTATTTATTAGAGAGGGAGAGAGAATGTGTGTGTGTGAGAGAGAGTGAGAATGGGTGCGCCAGGGCCTCTAGCTACTGCAAACGAACTCCAGATGCATGTCATGTCCCATCATGTGCATCTAGCTTATGTGGGACCTGGAGAATCGAACCTGGGTCCTTAGGCTTCACAGGCATGCACCTTAACCGCTAAGCCATCTCTCCAGCCCCACAATGGAGTTTTATTTGTCTGTACAGAAAAACGAAGTTATGAAACTCACAGGAAAATGGATGGATCTGGAAAAAAATATACTGAGGTAACCCAGGCTCAGGAAGACAAATGCTGTATGTTCTCTCTCATATGTGCATCCTAATGTCAAATTTCTAGATTTGTACGCGAGTCAAAATAAAAGTTAGTAGAGGCTAGGAAGCACGAAAGTTATCAGAGGGCGTCGAGAGGGTTAGGCTTAAGGGGAGGGGACAGTAGATATGTAAGCACAGAGAAGAATACAGAGGGTTGGAAAGTTAAAATGAGGTCAGGGTAGGGGAATGGAAGAGAGGAGGGAAGGTTAATCAAACCTTAAGATGCTATGAAAAGCTGTAGGAAAACCCAGTTCTTTGTTAACCAATTAAAAATGAGAGGGGGTGGATGGAGAGAGACCTATTTGACTGAATGGAGTGTATTTTCCCCATTCTTTTTTTATTAATTTATTTTTTCAATTTTTGAGGTAGAGACTCACTTTAGTCCAAGCTGACCTGGAATTCACTATGTAGTCTCAAGATAGCCTTTAACTCACGTCAATCCACTTACTTCTGGCTATCCACCTACCTGTGCATCCCAATTGCTGGGATTAAAGGCGTGCACCACCACGCCCGGCCTTTCCCATTCTTTTCTTTACTTTCATTGTAGATTTGATGGCTGGTGCCCCGGTAGCCACCTTGTCCTTGAGGCAGGCATGTGTAAAGAGGAAGGCAGTGGCAGGAGAGATGGCTTAGCAGTTAAGGTGCTTACCTACAAAGCCTAAGGACTGGGGTTCGACTCCCCAGAACTCACATAAGTCAGATGCACATGGTGCCACTTGCATCTGGAGTTCTTTTGCAGTGGCTACAGGCCCTGGTGTACCCATTCTCTCTCTCAATCTCTCCTAAATAAATAAATAAAATATTTGAAAAAAGGAGGAGGCAATCCTCAAGTGCACCTGGATCCTTGGTGATTGTGGAATCCCATATCAATTTGATCTTCTTATCTCTATTGTACCTCACATATTGCTGCTTTTTTTTTTAATTTTTTTTTTTTTTTGGTTTTTTTGAGGTAGGGTCTCACTCTAGCTCAGGCTGACCTGGAATTCACTACCTAGTCTCATGGTGGCCTCGAACTCACGGCGATCCTCCTACCTCTGCCTCTCTAGTGCTGGGATTAAAGGTGTGCGCCACCATGCCCGGCTATTCATACTGCTTTTTGATGATGCATGATAGTTAAATGTAATGTCACAAACTGTAGTAACCAATCCCTCATTCTTTGTTGGCATGTTTCCTGATCATGTATTGAGCTTCTACTGTGTTGTACTGAGGATATAAACAATGAGAAGAAGGGGCTGGAGAAATGGCTCAGCGGTGAAGGCACTTGCCTGCAAAGCCTAACAAGCAGGGTTCGATTCCCCAGTTCCCAGGTAAGCCAGATGCACAAAGCGGCAGATGCATCTGGGGTTCATTTGCAGTGGCTAGAGGCCCTGACACACCCGTACTCTCTCTCTTTCTGTCTGTCTGTCTCTCTCTCTTTATCTCTGCACCTCTCTGCTTGCAAATAATATATATATATATATATATATATATATATATATATATATATTTTTTTTTTTTTTTTTAATGAGAAGAGATCATTCCGGCTTTCAAAACTCTTGCTCTCTAAAAGCAGAGCAGAGGCTGAGTGGCCTTGGCAGTGTGCTGGTGACTGGCTCCCTCTCTAGTAAGCAGAAGACTCGCACGTTTATAGACTTGTTGTTTGTGAGAGTCCTCTTAATAAACTATGTAACACCTTAATAGCTTTGGGGGGGGGGCGTGAGACTTTGACAAGTTCTTGGCCATAGTACATGGCTGAGTATTAACTGCAATGTCTATGACTGGGGTAATTGCGTGTTGCCAAAGCGCGCGCTCTCTCTCTCTCTCTCCGTACACACATTTAATATCATCCATTTTTTAAAGATTTATTTATTAGAGACAGACAGACAGAGGGAGGGAAGGAGGCAGGGAGAGAGAGAGAGAGAGAGAGAGAGAGAGAGAATGGGCATGCCAGGGCCTCTAGCCACTGCAAATGAACTCCAGACACATGTGCTACCATGTGCATCTGGCTTATGTGGGACCTGGAAAATTGAACTTGGGTCCTTAACCTTCACGGGCATGCGCCTTAGCCGCCAAGCCATCTCTCTGGCCCTCAATCCATTTTTAAATTTTTCTTTTATTTATTTGAGAGAGAGAGAATGAGAGAGAAAATTGGGTGCCTCTAGCCACTGCAAATGAATATCAGACACATACACCACCTTGTGCATCTGGCTTACATGATACCGGGGAAATCAAATGTGGGTCCTTAGGCTTCGCAGGCAAGCACCTTAACTGCTAAGGCATCTCTCCGGTCTGACAATCCATTTTTTATGTGAGCCCAACTTTGCACCCGTGGTGACTAGTGGGGAACAACAAGCCCAAGTTAAACCATGGAGGTGGATCTTATGGCAAACCACAGGCTGTTAAAATTCCCCATCAAGTCTTCACAGAGGGAAAGATCTCTACTGATAACTACAGTCACCCCGATGACCTCATCACCTCCACCCCTCCCCACATCAAAGTGCGTCTCAAAGGTTCCTGGGTAATGGAGACACTAACAGGCCTCTTTTTAGATCATTAATTTTAATTAAAAATATCTTGGGATTTCATTTGGGCTCAAAGTTAGAAGAAAAAGAGACTTGTGACTGAAGGGTAGATGGAGGGTAACAAAAAGGCAATATTAGCTAGGGTTATTTTCTTCCAACTGCAGGTCCTTATCTGAAAAGTAAGTGTCACATTGAGGTTATTTCTAGGTCTTTCCAGAGTGAAATTCTATAACTTTACTTCTTCTGGAGTGACATTGTTTACTGGGAAGTTAAAAATTGTGCCTGCAAGGAATCCAGGTAACCTGGTATCCAGTTATTCATTCAGTCACTCATACACTTATTCCCTGAACATTTGCCATGAGCCTGCTCTTGGGCATTAGAACCTTCGAGGCAGAGGTAACAGTTCCTACCGAGAGAAATGCAGGATTCATCTGCTGAGGCACAAGTAGGCTGTGAGGTGAGGGGAGTTTTAGTGGAGGTGAGAACCCAAAGGTATAAATGCCGTGGGTAGGTGGGGAGAGCTTCCCCCGCCCCTGAAGCAGTTAAATAGGAATATATGGTCTGGACGAAAGAATGGTGTGCTTTAAGCTCGGGGTAGGGAGGCTGGGAAGGGACATTCTATTAAGAATTTTGGACATTTAATGGTTGATGCGAGGAGGCGAATAAAGGCAGGCTCTGAAAACATTTCTCTTTCGAGGGGAGCTCAGGAAGAAAATACAAGAGGGGCTCATGGTCATAACTTGGTGGAATGTGACAGCAGAGACTCAGTGCCTCAGGATGTCCCGTGGGCTCCATAGGTAATCACTCTTCCTGTCTTGCATTGTTACCTCCATGCAGTAACGTAGCCTCACATGTCACTTCATTCAATGTCAGAATGCTCAGCTTAGTTCTTTCTTTCCACGTGTACAAAAAAACGCACAGTAGGGCTTTGAACTTAGACTGACCTAGCTAAGTTAGATCCCGTCTCCTATAACTTAAGCTGGCTACTTAATTCTCTGAAACCCAATTTATTCATCCATAATATGGTGATAGGACTGCTTACCTTCTGGGATAATGGGAAGCCAATGAAGGTAACGTTTAGAATCTGTGAGTGAAATACGCTTATGCCTGTGATTTTATTTTATTTTTATTTATTAGAGAGAGAATGAATGGGCCTACCAGGGCTTTCAACCACTGCAAATGAACTCTAGACACATGCGCCACCTTGTGCATTTGGCTTACGTGGGTCATGGGGAATTAAATCTTGGTCCTTTGGCTTTGCAGGCAAGTGCCTTAACAACTAAGCCATCTCTCCAGTCCATACCTATGACTTTTAATTTTTTTTAAAATTTTTTGTTTATTTTTTATTTATTTATTTGAGAGCAACAGATAGAGAGAGAGAAAGAGGCAAAGAGAAAGAGAGAGAGAGAATGGGCGCGCCAGGGCCTCCAGCCACTGCAAACAAACTCCAGACGCGTGCGCCCCCTTGTTCATCTGGCTAACGTGGGTCCTGGGGGAATCGAGCCTCGAACTGGAGTCCTTAGGCTTCACAGGCAAGCGCTTAACCACTAAGCCATCTCTCCAGTCCACCTGTTACTTTTAAATTGAAATTTTCTTTGCCACTAGACTAGAGGTTCTGTGAAGGCAACAACTGTGCTTGTGATCCCCTTTATGCCTCTTGTGCCCACCACAGCTCTCAGCTTATGATCTTGAGTGATGATGATGATAACGATGTTTGCCTAGAAGCATGTTGGGTAATAAGTGTCATTCTTTCAGGACCTTCCCCGAAACTTTTGTTAAAAGATCCAAAGGCAGAAGAAGCCATGGCTAACTCTTTTGGCACGGGCCATAGTTCCGGGCTCCACGCTGCCCTGCGAGAACTCCACAGATGTCAATACTGGGAGGCAGATTCTCACACGCTATTAGGTTCATAGCATCAGCAGGAAGAGAGCCCTGGGGCTTGCTGGTTCATTTCCCAAGTTAAATTTAACCATCCATTATCATCCTTATAGCTACCCTCTGGATCTTTTGACTGATGCTTCCTCAATAATGACTTCATTTTCCCTGGGGCTTATTTCTACAGAAATTTCCTGTCTCTTTTCTTCTCTTTTTAATTTATGAAGCAAAGTTGGAGTTGATTAAGAAGAGGTTTTAATATAGATTTTAGCATGGACATTAAGGAGAGAGAGAGAGAGAGGGAGGGAGGGAGAGAGAGAGAGGTGCTTAAGTAAAGGACAATTGTGCATACTCAAGTGTGGAGTGTGAGCTTATAGAGAGAGAAAGAGAGGAGGGACAAGGAGAGAGAGAGTTGTTTTTAAGTGTCTTACCAATAGGGATATGATTTTGGTGGCTTCTGAAGTGACAGTGCTTAAAAGGTTTAAATGATTAAGTAAAAATATTTTGGTATACTCATTTTTTTTTGTTTGTTTTTTTGAGGTAGGGTCTCACTCTAGCCCAGGCTGACCTGGAATTCATTATGGAGTCTCAGGGTGGCCTTGAACTCAAGGGATCCATCTACCTCTGCCTCCCAAGTACTGGGATTAAAGGTGTGCACCACCATGCCCGGGGGTATACTCATTTTTATTTAAAGAACTTCTCATTAGTAAATGAGATCATAGGGTGGTATATGGTACATTATGGTACAAAAGGCTGATAAGATAAAAAAGGTTAAAAAAAGTCAAAGGGAGCCGGGCGTGGTGGCGCATGCCTTTAATCCCAGCACTGGGAGGCAGAGGTAGGAGGATCGCTGTAAATTTGAGGCCACCCTGAGACTCCATAGTGAATTCCAGGTCAGCCTGGACTAGAGTGAGACCCTACCTTAAAAAAAAAAAATCAAAGGAATGGACTGGGGAGATGGCTTGATAGGTAAACTACTTGCTGCACAAGCATGGGGACCTGAGTTCATGTCCCCAGCACCCATGTTAAATGCAAGGCTTGGTGGCACAGGCCAGTGAATACAGGAAGATCCCCAGAGCTTGCTGGCTGGCTTGAGTCACCCAATGGGTGAGCTCCAGGTTCAGGGAGCAACTCTGTCTCAAGAAGTAAGGTGGGAAGCAATGGAGGAAGACACCCAACATCAACTTCTGATTTCTACATGCATGTGCACTTGTGTATGTGCACCCACCCTCACATGTGCACCCACATACTTGCAGAAATGCATGCATGCATGCACACATATACATGCAAAATAAAAGGAAGGCTGGAGAGATGGCTTAGTGATTAAGGAGCTTGCCTGTGAAGACTAAGGGCCCAGGTTTGATTCCTCAGTACCCACATAAGCCAGATACACATGGTGGCACATGTATCTGGAGTTCATTTGCAGTGTCTTAGAGGCCCTGATATGCCCATTCTCTCTATATATATGCCCCCTCTCTGAAATGAATGAATAATAATAATAAATTTTTTTAAAAAAATCAAAGAAATCATTACGTTTGTTACAAGAAAGTGGAGACAACTTTTTTTTTTAAAATTTTTATTTATAAATTGAGAGTGACAGAGAGAGAGAGAGAGAAAGAGGCAGATAGAGAGAGAGAGAGAGAGAATGGGCGCGCCAGGGCTTCCAGCCACTGCAAACGAATTCCAGACGCGTGCGCCCCCTTGTGCATCTGGCTAACGTGGGTCCTGGGGAATTAAGCCTCGAACCGGGGTCCTTAGGCTTCACAGGCAAGCGCTTAACCGCTAAGCCAGCTCTCCAGCCCGGAGACAACTTTTGACTGTATGTGTGGGTCATAATCACTGCCCTGGAGAGATGGCTCAGTGGGTAAGAGTGCTTCCCATGCAAGCATGAGGGCCTGAGGGGTCCTGAGACTGCTGAGTTTGCTCCCCAGCATCCACTTGAACAGCTGCATGTGGCCTCCCACATCTGAAACTCCAGACCTGTGGTGAGCAGAGACTGGAGAATCACTGGGGATGGCAAAAATGTCAGCTGTGGCTTCAGTGAGAGACTCTGTCTCAGGGAAATATGTGGGTGAGTGATGAACGACAGAGGGGACTCCGGATGTTCTCCTCTGGCCTCTATGCATGCAGGGATCACAGGAATCTTGGCCAATCACGTGCACATGCCACGCTACATTCCTTCACACATGCGCATGCAAACAAACAAACCGCGATTCATAATCCTATTTGTGAGATTCTCTGCATTCTCAAACAGGTTGAGGGACTCTTTGTACTTTCTAAAGTCCCTTAATTTTCCCTTTCGTTAGCCTCAATTTTTCCATCTGAGACTACCATCTCTTAATCTTACGTGTTGACGATGGCTCAAGTTCCATTTTCTGGTGTCCTCATGATGGGCAACGGGTGATGACCCTGCCTACTCAGCGACCAGAAGTCTCAGACTTTGCAGGAGTTTTCTCAAGCACAGAGTTTAGAAAACTTAGAATGCTAAGGTCTAAGTACTCATGTCATTAAAAAAAAAAAAAAATCACATCAAGAAATCCTGCTGGGTGTGGTGGTGCATGCATTTACTTGGGAGGTAGAGGTAGTTCGAGGCCACCCTGAGACTACATAGTGAATTCCAGGTCAGCCTGGGCTAGAGTGAGACCCTACCTTGAAGTCCCCTGCCCCCCTAAAAAGATACCCTATACTATGTGCAAATTATAAGCATATCTACATTGGACTTTTACAAAATACAATTTTGGTATTTCAGGCCTTATTCTCATTAGGGTATGCAGTAGTAAATGTCTTCTCTAGCCCAATTCTCTGGTTGGAAATTCATTTCTGATTTTGGAAGAATGAGACCTTTTCCCATTTTCTTTCCTTGAAGATTAAACTTTCAGCTGGGAAATAATTTGCTGGGAACAACCTCAAAATCTTGGTGTTTTACCAAAATACAGACTTTGGAGTCCAGATAGGTCTCAGTATAAATATGGGCCTACTATTAACTATAAAAAAAAATACTAGGCCTCAGAATCTTGACCTAAAAGCCAAGAATACCATTATGGGCCCCAGAGAGTTCTAATGAATCCCAGAAAGTGGGGAACATTTCTACCCGTATTAATTTCCCTTAGAGAGACTACTCTATAGTACTTACATGGAAAAAAGTACTTGAATCTGTCATTTTGAGTAGGGTGTGAGATGGATGTGAGTGATACAGTAAGTTGTCATAAGTAAGAGAACAAATTCTCATTGCTGAGACAAAAATACTAGACCAGAAGTAGCTGATGGAAGGAAAAAGGCTTTACTCATCTCAAAGTTCCAGAGGGTAGAATCTGATCATGGTGGGGAACGCCTGACAGGAGCAGGCAGCTGGTTCACATCATTATATCAGCAGGGAGGTACGGGAGAGAGGGGGCCGGTGAGGGAGGCTAGGCTACAACACCTCAAGCCCTACCCCTAGTGATATAACTCCTCCAGCCAGGCTCTGCCTCTTAAAGGGGCCACAACCTTCCTAAACAGTGCCTTTTTGCTGGGGACCAAGTGTTCAAATACATGAAGGTATGGGATACATTACTGTTCACGCCTCCATATTTAGCTTTAAGAGATGAGGGAGATGTGAGCAGAAAGGGGAAAGAAGAGGGATTGTGGGATAGAGAGGATCCTATGCTGTCTGAGGAGGTCTTTCTGTGTGTCCCCAAACACTACCCTTCATGTTCACCAAAATGAAGAAGTTTGATCAAACTGAACAAATTGTTGAGGAAACAAATGAAGAGTCTAGGTTTCTGGTTGGGATCAAAGAGAAGGCAGCAGGAGTGAATGGAGGAACATGACAGGATTATAGGAGATTAGGCTGTAGGACTCTGGGTCTTTATAGAAATGGAGAAAAGGGCTTTGAATTAGCACTTTCCCTTCCTTCCTTCCTTCCTTCCTTCCTTCCTTCCTTCCCTCCCTTCTTTCTTCTTTCTTCCTTCCTTCCTTCTTTCCTTCCTTCCTTCCTTCCTTCCTTCCTCTTCTCTCTCTCTCTCTTTCTTTCTTTCTTTCTTTCTTTTTCTCTTTCAGGGTTGGGAGAATTAAACCAAGTTTCTTAGAGCTCAAAGGACAAGGGACTGCCTAACAGCCAAATTCATCAGGCTTAGAATCATTGTAACTAAACAATATCCTACTTTGACTACTGTCCTATTAGCTGATTATCAGTGGTTCCATTTGAATCTACAGTTGAGTAAAATCTCTGACTTGAACTGTCACTTCTTGGAACTGAGCCAAGAAAACAGATGCCCAAAACAGGGGCTGTTACACATCGAGCCCCTAGCTGATGGGGGGTAGTGTCTAGAGCTGAGCCCCAGTACCAGGGTTCTCATTTCTAAGCTTATGGTGACCCGCTGTTGAGTCTTTGACACATCTTTTCAATCTCTCAGCTTCAGCTTGGCTTTTGTGAGGTGGGTTTCCCGACACTAACCTCCAAGAGATTTTTGTTAAGTGTGAGTAGAGTGATAGAAAGTGAAAGTGTTTTGCCAACAATGAAAAAAAATCGCAGGAAAGTAACAGCAAGGGCTATAGTTGCCTTCCTGTAGCTGGGCCAAACACCAGCAGCAGCTGATGGGAGAAAAGGGTTTGTTTTGGTTGACGGTCTTAAGGGGAAGCTCCATGCTGGCAGAGGAGAGCATGGCATGGGCAGAGGCTGCACATCACCTCTGCCACAGCAGGTGGAAAACAGCAGCGGGAGAGTGTGTCGACCTCTAACAACGGGGACCCAGCTCTACCACCCCAAAGCCGGCCCCCAACAGCACACCTAACCCAGCAAGGCTGCACATTCCAAATGGCCACCAGCTGGGAACCGAACAGTCAAACACACGAGTTTACAGAGGACATCTGATTCAAACCACCCCAGCGAGTGTGATTTTTGCCACCCTGGCCTCCTCCGAGCTGCACAAGGCTAGTTCTTGCTTAAGGTCATAAGCTTTTTGGCTCAGATGGAGTCTGGCCCAAAGCAAAGGTTCAGCAAGTACTTGTTGACGGAACGCTGGCTGTGAATAGCATTTTCCCTTTCTCTTCTAACCATTATGTCTGATGAGTTATTCTCCAACACTATCTCCATAGCAGCCTTCCCTGCACCTCTCCCTCCCCACGCCCATTTCTCCCTTTTAGCCATGGCCTGCCCACTGCCTTATAAAATGCTGAAAACAAAGCTCTTTACGCATTTTCTCCCTCTTGAACCTATTCAGAGATTTTTTTACGTCCTACCAGTAAATCCAAGGAGTCTTCAGTCCCATTACTCAATTGAAATTGTCCCCAACAGTGACTGAAAAGCCAGATGACATTTAAAAAATATTTATTTGTAAGCAGAGAGAGAGAGAGATAGAGGAGTGATAGAATGGGCATGGCAGGGCCTCCAGCTGCTGTAAATAAACTCCAGATGCATGTGTCACCGGGCATCTGGCTTTACGTGGATATTGGGGAATCAAACCCAGGTTGTTAGGCTTTGCAGGCAAAGGGACTTAACTGCTGAGCTATCTCTCCAGCCCCACCTGATGATTTTTTTTTTTTTTGGCTTTATTTTTTCTTCACAGCCTTGCAACAGCAAGCATTCTCCTTAGGTCTGCTCTGGTGAACTTTCAGCCCCTGGCTTGCCTCTGACCTCCCTGGGTCTTCTAACACTCTCCTGTCACCCATGCCTGAATGCCTGCTGTCTATTGGCTTCCTTTTCTTTTGTCTGTTCCTACCAGTGGACCAGAGATTCATTCTTTCTAACCTAGTGTCTATTGAGCTCTACACAATCCAACATATGTCATGTTTTGGGTACCAGCAGCCAGATAGCCATCTCCCTGCGTAGAACACCCCTCCTCCCTCCTTCCCTTGAGCTCCAACTTGCCACTCGGTTCGGTCTCGGGAGGATATTCTACAGTCTTGGGGCTTGAGCTCCTCCCCCGTCTTTAGTCTGGGTGAGCCTCCCTTCCTGAAGCCAGAGCCGGAGATGAAAGGAAGAACATTGGTACCCTCACCTCAAGCTGCCCCTGTCCTCATGGTCTCTGTGTACGTGATTTCTAGACCCATGTCTCTGGTTTTATTTTATTTTATTTTTTGAAGTTTTCCAAGCTTCATTTTATGCAAATTAACTAATAAAAAAGTAAAAGATGGCCGGGCGTAGTGGCACACTCGCATTCAGGAGGCAGAGGTAGGGGGATTGCTGCGAGTTCAAGGCCACCCTGAGACTACATAGTGAATTCCATATCAGCCTGAGCTAGAGACCCTACCTCAAAAACAAAACAAAAAACAAAAAAACAAGACAAAACAAAAAGTAAACGATGGCTATGTCTCAACAATGTCCCATAAAATACTTGTACTTTTAGGTGCTTAACACAACAATGTCTATCAAATTCTCTAGTTGTATACTTTTGTTTTCTTTATTAGCTGTGTACATGTCTCTGGTTTTAGCCTCACTCTCAAACACCAGTCCCATGCTTTCACTTAAAGACCCTGCTACTCCCTTCTCGAAACCACCTCTACTAAAGTTAGACCACTTTCCTGTGTAACTTGGATTGCCTCCTTCACAGTCAGTTACATCACTGGCTTCACCAAATTTTCAACTTTGTCTCTGATTTTTGCTTTTCAAATTCATCTTCTATTCCTCCTGCCTGCTACTGCTAATTTCTGCTGAAATATCTTGTTCCCTGCTTGTTTCTTCTCGCCATGTCCCTCACATCCCCTTCTTTCCTTTCTAACTCCATCTCCATTGCAACTCCACTGAGTCTAGTTCATTTCAAGTCAATGAACACCACATTTCCAAGCCCCTTTGTAGTTTTGGGGCTGCTTCTGCATTTGGAATTGGGCTGCCTGGGTTTGTGCTAAGGCCTTATTGCTTCTCACTGTCTATCAAAGGCTTGTTCCTGAATTCAACACTTGGCCAGAAATTCGCAGCCTCATCTATCCTTCCTTTGCTAAATCTTTTTTTTTTTTAAAAGCATTTTTAATTAAATTAAGTTAATTTATTTATTTAACAGAGAAAGAGAGAGAGAGAATGGGTGCGCCAGGGCCTCTAGCCACTGCAAACGAACTCCAGATGTGTGCGCCCCCTTGTGCATCTGGCTAACGTGGGTCCTGGGGAATCGAACCTGGGTCCCTTGGCTTTGCAGGCAAACGCCTTAACCGCTAAGCCATCCCTCCAGCCCTCTTTTGCTAAGTCTTAAGCCTTCTTCGTGGCTCATCTTGTCTGTGCAGCCTCTCTGGCTCGTGCTGCTTTCTTGCTCCTCTGAAAGATGTCGGCACTTGTTAATTATACCATTTTTCTGGTTAAGAAAAAAAAAAACATCATACTAGATTCAGCAAATATTTGGTAAGCTCTTTCCTAGGTACTGAGGAAATAGTGGGGAACAGAGAATGTAATAAAACTAAGTTGTAAGTGTGTGTGTGTGTGTGTGTATGTGTGTGTGTGAGAGAGAGAGAGAGAGAGAGAGAGAGAGAGAGAGAGAGCAATCACACAAATCACTCAGTAATGCAGAAGATAGCCAGTGATAAGCATTATGATGAAAATTCAGTGGTGATAGATTTGAAAGCATTTGATGGGCTATTTTGAATTGGCTATGTAACAAAGGATTTTCTGAAGAGGTAACATTTAAACTGAGATCTGAGTCATAGGAACTATCAATCCTGGGAAGGTCTGAGGGAAAAATTTTCTAGTTGAAGAGAATAGCAAGTTGATTCCCCAAGAACGGAACAAGCTTAGTGATTGGAAGAAAGAAAGAAAAGCCATTAACTGCTGGGTAAGAGAGGTGGGATGGAACGACATGATGAAGGGGCATGCAGGCCTCAAATCAGGTACAACCTTGTAGCTCCAGGCAGAAAGTTCTAGATTTAAATTTAAGTGTGATGGGAAGTCACTAGAGGCTTTTAAGCCAAACATTTTATTTTATTTTTAAAAGAATCTTTTTTAATTAATTAATTTATTTGACAGAGAAAGAGAGAGAGAGATAAAGAGAGAATGAATGGGCACTCCAGGGCCTCCAGCCATTGCAAATGAACTCCAGATGCATGAGCCCCCTGGTGCCTCTGGCTAACATGAGTCCTGGGGGAATCGAACCTGGGTCCTTTGGCTTTGCAGGCGAAACACCTTGACCGCTAAGCCATCCCTCCAGCCCTTATTTTAATTTTTAAAATATTCTTATTTATTTATTTGCAAGCAGAGAGAGATGGAGATAGAAGAGGGACAGAGAGAATGGGTATGCCAGGTCTTCCAGCCACTGTAAATGAACTCTAGATACATGCACCACTATGCATCTGACTTTACATGGGTACTGGGGAATCAAACCAGGCTCATCAGGCTTTGCAGGCAAGTGCCTTAACCACTGAACCATTTTTCCATCCCCAAGTGTTCAGCTTTTAATTTTTTTTTTTTTTGAGGTAGGGTCTCACTCTAGCACAGGCTGACCTGGAATTCACTCTGTAGTCTCAGGGTGGCCTCGAACTCACGGCCATCCTCCTACCTCTGCCTCCCGAGTGCTGGGATTAAAGGCGTTCACACCATGTGCAGCGTGTTCAGTTTTTGACATATTCAAGTTCAAGGCACACATGAAAGTTCCAAGTGGGGGTGGGGTGTGGGTGTGTGAAGTATTTCCAGTTATATAGTCTTAAAAATGTGTATTTTATTTATTTATTTATTTGAGAGTGGGATAGAGAGTGGGATAGAGAGAAAGAGAGAGAGGGAGAATAGGTACACCAGGGCCTCCAGCCAAACAAACTCCAGGCACATGCACCACCTGTGCATTTGGTTTACACGGGTACTGGGGAATCAGACCTAAGTCCTTAGGCTTCACGGGCCTTAATTGCTAAGCCATCTCTCCAGTCCTCATTTTTAAAATTTATTTATTTATTTTATAAGAGACAGAGGCAGAGAGGAGAGAGAGAGAGAGAGAGGGAAAGAGAGAGACAGACACCACCAGGGCCTCTACGCCATTGCAAATGAACTACAGAGTCATGCACCACTTTGTGCATCTGGCTTTACGTGGGTACTGGGGGAATTGAACTGGGGTCCTTAGGCTTTTTAGGCAAGTGCCTTAACCACTGAACCATGTCTCCAGCCCCTCCACTCATATTTTTATGTGTGCAGTTTTTGCTTTACAGCCTAGTGAGGGAGCAGGTCAGGGGTCATATCTGATATTCCTTGCATCTCTCAC
Source organism: Dipus sagitta (assembly GCA_036346955.1). Taxonomy (NCBI): domain Eukaryota; kingdom Metazoa; phylum Chordata; class Mammalia; order Rodentia; family Dipodidae; genus Dipus; species Dipus sagitta. The sequence continues at coordinate 30,097,752 of CM070787.1, read as the reverse complement.
AGTGCTCGAACAAAGCCTTACGCACAATTTGGAATTAAGCGTGTATTTGATTGACAATAGAAATGAGGTTAGAGATGGAACTGAAGAGGTAGAAAGTGAAAGTTAGTTGTAATGATTTTTTTTTTTCCTGCTTATGTGCATGTGTGTGTGATGTGGTGTGTGTGGTCTATGCATGTGGATGTGCCCCTGCAGTGCTTCATGTGTCACCTGCAGAGAGGTTCCCTTGACCTCCCTTTGGCTGTGATGGCCAAAGCGGAATGCTGGGGGTCTCATTCCATTGCTCTTGTACTCCTTTGTGGAGCTGGAGCCTTTTACTGGTACCGGAGCTGTTCCTCACGAGCCCCCCAAATTCCCTGGTTTCTGCTCCTCTTCACCCAACTGGGGTTACAGGCACACATGGCCATGCCCAGCTGTTTACATTGGATCTGGGGATTTGAGCTACAGCTGTTTCAGGCCCTCGCAGTGCTTATGCTGACACAGGAAGTGCACTTAACCACTGAGCCATCTCTCTAGCTCTCGCGATTACATATATATGGAGTCTCAGGTGGTGTCATGCCTCAGCCTCTTCCTTAGGAAAGTTCAGATAAGGAAGTATGTTCAGCAAAGTGGCAGGGAGGAGGGAAAGGATGGTACCAACATGTGATGTTTACATACAAAATATGTCCATATCTAATAATAAAAAATGAGAAAAAAAAACAAAAAACAGAATAGCTCCCAGGATACTAGCCACTCCAGAAACTCAGGAAAGTGATATCCAGAAAGGTATTAGAGCTAGGAATGGCACAAAATTCTTCCAATTAGAGGCAGTTTGACAAAAATCCCCTTCCTTCCCAGCTGAGTAACCTTTGAATGATCCAGCTGGCCCACTGGAAACGTGCTGAAGAGTCAGGAGTGATTTTCTTGGGCTCCCCGCATCCCATTCGCTCAAAGGTAGACACTCTCCAGGGACGCTAAGGAGAGATCTATGACTTTAATCCGGGAAATATTTCTCAGCAAAGGGGACAGAGGCCATGGGATTAGGGACGAGGACAGAAGAGGGTGAGCTACAAGGGGACAAAGACCCTGACATCTGCCTTCAGTGAGACTAGAGAATGGAGAGTCCCCAGAAAGCCACTGGACGCCCCTGTTGACCCCTTTCCCTCCCATCCCATCCTGCTAATGAATACAGCATGACTCTTTTTGGAATGTGCCTGCATGCCCCACATGAGAGAATGTGAGGGAGAGAGAAGTGTGGGGGCATCAAGGAGAAAGACTGGGTCTGTCTGCACTCAAAGGTGTCAGAACCCTATGTCTCCACAGGGAGCAGGAGGAGGAGGAGGCTGAAGGGATTGATGGAGGGGGTGATTCCCTGTCCCCTCTATTTTGCCATCTCTTCTTTGGGTGAGGTACCCTCTCCATTATGGCACGGCCGGGAGACTATCTATTTTTTTTTTAATTACTCAGGCCTTTTTACAAATTATTTATTTGGGCTGGAGAGATGGCTTAGCGGTTAAGACACTTGCCTGAGAAGCCTAAGGATCCGTGTTCGACTTTCCAGGTCCCACGTAAGCCAGAGGCACGGTGACGCAAGCACGCGTGTCACACATGCGCATAAAGGGGTGCACACATCTGCAGTTGGATTGCAATGGCTGGAAGCCCTGGTGAGCCAATTCTGTCCCTCACTCTTTCTCTCATTAATAAAAAAAGGTCAGTCTGTTGGGCTTGCCTCAAAAAAAAAATAAAATTTTTTATTTGAGAGAGAGAGAGAGAGGGAGGAGGAAAGTAAAGGCAGTGTTCATGTTGCTGATTCCTTTTCAATTTTTCCCTGACCCTGACAGATATGGTAGAGGTAGCAGGTGTCACGGTGGGCAGTTGGCTATCTTCTTGTCTTATTGATGGATCTTGGTTCTCCTCTGTTTTCTCCGCCAATGCCCCCTGGGTTGTTCCCTCCCAGACAGGTGCCCTGAAATCTGTTGAAATTTTATAACGACACTTTGTAACACTTAAGTTCTATAAAATATGTTTTTTCTTTCTGGTGTGGTGGTTCAGGCCTGTAGTTCCGGCTATGCAAAGGACTGAGACAGAAGGATGACTTAAGTCCATGAGTTTGAGGACAGCCTAGGCAATACTTTGAGATCCCATCACAATAAAAGAATAAAAGAAAAGGAAATTTAGTTTCAAAAATTTATTTATGAGAAAGAGAGGAAGAGAGAGAGTGTGTGTGTGTGAGAGAGAAAATAGTAGGGACTGTTCCCGCAAGTGAATTCCAGACACATGCATCACTATGTCACTTTGTGTATTTGGCTGTACTTGGGTACTGGGGAATCAAACCTGGACTGACAGGCTTTGTAAGCAAACACCTTTAACTGCAGAGCAATTTCCCCAGCCCAAGAAATTTAGAAAACTTTTGTCCTTCCCGGCTATGTGAAATCTCAGGGTGGTTCTTGGGTGTGCCAGAAGTTAAGGAAAAGGTTCAGGTAGGTCTGCACTATGCCTCAGGTCCTGAACATATGTCCCAGATTTCTGGGACTGCCTCAATTCCAAATATTCAGCCCTGTGGTCAGACAAGTATTTTGGTTTAGGAAAAATGGAGTCTGTCTCAGGGAAATAAGCAGGTGGCTCTTCTCCACCCTTGTTTGCATTTCAGTTTGCCTATATGGAGATCAGAGCCTGGGCAGTCCTCCAAACCCAGGGTCTGGATTATCTACTTAAAATTATGGAAAATATCAAGCCATCCATGTCAGGTCTACTTCCAGTTTCCCATCACTAGCTCCAACCCAAGCTATTTAATAAGACATTTCAGTCTCCCTGGCCAGCATGAGCAATGAGCAACTTTGATAGATCTAGGCAGGATTTGGTTCACCTTGCTGATGGCTGGCTATGTCCAGGGTCTGAGTTAGGTGTCAGGGACACAGATATGCATAACAGATGCTGAGATATACTATCACGGCAAAATACTTTTTCTTCCCAAATAAGAAATAATAGTTAATAAACTTCTGAGAGCGGCTCCACCCACCCACATCAATTTCTCTTTTGGAGAAGGATCAAAATGAATTAACCAGCAGAGAAATGGAGCCAAAGGGCACAGGTTCAAGACTTGACTGTGAGAACAAAATTTTAATTAGAAGTTCTGATTTCTTCTCATGAGATGTGCAGGATTCCAAGCTTTATCAACCTTGGGAAAAATCTAATGGATTAAAAAAAAAATCACCCCATGTTGTTTGCTAACAGAAAGCAGAATAAGAGTTTTTATTTTTATTTTTTTAATTTGGAGCTAGGTCTGCTGTGAATTAGAATGACGCCACGGATGCATTTCACATGGGTGACTAAAGAGCTTCAGATATAAATTACTTTCAGTGCTTTCGTTTCCCCTCTTGGCCTGAGCAGGAGCTTGTGTTTCCTTGTTGATTAAAGGAAAAATGCCACTGTATTTACCAGCCTCCCCTACGCAGCCAATCCCTCTGCTTTCTGTGTTTCAAGCTAATGTGGGGTTTGTCTGAGACTGAAGTCACTTAGAGGTGCGGACCACCCACTCTCAAGCTCTGTGAGATGGCATGGGAGCTGGGGTGAGCTGAGGCATCCCGGCAAGCCCCCAACTCCATCATATATCATTCTGTAACTTTCCCTCGCTCTCTTCCTTCCTTTGTTTTGGAGCAGGGTGTCACGTAGCTCTGGCTGGGCTCAAGCAGCTGAGGATGATCTCAAACTTATGATGCCCCTGCCGCCACCACGTGAGTGCTGGCATGATTGATGTGCACCAACGCACCTGGTTTCGTGTGGGGCTAGAAAGGAAGCCAGGGCTCCATGCTTACCAGGCAAGCACTCTCCCAACTGAGCTATTATCCTCTGCTCTGTGTTAAGTGTCTTCTTGTTAGTGCCCTCCAGCGGGAGGGAAAATTCTAGAACCCCTGAGCGCCCACCGTACTGAATCCTCTGCTCATCAAGAACAGCCTTTGAGCTCTTGGCTTCTCTGCAGGCACAAGGTACATAATGGCATTTCCCTCCTCCCAACCTCTCTACCTCTGTCCCTCCCTCCCTTCCTTCCTTCCATTCTCCTTCCCTTTCTCTCTTCCTCCCTCCCTCCTTCCTTTTATTTTATTTATTTATTTGTTTTGTTTTTTTGAGGTAGGGTCTCACTCTAGCCCAGGTTGACCTGAAATTCACTCTGTAGTCTCAGGGTGGCCTTGAACTCATGGTGCTCCTCCTACCTCTGCCTCCCGAGTGCTGGGATTAAAGGCGTGCGCCACCACGCCCAGCCTTCCTTTCTTTTAAAAGTGGGACAAGACTGCCCAGCATTCTCCATACATGGCTTATTTTATCCCTCTGGAAAATCAAAGATGCTCAACCTTTTCTTGCAATGAAAAAGTTTTGATTTTGCAAAACCTAGGCCGTATAGATCCTGGGTTTGAATGCTTGTATTCTATAGCAGACACAATCTAGAGTGCCATGAGAGACTATGAGGAGGGGGTGGAGGCACGGAACTGCTGCTCACTTATCCATGCATTATGTGTTTTTTTCACACTCTTTGTGTGCCGGACCTTGCATTCAGCCTCATGAACGTGGAGCTCAGGTGGGGCGTGGAAGAGCAGTGAGAGAATGAGCACTGTGAGTGGGAGGCGGGTCCTGAGTGAAACGCACAGGTTGCGGTGTGGGACCAGTGAGGGGTGGGAAGGCCTCTCGGATAGCCGGGCAGAGCAGGCAGAAGGTGATGCTTGGGTCACTGGGGAGAGGAGGCTGGGGGTGTGCTTAGGACAGACACACTGTAGAAAGAGGCAAGAAGAGACATTCTCATAAAGAGGCTAACTGTGTCTTTGATTGTTGGCAGGGCCCTCTTCATATTTCCATTGCCAGTGAGGATTTTTATTGGATGTATTCGTTACTTTCTATATCACTATGGCCAAAATAGTTAATAGCCGGGCGTGGTGGCGCACGCCTTTAATCCCATCACTCAGGAGGCAGAGGTAGGAGGATCTCCGTGAGCTCGAGGCCACCCTGAGATTACATAGTGAATTCCAGGTCAGCCTGGACCAGAGTGAGACCCTACCTTGAAAAAACCAAACCAACCAAACAAAACAAAACAAAATACTTAATAGAGGAACTTAGGGGAGTAAAGGTTTATTTTGGCTTACAGCTTCAGAGGGTGCCAGTCCATCATGGCGGGGAAGGTGAAGGGGAGTCTCAGGATCCTGTCTGTGGCTGCCGGAGCAGGTGCCCACGGCTTGTTGATATGGCATCAGATGAAGGGACGAGAGACTGACTGGCTGGAACCAGGAGCAGGTATAACCTTCAAAGGCCAGCTCCTACTGAAGCCTGTGGCCTTCAACATAGCGCCACGAGCTAGGGACCAAGTATTTAACATAACCTCGTGTGTGTTGGAGAGGGAGGATATCAAATTCAAGCCATACCATTAGATGCTATTCTAAATGCTTTTTTTCCCCCAGACGTCTCTGTTGTCTCTTACCCATCATGGTGGAAAGGATGGGAAGGAGAGGAAGATTAGGCCAAGTAAGGTTTCATGTGAAACACTTACTGACCAAATGGTATGAAGAAGAGAACGCATTCACACCACTAGACTCAGTAAGTTCCAATGGTGGAGATTACATTACTCAACTCCCAGCGTCCGATATACAGACTTAGAACTCAACACGGTCCAATTCCTTCTCACCCCGCCTCATGTAGAAATAGGCTTGCCTTCTGCTGTCTCCCAGCCCTGTCATTGGTACTTAGGGAGGTCTGGTATTTATGCACTCATCTATTCTGTATGCACTGTGGTAAGCTCCTTGAGGGCAGGGATGGGTTGAATTCATCATTCCCTAGCAAACCCAACACATAACTTATTTCCATGGTCATAAAAGTGGTTCAGTGAAGATTTGTTGAGTGATTAATAGAGAGGTACTTAAAATAATCTTTAGGGAGATGAGCTATTAGAAAGGTGGGGCCATTTTTTTTTTTCATTTGTTTTTCTGGCTTTCATCCCAATGGTTGGTATAGGAAGCCCATAATTATTACTGTTGCTGTCAATAACAAAGAAACGGCCATTATGGGATGCCGGCTTCACTCCTTTGATGAGGCCTTTGGCTCAGTGACAAAGAGTATCAGGGAGGATGGGGAAGCGAGCGTTGAGCTGGTTAGCAGAAGTAAGACACAGCGGAGCGTTCACTGCGCCACTCTGCTGTGACGTGAAGTAATCGGTCCCAGGGCCGGGGCATCCGTTCCCAGCAGAGCGCGGCCTCAACCTCTGCTCCCATCCTGTCTCCTGACCCTTGCTCCCAGGCTCCAGGCCAGTCCCACAGGACAGGCAGAGAGTCCCACCAGGAAGTCCATGCAGCCTCAGAGGATCTCGGGGGGACATAATCAGCTCCCTGTCTACCATGGAAAGCTCTAGAAAAAGACTGTCACCTCTCAGTGAAATCCTGTGCTTAAATTCTCCTTTCCTGTATTGCTTTGCAAAGAGCAAGAACTTCAAGAGCAGGTTAGAAATTGCTTTGGGGGTCCTTCACCGCCACTGAGCACGGGCATGTAAATCTTGCATCCAAATCCAAACCCAATCCTCTGATTGAAACGCCAAGACTTTCTTCTCGCGTGATGGCGATGGGTGACAGTTCCAAGGCAAAGGGAAGTTGGGAAGAGGCAGTGTGTCCACGCACAGTGGGTATCAGCTTAGGACTTGCTTCCATAGTACCATGCTGCTGCCTCACCTTTTCACTTACCTTAGGAAAAGTCTCATGCAGTAGCAGAGGAAGGGTTCAGAACTTCTGGAACGTGGATTGCCAATGTGCTGTTGGAGGACAGAAAAAGAATGAAAACAAAGGTAACGAAAAAGAATCGCTGTCAGGAATTTGCTGATTAGCTCTTTGGCCCAGGTCAACGCTCAGCCAACACCCAGGGAAACTGGGCCGCAGTTAACTGGCTTTTGGGCCAGAGGCACCAAAGAGATGTTTAATTAGCACATGGAGTTTTGTGCTCACGAGGAAGAGTTCAGGAATGACAAGCTTCCCTCTTTAGTCAGCTCTTCCTGAAGACACTAGTTTACTTTGGGCTTAACACCCTGTAATTACTGTCAGATGAAGTGGCAAAAATCCAGCCTGTATTTCTTACTACTTTCTACCCTCTTCATCCTTAAGTAAAACACAAGCTGGAAAAAAAGCAGAAAAGGAAAAAGACCAAACAAACAAACAACATTCCCCAAAACAACAATATAAATAATAAAGTAACCCCCCTCCCCCCCCAAAAAAAATCCCACTCAAAAACCCAAATCTAGACAAGAAGGTCTCATTAACTTTGGACAAGCAGTGAGGGCAAAACCTTCACAGTTAAAAAGAAATACTGTAACTTACTATGTTTGGGTTTGAGATTACCAAAGGACCAATTAACACCTATTTGAGGGTCAGCCATTCTGGTATTTGCACAGTTTCCTAAACAGAACTGTTTGTAGTCCATAGTGCAGGAGTAACCCAAATGTTGATAGAAGGGATTCCAGAACAAATGAAGATCCCTACAGTAACTGCTAGAAGATGTGTGCAGGGCTCCAGGCTTTGAGTTCATAGCTTGACACTGCATTCATTGACGTATGGATCCGAGCTCCACACAAGCTAGCCAAAGGAGATGCTCCTCTTAGAAGAGCTACTTAGTCGGTTTGCTTGCAGAAGGTTATTTTGTCGTGTGTTTCTCTTACTGTCATCCCTAGAATGCCTCCAGGGGCCTGTGTCTCCCACGATTTGTAGTTTTGGGCTCAATCCAAGAGATTTTAGCTTGGGAATCAAACTTTTACCATTCTTCTTTGTTTCTACTTTTTTTTTTTTTTTTTTTTTTTTTTTTTACTTTAAATCACTGTGTACTTGCCAAGGTCATTTGTAATGAGAGGAACCGCAGGATGTTTTCTGTGTATTTTTTTTTTCTTTTTGGTGTGTGTGTGTGTGTGTGTGTGTGTGACTGTGAGTATGTGGGTATCGGGGGCCTCACCTTCCACCTCATTTGAGTCTCTTGTTCATTACTCCGTTAGCCAGGCTAGCTGGCTGGCGAACTTCCGGTGGACTCCCCTGTCTCTGTCGCTCTTCTCACCATAGGTGTGCTGGGATTGTAGATACTGAATTTTCGCAGGGGTTCAAACTCAGGTACTCATGCTGTGTGTATCCACTAAGCCACCTCCCTGACCCACTGCATTTTCTTAACCTGTCTTTTGTTGTATTTGTTTGGTAACTGGATTATAAGCCAATAGGTGTTGACCCAAGAAAGTGAAAATCTGACTTTGAGAGAGGCACTTTTAAAAATATTTTATTTTTACTTATTTATTTATAAGGGACAGAGAGAGGAGGAGAGATTGAGAGAGAGAGAGAGTGAGAATGGGAACGACAGGGCCTTCAGCCACTGCAAACGAACTCCAGACACATGTGCCGCCATGTGCATCTGGCTTACGTGGGACCTGGAGAATTGAACGGGGGTCCTTAGGCTTCTCAGACATGCACCTTAACTGCTAAGCCATCTCTCCAGCCCTCTGAGGGGCATTTTGATGTGATTCCCTGAACCTGCCTTAATGTCGTGAGGCGACACCAAACTGCAGTAGTCTTTGGCATTTCCTATGGCCACTCTCCACTGCCAGCATTAGGAAGATAAGGAGAGAATTCCTTTCAAAGAATGAATGCACATGAAATTAACTATAGGTCCACACTCCCATTACCTGAACTCACAGAACCAAAGAACATTACAGCCATCAGAGATGAACGCACCCAAACCGAGGCCAGGAGAGGACAATGATACCCCATCTTCCCCAAATCCCAGGCTCCAGTAGAAGTAGAGAAGAGACCAGGCCTTTCCATTTTGAGACACGTATTCAGCAAGCATTTAACTTATTAACTAGGATTGTCGTAGAGCCAACCTGGATGGTTCCCATGCCTGCTGCTAAGATGCCCTCAGGGGTACCTGGCTCATTTTCCTTTTTCCTTTTCTTTCTTCTCAGTCAGCAGTTTGAGAGTTGTAGCCACCCTGTCACCTGTCAGAATTATCTGTTAGAAATGCAAATCCCCAGCCCCTTTCAACTTTCAGAATTAGAATCTCAGAGTGCTACCCAAGGTCTGCATTTTAATAAGCTTCCCTAGAAAAAGCTTATTTACACCAAGAAACACTGTATCTAGCCCAAAGTCAACTTCATGTATCTTATTGACTTAAAATGCTGACTTAATATTTTGAAAACCAGGAGGTACCTTATAATCAATTATTAATATAGAAAAAAGGTTTTTTTTTTAATGGTGTACATTGTAATCATAGCAACAATTAAGGACATTTTAAGTTTAAGTTTAAGTTTAAGTTAAGTAAGAATTAAGGACATTTTAAGTTTCTCTTTCAAATCTTTTCCTTGCTGAGAAGCAAAACTTTTAATTTGAACTTAAATTCAATTTCATAATAATTGCTTATTTCAGTGCTTGAGTAGGAAAGAAGAAATGTTTTGTCTCTTGTCTTATTAGGCCATGTGAGTAATAACAAAGTCCATTTTGCCTAAAAACAATTTCTTTCACTCTGTTGTGGGTGATAGATCATCTGGGTATAGAATTCTGATTTGACAGATGTTTTTCATCTTTTTAATTTTAATTTTTTAAAAATATTTTATTTACTTAGTTATTTGAGAGAGACAGATAGATTGATTGATCAATAGATAGATAGATGATAGAGAGAGAATGAATGAGCATACCAGGGACTCTAACCACTGCAAATGAACTCCAGCTGCATGTGTCACCTTATGCATATTGCTTATGTGGGTACTGGGTAATCAAACCTATAGTTCTTAGGCTTCGCAGGAAAGCACCTTAATTGCTAAGCCATCTCTCTAGCCCATATTTATTCTATTCTTGAACACCTACCAGACATATATTAGGATCTTTCAATATATTTTCCATGTCTCTTAATTGCTATTGTCTATTTATTTAATTGTCTTCCTCATCTTTTTAATGCTACATTCTGAATAAAATCCTTACTATCATTTTTAAATTCACTAAGGTTTTTGGTATATTCAAACAGAGTAAACCTTGCCTATTAAAATTTTAAATTCAAACACTATTTTAAAGAATATTTTATTTTCATTTATTTATTTGAGAGAGAGAGAGAGAGAGGTACAGAAATAGGAAGGTGGAGAGAGAATGGGCACACCAGGGCCTCCAGCCACTGCAAATGAATTTCAGATGCATGTGCCCCCTTGTGCATCTGGCTTATGTGGGTCCTGGAGAGTTGAACCTGGGTCCTTTGGCTTTGCAGGCAAGCACTTTGACTGCTAAGCCATCCCTCCAGCCCTCAAACACTATTTTTTTCTTTTTACACCCCACCTCTTTGCCTCCTTCCTTCCTTCCTTTCTTTCTTCATTTCTTCTTTCCTTCCTTCTTCTCTTCCTTCTTCTTTCTTCTTCCCTTCCTCCCTTTCTCCCTCCCTCCTTCCATTTCATCCCTTCCTCCTTCCCTCCCTCCCTGCTTCCTTCTCCTTTTCTCCTTCCTTCCTTCGTTCCTCCCTCCCTTCTTTCATTCCTTTCTTCCTGTCTTTCTTTCTTTCTTATTCTCCTACCTTGACCTCCTAAATGTGGCATTTATAGGAACACTGTGCTTTTCATTACCAGGATTTCAAATTGGTTCCTTTTTATATCTGCCTATTCTCATTTCAATTTTACTTGTTTCATTTCAAAATTTAATGATCATTTTTAAATGGATAGCCTTTATTTTTATCCATTAGAATTTTAAAGGAATTCCTATTTTAAATTCATTTTCAGACTCATCTAATATTTTTGTTTATTATTAAATGAATATATCCCTAATCTTGGTTTTGTTGGTTCCTTTCTTATTGTTCATTTTCTTCAAATATTTTAGATTTTACTTATGCAATATGTATTTGGGGTGGTATCATGTACACTTTTATCTTCTTTTGTCTTTTTTTCCTCCTTGCATACTCTATTCTGTCTAGAAGTTTAAAAATAACTCCCATTTATGCCACTGGGCCCAATTCTACAACTTGGTTTTGTGCTGAATGCTCTGGATGCCTATCTTATGGTGATTTCAGAATATTCCAGATTCAGTCACTGAGCCAACGACCACTTGGCCGAAGCCCTGATCATACCTGCTTGTCCTTACCTTTGTAGGCTCTTTCACATAGCTCTAATCTCAAGCAGCAGTTGTAACTCTTTGAAGGCAGGAACTGTTCATCTTATTCAAGTTCAAGCAACAAGCTTAGATCAGGGCTCACTCCATCAAGGGCATTTCTGGGGAGTAGTGATCTTGCCTATTTCTGTCTGCTTCCAGACACTACTAAGCTCACAGCTTAGCTGTGTTAGTTTTGTTTAGTTTCTTGTGCACTGGTACATAGATATTTATTTCTTTTTGATACATGTTTATGCATATAGTTTGTGTTTTTACTGTTTTTCTTAAATGACTGATTTCAAATTTTTATTTATTTAACTGTAAGCTGGTAGAGACAGAGAGAAGAAAGACAGACAGAAAATGAGTGAATGGGTGCCCCAGGGCCTCTAAATCACTGCATATGAACTCCAGATGCATGTGAAATTTTGTGCATGTGACTTTACATGGGTACTGGGGAATCAAACCCAGTCTGTTAGGCTTTATAGGCAAGTGCCTTAACCACTGAGTCATCTCTGTAGCCCTGTTTTTCACTCTTTTTAAATGGAGTCTTAGAATATTTTATATATAATTGCTGTGTGTTTAGAGTACAGGAAATTCAATGCATGAGCTTCCAATGCTACTATGGTGGTTTGAAGGAAATGTCCCCCCATAGGTTCATGGCTATTAAGTGCCTGATCTCTACATGGTGGTAATTTGGCATTTGGGGAGAGTTGTAAGGCCTTTGGGAGGTGGAGCCTTGCTGGAGGAGGTGTGTCACCGGGGGCAGGCTTTGCTGTGACATAGCCCAGCTCCAAGCCCAGTATTCAGATGATTTACTTCCTGCTATTGTGAAGATGTCTGTCTGTTTCTGCTATGCTGTTCCCTCATGATGAGACTTATTGAAACTAAACTGAGATAAATCCTTTTCTTCTATAAGCTGCATCTTATCAAGTGATTTGTCCTAGCAACAAGAAGGTAACTGCTGCAGCCACTGTGATCTTCAGACTCTGGCTCTGGAGATGAGAAGAGCACCAGCCCCTAAGATGTGATCCTCGAGGAAGCCACTTCCATGACTGCTACTACCAGATGGGTTCTTTTCTTGGTTTCCAATGTAACATGTGTTACTTTCCTAAAAAATGGCTCTGTGCCTGACAAAGCTCACTCAATATAGATTAATTTTCTCCTAAGTGACTTTATTATGCCTATCAATGATTCACTTAGCGAGCACTTTCATAATAAATTTGCAATATCCTCTAAAGAAATGGATCTGGAGAAGAGCCAGACCAATTTAGAAGGGAACATAGCTTAAAAATGAGCGAATCATTCTCAAAAGAATACAAAGTGGCTGCAGAAATATGTTTCTATCTTTCTACAAATTAAACTAAAATTTTTTTTGCAGGTAATGAAACAAATGGTAGAAACTTCCTACAGGTTCAGACTTTCAACAAAGCTGTCAGTGAATATATTTGCTTTAGCTTTGGAAGAATAGTCATGGCATAGTGCTGAGTTACATCAATGAGGATGCAGAGATGAGACTGGGAATTTGGTTCTATAATCCCTTTAACAGTATAGTATGTAAATTAAGTAACCAGATAAAGAAAGTAGATGATGCAAGAATATATTAGGCATACCAGGGAAGCTTCTATTTCATTAAAAATGGTTTACCAGGGCTGGAGAGATGGCTTAGCGGTTAAGGCATTTGCCTGCAAAGCCAAGGAACCAGGTTCAATTCCCCAGGACCCACGTTAGCCAGATGCACAAGAGGCGCACATGTCTGGAGTTCATCTGCAGTGGCTGGAGGCCCTGGCATGCCCATTCTCTCTCTCTCTTTCTCTGTCAAATAAATAAATAAATAAAAATAAAATATTTAAAAAATGGTTTATTAAAGCAGTCCAAAAATAATTTTTTAGCAGGTGATTATTATTATTAATATATCATTATTTATTTACTTATTTATTAGATACAGAGGGAGAGAGAGAATGGGAGTGCCAGGGCCTCTAGCCACTGCAAATGACTCCAAATGCATGCGACATGATGTGCATCTGGCTAACGTGAGACCTGGAGAATCAAACCTGGGTCCTTAGCCTTCATAGGCAAGCACCTTAACCACTAAGCCATCTCTCCAGCCCTATTATTATTACTTTAAATATTTTATTTATTCACTTGAGAGAGAGACAGAAAGAGGCAGGGAGAGAGAGAGAGAGAGGGAGAACAGGCATGCCAGGGCCTCTAGGCACATGTGCCACCTTGTGCATCTGGCTTTATGTGGGTATGGGAGAATCGAACCTGGGTTTTGCAGGCAAGCACCTTAACCACTGAGCAATCTCTCCAGCCCTGGGTGATTATCTTTGAAGCTCATTCCCATTTCCATTTCTTCCTACCCTTACATTTGATGGGTAGGATCCCTTGTTGGTTCACAAGCATTTAACCCATAATTGTGGAAAAGGACAAATAACAAGTTTAGTGATGTGGTGAAGATATGCAGAGGAAGTCCTAAACACCACGTGTAAAGAAAGGTTAGGGAAGACTCACAAGAGGATGTAATATCAGGGCTAAACTCACACTGAAAATTGGCGATATATCAGGCACCGTGGAGTGGTAGTGGTATGAGTAAGGGAAGGTACAGTATATCCAGTGTGAAGAAAAATGGGGGTTATGACATATGCCATAGTGACTTTCCATATGATCCCTTTTCTACCCTTCTTTATGTTACACTGATTTCCTTGGGGGAGATCATCTTTCCTTGTATCTGTCTCCCCTATCCTATTGCTGGTAGAAGGGACTTTCTTTTTCTGGGGTGTTGAATGAGACCTCTTCCCTTAGGTGACCTCAGTGCAACCGGGGTGTGGTCTTCCATTGAGGTGCATCCCCTGGAGGTCTGCTCTTCATCCAAAGCTGTCTGGACACAAGACTTGGAGGTAATTCATGACAATGGTGGTCCAACTCTTGATGTACTTCCTGTTTCCTCCCAAGCATCTATGGTTCTCACCTCTTCACAAGATCAAACACCACACATATCCTTTCAGTAATTCAATCTTTTTAAAAATATTTTATTTATTTATTTGATAGAGAAAGAGGGAGAGAGAGAGAGAGAGAGAGAGAGAGAGAGAGAGAGAGAGAGAGCGCCAGGGCCTCTGTATGCTGCAAACGAACTCCAGATGCATGTGCCACCTTGTGCATCTGGCTAATGTGGGTCCTGGGGAATTGAACCTGGGTCCTTTGGCTTTGCAGACAAACGCCTTAACTCCTAATCCATCCCTCCAGCTCCCCCACTTTTTAAAATCTGACTATACCATTGCATTTGGGGGGATAGCAAGAAGTGTAGCATGGATGGGGTATTGCATATTCAGTGTGGTAGGAGGCAGTGGATGGCAAGCTTAGAGAGATGTATAGATTAGAAAATGTCTTATCTGATGTATTAGTTACCTTTCTTATTGCTGTGGCCAAAACACTTGACAGAAGCAACTTAAGGGAGAAAAGATTTGTTTTGGTTCACGATTTAGAGCAGAGCTGTGGGTGGGAGCTTGCTGTGTAGCGAGCTCACATCTTGAAAGGTCAGGAGGCAGAGAGCTTCATGGCAGACATGTGATCAGGCTCAACTCTCAAAGCCCACCTACTAAGTCAGAGAGCTACTTCTCATGTCCCCAGAATTCCATAGCCTCCCAAAACAGTACCACTGGCTAAGGATTAAGTATTTCAGTACACGAACCAGTGGGGGACCTTTGAGACTCAAACCACAACATTTGATATGTAGCAGCATTTCAACTTTCTTTACTGGAGCTCGGAAGTCTGGGATGATTTTAAGCATGAGTAGAGTCATTTAGTTTTGGCAGCTCTAAGTGAGCTATTTGGAAAGCCCCTGTGAGTAGACAAGACCGTTAGCAGGGAGAGAGCCCTTGGAGAGAGCTGATCTCCGTAATCTCCGCAGGAAGTGAAGATGACTTCATTTTCTAGGAGGTGGACTCTTCAGATGCAGGAGGACCGGGAGATGTGAGTCCTCGCGAGATGTGAGCGATTCACAGGACAGTGGAAATATACCAGGAAAGAAGTCATATGTGACGGGCGGGGCTGAGTGTGTGGTAGCTGAACAGCTCCGGGGTGGTGCTGGACCAGAAACGTCTCACCTATTGCAGCGGCGGTGGGGAGCCCCCGTCTGTGGTGTCCCCGCATCAGGTCCGGGTTTGGGGTTTGGCCTGAGCACAGGCCTGGGAGCCATCTGAACGGTGGTGGGTATGGATCCTTGTGCAGAGCCAGGTGAGCAGAGCAGGTGTGAGCTGGTGAGGGTCCCGGGAAATTTAGATGTAAGGCCAGGCATTCTTCAATAGCAATGTTGCTTCCCATGACCCCTTTCCTTTTCCCCTCGGTGGACCTCAGGCTTGCTCTGTCTTGTTCTGTTTTCCCGCCCCACTCTACTGGTGGTCTCAGTCTTTCAATTACTCCCTTAAAGCTGGTCATGGTGGTGCACACCTTTAATCCCAGCACTCGGGAGGCAGAGGTAGGAGGATTGCCTTGAGTTTGAGGCCACCCTGAGACTCCATAGTGAATTCCAGGTCAGCCTGGGCTAGATTGAGACCCTACCTCGAAAAACCAAAAAAAAAAAAAAAAAAAAAAAAAAGGTGTGCAAGAGTCCCATGGCAATGGCAAGAATGATTTTGGTTTGGAATTGGACTAGGGTCCACACCAAAAGGGTATGGCTTTCTTGGTGACAGAAATAGGGCTGGGAAGTAGAATGGGGAAAAAAATCCTATTAAGAACTTGATTTATGAATTATTTGTCGCCAAGATAGTTTGAGGCATCAGACTGTGTGCCTAGGCTTTGCCTAGCTTTGTGGGTTTACTTGGCTTGTGTATGCGTGTATGTGTGTAATGGGGTGTTTATCTTGCTTGCATGCATGCATGCTGTGTGTAATGTGGTGTATGGGTGTGTTTGCACGGTTAGGTGCCCTTGCAGGGTTCCATGTGCTTTTGCCTGTGAAGGGAGCGCTTGCTTGTAGTGGTAGGCGCCCCTAACATTGGGTCTCATGTATCTTCATTCTTCTTCTTCATTCTTCATCGTATTTGAGTTGGGGTCTCTCACTGATTCCTGAGCTTTCTAGTTTTTTTTGAACCTGGACAATTCCCTGGTCTCTGTTTCCCTTTGTGGGACTGGGGTTACAGGCAAGCTGATTGGGTCCAGCTGTTTATGTGGGATCTGGAGATTCGAACTCGGGCAGTTTCAGATTCTTCCTGGCCCTCATGCTTTCACAGGAAGTGCTCTTAACTACGGATCCATCTCTCCAGCATTCAGCTTTGCAATGTATGTGGAGATCACACCCTGACAGTTCCTTCCACTCTGACAAGGTACTTTGTCAAATAAGGAACTCTGGAAACAAAAGATAATAGTTCCAAAGGTCAGACTATGGAGTAGGGAGGGGAACTTAATCTTCTCCCATATTTCCTGGGAAGTAGAAGAAGAAGGTATTGAACTCATAATCAAAATATTCAGAGAGGCTTATCTTTGGATTTTACCATGAAATGCTTTGATCCAAGGAAATGTTTTTGTGTGGTTTTGTTTTATGGATGACCATAATTTGAATGTTGTCCATGCTCATGGCTTGTGTATTGGTCAGGGTTCGCTAGAGGAACCGAAACTGATCGAATGGATATGCATTATAAAGGAGATTTATTCCATTATCTTACAGGATATGAGCTGGGCAGTCCAACCACAGCTGGCTGTAGGCTAGAGGGTAGCTGCTCAGCCCATGAGGCTGGATGCCTCAGCAGTCTTAATCCGGCATTTTAAAGGTCTGCGCCGGGCTGGAGAGACGTCATAGTGGTTAAGCACTTGCCTGTGAAGCCTGCGGACCCCAGTTTCGAGGCTCAATTCCCCAGGACCCACATTAGCCAGATGCAGAAGGGGGCGCATGCATCTGGAGTTCATTTGCAATGGCTGGAGGCCCTGGCATGCCCATTCTCTCTCCCTCTCTCTCTCTCCTCTTTCTCTCTCTGTGTGTCGCTCTCAAATAAATAAATAAAAATAGAAATATTTTTAAAGGTCTGCGTCATTTCTGGAGGACCGCTGGTCTTCGGTCCACACTGGAAGGCTGCTGAAGGTGGCTTCCAGTGTTCATGAAGGATGGCAGCAACAAGGTTGATGAACAAGGTACCATCAAGTGGCACAGGCAGCCAGGCGCAAGGCACTGTGTGCTCTCAGAGCTTTTTAATATATAGTCTACCACTGGAAGGGTTGCCCACTCTGAGGGAAATTCTTCCTTCTTTGATCAATCCTTCCTGGAAATGCCCTTATAGATCCATCCAAAAAAATGGGTCTCTTACTGGATTCCTAATCTGATCAAGCTGATGACAGAATATCACCAGCACAGGTTGGAAACTTCATCCTCCCTGGACCAGTGTTCAGAGGTTGGACCCAGTGAGAAATGATTAGGCCATGAGATTGAGGTGAATGGATTATTTCCATTATGGTGGCAGTGGACAAGTGATCATCAGAGTAGTTTTGTTACAAACTGTTCTCTTGCTCCTTACCTTCTTGCTTTACCATACATGTCCTCCTCATGTAAGCCACTCCACCATGTTATGATGCAGCAAGAAGACCCTCGCCACATGCAGCCCCTCTATCTTTGATATCTTTGACTGTGAGCGATAACTTTATCTTAGTTTTTTTACAAATAAATTACCCACACCCAGGTATTCTGTTATAGCCACACAAAATGTGCTAAGACAAAGACCTAGGAGAAACACAGGCTGGTTGTAGGCAGGAAAAGACAGATGGCAAAGAGACGTTTTTAAGTAAGTCAGCTTGGTCTACAATGTGGCACATGCTTTCTCCAACCTAATTCCTCTTTGCCCTTCTCTAGCACACAGTTATTCACATGCGTAACACATTGATTGATACCTGTTTATCATGTAGATCTCTCCACAGATTAAGGACTTCTTGTCAATATTCCTTCAGTTTTATTCATTTTCTTGCTTTCTAGGACTTAATCCAGAGCCCGGTATGCAAGGAAAAACCTCAGTGTTTGTGAATTAGTGCTTGCAAATGATTATCTTAAACTGTTCTTTTCTTATTTGTCATTCCCATTTCAGTCAGGTCTCTAGTCATCCAGCAATTGGAGGGGAGGCAAGGGTATTCAGGATTTAATACATCTGTGCTCGCTATCATCTCCCACTGAGCATGCAGAACACCCTCTGAACATTCATGAACATTAAGACTTGGTAACTGCTAAGTGTGTTTGCTACTCAGATAAACGTTTTTCTTATTAGTGCAGGGTTCTTGCTTGTCCTCACTTCCCAGTTCTCCTGAGGTTCTGATCCTGACTCTCTCCTAGCCATCTAGTGAGCAAGAGCTTGACTAATTCCCAACCCCCTTTTGTTCACAGATAAGCTTTCCTTTAGGAGTTACTTTAAGAGAGAAGCAATGATCTGCATCCATATGAGCAACTCTAAGCAGATGGAAAAGTCTCTAAATGAATTCAGCTTTTCAAGAAACAATGGCTCTTCAGAGGTACAAAAGTGAGGAAGGAATGTAATCCTATATATACCTGAAAGTAAGCTGGGCCAACATAACATGGTACTGTCTTCATGTGTCTTATTTTCCATTAGAATCTCAGCAATACTCTTTTAAAAAGCCCAGTATATGTTGGCTGAACCAAAAAAGTAAGAAAGGGAGTTTTGTGTGTATTTAGGTCTGAAAACAACTCAGTGTAAGAGTCTGATACACTCAGGCAAGTGGGTTCCTAATTAAGTTGCTCATATGGATGCAGGTTCCAGACTCATTTGAGAATCGTAGAACACTGGCCTTTCTTAGAATGGACATATGTACAAATGTGTATGTTTAGTTTTGGGAAGTTGGGAGGCTCTAGGGATCACATAGTCCTGGGATCTCCAAAATTCTGGGGTGTCCACTATAACACAAGGTTCATCCTCATGGCTCTATCAGATCTACACCCTACAGGGATTCCAAAAACCCTATCTCGCATTGCCCAGTGGCCATCTCCCTCCTCCTCAAAAAAAAAAAAAAAAGAATAAATAAATAAAACCACCTCGTTGCAAATCCAGTAACCTTCTCTTTCTTGCACTTGTTATACTTACATTATGGGCTACTGAATTTGTTAATCTAGAGAGAAATAAAGCTGACTTTAAGAATATGAAAGTTCCTTCAACATTCTTCCTTCAGGTCCCTTCCCTTGGAAAGAACCAGCATTATTCCTACCATCCCAATGAAGAACAGTTGGCCCAATCTCAATGGTGGTGATCTCTCAAATTATTGAAGCTAAAGTGGGCTGCACTCTTCATTTCTTTTGGTGCCATATCCTTCTGATTCCACAATCCATTTTTTTTTTCCTAAACTCAACCCTGCTCAGGTTCTCAGGACATGGGCAGAACATAGCCAGCCTCTCACACAGTCTCTAGCCAAGTCACAATAAAGTTCTTTCTTTCCCTCATTAGCCAAACCTCCATAGTCTGGTTCTTTCTGCATTCAGGTCTTTCAACTTTTATCAGAATGTTCCATCAAGCTCAACTTAGAGCAGTGCAAGGCATCTCTTAGGCCAAATTTTCTAATTCTCCCATATTCCTCTTGCAAATCAATTCAAAATGGTCAAAAGCCACACATAGAGGTTTCTTGTAGTAATGACCCAATTTCTCTGGTACCAATTTTCTGCTATAGTTGCCTTCATATTGGAAGACGAAACAACTGACCAAAAGCAGCTGGATGGGAGGAAAAGGTTTATTTCGGTTTACAGTCTTGAGAGGACGCTTCATGGTAGCTCGGGAGGGCAGGAAAAGCACGGCATGAGCAGAGGCTGGACATCACAATCTTGCCACAGTAGGTGGAAAATAGTAGCAAGAAATTAAACTGAGCTCTGGTAAGAAGGTGGAGCTGGCCATAGCACCCCTAAGCAGGTCCCCAAGAACACACTTCCTCAGCAAGGCTTCACCTCCCTGAATTGTCACCAGCTACAGGTCAAACATTCAAAATGCATGAGTTTATTGGGAACATCTGACTCAAACCACTAAAAGGTCCTCATCTCTTTCAGCCCGAACTATTGTTTTTGTTGTTGTTTTTCTTATCCCTTAGGTTATTTTATTCATTAATACCATGATGATAAATAGCTTATGTTTATTTAGTATTTTACAGTACACAATCTCACTCAGTCCTGCCAACAACCTCAGGAGGGGAACTGTATGATATTCATTTTGTGGATGAGAAATCTGAAGTTTTAAGGAGGTTCAACAACTTGTCCCTGTGCCCCACAGCAACTGATCCATTCTGGACAAACCTATCCCGCTGGGAATATTTTTCTAAAACTAGACACAAAATGTTAAGTGGCTTTGTCACATGCAAAGCACACAATATTGTTCCCTGGAGAGACAACTGGTGTCCTCTTTTGTTTTTAACAATCACTAACTGAGCACCCAGTGTCAATCAGACGATGAGCAGTTTCCCCAGCAGATCTGTCTACTTGATTGCTTGCAACTGAATGGGGGAAACGGACTCTGCCCAGGTCAACATCAAGCAAAGAATCGGTACATTTCAGGCCAAACACTCCCTCCTACAAGGCAATAATAGGTCTGGAGGCTCAGAGCTTTTCTTCGAAACAACCCAAATGGGGCAATCAGGATTTGGAAGGGTAGAAGTCCATCTCTGTGTTGGCCTATAAGCCTCGTTTTGGATCGTTCACAGAGAGATGTGAACTGGACGCCTGGTCCTTGTGCTTGAAGGCGTGGCTGTGCCCTTAGCTCAGGCCTGCAGCCGGAGCAGTTCTCTACAGCCTCACCATGGACAGCAGCCGTCCGTCATGGACACTGCACACCCGCTGTATGATGCGGGTCATGTTGCATGGTCACTCATTGCATTGCATTGCAGATTATAGAATGTTTGAAAGTTGTGGGGGGGAAAGGAGATATGAAGAATAAACTCATGCAAAAGAGTATTTTTTTTTTTTTAGGTAAAATCCTTCCTCTCCTCCTCCTTTCCCAAATTTTCCCAAAGCCTGAGAGCCGTGGATAGCGTGATCATGCTGCTCAGAGCATGTGGGGGAAAAACAGGTCTGACCAGGTTGTCCTTTTAAAACAAGTGATTGTATGTAAGACTTTGCGTCACGTCAAATATAAACACAAGGACTGTCTCAAGTGGCTTTGCCTTCAAAGCACATCTGAAAAAGTGGCTTCCCTGAGTTGTTTCAATCTGACAAGTGAATACGTATTTCCCAGGGACGACAGGCAATTCTAAACAGAACACTTCATTTTGCTTTTCATCGGTACCTAGTCCTCAAACACTGCGTTCATGCCGTGACACGGTTGTACCAAAGACAGGAACCTCACTGTTCGTGAGGATGTTAAGCCCTCCCTTCTTCCAGGTTGACATTTGTTTTTCCAGTGAGGAGAATCCAGAATGGGGCCAACTACACCATTAGAAACCGCCCCCCCGCCCCCGTCCTGGGAGTCTGCGCTGCTTAAACGTACATCATCTGCAGCGAGAGTGAATGCTAGCATGCTAGCGGCGCCTTTGGGCACAGCTATTTCCTTCCTATCCTGGCAAATGCAAGGATGAAGCTTTTCAAATAAGCAGAATGGAGCTTATGGAAATGCAAATGTGGTGGTAGGGGGGCTTGGGGGCCTAGGGTGGCTTATAATTAATGATCTTTTGTTTCTTGCTCATGAAGGGGGGCTCAACTCAATAAAAAACACATAGCCTTTTCTTTGTCAGTGACAGATACTCTTATCAGAAACAAGGCTCTGATTGTGTGCCCTCCCTCTGGTGGAGAAGCAGAGGCGTCCCTGTGCAGGGTGTCCGCGGGGCAGGAGGCTCAGGGAACGAGGGACCAGAGAAGCTCATGGCAAGCTTCTCTTTAAAGACACTAACCTAGGCTGGGCGTGGTGGCGCACGCCTTTAATCCCAGCACTCAGGAAGCAGAGGTGGGAGGATCACCGTGAGTTCGAGGCCACCCTGAGACTACATAGTGAAGTCCAGGTCAACCTGGATTAGAGTGAGACCCTACCTTGAAAAACCAAAATAAATAAAGACACTAACATCATTATTGGGATGGTGGCTGAGAAACTATTTCAACCAGTGCTGCAGTTTGAGGCTCGGAATAAGGGTTAGAGTGCAAGCCTCTCACTGTGGTCTGTGGATTTTTGAGAGGTAATTGTAGCAACTTCTTTGAAGAGACTAAGAGCCCATCACTAATTTATAGATGGTAGATTTAAAGAAAGCTAGCAAAGAAACTTTTTCCCTGTTAGGAGCAACGGTTAGACGTAAAATGGGGATGGTTAGGAGCAGGGCTTGCGACATCCCCCATGGACTTTCTGAATTTACCCTTTTAAAAAATACTATTCACGGGCTGGAGAGATGGCTTAGTGGTTAAGGTGCTTGCCTGAGAAGCCTAAGAACCCAGGTTCGATTCTCCAGGTCCCATGCTAGCCAGATGCACATCATGGCACATGCATCTGGAGTTCGTTTTCAGTGGCTAGAGGCCCTGGTACGCCAATTCTCTCTCTCTCTCTCTCTCTCTTTCTCTGTATCTAATAAATAAATAAAAACAAGTAAAAAATACTATTCACTTATTTAAGAGGGAGAGAGAAGGAGGCAGATAGAGAGAGAGAGAATGGGCACATCAGGGCCTCCAACCATTGCAAACGAACTCCAGACACATGCACCACCTTGTGCATCTGGCTTACATGGGTCCTGCTGAATTGAACTTAGGTCCTTTGGCTTTGCAGGCACGTGTCTTAACCAGTAAGCCAGCTCTCCAGCCCTGATCTTACCCTTTTGAATCTTAAATTTCATAACCTCCCTGAATGCTGAAGAAACAATTCAGAAAGCACCAGGTAGTGGTTCTGGGAGCTTATCTCATTAAAATAATGGCCTGTGAATAAGGGTCCCCATTAGCTTGGTATTGTGGTGGAAAGGGGTGTTGTTATAAAAGCACCTCCCAAGCAGCTGAAACTGAGAAAAGTTGTGATCCGGTAATTAGCTTTAGGGCAGTCGTTGAACCACTAAGAATCTCTAAGCAGGCTGCAAATTTGACAACAATTTGTTTTATTCTTCTGAATTAAAAATAACTTCAGAAGGTTCTAGGAACATTGAAGTCCTCTCAACTGAGTTCACAGAAGTAATTATAAGTGTGGTCTGGTGTGCTGAGCAGCCTGCCAACGTTTCATTCAAGTTGCCCTTGGCTGGACGTATGACTTGACCCAGCGACATTTACTTTTCTGTGCTTCGGTATCTTCATCTGTCAAATGGAGACACTAGTGGTACCTACCTCAGGGAGTGGTAAAGAGTAAAGGAATTCGTGGTATACAGTGTGCGGCAAGCAGGAAGCGCAGTGGTCAATGCTCTCCTTCTCTCTTCCAGCCCCTTTCTTACCTCCAGGCAATCCTTGTCACCAGACCATGAGAACACAAAAATCTGCTGACCCCAAATACTCTCAGAATTTTCCAGAGGGCAAAACTCCCCCTGACAATGAATAACTGAAAGAAGACAGGGAAGACCTCACACAGAGCCTTTCTCTTCAGGACGGAAGTAGATGGAAAAGAACTCACAAGCAACCTTTCCCTTCAGGTCTGTCTTTCTTCAGACCTCGGCCGATGTCATGAGCCTGCAGCCTGGGACTCTTCTCTTGCTTCTGCCAAGGAGACTAGCCTAGGGCAGGGAGGCTGGGGGTGGAGAGAGGCCTCAAATGGAGGCGCTGGGACTGGTGCTGGTCTTCATTCTCGGGAACTCTGAGCAGTGTTGAATACGTCATTCCCCCCACTCTTGGAACTTCGTTCCTTTCCCAGTAATATAAGGCAGGGGATCGTCTCAGCTCCCTGGTAGCCTGGAGTTTCAATTTCCCTGAGAACTTGGGAGAGGTGTGTGGTTTGCTCCATCTCCTGACTGGAAACTTCCTTTGAGTTCCGGGGAGTAGGAGAGGGATGAGGCCTTCTTAGGCCACTCTCGTGTCCGAGATTTAGGTGGTTGGCACTCTGCTATGGTATTAATACTCACATTTTGGGAAAGTATTTTTTTTTGTTTGTTTGTTGGTTGGTTGGTTTTTCAAGGTAGGGTCTCACTCTAGCTCAGGCTGAGCTGGAATTCACTCTGTAGTCTCAGGATGGCCTCGAACTCATGGTGATCCTCCTACCTCTGTCTCCCGAGCGCTGGGATTAAAGGCGTGCACCACCACTCCTGGCTTCAGGAAGGTGTCTTACCTGTCCTAGAGTTATGTCACCATTCGCTTGCAGGGATCTGGAGTGGTGGACCATACTGCTTTCTTACCTCCACATCTTGACTTCTTGGGACTTTGCCTGAGTATCATGAGCATGACCACAAAACTTGAGTGACATCCCCTGGGTGATTGGAGCCTGCTTTCTACCTGGGTGGAGAAGCAATGGCTGTGGAAGGTGTGGCTAAGAGAGGGGACTCTGTAGCTCTCATATCACTATATTCATGAGTCTACTGTAACTATGGGACTGAACGAGAATAGAGAGACCTCCAAGAACCCTACAGCCTTCAACCATTCTGATACACAAGAGCTCTGCAAGCAGGTAGAGTGCTCCTAACAGCCACCCACTGCTCAGGGAGGCTGCTGAGAGTGTATGTGTGTGAGTGTGTTATCACCATGTCCATCCCAGGGTGAAGTGCTTCAGTGAGCTCAGTCCTTCCAGCGTTCCAAGAAGAGGGCTCTGGCCAGGTTGAAGTCAGAAGGGCAACAGAGAGGAGAAAGGGGCAGCTTGGCACCTGGAAGAATACCGAGGGTAGAAAAGTCATTAGAGCAATAGTTGCCAGAGGTGGGTGAGAGGGATGTGGGGCTGGCAGGATTTGATTCGGGCAACAGAAGATTGATGCCTATTCAGGCTTCCGTTTGTACATTAGGGTGAGATCTACGTGTAATTGGGCCTGAAGAGTATTTTCAGGGAGTCCTGGAGCTGGTCTGGTACTGGAAGGTAGGTGACCTGGACTGGGCTTGTCTGTGGTGGCTTCTTGCCCTTCCATGTAGTTCTGCCTTCTTGTCCTGTGTAGCAGACAGCTTCAGGTTCACTGAGAGGAACTTTCAGACCAGACACAGTTATGGAGGATGGATTTATTGAAGCTTACTGATCCAGGGGAAGTTCCATAATGGCAGAAGAAGCTGGCCTGCCTTCACAGGACCAAACAGAAAGAGAGAAGCACAAGCCAAAAGCCAAAAGCCACAGCACACTTCAGGAACTCCTGCTAGGCACACTTTGCATATCTTTAGATTGAAATCTGAAACCCACCACCACACCGTAAGATCCACCCAGTGACACTGCCTCCAGCCAGGTGGCTGCAGATGCAAACTACAAACAAATAAACAACTGAATATATTGGGGGGCCATCTATTTTATTCAAACCACCACATCCTGGTTCACTGGTCTGCCCTCGACATCCAGATCGTAGTGTGAGATGCTAAGTTTACTAAAAAGCCAATTTGGCTTCATTTCTTCCTACAGGCCAGAAAGGGGAGGTCCAGAATTAGAAAGAGAGGTGGTCAAGGTCACATAGCAAGACAGGAGTGGAACTCACTTCTTGGATCTTTGGTTCAATCCTGGATGAAAGGAAGAAGTGGATTCAAATTACTTGACCCTCCCTGTGTTTAGTACTGTGCTCTGGTTACTAGACATCAGCTAGTTAATTTCTTTCACACCGTGAGGGAGGAACCCCACGACACAGACAAGGCAGCTGAGCGTTTGGAGCAGTTGAGTAACACGTGCTGACAAATTGCCACATTCATCCGACAGATTCCAAGCCAAATCTTTCAGACTTGCACGCCCATGGTCTTTCCTCTGTGCCTTGTAATTCAAGTGTCCAGAGGTTATCATCACCCATGGGACTGGCAAGTCAAACCAGCGTAAGGCGTTTCCCTGGCTCAGCCCCCTCGATGCATGGCTGATCGATGCTCCGTTCTTCCCCTATCCTTGGAGGGTCGTGAGCTGTAACCAATTTATGTGGTTAACATGAGACTAAAGTGAAAACCTTGCTTTGTCCCTCCCAGGTATCTTATGCAGGGATCGTCTGTCCCAAGGAGATATTTGCCAATATTTTTGGCTGTATACTCACTGTGTTGTAATTAATGTTCTAGGACTAAGGATGCTGAACACCTTTCAATATTGTGGACAGTATTGCACAACAATTCTACTCATGATACTAGTCACGCTATCTTTTTATTTTTCTTCTTTTCACTCTCCTAAATGGGCACGCCAGGGCCAATAGCCACTGCAAACGAACTCCAGATACATGTGCCACCATGTGCATCTGGCTTACGTGGGACCTGGAGAATCAAACCTGGGTCCTTAGGCTTCGTAGGCATGCACCTTAACTGCTAAGCTATCTCTCCAGCCCATAGTCACGCTATCTTTGATAAACGTTGTACTCATGTAAAATGAACCTGCCTTCCCAAAGACTGTAGTTTCCATGGTACAGATTTTGGCTAGAAATATGCTCTTAAGAGAATGGCTTTTTAAAAAATTATTATTATCAGTAGTAGTAGTAGTAGCCTTCCTGCATTCTTGTATATTAGGATGTGGCTACACAGGCCATACAAAAGTCTGACCCTGCAGAAGTGTATTCTGTATGGTGTGATTTCCCTCATTTACAGAATGGGAATAATTATAGTGCTTACATAGCATTGTTTTAATGAGTCAATATGTGCAGAGTGCTTCTAACATTGTCTGGCATAATTGACAATTAGTTATAATTGATAATAATCAATTCAATGGATGTTACATTTAAGCCTAACTATGACGGCTGCATTATTTAGAAGCATCAGGACTCTTGTAAAATGGTCAACTATGTCCACTAAAACTTTGCTACTCCCAGTGGCTCTATTGCTCATTTTAAATTAAAAGTAAACAATTTAAAATAAGACGTCTTGAGGTGTTTGTTTTGACACTCTTAAAATGACTTCGTTCAATGAGTGGGAAAAAAAAAAATTCTAGTAGGGATTGAATCATTTCAACCTGATCCAATGAAAATCCAGTGCACTCGAGAGTGTTTTTCCGGGCTTGAGTCATGCCCTGGTGGGAAGGTGATCTGTGCATCTCTAGTCATATGTGACCTGGATTGGACACTAGTACTCCTGAGGGACCCACATGTATTCACGTTTTGTTCTATGGCCAGGAAACCCTGGAGTGACTCTGTGTTAGTACCTTTGATCTTTGATACATTTGCTATTTTACACACACACACACACACACACACACACACACACACACACACAGTGCTGGAGATTGAACCCAGAGGCTCCTGCCTCCCACACACTAGGCAAGCAGTCTACCGCTGAGCTCCACCCCAGCCCAGCTCCTGCAGTCTTTGCCATGCTGGGCTGGTCCATACACATTCCTCGGCTGGACAGTGGGGTTTAGCAATGGGCGGGGGTGCTTTAGAGTCAGGTCATTTTCAAAGAATGTGAGAAGTGAGTCTTTGGGGACAGAGATTAACAGTGGGAAAGTAGGTTAGTGATATGGTGTCCTGCAAGGGATGGCTAGCTCCAAGTTAACGTTTCACTAGCTCCAGCAGAGAAGCTAATGACCGGGGCTACACCGTGGAGCTTTACTTAGGAAAAGGGTCAGTGACAAGTGTCAGAAGATGAATTTATCATCACCGCACACAGATGCTCAATGTGACTCACATTGTGTAAAAATAAGTACACACTAAATGCAACGTAGTAATATTTCTCACCATTATTTAACCTATTGAAAGCCTATTGGGTGCTGGAGACTTCAAAGAAGAGCAAGAAGTGGCTCCTGGCCTCAAGTGATTTATAGTTTATTAAGAAAGACATAGGGGTGTTTTTTAAAATTTATTTTTATTTATTTATTTGACAGAGAAAGAGGGAGGGGGAGAGAGAGAGAGAGAGAGGAAGAGAGAGAGAGAAAACAGGCGCACCAGGGCCTCCAGCCACTGCAAACAAACTCCAGACACGTGTGCCCCCTTGTGCATCTGGCTTATGTGGGTACTGGGGAATCGAGCCTGGGTCCTTTGGCTTTGCAGGCAAACACCTTAACCGCTAACCCATCCCTCCAGCCTCCATAGGGGTGTTTTTTAAAGGTCAGAATCACAAATTGGTTACTAAAGAAGATTTTCAGGATCCCAAACATAGGGGACCCAAAAGTCTGCATTTAAGACTTGAAATAAATACATAGAGATTTAAGAAGCACCAATCTTTGGGCACTAAGGGTACATAGAAGACTTCATTTCTGTGTCTTTTAGCCAGGACAGCCATAACCTATAGGGGATACTAGAAAGGGGTGTGCAGCCTAAAATCCTCACCATGAGAAACTGGTGGCTGGCATGTTTGTAATGTGGAAGAATCAGGATGGGTGGTAAGAGACTTCTGTGGTAACCAGGAGAATGAGGGGATGCAATCCGCCCAGTGTTTATGAAGTGTCTTGTGGAGTTACTGATGTGCCCATGGTTAGGCTGTAGTCCTAATGCTTCTCAGTATGTGGTCAGGCCAGGAGGGAAATCCAGGGATTTACTTCTCCACAAATATTTATCAGTGGATGTTTTAGGAACTAAAACAGACCAGGGAGTAGGTGTGATTTACACAGGTGTTTGTCTTTGTGGGAGTGAGTAGACTGGACATCTATTGGATAGAATAAATAATGACCCTTGGTCAGTTCCAGGTGCTCCTGGCTAGGAGGGAGGCTGAAGGGTTATGCCCTGGGGGGAGAAGCCTGAAACCGAGGAAGGAGAACTTTTTTATATAAAGATAGAGCTAGAGAAAGAGAGAGAGAGAGAGAGGAGAGAGGCTGAGTATGTTGGGAGTGGGAAGCGGCTCAGGGAAGCTCAGCAGAGGCTCCGGTGTCTCGTAGCCTGCCTGTGTGTGTGTGTGGGGGGGGGGGCCGGGTGTGCCAGAGCCCAGGGTATGTCAGGAGACTGATGGGGAGCTGCAGGAATAGCCATGGACCTTGGGCTCAGCAGGAAGGCCCTTGGTTTCTGTGACCAAAGAAGTTCGGAGAGAGCTCAGGTTAAGTTTGGAGGGGGAGTGCATGAACAGACTGGAAAGAAACATGGTTACTCGGGTGGGAGTGGGATGGAAGTGGCTTAAGAGACACAAAGATGGAAACTGAGCCGGGCGTGGTGGCGCACTCCTTTAATCCCAGCACTCGGGAGGCAGAGGTAGGAGGATCGCCGTGAGTTCGAGGCCACCCTGAGACTCCATAGTGAATTCCAGGTCAGCCTGGGCTAGAGTGAAACCCTACCTCGAAAAACCAAAACAAAACAAAACAAAACAAAGATGGAAACTGGCTCCTAGTGAAAATCAGTGAACGGAACTGCAGAGGCTATAGTGTTTCTCAGCTCAGCTAAGACCTTGAACCCTGTTCTCTAACACACACGTGCACGCACGCACGCACGCACACACACAAATGCATTTTACATGACTCGCTTTGGGATAGGTCCTAGAATGGGAGAGTGTTAGACTGGGCAGTCTTTGGGTAATTCTTTTCTTATTTTCCATGTAGTCGTGGACAAGTCAAAAAGTCAATGACAAAGGTGGGGACTGGAGAGATGGCTCCTCCGTGGGTAAGGTGCTTGCCTGAAAAACCTAAGGACCCAGGTTTGATTCCCCAGAACCCTTGTAAAACTAGATGCGCAACATGGTGCATGTGTCTGGAATTCCTTTGCTTTGGCTAGAGGCCTGGGCATGTCCATTCTCTCTCTCTCTCTATCTGCCTCTTTCTCACTCTCTTTCATTAAAAACTACATTAAATTAAATTTAAAAATTATTTTAGCCAAGTGTGGTGGCGCACGCCTTTAATCCCAGCACTCGGGAGGCAGAGGTAGGAGGGTCACCGAGAGTTCGAGGCCATCCTGAGACTACATGGTGAATTCCAGGTCAGCCTGGGCTAGTGTGAGATCCTACCTCGAAACCCCCCCCCCTCCAAAAAAAATTGTTTTAAAGTCAATGGCCAGCTGGGAAGATTGGCCCCATATTTGACTCCCCTAGCACTCATGTAAATCCAGATGCATAAAGTGGTGCAGCCAGAGTTTCTTTGCAGTGGCAAGAGGCCCTGATGTGCCCCATCCTCCCTCCCCCATCTCATTATATGTATTTAAGTCAATGACAAGAACCTGACAGGGGAAGACTTAGGTCCATGGTCTGTTTCTGGGAGTTGGCCTTTGAGGAGCCTTCATCCCAGATGAGGGGGCCGGCTTTCTGGGGAGGCACAGCTCACCTTGAGCAGACCTGCTCCCTCAGTCGGTGAGCTGATTGTAAATGCGACACTGTTGTGGCTCGAGAGCAAAGGAAACCTATTTTCTACTTTACTATTTTTTTTTTTTTGCATGTGTGTGCGCATGTGTGTGTGGCACACGTATGTATGTTGAATGCATGCGTATGTGCTTGTGGGACAATCTGTGAGTGTACCTGGAGCAGAGTACCCTCACACCTGCGGTGGCCCCAGCAGAATGTCAGGTGTCCTGCCTGCTCCTTTTCCCTTTTCCCTGTTCTTACTTGAGTTGGAGTCTCTTACTGATCCTGGAGCTCGCTTCTGCCCTGCCCCCATCCCTGGTGCCTTTCCAGTCTCTGTGTGGCAAGGGATTGGGGTTTACAGCTGTGTGACTATGCCGAGCTGTTTTATGTGAGTGCTGAGGATTGAACTCTAATGGTCTCTGGGGCCTCCTCGGGCCTTGGTACTTGCACAGGAAGGACTCGTGACCGCTGAGCCATCTCTGCAGCCCCCTGACCCTGTTTTGACACTTTGGCTCCGGGTACCCCAAGCTGTTTTGGTTCAGCAGCTCCCCCAGGGCTCTTCTTCTCGCTAATTGACGGGTTGAGAAGCATGCTCCCCCAAATTCACTGTAACTCTTGATCTTTCCGCAGAGCATTGAGCAATCTCTTCTTCCTGGTCCTTGGTTCCCAGAGGGTGATGAAAGGTTACTGACGCCATCTTGTCAGGGGTTCAAATCTGCATGGTGGTAAGCAAGCCGAGAAGCATGAACAGAGCGCCTTTCCCCACAGCTCCCCCGGGAGCCTGCTCTGAAGCAGGTTCTAGTCCCAGAAAACTCTGCAGTGGTAGCAGCCTTTGTGGGGAGCCTGCTCGTCCTTGTGCCACTCCTGCCCGTGGTCCTGTGGGTTGATGCCCATGGGAAGTCTCACTGTGCCCAGAGGGCTCTTGGCTCTCCGCACAGAGAGGAGACACTAGGAAGCGCAGGACCTAATTTCTTTTCCATCAGGCACACTCCAGCAAATTAGCCAAGTTAGGGAGACTCACAGGGTGTTAAAAATCCCCTTCAGCCGAGCACGATGGTGCACGCCCATAATCCCAGCCCTCAGGAGGCATTGACAGAAGGATTGCCTATGAATTCAGGCCAGCCTTGTCCGCATAGCAACTTCCAGGCCATTCGGGCTGCATAGCAAAAAGACTCCGTCTCAAACAAAACAAGCCAAGCCCTTGAGAGGGCTGGGGATACAGCTTAGTGGTAGACTATTTCTCTAGTATAGGTGAAGCTGTTTTCAATTACTACCATTGCATGCTTTTTTAAAAAAAGTCCTCTTGCCCCTCTGGCATTTTCTGTGCATAGACTCAATATACTCAGTGGTGATAAATCTTTATGCTTGGAAGATGAGCTGATTCTCCTAAACCACCAACAGCCCAACAGTCTTCGGGAGCCAATGAATGATCACACAAAGCTCAGTGATCGTATCCTGACGTTCTCTTGTTCACTTAAGAATGGCCCTAAAAGCAGTTATAATGAGCACGCTGAAACATCCAACAAATGGCAACTGGCTTGGAGTCAGGCAGTATAAATACACTAATGACAATTCACAAGGTCTGAGTGGTTTAAAATGGATGTCTTATCACAATCTCTATTACATATATAATTCATATGCCTGTTATCATTTACCAACTAATAGAGTTTATAGTGCCCAGTGAGAACTGTTTGTCTAAAACAAAGCTCTTTACCTATTTATTATGTGTGTGTGTGTGTGTGTGTGTTTGTGTACTTTGGTTTTTCTAGGTAAGGTCTCACTCCAGCCCAGGCTAACCTGGAATTCACTATGTAGCCTCATGGTGGCCTTGACTCACAGTGATCCTCCTACCTCTGCCTTCTGAATGGTGGGATTAAAGACATGTGCCACCATACCTGGCCTACAATATTTTCTTTTTTAAAAAAATACTTTATTTATTTATTTGCAAGCAGAGAAATAGAGAGGGAGAGAAAGAGAGAAAGAGAAAGAGTATGGGTGCACCAGGGCCTCTAGCCACTGCAAACAGACTCCAGATGCATGAACCACTTTGTGCATCTGGTTCACGTGGGTTCTGGAGAATCAAACCTGGGTTTTTAGTCTCTTCAGGCAAGCACCTTAACTGCTAAGCCATATTTCCAGCCCCTATAATATTCTTTTTACACATATATGGTGATCAAAAAATTTACTCTAACCAAACAAAAAAACACATTGTTATTTTGTCAGAATTAATGCTTTTCTTCATACAACTCTGATGGACTGATAGCTTTTCCCCATGACAAGCAAGTGGAAACATTTAAAACAAGGACAATCTGGATTTGCTAGAACACTAACTTTACTGGTGATGAATACTGGGAGAGGGTATCTATTTGAATTGGCCCAAATATAACTGAATTCTTATTTCTGCACTTAGTGGGCCTGTAGTTTCTTAAGCATTTGAGTGCTTTCAAATCATGACCCCCATCCACACGAGGACATTCAAAATTTTTCCTTGGCATTTGATAATTTCAAGCTAAAGATGTCTGTCCTTGCTCAGGTTACACACTCTTCAACTTGGGTAGTTTAGTCAAGTCCAAATGATAAGTTGTGAACATGCCTATCTATTCCTGTCATCACATGAAGAAGTTAGATCGATGGGCTATCTGATGAAAGAATAGCTCGCTTATCACTACACTGCAAGAGGGTTTGGCAGGCCCTTAGTGGAAAAACCACTGAGGGATTCACTTCTGGATAGTATATCTTTTTTTTTTTTTTTTTTTTTTTTTTTGGTGGAGAGCGGTTTCAAGGTAGGGTTTCACTCTAGCCCAGACTGACCTGGAAATCACTACGTAGTGTCTCAGGGTGGCCTCGAACTCACGGTGATCCTCCTACCTCTGCCTTCCAAATGCTGGGATTAAAGGCGTGCACCACCACACCCGGCTGGACAGTCTATCTTGAAAACTGCCTAACCATTTCTTCAATTTGCAATCTAGTTATGTATTTTTTTTTTAATTTTAAGCATTTGGGGCTGGAGAGATCGCTTAGTCGTTAAGGCACTTGCCTGAAAAGCCAAGAGATCCAGGTTCGAATCCCCAGGACCCACGTAAGCCAGATGCACAAGGGGGCGCACACATCTGGAGTTCATTTGCAGTGGTGCACCCATTCTCTCTCTCTCTCTCTCTACCTGCCTATTTCTGTATTCCTCTCTCAAATAAAAAAGAAATTCTAAGCATTTGGAGATTCTAAGACCTTTCAATCGCTGGTTTTTTTTTTTTTTTTTTTTTTGTTTTTGAGCTACTGGTTCATAGTATAAATATGAATGTCAGAGGCTAACCTGTGTCATAGTATTGGAGGGCTACTGGTAGATGAGAAAACCATTCAGAAGTAACAAACATAGGGAAGGCAAAATGGTATTAGTTTTTACTTCAGACCAACAAGGAAAGGTGAGAAGTTCACTAAAACACAGAAATAAGTTGAATATTCTCTCTGTATTACCTCGACACTTCAAATGGATTTATAGTAGGTTGGGGAAGTATTATTGGACAGATGATGTTCAGTAATTCAAAAATAAAAGCCCAAACCAGGGGCTGGAGAGATAGCTCAATGGTTAAGGTGCTTGCATGCAAAGCCTAACAATCTGAGTTCAGTTCCCCAGTACCCATGTAAAGCCAGATGCACATAGTGATGCATGCATCTGGAGTTCATTTGTAGTGGCTAACAGCCCATGCTCCCTACCTCTCTCACCGTACAAATAAATAAATAAATAAAATATTTTAAAAGCCCAAAGTGGGCTAGAGAGATGGTTTAGCTGTACAGGTGTTTGTCTGAGAAACCTAAGGACCCATGTTTGATTCCCCAGTACACACATAAGTCAGATGCACAAGGTGGCACATGCTTCTGGAGTTCCTTTCCAGTGGCTGGAAGCCCTGGCATACCCATTCTTTCTCTCTCTCTGTCTCATTCTCTCAAATAAATAAATAAATAAATAAATATTTTAAAAGCCCAAAGCATAACTAAATGTATTACCTAAAATTTGTGCTGTGAACTTTGTAAAGAATGTGTGATGTTGAAGCTCTTTCTGGGAGATACAAATGCCTTAGAGCCCATATATTTCTCCAAGAGTTCAGTTTACATCACCAAACTAAACATTCTTCACCCAAATTCGTAGTCAGAAAGAAGTATTTCATATATCTTTTGCACCCAATATCAAAGAAAGTTTTGAAAAACAAAAAGTTGCTTGTGGTAATTCCACTATCTTACCATATATTTTTTTAATTTTTAAAACCTCTTGATTTATTTGCACATGACCATGTGTGCGTGGGCATGCCAGATACTGTTGCCACTACATGTGCACACCACTTGCACCACGGTGCCCAGGTTACATGGGTGGTTTGGCAATTGAACCCGGGTCCAGTAGACTTTGCAAGCAAGTGCCTTCAACCATGGAGCCATCTTTTCAACTCCCTATTTTTTCTATTTTTATATATGATCTTCCAATTATTATCTGCATACGTCATCTTCTTATCTGCTTATAATCCTTACATGTACTAGTTTCTAGTCTACATCTTCATTTAGGATATCTGTACTAGCTATTGCTGTTTAATGAGAATATTCAAATCAAGAAAATAGGACATTTCAAAGTCATAAGATATATTAAGTGTACATTAGTTGAATAGCTTACTTACTCAGTATGGACAGAGCTCACTGGATATGTTAGGTATGCAGAAAACGAGGAAGCAACCAGCCTCTGGAGCATAGGCAGAATGCATAAGAAATGTGAAATATAGGTGGTAAGTGAATAACCTGAAAGACAGGGTAAAAGTAGAATGGATATACAATGGAAACAAACAAGCTGATGACTTTTAGACAAAGAAGGAATAGAGAAATAAGGACATGTACTTGATCATTCTGGGCTGACAACAGTGATGCATGTTATGAATATGAATTCAATACAGCATGCAATGTGAACACACTGAGTTGGTCTGAGTGTTTCTGCACATGACCCTTGGCGAACCTGTCTGCCACTTTACTTGGCGACGACCACAGGACAAGATCATGAAGCTTTACAAAGTCGCTTCATTGTCAGTAGAAGTGCACTGTGACGCTTACTTCTGGGCAGCAGATGATAGAGGCTTGTGTGTGCCTGAAGGCAGGAGCTGATTTAACAGCGAGATAGGGTCTAGAGTCAGCACATTGTCTACAGGTGCTTAAGTAAATATTTGTTGAATAAATGAATGTGTGCCAAGAGTCGGAGCTAGTAAAGGAGCTAGGCAACTTGAAGGGTGGAGAAAGGGAAGTTATTAGGGTTTAAAACAGGATTTACAGTGTGTAAGTTAACCAGGTAACATGAGACTGTTCCTGGAACTCATCTGCAAGCCATTGGCCAAAGACCCCTGGTTCTGCAGCCAGAAGAGCTGCCCAAGTGCTTGCTCTGTCGCGGAAGAGAGAGCCCAGGAGGATGGGGTGAGGAAAGAGCCGCCTATCCGAGAAGCTGTGTATCTTTAAAACACCGCTGCCTCCATTAAAGTGTCCGGATTTACTTCAGTATATGTCAGAATAGACAGTGTGAACTCTGTGCTTTCTTTTTTTGTTTTCTTCTTTTTTTCTTCTTCTTTTCCCTTTCAAATCCTGGAGCTCAAATCCAGCCAGGTCCTCATGCATGCTACACATGTGTTCTACCAGTGGGCTATACCAGCCCAATTTGTTGGTTTTAATCAAATCTTAGGGTCATAATCATAACATTTAAATTTCCCAAAGTAATAAGACCCCAAAAGTAATAAGCTGGGACTTCCAAGGTCCTAACTGGGAGTTACATGTTCAGAGGCATTTCCAGAGGCCTTTTTCAACCAGGCCCATGTAGATCTGGCCTAAATGATATGTCAATTATTATAAGGGTTGTTAGAAATATCTTATTGGAGAGGTGACTGACATTATGTTTATGTGCATTGGGTAGAAATACATACTTATATGAACAAAATATAAGGCTCTGGTTGAACCCAAAACTTTGGTACTTTGGAGTGATGAAGAATTCCAGTCTAATCAAGTGTTGTGCCACTTGATGGGGAATTCCGTCCCCTAATCCAAACAGAACACTCCCTGAATCTTGCCACTAGAACATGTGACTCTTTCAGGAGAGATATTTGTTGGCCCACCTCAAGGACAGAAGCAAGACCTCACCTCACTGAAAAAAAAATGGAACACAAAACTCTTAGGAGCTCATTGCAGACCATTGCCTCCCAACACATAATTAGGGATGAAGTGCGCAGGAGTCCCATGGTCTTCCATTCCATATCACCACAGGCAACCTGCGTTATCCACAAGGAACATGAGTGTTGTGAAAGGCCAAGGGTTCCCAGTCTGTGGCCCCTGAGCAGGGCCGGGTGACATCTCCTGGAAGTGGCAGTGATGTGGGACAGAATTCTGAGTGGGGTGACAACTTCCATGCCAGTAGCTCTGGAGTCTGGTGTTCTTATCCATGTTCGCAAAGAACTGAAAACATGGACTCAGAGAAGGGTAAATTACGAGATTCATCTTAGGGAGTCTTAAGAGGGAAAGCAAAGTTGGAGAGTGCCCAAGCCAAAAGAAATTCACCCAGAAAAATCTCCCTCACATAGAGAAAGTTGTTTTTCCCAGAAAGGAGAACCCCGGGGCAGGGTCTACGGGGCTTACACACGTGTTTCAGGCCCACCTATATGAATCAGACATCCAACGAGCCTCATCCCCAGACTGAGGGGTGCAGGGAGGGACCTGATTGGCTGATGGACCCAAGAGAAACACTGACTTTAGGAAGGGTCCACACTTGAGGGCTAGGGCCTCAAAATTGGGGGAGAAACAGGAAGTTGTTTGCTATTGAGGAACTGTTGCCTTCAGCCATGTTGGAGGAGACTGAGCCGGATGTGAGTTCCAGTCATTCCAGGGCAAGTAAGGTGGCATCCAGGTTTCTGCAGGGCAGTCCCTAGCTAAGCACCTATCAGGAGAAAGCTACCTTGTGCCTCACCCATATCAGTAGGAAGCTCCTTGCTGGAACTTTGTGCTGTCCCCTTGTCCAGTTTTGAGAAGACCACATGATTATGGCCATGAGGAGCCTCACAGTCAGTCAGCTTCTGCCTACAGGAAGACGCTTCAGGGTCAATGCCAGACCACAAGCCAACCCTCCACTGTTCCATGGGTTATACCACCGAGACCACTGGGCTGGAGAGATGGCTTAGCGGTTAAGCGCTTGCCTGTGAAGCCTAAGGACGCCGGTTCAAGGCTCGACTCCCCAGGACCCGCATGCATCTGGAGTTCGTTTACAGAGGCTGGAAGCTCTAGAGCGCCCATCCTCTCTCTCTCTCTCTCTCTCTCTCTGCCTCCTTCTCTCTGTCACTCTCAAATAAATAAATAAACAAACAAACAAAAAAAAAAGAAGGTGACCACTGCGGGGGTCGAGGGGAGGAGTGTCAATTTCCAGACTTTCTGTGACAGATGTTCTAGAATCTGTTCCGTAGGCTCAAATACAAATCTATGGCCAGATTACTGTCACCAAAGAAGCATTTCACTGAGTGGGAACCCCCCCCCCCCGACCCCCCAGCTCTGAAAGGGTAAATGTATTATACAGAGAGTGAGAAGAAGGGGAAGGAGGTAGGTTGGGGGGGGGGGGAAGTAGGGAAGGAGGTTTTGGAGAGACTAACAAGCAAAACCCAAACCTTTCTTGTCTAATCTTAGGAATTCTTGTGTCCTAGCTAAGTAGCAGAGAGCGCTATCAGCTGTACTTACTGCACAAGATAACAGGCCTGCCGGGAAAGGCCAAGTATTGTTTCGGGTTCTTGTTTTAAGCCTGCTTCTTGGCCTTCTACCTCCCGAGAGACTGGTTCCTCAGAAGCGGCCAGCTGGACACTGGCTGAGCTATCAGTTTCTAGAATTCCGTAGCCGGCTTTGGGAGAGGTGTGTGGAGGAACATTCCAGGAGGCTAAGACTGAGATTAAGATGTAGAGACTGATAGCCGAGCAGATCAGTGTTAATACAGCCGGCCGAGGGGAAACAAACAGCATCTCTACCTGCCACCTTTAAGCACAAATCCTCGGGCCAAGCCAGGCCAAAGGACAGGAGAGAGGGCTCCCCAGAACACCCTTAAGCAGCTGCAAATTGAGCCACTAATCTCTGTGATACGGTTTAGAGAAAAACCAGTGCTCTCACGGATGGAAATGTCATAGACTCCATGCAGGGCAAAGTTCTTCCGGTTGGACGGTGGCCTTCCCTTGGGGGAGCTTCGGGGATTGGTTTGGAGGGTGGCAAGCCCTCTGGCATCACCCAAGCATTTTAATTCTGATCATAAAAGGGGATGACTGGGGCGTTCTTCGCGACACTCCCATAGAATTTGCAAATGTTTTCAGCTTCGCCAGTCTGATGGCTTTTCTCCGCAGCACCTGATGCAGAAGTGCTGATTCTTGGGGTGCCACCCTAAGGAAGGGAATAGAAGCCTGTCACAGGAAATAGGGGCTGTTGTAGGCCACCTGCGGTCTCTACCCTGGGTCACAGTCTGCCTGGTCTTAGATTTGCTCAGAGGGAAGGCTGTCTGGGTAGGGGTTCTGGATAGAGGCTGTCAGTGAGGCTCCACAGCTCACCACAAAGGACTGGGACTCTTTGGAGTTGAAAGAACTTTATGGGGCCCCAGGCCTGCCCCAGAGCATTTTGGCACAGCCTAGTATCCAACACTTACCACCCACTTTCTATGTTCCCCGGGCACTGGTCCAAAGGCTTGACATGTGTGTTAATTCATTTCAGTCTTTGAAATCTCTCAATGTGGCACTGGTCACCGAGGCACGGTTTGCCCCAGGCCACCCAGCTAGTAAAGGGTAGACCTAGCCTTTGAACTAGGCAGTGTGGTCTTCAGCCAGGACATGCCACTCTTCATGGTGTGACATTACCAGTTAGTCCTAGAGAGGCTGCTTGCGGAAGCAGGGTCCCCAGCTCTGCAGAGATGGCCAGCTGCAACTTGGCTGTGTGCGGGTATCTGTCACACCCTCTAGCTGGCCTCTGCTCCCCAGTCTGTCCAGTCATGTTACCAGAACATTCTCCTGGTCTCAAGGTCTTTCAAGGCTACATTCTTCCCCATGGGAGAGAGGAGAAGTTGGGGGGTGGGCGTTGGGGTTCCATGGCTGGTTCTATCCCTATGTTAGTTGGGAGCTGTTGATCCGCCTGTGTCCTCAGCTTAGCTTTTTAATTTTTTTTTAAATAGTAATTTTAGAGAGCGGGAGCGAGAGAAACAGAGAGAATTGGCACGCCAGAGCCTCAGCCGCTGCAATCAAACGCCAGATGTTTGCGCCACCTAGTGGGCATGTACGACCTTGCGCCTGCCTCACCTTCCTGCATCTGGCTTAAGTGGGACCTGGAGAGTAGAACATGGGTCCTTAGGCTTTGCAGGCCAGTGCGTTAACTGCTAAGCTGTCTCGCCAGCCCCTCAGCTTAGCTTTTGCACCAGCCACAGTGATGGAGGAAGAAGAATGTTTGGGGACCTGGTGCAGTGGGTTCAGTTCCATCTCCTCCACAGATCAGTTGCATATGAGTCTCAGAAAGTCACCTGTCTTTGAATTGGGGTTTCCCATGGAAGAAAAAGATGAATCCACATTCACAAAAGCACTTGGCATAGCACATAGTAGGATGTCAATAAATCTTACCTCTCGCTTCCCCTGCCTTGTCCGTATGAAATCCCGCTACTCAGAATAAAGTAGTTGCCTATCTTAGCAACAGGCCTTCGGTATTTCATGTTTGCTTAGTTCCCCAGAGGAGGATCTACGGGTATGTGGGGGGTTCTACGTGTGAGTGGGGAGAACGGGGCAGTGTATACACCAAGCCATTAATGATGATGTGGCTCGCATGTCTGAAAGCCAAGGATATGTTCATACAAGGCTCGAGTATGTTTTTACAACTCCGCAAACCATTTATCTACCTCAGCATGACTTTTTGAGTTCCAGTTTTAGGATTTTGATGTTTTCTCTTTTCTCCTAAAAGAGTGATTTACATTGTAGAGCAGTTTCTGGCCTTGGCAGGCTATAGAATTGGTGCCTGAACATTTTTTTTTTGTTTGTTTCTTTAACTGTCTCTGAAGGATGGGGAATCTGGCTTGGAGAGATCTTAGAGCCTATGAATGTTTTTTTTTTTAATTCATCTCCAACCACTCTTTGAACAAAAAAGGAAAATAATTGGTTTAAAAATATGTACATAAATTTACATGTTGGGATCCCTGCCGAGACCTGGGAGGATGGAATTGTGGGAATAAGGGAAGCTAGACAGTTTCATGAAGGCTGGGCTGAGGGGTTCCTGGACTCTGCGAGGCGACTGGTCGGGGTGGGAGCGCAGATCTGGCGTGGCTCACGGGTTTCCAGGAAGAAAGCACTACTGCGGTCTTTGGCAGTGCAGGAAAATGCAAATTTCATTCATAATTAGCATCTATCTGAACCTGAATACACCAGGGGAGAAAATTATGGCTTTATGGGGTGTTTTTTTTTTTTTTCAAATGTGATTTGAATTGCATTTAGCTGCGTTACAATGACAACGGGATTGGACTGAAGCTGTTTTTAACATTCACCATTCGAAATTCTTGGTGGCTGTTGTATTTTAGTTTACAAATAATAGTGACCAACATTCACAGGAAGAGTATATTAATGCCCCATTTTCTACATGAATTGATAGAAAATATTTGGAAAAATCCCTGGTGCTATCTATACGTAAGAGGCTGATCTAGGATTTAGACCTCTTAGTCTCTTAACTTTTTATTTCATTTATTTATTTTTTTCCTATTCTCTCAAGCCCATCAGTCTCTGCTGTTTGTTTAGACATGAGAGCCAGTGACTTTAACCATTGCTAGCTGGAGGGCCAGTTACATGGGGGTGCAGCCTGTGCATTCACATAGGGTCTCATGCTTAGAAGGAACCCATACTTGGTTTTATTTTATTCATTTGAGAGAGAGAGAGTGAATGAGTGAGTGTATGGGCGCACCAGGGCTTCCTGCCATTGCAGATGAACTCCAGATGCATGTGCCACTTAGTGCATCTGTCTTTACATGAGTACTGGGGAATCAACTAGGGTCCTTAGGCTTTGTAGGTAAGTGCCTTAGTTGCTGAGCCATCTCTTTAGCCACCGCCCCCCCATCCTTGGTTTTATGTTCTTTTGTGGTTGTCTTGAATTCCTAATTTATTTATTTATTTGTGGAAAGGGGCGCCATGGTTTCATTTAACACCAGTTCCCAGATTGTGTAGTGAATCTGGACTTCACACTGCTCACCTGCCTGGATAGGTGGCAGTCCCTCTCCCTCCCTCCCTCCCTTCCTTCCTTCTTTCTTCCTTCCCTCTCTCCCTCCCTCCCTCCCTTCCTTCCTTCCTTCCCTGCCTCCTTGGCCCCCATATGCATTTTTAATGCCCATCTGATGGTGTCGATGGCTGGTTCACTTCCCACAGCCTCTATCGCTGTCTGGGAGGCTGGCCTAACTTGGGAAGGATGAGGGCCGCATGTGCATACACTCTCCAGATTTGACCACGTGGCAGAGTGTTCTGGCGCATCGGCTCCAGGTGCATCAGATACCCCTGTGACCTAGAGGGAGCATTAGAAGGGACCATGTCATCCACAGCAAGAGGCTTTGTATGGGCACTGAGGGAGGTGTCGGTGTTGTGTGTGAGGGGCGCCATTTGATCAAGGACATTATTTACAAAGTAAAAAGACATAGGACTGGATGTTGGGGTTGTTGAAGACCCAGCCTCAAGGAGTAAAGCTCTCTCTTAACCAAGCTGCACAGACAGACATGACACCAGACATCCTCTCCTCATCTGTCCGTTTGCCGTCCCTAGAGCTCTTGTTTGCCTCCCGAAGATAATACACACATGGCTTGTCTCCAGCTGTCACCATTGGGAGGTGCCTTCTTTGGTCAGTATTTTTCTTTTTTATTTTAGAGAGAGACTGAGAGACAGAGAGAGATTGGTGCGCCAGGACCTCAGCCACTGCAATTGAACTCCAGATGCTTGTGCCACCTAGTGGGCATATGTGACCTTGCACTTGCCTCACCTTTGTGTGTCTGGCTTACATGGCATCTGGAGAGTCAAAC
Organism: Dipus sagitta; assembly: GCA_036346955.1. Taxonomy (NCBI): domain Eukaryota; kingdom Metazoa; phylum Chordata; class Mammalia; order Rodentia; family Dipodidae; genus Dipus; species Dipus sagitta. The sequence continues at coordinate 30,055,436 of CM070787.1, read as the reverse complement.
GTGGGTCCGTAGGATTTGCAGGCTAGGGTCTTAACTACTAAGCCATCTCTCCAGCCCTGGTCAGTATTTACATTTTTTAATTGATGACTTCAATAATTATAGACAATAACCCATGGTAATTTCCTCCCTCCCCCCACTTTCCCTTTTGGAAGCCCACTCTCCATCATATCCACTCCTCCCCTCAATCCCTCTCTCTTTTATTATTTATTTATTTATTTTTGGTTTTCCGAGGTAGGATCTCACTCTGGCCCAGGCTGACCTGGAATTAACTATGTAGTCTCAGGGTGGCCTCAAACTCACAGGTGATCCTCCTACCTCTGCCTCCCGAGTGCTGGGATTAAAGGCGTGTGCCACCATGCCCGGCTTCTTTTATTTTTGATGTCATCATCTTTTCCTCCTATTATGATGGTCTTGTGTAGGTAGTGTCAGACACTGCAAGGTTATGGATATTCAGGCCATTTTGCTTTCTATCAGCTGGTCTACACAGAGGAGGTTTTCAGCTCAGCTCCAGCAGGATTTCTCAGTGACCTCGCAGCCCAAGTATGTGGTGTCTTCAGCAATACCTGATTAGTTTTCTTTTTTTCTTTTTCTTTTTCCTTTCCTTTCCTTTCCTTTCCTTTCCTTTCCTTTCCTTTCCTTTCCTTTCCTTTTCTTTTCTTTTTTTTTTGAGGCAGGGTCTCACTCTAGTTCCGGCTGACCTGGAACTCACTATGTAGTCCCAGAGGGGCCTTGAACTCATGGCGATCCACCTACCTCTGCCTCCCGAGTGCTGGGATTAAAGGTGTGCACCACCACGCCCGGCTCCTGATCAGTAGTTTTGAGTGAAATGTTTGTGCCAGGTTAGGTCTCATCTCATCAGAAATGAAATTCCTGACAGTGTGGGGGCTACTTGAGGACCTGGGTGGCATAGCCACATGCAGGGCAAAGGGACCACCTGGCACAGGGACCGTCTGGATCACAGAAGGGCATTGATGATACAGTCCAGATATGTGGAGTTTGGGGTGCTGGCCAGAAGGGATGAGTGGGTAATATCCAGCCTACAGCCCAGGGATCTGTCTTCCCAGGGTTGTTATCTGTTTACAGTTCACACAAAGACAAGGAAGGAAATGGCTGATAGCGGCTCTTCAACTTGGAATCCATCCTAGGACAGGTGGGGTTATAGAGACACAGACCTGTCACCTCAGGATTTGGGAAGTGAAGGCAGGAGGGTCAGGAGTTTAAGGCCATCCTGGACCTTGTCAAGAAGGAGGAAGAGGAATAATAATAATCTATTCTCATTTTTTTTCCAAGATAGGTTCTTGCTCTAGCCCAGGCTGACCTGGAATTCACTATGTAGTCTCAGAGTGGCCTCAAACTCACAGCAATCCTCCTGCCTCTGCCTCCCAAGCGCTGGGATTAAAAGCATGGGCCACCACGCCCGGCTCTATTCTCATCTTTAAAACAAAAATTGGTCTCTGTAAAAACTTGGATAAAGGAAAAAGAATAAAGAAGAAATATTTATAATACTGGGGAGTGGAGTACACTGCCCCCTCCTGTTTTAAAAGGCCCCACCCCAAATAGATTTGACCAGTTGGTAGATTGTTCTAGTATGCAGGCTCTAGAAGCCCATGATATCTTGCTATAAGAACCTGTGTGTGCCTTTGAATGAACACTAGAAGTCATTATGTCATCCATAGTCAAGAGAATTCATATGGCTGTTTAGGAAAGTGTCAGTATTGTGTGTGGTGAGGGAGGGGGGCTGGCTGGGACAGATAAAGGGCACAAGAGGCTGAGGAGTCGTCCTGTGTGCGTGAACTGTGCATTAGAGAGGGAAGTCTGACGGCTGCCTGTTGAAGGTGATCTCACGTCTCCTCAGGTTAGGTGGTTGTGGGAGTTTATGGCATTTCCTTTTTCCTTTCTGCACTGTGGTGGAAGACGATGTTTATGCATTAGGTTTGGTCTAATTGGAATGAAGAACTGCCTTAACTAAACCCCAGGTTCTTTTTTTTTTTTTTTCTTCCCAGAACGGAAATGATTATCCAAGGGCTCAAATGATGTTTTAACCGCATCACCAGAGCCTCTTAGCCTTGTAGCCTTCCTGTGTTTGTCAAGCTTATGGTTGTCTGGCCCACTGAGCGTTTCCTGTGCTGCTCTTAACTAATGGGCCCTGTGGATAAAGATCTCACAGACTTATTTTGATGGCCAGAATATTGGTGTTAGGGAGAGGATTATTATTATTTTTTTTTACATAGTATACTTTTTTCTTTCTTAAGTTAAAAAAACATCAGTAAGGAATTTTGTGTTAGTATGACTTGAAAGCCAAGGGGATCTATAGTTAACTTGAGAGTTAAATTATAACTTACTGCCTTCTGTACAAAAACACCCTCAAAAAAAAAAAAAAAAAAGTACTGGAGAGATGGCTTAGCAATTAAGGCATTTGCCTGCAAAGCCAAAGGACCCTGATTCGATTCTCCGGGACCCACATAAGCCAGATGCACAGGGGGTGCATTCATCTGGAGTTTGCAGTGCCTGGAGGCCCTGGCACACCCATTTTCTTTCTCTCTCTCTCAAATAAATAAATAAAAAGAAAGAAAAGAAAAAAAGAAAAATCAGTGCCCAAGTTTGGTGGGTTAGGGCGCTTTCATGTGTTACCCGCTTTTTCTTGCCTCTTCCTCCTCTTCTTCTTCTCGCTCCTCCTTTTTATTTAATATTTTTATTTATTTATTTATTTATTTGACAGAGAAAGAGGGAGAGAGAGAGAGAGAATGGTCACGCCAGGGCCTCCAGCCACTGCAAAGAATTCCAGATGCGTGTGCCCACTTATGCATCTGGAATCATACCTGGGTCCTTGGGCTTTGCAGGCAAACACCTTAACAGCTGAGCCATCCCTCCAGCCCCCCCCCCTTTTTTTTTAAAAAAAAAAACAAACCAAAGTCTCATTTTGTAGCCCAGTTTGACCTGGAACTCACAGGGCGCATGTTATCCAGCTAGGTAAGAAGAATGCAAGAGATAAGTGAAATATTCGTTTTAAGTGTCCTTTATCAGGAAGCATTTAACAGGTATGGTAACAACATTAAAGACACCAAACTTCCCCAGCACTTATCTCTAATGTCCTGTTCATCTACATAGGTGTATTGTGGCATACTCCCTTCCCTGGGTTAATTGGGACTACCCAATTAGAACCTTTTTATCATTTGGGGGACTTCTTATATTTTTTGAGGTGGGGTCTCACTTTATCCCAGGTTAACCTGGAACTTACTCTGTAGCCCCAGGCTGGCCTCAAACTCACCACAATCCTTCTACCTCAGCCTCCCGAGTGCTGGGATTAAAGATATGTTCCACTATACTGGTCTTATTGTGGTTTTTTTTTCTTGGTGCCATCTGGGGACTTTGATCAGGACCGGCCCCAGAGTCATCTAGATTGTTGTCCCTGGAACTATTCAAGGCTACTCCTAGCCTTTGAGTACAGACAGAGAGATCATGATTGGCTTGCTGGGGCCATGTCTTCTTCTGGCCTCCTTGGGGCTGTCACAAAGGATGGCTCAGGAGTTCCAGGACATGATTTTAGGTTCTGGGTGGTTTTGAACTTTATAGTTTCTTTGTCCGTCTGAGGAATGGTTACTACAGACACTAAACATCCTTCGCAAGTATTATTTTGGTATGCTTAATATACCTTTTGGGTGGTAGCTTTTAATTCAGGAGAAGTAAAATGCAGATTAAATAATATTCTCCCATTTGGATACTGTGTAAAGCTTGGTAATACGGATGTGGTGACTAGACCTTTCTGGTTAGAAATCTTTCTACTTTATCCTTGGAGCTTACCGGGTCTCTCTAAGCTCCTAGGTCTTATTTTTGTTTTTCCTCTTTGCAATGCTGGAGATTGAGTTCATCGGTCTTTCTTCATATAATCAATGTTGTTCCACTGGAGATTTGTTTCTCCCTAAGGCAATTCCATTTTTATAGGCGATGGAGGTCCTTTTTCTTTAAAACAACCAAGCTGTACACTAACTCCTAAAGAGAGCTGTGAATGTCCATTTTTTTAACCTCTAGATCAAGTCATTTTAAAGTAGGGAGCTTAACATATTTATTAAAAATTAGGTTAGGGGGCTGGAGAGATGGCTTAGCAGTTAAGATGCTTGCCTGAGAAGCCTAAGGACCCAGGTTCGATTCCCCAGTACCCACATAAACCAGATGCACAAGGGGGCCCATGCATGTGGAGTTCGTTTGCAGTGGCTGGAGGCCCTGGTGTGCCTATTCTCTCTCTCTCTGCCTTTCCCCTGTCTCTCTAATAAATGAATAAAATAAAATATTTTTTAAAATTAAGCTAGCAGTTATCAGTACAGATGATAACTATGAATCTACTAATTATATGTCTCTCTACAAACAAACCTGAACGATGGCTCTTTTAAAGATCACAATCTAATCCTGAAGAGAGGGTATTATTTAAGGGTGTGTATGTGCGTGTGTGTGTGTGTGTGTGTGTGCAAGCATGCACTCTGCTTTCCTGGCAGACCTGTGTGCTGTGATTGGTAGCATTTTCCTATCATGTTTCATTTTCAGATGTTCATCATTAGTCATTCTTCATGACCTTTCCACACAGTAGCCTGAATATAATTATTAAGGGCTGCCCACTGGAACAATAGCAGGGAGGAGATCTGGGGGTCTGAATGGCCTAGGGTCACGTCCTGGGTTAAGAAAAGACGAAGGGTTAGTCTAGTGGTCAGCCTCTGGGTCCTGGGAAAGGTAGTCCTCTAAAAGCAATGGGACTGAGAAGGGAGAATGTCTTGAATGCGCACATGTGACCCTGGCTGTCATCGGGGAAAGACAGGCCTTGCAGATTCTCCACAGCTCCTTTGATTTGATGCCTGGTCCACGAGATGTTTAGTCATAAACAGAGTTCAATGACCAGAGTCTAGACAAACAAATCATGGCCCTGGCAAACACTGCTTTCCGATGACATGTTATGTCTTCGCAGCCCACAGAGGCAGGAGCCAGCTTTGATATTCTAATACACTGCCATTGTGAGCTAGCAGCAAATAAGAGAGGCTGAGACCCGGATTCGGATAAACAGACTGTTGCGGTAAATTAGAAGGTATTCCCCACTTTGCGGCTTGTGATTTTCCTGCTCTGTCTTCCTCCAGGCATCAGGAAGCTACCATGAACTTTGGTGAAACGTGAGAGGTTTAAATATTAATATTTTTGAAGCCCTCAGGGTAGACTCAACCACCTGCTTCCCCCAGAGCAGCTGTCTGAAAGGAGTTTTCGCTAGAGAGACACCATTTTTCTCTTTAAACAGAGTATTTCATCAAAGTTGAATCTTAATGGAGCCAGGATGCCTTCCAAAATATTTCATGTTCACTGACTAGCCTTTCCTCTGTGGTTTGGAGTTAAGAGCTCTCAGAGCTTTCTCATCTGCTTGTCCATCCTTCTCCCATCCTGTCGAGAAAGTGTGACATCAAACACAGGGACACTTTGGCTCCTTGTGTTATCAGTATGTGGGACAAACAGGAAAATCCCATTTCTGTTGGGAGTAAAATGCAAAGACATGTTAGGGAAGGACCAAACTCACTGAGTTTCCTATAAAATAATCCCTAGAACAAAATACACCCTTTTTTTTTTTTTTTTTTTTGCCCCTTTTCTCAAAACATGTGCTTCTTATAAATACAGCCCAAGACGATAAACTGTATGCAACAATGAATGCTCAGGAAACGTAGTTGGTTGATTTCTTCTGTGAAGATAGCCAGGCTGTTTTTTATTTCAAAATCATTCACTTTCAGCATGCATCCGGGAGGAGGTCCTTCTACATTTTTTTCAAATGCATTTTTCTCTGCAGGTGTTGAATTGTTTACCCATTGTTAATGGCTCCTTATAAATATTTAACCTATTCTCAAGCCTGGTGTGGTGGTGCACGCCTTTAATCCCAGCACTCAAGGAGGCAGAGGTAGGAGGATCCATGAGTTCAAGGCCATCCTGAGACTACATAGTTAATTCCAGGTCATCCTGGGCCAGAATGAGACCCTACCTCGAAAAACCAAAAAAATAAAAAAATTAGAAAAAAAAAACCTATTCTCTCTGTAAACTGTCCTCTGAATTAGACCAAAAAGGCTCAAAACCCTGTCTGTCCTTTGCTATCCAGCCTTTTAAGGTAACCTTTTTGCTGGTGTTTGTGCAATTAGCTGACAGCATGTTAACAACAGGGAATCATAATTACTGTGTGCATATCAGCCAGAGGATTCCCCCTGTGCCCGCCCCGTGCATGTATTCGTTTTAGGGAGACTTGGTTGTTGTATGGGACAAGATGACACGATAAAGACTCAATTATCACGTGAGACATTTTAGTGCGTGAGTGACAAGAATGTACAAGGTTTTTGCTCCTATTTTGTAGAAATGGGTGAAGAGAATCTTGAATTCCTATAACCGCTGAAAGTGCAGAAACTGCTGAGTGAAAGATGTTTCCAGAGAGCCATGAATCTACAAAGATGTTTACGTGCGCTGCTAAATGTGCAGGGCTGAACAAATGATACAAATCAAACGCTGCGTTTTTGCTACCTTTTCCTGGAATTCTCTAGTTTGTTTTTCTTTTCTGGGGCTGGGGGAAAGGCATGTTCATCATCCTGATGCTGTTTTAAATAGAATTTTATTTGTATGCATGTGATTTTCTTAAGGAGCAACCCATGACCAGCTCTACATACTAATTTAAATGTTAAGTACAACATGAAAGAATTGCTTGGACCCACGCTCCTCCAACATTTATCCCAGAGGAAAATGTTCCGATTTTGAGTAACTTAATGTCTGGGATAATTAGGTTTTAGGGATCAAGAACTGCAGATCGGCTCAATTAGCATGCATGTGTAGCCATGACAGCAGAACTGCAATTAATGGGCTAGAAACCTATTAAGTTCCTGCGGAGAGTCTCAGTTTCAACTCACTGACACGCGGGGGTTCTTGGTCACTCTTGCAGGAGACTAAGTGTGTGGCTCGTGGAACTGAACAATGTCAGAGTCAGGAGGAGGCTTTGCATTCCCGAGCCTGATCACACCAGTCCACCCGCTGCTGCAGACATTCAGCAGACGAGCACCTTGCCAGAGGCCAGCTCTGTCGCCTGGCAGTGGTGAGCAGGACGTGGCAGCCTTGCTGCTGGGCAAAGTGACCAGATCAGATCTGCATTGCGAACGACTTAACCTCACTTGGTTTATAATTTCTGAGAAAATTTTATAATTCAAGGAAATGTCTGAAATAGGTATTTTCTCTTTTTTTTAAAAAAATATTTTATTTATTTATTGAAGAGACAGAGAGAGAGAGAGAGAGAGAGAGAGAGAGAGAAGAAGAAGAAGAATGAGGCAGATAAAATGGGTATGTCAGGGCCTCCAGGCACTACAAATGAACTCCAGGTGCATGCACTACCTTGTGCATCTGGCTTATGTGGGCCCTTAGGCTTTGCAGACAAATGCCTTAATCTCTACGCCATCTCCCAGCCCATTTTCTAGTTTTTAAAAATATGTTTATTTATTTATTTATTTGAGTGAGAGAAAGAAGCAGAAAGAGAGAGAGAGAGAGAAAGAAAGAATGGGTGCACCAGGGCCTCCAGCCACTGTAAACAAACTCCAGATGCATGCGCCCCCCCCTTGTGCATCTGGCTTACGTGGGTCCTGGAGAATTGAACCAGGATCCTTTGGCTTTGTAGGCAGACGCCTTAACCACTAAGCCTTCTCTCCAGCCCCATTTTCTAGTTCTTTAAAACAATATTTTTACACTTCTCCTTTAGAGGGGAAGTTTTTAAATAAAAATATTGGGAAGGGAGAAAGAGAGAGAGAGAGAGAGAGGGCTCATGCCAGGGCTTCTAGCCATTGCAAACAAACTCCAGATGCATGTGCTTCCTTGTACATCTGGCTTACATGGATACTGGGGAATCGAACCTGGGTCCTTAGGCTTTGCAGGCAAGCACCCTAACAACTAAGCCATCTCCCCAGCTCCCTTTTCTGGTTTTTGTTTTATTTTTCATTAATTCGTTAATTAATGTATTTGCAAAGAGAGAGAGAGAGAGAGAGAGAGAGAGCGAGCGAGCATCTGGCTTCACAGGGGCACTGGGGAACTGAACACCAGCTGTCAGGCTTTGCACATAGAGGTCAGAGGGTAACCTCAGGGCTCAGTCCTCACCTTGCACCTTGTTTGAGGCAGGGTCTCGTGTTCATCGCTGTGTTTGCCAGGCTAGCTGGTCCTTGGACTTCTGGAGCTTCTCTCATTTCATCTTCCGTCTTGCTGTAGGCATGTGGGCTTGGTGCATGAAGCATGATCTGGGTTCTGGGGATTCAAACTCAGGTCTTCGTGCCACCTTCCCAGCCCCAGGCCTTTAAATAATAGGGAAATTTATTGGGTGACATGTATTCTGTGATGGGAGCTATAGGGTAAGTTTCCAAGAAGCTTTTGAAATACTGCTATTGCTTATATTTTGGATTATTGAATTAAAAAAAAAATAAAAACAAAAGGAATGGAAGGAAGCTGGGTGTGGTGGCGCTTGCTTCTAATCCCAGCACTTTGGAGGTTGAGGCTGGAGGATAGCAAGTAGGAAGCCCGTGTGGAAGACACTGGAGTTCCATGCCCGCTTAGACTGCAAAGTCAAAGTAGCAAATGGAACTTACTTTTTTCTAATTTCTTCTCTAAAGATTTGCTTATTGATTTGCTGAAGGGTAAAGCAATAATAATCATAAAAGTGAAGTCACAAGAAGTTAAACTTAATCCCTACTTGGAGACCCCATTCTCCTTGGCTCCAGAAAAAAATAATAATCTCACTAATTCAAAGGAAATGGTCCAGTTAGGGACGACAGGGTCACTGGCAGAGTTCTGCCCTTTCTTCGACCTGGGGCTGGCATCTATGGGCACAGATGGGAAGAGGCTGATGGCACTTGAAGTGTGGGTTTGGAAAACCTCACCTTCAGGCTGGGGTGGACGCTCTGTGAACTATCTTTGGCTTTCTGGGCTTAAGGCTCTTGGTTTCAGTTCTCCTGGATTCTGCTGCTATATACACATGGCCTCTTTTACTGTGCAATGCCATAACCCACTGGGGAGCTTAGAAACAAGTCAGTTTTAGAGGTGGAAAGTCCGAGAGGAATGTGCCATCAGATTGGTGTCCAAGGAAGATTTTCTTTCTGGCTCCCAAGTGAAGTATTTGTGCTGTGTCTTTGTGTGGTGGTCGGACTGTGGGGTCTCTCCTTGGTCTCTTCTATAAGGACACTGATGGAAGGACTGTGGGGTCTCTCCTCGGTCTCTTCTATTAGGGCCCTCATGACTAGCCCAAGGCTAAGGAAGGTAGAAAGCAGGGTAGGGGAGGACACATTCACAGTATTGTGTGGCCTTTCCTTGCCAGCCTTCCACACTACATCCTCTTCTGTCCAATCATGAGACCCCTTTGGAAATGTTGCCCTTTCAAAATGGTGTGAGCAGAGCTCCCTAGGACATCTGACTGGCTCTTTCTGCCTTGTCCTGTGGACAATTGTTGGCAAATGGCATCTGGGACAGCCTGCAGCAGTGGCCCTTTGAGCAGTGTGCTCTGGGGCTGAACCAGAGAGGCTTGGGATAGGGGAAGGGGATGCTTGCTTTATGCTCTCTCGTTTCTCAACACAATACTCCCACCTGGAAAGATTTTTAATCACCACTCTCCCTGCCAGAAGCTTGTTTTTTGTTTGTTGTTGTTGTTTGTTTTGAGATATGATCTCATGTATCCCAGCGTGGTCTCAAACTAACTATGCATGACCTTGAACTTCTGATCTTCCTGCCTCTACCTCTACCTATGATTACAGGTGTACACTACCTCTTCTGATTTATGTGCTGAGGATATCAACCCAGGGCTTTGTGCATGTTAAGTGACTGCTGTTGTTTATGGATAAACTAAGTTGATGGGCTTTTTGTTTAATTTTGCTTTCTTTGTTCATTTGTTCATTCTTTCATTGTGAGCCAGGTCTTATTGTGCAGCCCAAGCTGGCCTTGAGATCCATCCTCCTATCTCTGCCTCCCGAGTGATAGGATTACAGGCTTGTGCCACCATGCCAAGCTTGTAGAAGGTTTATGCAGAAATTCCTTCAGGGTTTTTGGCTTTTGCACCTTGGCAAAACCTTTTAATGTGTTAAATATCCTGGCTTTTGCACATCAGAGGGTATTGGCTTTAAGACCCTGATCTTTACTATAAGTTTTAGATAGTGTTATTTTGAAATGTGGTTACTTTATTGGCTGTCACTGTATTTTGTCTTCTCAACCATAAACCTAAGCCTCAAAAATCTTTTTTTTTTTTTTTTTGAGATAGGGTTTCACTCTAGCCCAGGCTGACCTGGAGTTCAGTATGTATTCTCAGGGTGGCCTTGAACTCATGGCGATCCTCCTACCTCTGCCTCCCAAGTGCTGGGACTAAAGGTGTGTGCCACCATGCCTGGCTCACAAAAATCTAGTTTTAATGGGTGGGAAAATGGCGGGGGGGGGGGTAGTAGGAAGGATGTAAAAGGGGGGAGTAGATGGAGTGGTGGGAAGATAAATTTACTGAGATCAAAAATCAATTGGTGAAATGTTTCAGGTTACTATTTGCATTTCTTATAATTGGAACTACCTAATAGAAGAAGCTCAGATATTTTTGGATCCAGGACACAGTACACTCTTCAAACCCACTGTGACACACCACTTTCTTCTGTTTACAACCTTCTTAGCAAGGCCTTTATTGAGGCTGGTTCTGAATTTGGTCAAAATTTATGACCTAATTTGCCCTGAAAACTATTTTTGTTTCTGCTTTCTGTGCCTCCACAGTGGTTTTCAAACCTGCCAAGTGTAAAAATCTCACCCCAAAGCCCTTTTCTTGAGAGTGATTCTTGACATCGAGGAGTGGATGAGGTAAGACACTTTTCAAAAATCATTACACAAAATGTGGGATGATATGAGACATGAGCTGCTAGCCATGCAGAGGAGAGCATGGTGCCAGGCTTGGGAAAAATGAGATTTTTGTTTATTCTAATAAAATATTCTAATAAAATAGCTATTACTAGATTATCACTGGGGGTCAAATAACCTCTTATCCTGACCATGTTATAAGCCACTGGGTGCTATTCTCTGCCATCTAATAATTCCACTATCAATAAAACCCTAATAGCATCTTTAGTCTGGACCAGGCCTGGCACATCCTATAGGCCTGGGAGACAAGCAGAGCTGGGGATCACTCCGTCACCTCGTTATTCATGGAAGAGCCCTGGCAGGGTGTTGTCAGAAGCAAGGAGATGGGCCCGGGGTTCTCTGGCACCTAGAGAATATTTTATGTTATTGTTGAAGAGAAAAGCCTTGCTCACGTCATCATCTGGGACCAAGTTTTCTCTGAGTCTCAGAGGACAGCACAGGATCCCTCCCATTTAGAACAAGCACGGAGGTAGAATGACAAAGATCAAAACTGGCCGAGGCCCAGGCCTATTGTCCTTGCCCACTTTCTAATTGAGATCTAATGTGGCAGTGTGAAGGGTGGCCCAGATACTTCCATAGTGTGTGACTTAAGTAATAATCATTAAATTAATTTTTATAATGTAAAGGCCTGTGATTGTGTTGAATGCGTTCTTCAAACTGCATGCTCTTCCTCATGCATTTCTGAGTTGCCTGGAGTTGGAATATGTACTGCACAGCATTCCAATATAAGCCATTTGGATGTAATTACCAGTCATTGTCTTTTTGTGAATATTTTATTTTATTCATGAGAGAGAGGGCGAGAGGGATTGGCGGCGGGGAGAAGGGGCATGCTAGGGCCTCCAGCCACTGCGAAAAAGCTCCAGATGCATGATGCACCACCATGTGCATCTGGCTTACGTGGGTTCTGGGGAGTTGAACCTGGGTCCTTAGGCTTTGCAGGCAAGTGCCTTAACCATTAAGCCATCTCTTTAGCCTCCTCCATTCATTGTCTTAAAAGCATTTATGACATAGTGCCATACTTGGGGTGCTGCCTAGATGGGTACCTTGCCTTTGATTTCTGGCACTGTGTGAATGGAAAAGATTTTGCAATAGTCAGGTGCTAAGGCTTCAAACTGATGTCCTGTCAATTTCAGGTTGCGAGTCAGGCATTGGCGTGGCCCTGTGGATGGAAGGAAAATTTCCTGGGGTTTTAGGGAGCATTGTGCTTAATACAGAGGACAAGAATTGGATGTGAAGATGAGAGATGGGTCTGCAAAATCTCAAAGGTGGTGATTGGATTTAGGGAGCTGATCCAGAGAAAGACAGGACCCAGGATGGGTGGATCCAGGCAGGAATAGATCCAGGTTGGAGTGGAAAGATGAGATAAACTAAGTGATTTTAAAAATTAGAGGAGCCATGGCCATTTCTTTTTTTTTTCCCTGACTTTTTTGGTTTATTTTTATTTATTTATTTATTTGAGAGCAACAGAGAGAGAGAGAGAAAGAGGCAGAAAGACAGAGAGAGAGAGAGAGAGAGAGAGAGAGAGAATGGGCGCGCCAGGGCCTCCAGCCACTGCAAACGAACTCCAGACGCGTGCGCCCCCTTGTGCATCTGGCTAAAGTGGGTCCTGGGGAATCAAGCCTTGAACCGGGGTCCTTAGGCTTCACAGGCAAGCGCTTAACCACTAAGCCATCTCTCCAGCCCCATGGCCATTTCTTGATCCTATCAATGGATGAATATTGTGCACCACGCCCCCGCCCCTTGTCTTCTCTGAGTTGTAAAGAGAAATAAGACAATCGCTGCGCTCCAGGAGATGCTGGTCCCGTTTCTGGTGTGCCAGGGGACTACAGCGTAGCAAGTCCAGCATACCTGAGGGAAGTGAGGTGTTCCAGGGTAAGGAGGTGGCACTTGGGATCAGCTTCACAAGGAAGCGGCAGTCTGTGTGTCAAGAAACTGCAGCCCACAGTGGTGAAATAAACTGACCAAGAAAACACAGCTGAGAGGGGCGAGATTACAACACAAGCCCTTTGCCCAGGGTGAGCCTTGCTCCCCGGTGGCTTTGCTGGTCGCCTAAGGAACATGGGGAATCACATGGGGAGAAAAGAGCCAGAGGCAGAGGGTGGGCTGCCCTGGCTTCCCTGATCACGACCCTTGAGGCTACGCTTGGTTTGTTATGCAAAAGGCCTGCATCTGGGTGCCTAAGATAAAGCCGAGGGGTAAAACCGCTCAGTAGAGAGTTGACAGATGAAATACTGGTGACATCACTTGACTTCTGAGTCCAGCTATGCCAGAAGCCAGTTCTACCCGTACGCGATTCTGCATCATTGAGTTTTGTTAGCAGGAACTCTCCCTGGCCTTCCCTTTGCTTCCTAGTTCTTGTGATTCTTCCTGCTGGAAGAATTTAGACAGGACATACAGAGTGCAGCGTAGACAACCCGGCAGAGTTTATTACAGATACGATATGAAGCAGTCTCAAAGGTGAGTGTGGACAAGGGCCGAACGGAACCAGTGTGGACAAAAATGCTCTCAAGGCGTGAGAGTGGGGCTTTGTAGGATTTCTTTCTTTCTTTCTCTCTTTTTTCGCTTTCTTTATTTTTTTTTGGTTTTTCGAGGTAGGGTCTCACACTAGCCCAGGCTGACCTGGAATTCACTATGGAGTCTCACAGTGGCCCTGAATTTACAGCGATCCTCCTACCTCTGCTTCCCAAGTGCTGGGATTAAAGGCGTGCGCCACCACGACCAGCCCATTCTTTTTATTTTTATCTTTATGTTTTTGGTTTTTCGAGGTAGGGTCTCACTCTGGTCCAGGCTGACCTGGAATTAACTATGTAGTCTCAGGGTGTCCTCGAACTCTCGGTGATCCTTCTACCTCTGCCTCCCAAGTGTGGGATTAAAGGTGTGCCCATCACTCCCAGCCCATTCTTTTTTTAAAATTAATTAACTGGGAGAGAGAGAGGCAGATGGAGAGAGAGAGAATGGGTACTCCAGGGCCTATAGTCACTGCAAACAACACCAGAAGCATTCACCACCTTGTGCAGCTGGCTTTATTTGGGTACTGGGGAATCGAACCTGGGTCCTTTGGTTTTGCAGACACATGCCTTAACCACTAAGCCATCTCTCCAACCCAGACCCATTCTTTTTACCAGCTCTAACACGTGGTTTCCCGTGCTTATTATGAGGGAGGGTCCCTCCTTAATGACCACCAAGCCTGCTAGTACCTGACCAGCTGCCTAACTGTTTGTGTTGAGACATGCTGGCGGGAATTTTGAACAGTTCCAGTGGTTCTTCCAAGCCTTTGGGGCTTGCTGAGAGGGCATCGTGGAGAGTGAACAGGACCCCCTCATGAGGCTGTGGGTGCAGAGGTGGGGAAAGACGGCCCACCAGATGCTGGAGACAAAAGGTGGGAGGACCTGAGGAGTGGGGTGGGGGCGGACTGAAGGATGAGTTCTCTGCCTCTGTAAAGATCTCGGTTGTGCGCTTGCGGGTGAAGGTGGTGATAGTGTCCAATGTACTGGGGGTTTCTTTAGGAGGACGGCAGAGAGCCAGAGTTTGGGGAGACTCCGGAAGTTCTGTCATTTCCTGTTTGAACTTTCTGTTCTCAACCATGCTTATTTTGAATGGCTCTAACTGGAGCCAGCGAGTAGTGAAAATTCTAGAAAGCCAAAATAGACAGGAGGACAGTCATTGCTTGGATGTGGTTTTTGAAGACTTTCTGGCTACAGAGGGTGGCCTTCAAGTAGTCATCTGGCAAAATGCACTTTAGGGAAACTTGAAAAGAGTGTCAGCAGAGCAGTGGAAAATACCTGCTTGGCATTAGCTGGGGGTTAGGCTGACCCTAAATACTATTCATGTAACTAGATGATGGGAAGAGAATTTTAAAGGCTTCCAATTCAATTTCCTTCATTTAGGATGTTCTTATTTAATTAACCATGGCCCCAAGGGAACAGCCTGACAGAGTGTTGAAAGTGAGGGAAGCAAAAGGAAACAAGAAGATCTGAAACTGGTTGTAGCATATGCTTTTGGATTCCACTCCAAGGAATTCACGGTTCATTGGTACGCTTCCTCAAGGCATGTTAAATGGGTAATCTCCGAACTCCAGGTTGGCTGCCCAACCAGAGAATCAGAATCAAACGAGCCCAGACCAGGGCTGTGGGTAGTCACTGAAGGCTGACAATGCCACATGAGTGAGCAGAGCCCACAATCCCCGTGAGGTCAAAAGGGAACAGATATATGTAACTTCATTTTTGACGTAGGTCTCCGGTACACAAATACAACCTGATTTCCTCGTGCCGTCATGGGAAGCGTAGTGTGCGATCAGAGACAGGTTCCTGTAGAGTAGCTGAAATGCGGCCCGAGGGATGGTGCCTGCCTGGAGACCGTCGAGCAACAGCGTCTGTGTGAGACAGTTGCAAGAGCCAGACACGGCACTGTTTTTGAAGGTGACCTCACTGATGCCACAGGAGCAGAAAGTTGCTTTTCTAATTGATTCCTTCTGAAGGGCCCGGGATGCTTTATTTGTTTAGTAAAACAGATGCTTTTAATTAATTTTGGTAGACTTATTATCTCATTTCCTGGGTGATCCAACAGCTGAGTATGAATAAGCAGAACAGGATGTCAGTCCTGAGAAAAGCATTATTCATGTTCTTGGGAGAGATGAGATTTCCAGAAGGGAGAGCCAAGCCTAGATTCACTTTAATTTTTATTTATTTATTTCAGAGAGGGAGGGAGGGAGAGATAGATAAAGAGAGAAAGAGAGAGAGAGGGAGAGGAGAATGAGCCCTCCAGGGCCTCCAGCCACTGCAAATGAACTCCAGATGCATGTGCCCCTTGTTCATCTGGCTTATGGGGGTCCTGGCGAATCGAACCGAGGTCCTTTGGCTTTCCAGGCAAGTGCCTTAACCACTAAGCCATCTCTCCAGCCCCTAGATTAGCTTTAAAACAACCATGCACACACACACACACACACACACACACACACACACACACACAAATTATGTATTTGTGTACGTGTGGGAGTGGAGTGGAGGCATAGCCATCTGGCTTCTTGTTGGAGGCTGGGGAATTGAACCTGGGCAGGCAGGCTTTGTAAGCAAGGAACTTCAACTTGGGAACCATCTCCCCAGCTCCCCCTCTTTTTTTTCACCCTTTTCTCCTCTTCATCTTCTTTTTTAATTTGGCTGCTGGAGATTGACTTACCACTGAGCCATTTCCCCAGCATGCATACCCCGTTTCCTTTTGGTTTGCTTTGGTTTTGGCTTTATTTTGTTTTGAGACAGGGTCTTGCTATGTGGCTATGTTGAACTTGCAACAGTCCTCCTGCGTTTTTGCTCCTAAATGCTGGCCCTCAACCTAGGTTCTTGAGACTGTAAGCCTGATCTGATGGAGAAAGAAGAAAGGAGAAAGAAGTGCAGAGTCAGGGGTTTCTCTCCCCGTTAGTCTGAGAATATTTACCTACCAGTTTTTCCAGTATGCTAATGACAGGGAAGTTGAATGGGAGTGGGATACCCAGTAACTCATGGGAGTGAATACCCAGTAATTCCAGCACCAGTGAACGCCTTCTTTGGAACTGAGTTTAAAAAAAAAAAAATCCATTAAATTCATTAGCTTCTGAGCAAGAGTCTCCTGAGAAGTTGTCAACATGGCCTAATCTTTATATGTCGAATTACATGAGAGTAAAGATAGTCCATCTATTCTTTCCCTTTGCTAGAGAAATGATAATTTTATATAGTTCAACCTAACACTTCAGCAAAACATAGTAAGGGTGAGCGGCATGCAGGTCATTTTATTCTCAGAGACTACAGCCTGCCCATTTCTCTTCCCATTAAGGCCTCTGAAGTAATTCCCAGTGTAGCTGAGTGTCTGTTCTCTCTTGGCTGTACATGGATTCCTGCTCTGCCGGTCAAGTGGCTTGTCAGCCTCCAGTGACTGCCACAGCCTCGCTGGATTCTTTGGGTAGCCAACCTTCGGCTCCTAGATGACGCCCTTATAACGTGTCTGCTGTAATTTAGATAGAGAACATTCCAGCCAATAGTCTCTTGTGCTTGAAGAGATCCTCTGATTCTCTTTCTCTCTCTCTCTCTTTCTTTGGAGGGAGATGGAGAAAGGTGCTATTCAGTATGTTTTTTCATATATATATGGTTTTGTTTTTGTTTTTCGAGGCAGGGTTTTGCTCTGGTCCAGGCTGACCTGGAATTCACTATGGAGTCTCAGGGTGGCCTCAAACTCTCGGCGATCCTCCCACCCCTGCCTCCCAAGTGCTGGGATTAAAGGCGTGTGTCACCACGCCCGGCTTTGTTTTCTTCATATTTTTCTCTGAGCTCCTTCAAAAAGTTGCAAGTAAAATGTAATGAGGCTTGAGTTTTCTTCTTTCTAAAAGATATTTTTGGTACTGCTGATATGTGTATTGTATATCTTATCACAGCCACTCAAATTCTTTTTTATGTTATAGAAATAGATTAATATCAACTCCCGGAACTTCTGTTTAAGTTGCTTTTTATGTTATTATGAGCTCTAAAGCAAAGTATTTCTTAGTTTGAGTTCCAATCAAAAATTTGAAATCCATTGACTTGCCATGCACTCATGCGCGCGCATACGCACCCACAACCTGCTGAGTTTAATCAGGATTGCTTGTCATAATTCTTGTAGCCTGTCAGCTTTGCTTCTGCATCTGTGTCTCTAGGATAAACTATAGATAGAGGGTCCTACTTAACATTAAATTTTGTATGTAACAGGGCAGAATTGCAAATCAATATAGACAACCATCTAACTATGTAGAGAGAAAGAGGGAGGGAGAGAGGGAAATATCCTTTTTAGGGAAAAATTTGTGCGTATGAGTGTGGGTGTGTGCACGCCACAGCAGGTACGTGTAGGTCAGAGGACAACTTTGGGTGAGTCCTCACCTTCCACGGTGTTTGAGGTGAGGGTCCCTTGTTTGCTCCTACATTTGGCAAAGTAGCTGGGCTCCAGCTTCTAGGGGAATGTCCTGTCTCCATTTCACATCACGTTGGAGCCATAGTGAGATTGCAGATAGATATCCACGGTAGGGTCTAGCTTTACATGAAGTCTGGGATCTTAGCTCAGGTATTCAAGCTTTTGTGGCAAGCACTTTATCTACTGAGCCATCTCCTCAGCCCTGGGGGGAAAAATTAAGTCACTGGGAAAGGAAAAGATTTCTTAAGTAAGTTATATAAAGAACATATTACAAAGGACAAGATTTACATATTTTACTATTTTAAAATTGGTAAACTGTAGGAAAAAGAAATATAAATTAGCTTTCAAAAATCAAGTTAGAATACTTTTTCTATTTTTAAGATTCAGCAAGCAGCAAGCATCCAGAATATGGAAAAATGGATTCACAGCATGAAATTTAAAAAAAATATTTATTTATTAGAGAGAGAGGGAGAGAAAGAGGCAGATAGAATGGGTGCGTCAAGGCCTCTAGCCTCTGCAAATGAACTCCAGATGCATGTGCCCCCTTGTGCAGCTGGCTTATGTGGGTCCTGGGGAGTCGAACCTGGGTCCTCTGGCTTTGCAGGCAAGCACCTTAACCACTAAACCATCTCTCCAGCCCTGTCCCTACTTTTTGATTGTGGATACCTCGACTCTGAGAACTGTAACTTGGTACAAACATTCCCACCTGAATCATGGACATTGCTAGTGGCGAGTAGATTTTGTTCTATTACTCCGGAAAAGAAAATGGAAATGCCCAGTGACGTTAAGAGAGGTGGTTCCTCTCTGGTACGCTGCCTTCACGTCTTAGTTCTCTTTACTCTTGGACTTTTACAGATGCCCAAGGAGCACTATTTGTAACAGAAAAGTAGAAATGGCCAACTCTTTATTGACAAGAGCAGGGATGTGGCTAATACGAATCCAAACTCTCCAATAGCTTCTAATTAGGCTTCACATTTATTTATTTATTTATTTATTTGTTGTTTGTTTATTGAGGTGCTGATGGCCAAACTTAGTCTCCTGCATGCTAGGCGAGTGCTGTAGCACTCAGCCACAATCCCCAGTTCTAGTTTATACACTTAAAAATGTTCATAGGGCTGGAGAGATGGCTGAGCGGTTAAGGCACTTGCCTATGAAGCCTAAGGACCTAGGTTTGATTCCCCCAGTAGCCACATAAGCCAGATGCACAAGGTGGCACATGTGCCTGGAATTCAGTTGCAGTGGCTGGTGGCCCTGGCATGCCCATTCTCTCAATCTCTCTCTGAGTAAGTAAAAATAAAATAATTTTTTAAAAAAATTAAAAAATAAAAAATGATCAAAAATGTGAAAGCTAAATAAGAGTGGGCACTGTTGTCATAGACTAGTAGAAGAAAAAAAAATATATATCATCATAGCAACCAAAGGCTGACTGACAATGACTTTTATTAGAGTTATGGAGAGACTTGGCTTCCAACTTTAAGAGAAGTTTCGCCAGGGCTGGAGAGATGGCTTAATGATTAAAGGTGTTTTCCTTCTAAAGCCTAAGGACCCAGGTCCAGTTCCCCAGTACTCTCGTAAGCCAGGTGCACAAGGTGGCACATGTATATGGAGTTCGTTTGCAGTGGCTGGAGGCCCTGACACACCCATTTCTATCCCAAATAAAGAGAAGTTTCATGTCAGGTCTTACTGCTTGAAGAAAACAATACTTGGGTTGCCCTCAAAGATCTATCCTGGCTCTAGCGATGTCTAGTTTTGGGGTCTTAAGCAGATGTTTCAGCCTTTCTCATTTTTGTTTTTTTTTTTTAATTTTATTTTTATGTATTTATTTGAGAGAGAGAGAGAGTCAGAGAGAGGGGGGAAGGGAGGGAGGGAGGGAGAGAGAGAGAGAAAGAGAGAGAGAGAGAGAATGGGCATGCCAAGGCATCAAGCCACTGCAAACGAACTCCAGATGCATGCACCACCTTGTGCATCTGGCTTATGTGGGTACTGGGGGAATCGAACCTGGGTCCTTCGGCTTTGTAGGCAAACACCTTAACTGCTAAGCCATCTCTCCAGCCCAAATTTTATAAATATTTTTATTTTCATTCTTTGTTTTAACACATCTACTTGACAGAGCTGTCCCGTGATGATATAATAGAAGGGCCAACCACAGCTCATGACACGTTATAGAAACCTACAGGCGGAGGATTTACTCCCCTTTACATACTGTTCATTTACAATTGAACCAGGATTTCTTGGCCAGAAAGGAAAACAATGGAGCTTACTTTACCCTTTGGAATGAAGTATTGGCGTCAAGGTCCTCCAACTCATGACATGAGAAAAGCAGAAGTATAAGTATATATATATATATAAAGTATATATATAAAGCAGTATAAGGGAGTGGGCTGGGAAGCCAGCTCAGTGGATAAAGTGCTCGCCTCACACGTGTGGAGACCTAAGTCCCATTTACCCACATAAAAAAGAAAGGTATAGAGGCACATGCTTGTAATCCAAGAGCTTGGTAGTCAGACCAAGTTATCCTACTTGGCAAGCTCCAGGCCAATGAGCGTCCCTGTCACAAAAAAAGAGGGAGGACAACTGAGCAAGAGCACCCACAGCGGTCCTTTCACCTCTACCTGCATGCGCACTGTTGTTCACGCGCACTAGCACACACGCGCGCGCGCACACACACACGTTTTATAAAACATAAGGTTCAAGGGTTACTCATTTTCTCTTTTTCACAAAATAAAGAAATTGAGCGCTCAGAGCTTACAGAAACACGTTTACTGTAAATTCCATTACATTTGCAGGAAAAAAGGACCAGCCCACCCCAAGGCCAGCAATCACAAACAATAATGTAAAGTATGTACAAATTCATGATAGTAGCAATATAGCCTTTCTTTCCTTTCGAGGCTCGGTAAATTGTGTGCTTTACATTGAATTAAAGTTAATTTCTCTATGTGTCGTAATGACTTCCCGTGTTTGCTGAAAAGATATGTAACGGTTCAGCCTTTTTCTCCACTATAAGAAAAAAAAAAAACAACAATATTTTCCAGCTACATTGCATTGCTGGAAATGGATCAACCGTAACCACTGGCACCAGCCATTTAGCAGTGTGGAAGCTGGCAGACGGCAGAAGGGAGGAGTCTGCCCTGCTCCTAAATTGCCTTTGCCACAGGGCGGATATGAGAATGCGAGGGTTCTGTGCTCAGAATAGCTTATCTTTTTTTTTAAAAAATTTTTTTTTCTTTATTTATTTGAGAGCGACAGAGAGAAGGAGGCAGAGAGAGAGAGAGAGAGAGAGAGAGAGAGAGAATGGGCGCGCCAGAGCTTCCAGCCTCTGCAAACGAACTCCAGACGCATGCGCCCCCTTGTGCATCTGGCTAACGTGGGTCCTGGGGAATTGAGCCTCGAACCCGGGGTCCTTAGGCTTCACAGGCAAGCGCTTAACCGCTAAGCCATCTCTCCAGCCCCAGAATAGCTTATCTTGCAGGGAGAGCCAACGTCGCTGGTGCTCAGTGTCCAAGCGCAGCGTGGAATCACCATGCCTACCAGTGCCTTCACCCTGGACGGAAGGGAAGCTCTTTTCTATGTACAGCTAGAGCTCGATTATCTGCTGGTGCGAATAATCCACTTGATGAATTACTCACGGCAAACTTTAGGCCAAGCAGGGCTCCTTCTCTCCCAAACTGTCTAGCCGCCCACTGTGATTCTCAACTGTCTCCTTCCATTTGCTGGGGTAGGCTGAAGAAATCAGTGGTCATGCCACCATGCTGGCATTTATTAAATGGCTGACATATGCTCAACTTTTATCAGGTCACTCTTTGCACAGTTGTGATATTAGTGGTGTCATTTTGTCTTCCAGATTCGAGAACCAACATTTAGAGAGCCCAAGACACTTGTCTCAAACACAACATTTCAGAGCCGATTAAGATGCCTTCTAGGCTAACCACACACAGCTTTTGATAACTTAAGACACAGAAACGTCCCTGTGACCGAGAGGAAGTGGAAATGATTTTTTACCAAGTTGGCATGGCAAGTTTTCAACTAGTCTCTTTTTATTTAAGAGAAGCTAAATGTCACCTCACATTTGAAAGGAAAAGTGAACAATTCATATTCAAGCTAACATACAATTTGTGGCTTTTATTCATGTTTTGAAAACAAAATCAGTTGGAACAAAGATGGCTAAGATGTCTTTATGACTAGATCTTATTCCTGTAGGAATATAAGTTTGGCTAACGTTGCTTTCATACAATGTTTTGATCAGTGGAAAACGGTTTCCATGCTCTTCACAGAGGATGCCTTTGTTAATACCTTGATTTGAAGTCTGTTACCTTTACTCCTTGTGCTACTGTACACCACTGTTTCCATAGCAACAAGGCAGCAGTGGGAGGGGGCAGCTACTTGCTCTTGAGATAATGGAAATGAATGGAAAGTTCCACCTTCTCTTCACAGTATGCAAATCTCTAATACACGATAAACAACAAAGAAAGTGATGCTTTTTTGGGGGCGGGGGAGATAGTTTATTTTGGCTTTTGGAATGCATTCATTTTCATGACAGCTTCTCTTACCTTGTGCTATCTTTCTTGCTGTATTTTTTTTTCTCCTGAGACCAAAATAAAATCATTAAAAGACAAAAATTCAACCTGACGTTGCATGTGACTCAATGGCAGATGCAGCGATCTGTGCTTCCCAAGATAGTTCTTGAGCTGAGCATTTGTAAGGACTTTTAATTGCAAATGAGTGTTACTCGAGAAGAAGTAAACCTTAGTTGCCAGGATATAGCCGAAGGGTGAACTAATTTTATGAAATGAAAATTTTGCTATCAAGGGCCTCTGTTACTATTTTCCTGTATGTTTAGCTAAATGCTGTTAACAGAATCAAATACTCAATGGTATTTCATATTGGCCTAGCTAGCCTTAACTAAGAAGAATAAGATATCCTTTATGGAATATGAGAAAAAGCTTCTTGGATATACATTGCTACCTTTGTGTACTGTTAAAATTAAGTTCTAGCCAGGCGTGGTGGCACACACCTTTAATCCCAGCACTTGGAGGCAGAGGTAGGAGGATCACCGAGAGTTCGAGGCCACCCTGAGACTACATAGTGAATTCCAGGTCAGCCTGGACTAGAGTGAGACCCTACCTCGAAAAACCAAAAAAGAAAAAATATATATGTAGTTCTACCAAAAGGAATTTATTCCTGAAATATTCTCTTTTGAGGTGTTCACAGAATAGAATGGACAACATATTTGTGTATTTTTGAAAAAAATGCAGCCATTTTTGTGTAACACAAAGCATACCATAAACTTTATTTATGTCTTGTAGGAATAAATAAAAATACAGACATGCTTCTCCTGTAAAGTTGGGGAAATGCCTGTACCATCTCAGTTTAAGGCCAAATATAGTTATTCACCCCAACTACGCGCTGCTAATATTTATAGGCAATGTTTCTAGATATTTTTTCTTTAGGTTCAACTTTTCAGCCAGTCAAGGATCTTAGCATATATCTTTAAAATCTTTTGAGAGTAATGATTAAACACCACAACACCTTTTATGCATATACATCGGGGTGCTATCACAAGCTAGCTGAATTTTCTCTAGTAACACCCTTCCTTGGAGTATCCTCACTCGTACCTCCCCTGGGATCTTGCCTGCATATGGGAGTCCCATTCATAAGGCCTAACACCTTCACTTCTGTGTCACTCATTGCATAGTTTGACCTTCTCTATCAGAATATGTGAGGGAGAAGATGCACCCTCTAGAGCAAAGCTAGCCCCGAACCCCTTGTCCTGGTGTCTGGAGAGATACTCCCTTTCCCCGCTCTTAGGTTTGAAAGTCAGACTCACTGATTCATTTCTGGGTGCAAGCTCGGGTAACCTGACTTTTAAATAGATTGTTCTGTTATTATTGTTATTCCTAATGGTCACATTGGAGAAGCTTCCTGGCTTGGCTAAAGAATGTAGAGGGTGGTGCTGTCCCTGGTGCTAGGAAAACCTTCCGGTCCCTGTCTGCACAGGAGAAACACATGACGTTCCTTCATCCTCTGCCTCCGTGGACCCCTCTCCAGCCCCTGAACCTGAACCCACCCTCTCACTCATAATTAGGCCCTCAGACTCTTCAGGTTGATCCTTATAATTTTTCCCTTAAAGCCAAGAAATGGTCTCATTTGTCAAACATGGTTTGGGACTTGATGGGTAAGTTATAGAGTTTTGAGCTTTCATCCCAAGAGCATTCTTCTCATAAGATGATCTTGACTGCGTGACCTTGGAGCTTCCTGGGGATAAAGGTGGAGACAAGAGAGCAGTAGTGGGGATACCCCACACAGGGCATTATATATAACAGCTTGCTTCAGGGCCATATGCGTCCTACCTTTCATTTCTTGAGAATAAACCAAATTGTGGTTAAAGGAAAATGGCCCAGCCGCACTGATGAATACTTGGAGATACCTGTTTGGAGTTTAAAAAAAAAAAAAAAAGCCTACCAACAACCTTCAAGTGAATAAATTTGAGCTGGCTTAAGAGTCCGATTCCAATTTAGTCAACTAGCATGTCAAAAGTGATTTGAGGGGGGCTGGAGAGATGGCTTAGTGGTTAAGCGCTTGCCTGTGAAGCCTAAGGACCCCGGTTCAAGGCTCAATTCCCCAGTACCCACGTTAGCCAGATGCACAAGGGGGCGCACGTGTCTGGAGTTCGTTTGTAGTGGCTGGAGGCCCTGGCATGCCCATTCTCTCTCTCTCTCTGTCACTCTCAAATAAATAAAAGTAACAAAAAAATTAAAAAAAATGATTTGAGGAAGAAAGGGGCAAGCAGTGAATTTGATTGACACTGATAGGAAGTGGTAAGTGAGGCCTACCTCAGCGTTGCGCTAGGGTGTATTATCGACAGTTTCCTTGGATGTGGATGTGGAGAAGTCACACGGGGTTGGGGTGCAGATGTCCAGTGGAAGTCAGCTTCGTTTTCTTTAGGATGAGGTTGGCCCTGAACTCCTTTTCCTAGCGCCTAGGCTGCTACTGAGAAAGTGGCCCCCTCCCTTAGGCTTGAAAAGTGACAAACATACCTTCACCCCTGTGAGTTCCTAACCATCCATCCGCAGAGCTACAACTGCTCTTGGAGCTAAATGTGTCCCATAGGTGCTTGGCATCTCCTCCTCTCGTAGCATGGGTCTTTTAGCTAGACTAGGCCGTCCCTTGCAGAGATCATACCTGTGGGAAGGAAGAGAAACAGGGAAACATTCCTGATACAGCGGGATGGGCAAGGCCTGTGTGTAGGGCCTGCTTAGGATAGGAGAGAGATGCAGAAGGGTACTAGATCTTGGAGACTGGCAAAGTCCTGTAGAAAATTCCAGAAGGGAAAATAAGTACAAGAAAAGATAATAGAGGGGTTACAGACATGGCTTAACAGTTAAGGAACTTGGCTACAAAACCTAAGGACCCAGGTTCAATTCCCCAGGACCCCACATAAGCCAGATACACAAAGTGGCACATACGTCTGGAGTTCATCTGCAGTGGCTAGAGGCCCCCTGGTGCACCCATTCTCTCTCTCTCTTTCCCTCTTTCTCTCTCAAGTAAATAAATAAATAAATAAAAGAAAACATAATAGGAACCTGGTTGCTTGCAAATGATTTGCAGATTTTCATAGTGATGTACTTTTTTTTTTTTTTTTTTTTTTTGGTTTTTCGAGGTAGGGTCTCACTCTGGTCCAGGCCGATCTGGAATTAACTATGTAGTCTCAGGGTGGCCTGGAACTCATGGTGATCTTCCTACCTCTGCCTCCCAAGTGCTGGGATTAAAGGCATGCACCACTACGTCTGGCTAATGATGTACTCTTTTTCTTTTCAGAATCCCTCAAAATGTGGACTTGGTTGTTAGCCTCATGTTGTGAGGAAGATACGGAGACTCAGAGAGGCAGTGACTTGTGAATGGAACTAAAATGCAGGTTAGTAGTCTCCTGTTCCACTCTTCTGGCTCTTTCCCCCACTCTGCACTCTTGAACACTGAGCAGAAGTAGCCCTGGGCTAACTTCCTATCTCATGATTTTGCCTAGGGTTAGGGAGAGAGGGGAGGCGGACCTGAGGAGAGGAGACAGATGTAGCAGATTGGACTCGGCCCAACCTCACTCCTGCTAAATGCAGGCCCCGTCAGTATAGATGTTTTGTTAGACTCAACTGCATAATGGGTCCTGGATGTGGGTAAGACAAGACCACCCAACTCCGTTTTAACTGATGAAGCTGAAACCAGATCTGCAGGGGTGAAAGGTGCAAGCATTAGCTCTGTGATAATGGATTTCCAGATGGCTGGACTACCTCCATCTCTGCCTTGGGCCAGCGATATTGACCAATCACCTGCTTGCTGTCCATAGATCGTGAGATACTGTGCGAGTAAATGTTACACGCAAAGACCACCTTTACTCAGGGTCTTTAAAAAAAAAAAATCCAGTGCACCATGGTTTACTTGCTTTGGTTACTGAGAGGGGATGTTCTGAGAAACTCTTAAGAGTGAACATGTCCACGTGATACGGAACAACGCTGCAATTAAGCAAGGGGGGGCGGGGAAGGTGAGGGCATTCGTGAGTGCTTCTGGACACAGCCTGTAACAAATGGCATTGCTTTCCAGATGTTCTCGCCACAGATATAATTTTCAAAGCAGGGTTGTGCATGGCACACAAAGAGGTAGAAGAACGTCCTCGATGTAGCTGTCATTTTGTCATGGAGAGAAATGTTTATTTTTGTTCTGCTTTATGTAAAGGAAATGCGTCTCTGAGAAGGTTGCTTCCACTCGGGAGTTAACGCTAGTCCATCTCCGGAGGGGAGATGTGTTGGCTCCATGAAAATTATGACATCCTAGGATGGTTTTTTGTTTTGACATTCAATTTAGGAAGATTGATCTGCTAGGTTGGTAATGGTGCTTCCCTCGTTGTGGGAGGGAAACGAATGCATAAGGGACCTGAGAAAGCACTCTCTGTACTTGAAGACCTGGCAGGTGACCATTGTTTGAAGTCCATTATATACGTGTATGAAAGAGCCCCTGTGTAACACGGTACCAGGTACAACGACTATATACCAGTGAAAATTAAAAAGAAAGGAAAATTCCGGAGATAAACAATTGTACGTTTCAAGATTCAGAATAGCAACAAACCCAGTACTGCTGAATACACGGAACATACAGCAATACAGGTCTTTTCTTTTCCTGGCAATAAATAAAGTTGTTTTAAGTGGCCTAGGGAGGTAATTACTTTAATATCCTCTTCATATTCTGAATATGGAATACTCTGGTGAGAAATAAAGTGCCAGGTGACAGGGCTTGAAGAGAAGGCAGTACTCTAGTAGTCGCCATCCTGATCTGAAGAATGACAGAGCTGGGGCTGGAGAGATGGTTTGGCGGTTAAGGCCTGTAAAGCCTGGGGACCCAGGTTCGATTCCCCAGGACCCACGTAAGCCAGATGCACAAGGTGGTGCATGCATCTCAAGTTCGTTTGCAGTGGCTAGAGGCCCTGGCTGCCCAGTCTCTAAATAAATCAATCAATCAAAAGTATATAAGAAAAAAATGACAGAGCGGATCTAAAATGAAGGCAAAATAAAAGTTTTCAACAATGTGGGGCGCTTGATTAGCTTGTCTCTTGCATAGTTTGCAGCCAGACCCACGCCTCAGAGTTTGGGGGCTATAAAAGGAATGGTGTTAAAATATTACAAATAACTCTGCCTACTTGCTTTCAATTTTTTTCCCTCAACATAATTTAGACATAGAGAAGTTTGAACAGTTATGAAAGTTTTCTTAAAATCTAGTTTTATAGTTTTCACTTGCAAAATACTAGTCAAATCCTCTACCACCAGAGCCATGACCCGGCCCTTCACTTGCAAAATGGACAAAGTATCGTTCGACTTAACAACTAGTCATTAGTGCTCACTGCACGCCACACTCTGCTCTGAGAATGCTATAAGCTTCTGTCTTCTGGTCCTTAGGAGCCTGTGAGATAGGGCCTCGGGTTCCTATCTTAGGTTCTCCAGAAATCAGACTCTGCAAGGAAGTTTACCGGGGAAGGCCTTTGGGACCAACACCTGTGAGACCTGAGTGGGGCTTGGAAGGTGCGGG